>CM065117.1:60172314-60829814 GCA_033026305.1 Cirrhinus molitorella
AACCAGCTTAAACCAGCAAAAAACAGCAAAAAAAAAAAAAAAAAAAAAAAAAGCTAAGGACCAGCTTAAACCAGCAAAAAAACAGCTATGGACCAGCTTTAACTAGCAAAAACCAGCATACCAGCATCAAAACCTACCTAACCAGCATGTTTTTTTTTTTTTTTTTTTTAAATGGGGGAATAGCAAAAAAAAAAATGGTGCTTTATAATTAAAACTAATATAACTATACGCCATTGTCACCTGCTTCTTCTGTGTTTTTGTCATCTTCTGATCAGTCAACTGAATTGCCAAATTGTCAATTGCCAATACGCCACAAATTTAAACCGACAGCATCTGATTGTATTATTATTATTATTTATTTATTAATTTTTTTGACATGCTTGAAAATTATCGTGAGGACGGGAGGTGCTCATAACATTTTCAAATTGACCCATAATTCTTCCGAGCATCTGTGATTTTCTCCCAAAAGAACACAAATTGCCTCTGTGTATGCCCATCTTAATGGAAATGAACTGTCTTAAAATAATAAATATGTGTACATGAACTGAATGAATTTGTATATGAATTGCTTGTTCCCCTGACCTGTTTTTCGACATCTCTTCCAGATGCAGCAGATCACGACCACAGCTACGATCAACAGAGATCCAGCCGAGATCAGCACTATGTACGATAAAGGTAGGCTCTGATCTGTAATAGACAAAACGGGACATTGCGTCTGTCTGATCTACATCAAACTTGAGGAGATCAATATTTATATCTCTGTACCTGCAGAAGTGTGACAGAGTTGAGTGATGTTGAGATGTCTGGTCTGGTTTCTGATGGGGTTGTTGAGCACACAGCTGTAGCTGTTTCTGTCCTCATATTCCACCTCCAGAGGCAAAGAGAGGCTGATGCTGAGATCAGACACACTGATGCTGGACAGTAAACTGTTTTCTTTGTACCAGGAGAGAGTCACATCACTCACATTCACAGCTGAACACACCAGTGAACAATTTGAACACTGTGAAGAGCTACTGCTGATGACAGGAACAGGCAGAAGACCATAGACAGTGAGACTGAAAGTCTTGGTCGCACGTTTGATGTCTAGTTTATAACGTCCAGCATGTTCAGTTCTTGTGTTTGTAATGGTCAGAGATCCAGTTTGACTATCCAGCTTCAGCCTGTCTCTGAATCTCCCGTCAAGAACATCATCATACACAGCCATGCTGTCAGCCATTACATCAATCTCAGCTATTAAGGTGTTTTCAGGTCCAAACCTCCAGAGAATCAGATCATCATCCATCATTTCAGTAAGATCAGAGTTTAGAGTGACTGAATCTCCCTCCGTCACTGAATGGACTCCATTCGTTTCGGCAGGAAACACACCTGAAGCACATGAACAGGAACAATGATACCACTGTTGCCAAGTCTGTACACTGCAAAAATGCTTTTCTAGCTTAGATTTTTTGTCTTGTTTCCAGCCAAAATATCCAAAAATTCTTAAATCAAGAATTATTTTATTATAAGTACACGTTAATGTCTTGAAATACGATTATTTTGCTTACCCCATTGGCAGATTATTTTGCTTGTTTCAAGCAAAACCTCACTTAATTTTGAGTTTTTTTTTTTCTGAAAACAAGACAATAATTTTTGCTTGTCTAGAAAATCCTTCTTGATTTAAGAATTTTTAGATATTTTGTCTAGAAACAAGACAAAAAAATCTTAGCTAGAAAAGCATTTTTTGCAGTGTCGATTTCCTGTGAAATTGGGCTACTTTACACTGTTGCCGTGGGTAGATTTTGTTGTCCACGAAGCGACCCCAATAACATCATATTTAGCCCCTAAAATATGAATTTTCCAGTGGAACCCCCACAAAAAAGTGTATTTTATCCACCAGAATGCAGTTTTTAATGGGGGACCCCCCTCAAAATGCGATTGGGCTACTTTTAAGTAGCAATTGGGCTGGTTTTGGTCTGAAAACCTGGCAACGCTGACTGAGACCACTGTTGGTTTAAGGGAGGCATAAAAAAAAAAAAAAAGATTACTTTCTTTTCTGTCAATTAACTGTGAAATGTAATATTTATGGTAAACATCTCCAGCATAATTGATATATTGATATATTACTGGGATTCGGTTCATTTTCAATGAATATATGTTTTTGACTACATTTGATACAACTTGTAAATATCCAACATCAAGCACAAATCACACCTTCAAAAATAATAATAATAATAATAAAAATAATAATAATAATAATAATAATAATAATAAAAATAATAATTTTCCCACCTCAGGCATTAAAGACCTTTTTATTATTTTCAGTTGTTTTCAGCTTTAGACACCTTTATTTTTCAACCCCATAACACAAAATGGGATTGGTTTATAAATGATTTTACACAGACATTGTCATAAAACAAACGTTGCTATTGCTCAAGTGTCCCAGATAACAATTTAATGATAAAAAAATTTAACATTTATCATCATTTTTGTAGGACTGATGCTAAAAATATACAAATTATGCGTCTATGGTCTCTTTATTTTTGTAAAAAAAAAAAAAAAAAATATATATATATATATATATATATATAACTTTAAATTAAAACCACATTTTTATTGTTTTAGCTATTGACATGTCAGATGGTAATCAGTGAGAAATAATTTTGTTCTTAATTGTCTTCCACGTTAAAATATTAATGTGACAATGTGTGATGGGGTTGAAGACTGTATCACATTTGAAGGGATACAAATGCCTTAAATTTACTTTTTTGGTTTTGTTTCTCTTTCAAATAGTCCTCTTATTTATGGATCTACATATCTGCATGGCCAACACTGTCTTTCTACGGCATATGTGGGTGCAATTTCTGATGTATGATGCTTGTCAATGTTTAAGTGGACATATTACATAAAAAAAAAAAAAATATATATAATATATAATGCAAAAATATGCATTGTTTTTGAAGTATATATATATATATATATATATATATATATATATTTACCGAAATCATGACTATTTTGTTATATTTTTTTCATTAAATTTAGTAATAAATGAAGCAAATAAACAAGTTTGCAACCCCGTAACAATGAGAAATACATATATCTGTTACAAGGTTGTGTTTTTTCTGCTCCTCATGTAGTGTAGCAGAGTAAATCATATATGGCAGCAATAAAATAAGTACATTATATATACTTATGGATTAAAATAAAATGTTAAAAAAGTCATAATTTTCCATCTTAATTTTATGTGACGGGGTTACGTTGTGAAGCCTCAAAAATATGAATAAAAAGTATGATTCTACTCACCATTTTCTGTAAACCAACAATTTGCAAACTCTGCGGATCTGAAATATTACAGAATCCCATATATTTATATTTATTTATATTTATAACTGTATATAAAGGTACACAATTGGTCCTTAGTGTACAATTATACAAGTGTGTTCCTCTACCTAGAAGTACAAAAAAGTTCCCTTATGGGTACCACGTGCAGCAGTGACGGCCACTTGTACCTTAAAAGGTATAATTTTAAAAGTGTTGACACAAGATTAGGGTTTGTAATCATGTATAAAAATGTTAAATATGAGCTCATCGGTGCATCAACTAATACCGCGCAACATCTTACTTAGAGGGACAGAATGCATTTTACATGCATTCATAGCAAGTGATACTTAGCCTGCAAATAATTTTAATTCACTGCACTAAAAAAGCAATATTATCTAACACAGAATTAGGCTACATAACCGAGGTGAATAACTGCAGACAGCTGGGTGAATTATACCTTTAAATAGCATAAATCGGCATTCAGATTTCAGAATTACCACCTTATTTGCACTAGATTTAAATGTAGCATAAGCTTGCTTATACTTTTAATGAGCTGGTACAATTCCCGACTTTAAATAACCATTTACAGTTTAAGTCAAAAGTTTACATGCAGAATTCGCAAAACTGCCTGCCGTTCTTCAGAAAAATCCTTTAGGTCCCACAAATTCTTTGGTTTTTCAGCATTTCTGTGTATTTGAACCCTTTCCAACAATGACTTTATAATATTGAGATCTATCTTTTTACACTGAGGACAACTGAGGGACTCATGCAAATATTATAGAAGGTTCAAACATTCACTGATGCGCCAGAAAGAAAAAGTTTTTGAGCCGGGGGTGAAAACTTTTGAACAGAATGAAGATGTGTACATTTTATCTTATTTTGCCTAAATATAATATTTTTGTTTTCATTTAGTACTGCTCTTCAGAAGCTACAGAAGATACTTACATGTTCCCCAGAAAAAAAAAAAAAAGAAAAATAAAGAAAAATAAATAAATAAATACACAAAAGCACTGTGTTTTGAAAAGCCCTTTCTGTGCCCCTGCTGAGTTTCATTATAGAAATATCAAATTTTTCTTGATATTTGAAATCACAATCAGGACTTTTTCCAGGCGTGTAAATCTTAGTTTAAACAGAGACAACAGCGAGTGAAAACTGTAACAAACTGTAGTTTGTTAGATTGAAAGATTTAGTCATAATAATGCTTAAACTTACCAGTCAGATAGCCCCAGCACAAACAGAACAAAATAAGCATGTGACACATTTTCTTTACCCGTTCAGTGTCTGATCTAAAATGACTATTCACTGATCTGTTGTGAGTCCTCCCACCAAAGAGTTTGACCCACATATAGTTCACACAACCTAAACACATGCCATATGGCAATAATCTTCTGGCTTTAATAAGACTTTATCTATCTTAATAGTGAAAAAAAAAATTTTTTTTTTTTTTTTTCATTTAGCTTTAGTAATGTAATTGAATTTTCAGAATGTTGTTAATCACCATGAATTAAATGGCTCTAAAAAAAAAAAAAACAACTTTTGATTTCAACATGGTTTTATAATTCAACTGAAATATCCATAAGCTATATCAATTATTGTGTTAATGGATAAACAAAACAAGAAAATCGGCTACCATATCATATTGCCAATGTTCAGTGTTGAGGGAAGTTACTTTTTAAAAGTAACGCATTACAATATTGCGTTACTCCCTAAAAAAGTAATTATTTATGTTAGTTACTTTTTATGGAAAGTAATGTGTTACATTACTTTTGTGTTACTTTTTAAATCGGGCAGGGCTTGCTTGTTTGTTTTTAATATAAAACGTTAGATTTTTAGCAAATGCAAAAGCCCTTTCACACCAAAAAGAGAAATGAATAAGCCTAAGGCTGAAGGAAAAGTAAATTCATGTCTGTACAGTGCAACACTCTTCACCAATGAGAACAATTAAGTAATTAAAAAAAAGTTATTTAGATATTTTCTTGTAAATGAAAAAGTAATGCATTACTTTACTAGATATGCATTCATACAATTAATTCAATCATATATTCTTTCATTTAATTTCTCTCAGCAGCCTGCCTTCTGTCATATTTACACACAAAATGAAACCTACTCTGTGTGTTGTGTCTGCGTAGAACTCTTAACACTTACTGCAAGTTTTTCAAAGTGTAATAATCACAAATGGGTCTAAATGGGATAATTAAAATAACCTTACTGTCACAGTATGTGTAGGGAAGGAGCGCAAGACAAGGAATACAAAGTCTTTAATAAAATCCACAAATGGTAAATCCAAAAACAAAGAGAAGGAATATACATACACAAGGATGTAGCAATGAAGTAGATCGGACAGCAAGACAACAAACTGAAACAACTTACAAAGGGTAGACAATGAGCAAAACAGGTGTGGTTATTTAATTGACAACATAATGAGGGGGAGGAACATGACCAAATATGGGTAAAGAGGAAATAGAATGAACCAAAATAAAAAAGGACTAAACCACTGAAAGATGGGAACAAAAAACAGCAACAAAAGTGTTAGTGTCTGTTACAGTTCGCCCCTCTTGGAACAGTGGAGGGAGGGAGGGAGGGGGAAAAATAACAGAGTCCAAGGTGGATCAGATGGAGGGAGGAGTCATGTGTGAGACTGGAGGGATCCAGAGCAGGAGGAGCCAGGCAAGACCCAGACCGCAGCCATGATGGTAACCCACAGAGGAGCCAACAGAGGAAGGAGCCATGGTGGAGGAATTGCTGATAACTCCAGATGGAGAGCCGATGATCCGGGGCGATCCAGAGGTCCACGGCGGAGCTAGAGCAACAGAGGACTGAGGCGGAGCTGGAGGGAGGAAGGTGGGATGGAGCAATGAAGTGCAGCCAGAGGAGTGGAGTCCTTAGGCAATGGAGGGCGATCTGGAGGTTCATGGAGGTCCGCAGAGGAGCTAGAGCAACAGAGGACCAAGGCGGAGCTGGAGGGAGGAAGGAGCCCAAAGGAAACGGTGGGATGGTCCGCGGAGGTGCTAGAGCAACAGAGGACCAAGGCGGAGCTGGAGGGAGGAAGGAGCCCAAAGGAGCGGTGGGATGGAGCAATGAGGCGCAGCCAGAGGAGTGGAGTCCTTAAGCGATGGCGGGCGATCTGGAGGTTCATGGAGGTCCGCAGAGGAGCTAGAGCAACAGAGGACCAAGGCGGAGCTGGAGGGAGGAAGGAGCCCAAAGGAAACGGTGGGATGGTCCGCGGAGGTGCTAGAGCAACAGAGGACCAAGGCGGAGCTGGAGGGAGGAAGGAGCCCAAAGGAGCGGTGGGATGGAGCAATGAGGCGCAGCCAGAGGAGTGGAGTCCTTAAGCGATGGCGGGCGATCTGGAGGTTCATGGAGGTCCGCAGAGGAGCTAGAGCAACAGAGGACCAAGGCGGAGCTGGAGGGAGGAAGGAGCCCAAAGGAGCGGTGGGATGGAGCAATGAGGCGCAGCCAGAGGAGTGGAGTCCTTAAGCGATGGCGGGCGATCTGGAGGTTCATGGAGGTCCGCAGAGGAGCTAGAGCAACAGAGGACCAAGGCGGAGCTGGAGGGAGGAAGGAGCCCAAAGGAGCGGTGGGATGGAGCAATGAGGTGCAGCCAGAGGAGTGGAGTCCTTAAGCGATGGCGGGCGATCTGGAGGGTCATGGAGGTCCGCAGAGGAGCTAGAGCAACAGAGGACCAAGGCGGAGCTGGAGGGAGGAAGGAGCCCAAAGGAGCGGTGGGATGGAGCAATGAGGTGCAGCCAGAGGAGTGGAGTCCTTAGGCGATGGCGGGCGATCTGGAGGTTCGTGGAGGTCCGCGGAGGTGCTAAAGCAACAGAGGACCGAGGCAGAGCTAGAGGGAGGAAGGAGCCCAAAGGAAACGGTGGGATGGAGCGATGAGGCGCAGCTGGAGGAGTGGTGTCCTGAGGTGATGGCGGGGCGATCTGGAGGTCCTTGGAGGTCCACTGCGGAGCTAGAGTGACAGAGGCCTGAGGCGGAGCCGGTGGGATGGGCCAGTGGAGTCCTGAGGCGATGGTGGGATGACGACTGAACAAGGTGGAGCCAGAGGGACGAGGAAGCCCGGTGGAGATGAGGGAGCTGGGTGCCATGGTGGAGCTGCTGGGTCGGAGGACCGAGGCGGACTTCAGGACTCAGAGGCTGGAGGTGAAGGATCCTCCAGCCATGATGCCGATGGAGATAGGCAGGCCCGCTGTGAACCTACTGCACAGTTGGTGGGCTGAGGGTGAGCAGGGGGACTGCCTGGAGACAGTGGTGGCATGGCAGATGTGAGAGTCAATGGATAAGGCAAGAGGAAGGGTTGGTGGGAAAACTTGTTTGATGTCTATGATGATCTCTGTAGAAAAGTATATTAAGTTCCCAGAGTCCAGCATTTGCTCACCCTTCGTGGCGATGCAGTGGACAGGGCTTTCCGTAGCCCCCTCACACTCCACTGATCCTTTCACCGGCGCGGGTGTTGTAGCTGGCACTCACACCTGGTCGGACACATTACACTTAGGCTCTGTAGCAATCTTCTGCTCTGTCACTCCCGATAGCTCAATTGCTTTGGGCTCTGGCTCTCTGTCTGAGGTGGTCATGCTTTGCAAGTCAGTGGTTGGCTGGGCTCTGGGTCAGGAGTGGGGCTGGTGTTGATGTCTGTGGAATCCACCGTCATCGAAAACTTACAGGACACCAGTACCCACTCAATATATGCGGCGAGGGTCTCTCGAGGACCTTCTCCGGACAGGCTGGTTTTATAAAATGTGCAGAGGCAGCTGTCCGGATAGTGTGTTAAGTTGGAGAGAAACACAAAGGGAAGGAGCACAAGACAAGGAAGAATGCAATACAAAGTCTTTAATAAAATCCACAAATGGTAAATCCAAAAACAATGAGCAGGAACATACATACACAAGGATGTAGCAACGAAGTAAATAGATTGTTAATTAATTGATGACGACATAACGTGGGGGAGGAACAGGAACATGACCAAATATGGGTAAACACAAAACGGAACGAACCAAAATACAAAAGGACTAAACCAATGAAACATAAGAATAAAAACACAACTAAAGAGTTAGTGTCTGTTACACAACAAAAACAAATGTCAAAACAAATAATTTATTTGAATTGGAGGGGCTGTCTATTTTAGCTCACTCTGTTTAAATGAAAAGCATGTCTTGACGAGCTACCTAGCTCCGATCAGGCCACAAGCTACCTGTAGCTTGCAAGAGATGTGTTAGAGACCTTTGATCTAGAAGCTCATCTGAGTCAAACTGAAACTTTTTGTGGTCAGTTTTCTGCAGAAACATGGTCTGATGTGTTGGGTATACAAAGATACCATATGTGGCCATTTATTTGTTCTGTGTTTGACTTGTAGATGAAGAGCTGTTTAAGAGCTTTTAATGAACCTCATAGCCTTCCTGTCTAGATAAAACTGCTACACAGTACTGAATCAATCTATGAAAACAGTCAGTCATGGTCATTTTTGAAAGAATATTGTGGCATGGCGGAGCACAAAGGAACGACGGAGTCTGAAGTAGCTAGCTATCATCTCATCAAACAAAAAACAACTTTAAGCAAATTGAAGGGTGAAGTCAGCAAAAGTAGAAAATCAGCTAAAATTATGATGAACATATGAAATGTGGACAAAAGACATTTAACAGGATATAATAGAGAGGTGCCCTAACAATGCCCTAACTAAACTACTCTAAAGAGGAAAATCAAAATGTACAGCGGGTGGCACTCTCTCCTAACCTAGTGTCATCCAAAGTTGTCCTAAAGTTGTACAATGTATCTCTGATGGGCCAGTGGGATCTGAAACACATACAACGGACTACCACACACAAACTTTACACAAATCACGTACATAACAATGTAACACCCATCAACCACCAGACTTGCATGACTGTCTGATAAAATAACAGAAAGTACCTTTCAATTAAAGAAATTACAGTTCCATCTATGTTAGCATTTTCATGCTGATTGTAACAAAACGGGACGTGGACAGGTGGATCCAAATGCAAGCTTTATTAGTAGCAATCGTAGTGAAACAAGCAGGAAGGCAGGAACAAACATGGACAACACAGAACAAACAAAGAGGCGTCAATAAGTGAGTAAATGTCCATAGAGAAATGAAGGCTCCTTCTAGGGGTGATGGGAGGGAGCCACAACGGCGCAGTTCATGACACTGCTATTATTCAGTGAATCCTTATTATTTATTTTATTATTTAGCTGAATAGTTATTTGAATTGTGCATATTCTAAATATTATTCGGGACACAAATAATATCTTTTGTGCAGCCTAATGAATTCAAGCACAATATTGAACAGAGAAAAATATATTTCTAATTTTTAATTAATTAGGCTGTAAAAAATATTTAAATCACAGCTGTTGCATGACAACCTAGCCCGTTATTATTTACTCATGGATAAGATGAATAAAACATTTTATATTTGGCTTGGAGTGTGGGCAGAAAGGAGGCTAATAACCACCCTCCTCGAAGTGCATTTAAAATCCTTTAATGCACGGCAAGCCGTTGGTTAATCCGCTTATTTCATGGTCACTTGCAAATTTATAGACAAGTTACAACTAGTATTGCTCTTTGCAGTGCAGTATTTGAACAAATGAGTAAAAATGATGGTTATTTTAGTCAGTTACAGCTCGTTAACTCATGCATTCTGGCCGCTTAAATCAAACACAGAAATGAAATAGTACCCCTGCAAACATGTCATTGCAGGGCCCATGCTGGCTTTTTGCAGGGACAGTGGGCTAGGCACAGCCCACACTAATCCTAAACAGGCCCAGTGCAGGCTTGCCCAGGCAAGGCCCTCAGCTTTGCTCATGCTCTCTGTGAGCAGGCCTCACTAGCGGACTATCCACATTAATCCCATGAACAGACATAAACCTGGAAATAACAATTTTGTGGGCAGTTTTCTTCCTTAGGTGTGTTTGATCAGGGTTGGAAATAAACTCTGCAGGAAGGTAGATCTCCAGGAACAGCATTGGGCATCCCTGTTCTATTTTTTTTTTTTAACAGTTTTTTTTTCTTTTTTTTCCAAAGACTAAAGTTATAGTATCTGAAAAGTATTTAATGTGAAACAGATTGTTGTAGTAGATTAATAGTGCAGGCCCTGTGTGGGCCTAGTGAGGGCTTCCTGGGGGCTAAGTGAGGGCTGCCGTGCAGGGCCAGTGCTAAGGGGCCAATGCTTTGCCAACGAGCAAATTCTCAGGGACCCTGTGCTGGCAGCCCACTGGGGGCCTTAGGCTAG
The DNA here is from genome assembly GCA_033026305.1 of Cirrhinus molitorella. NCBI lineage: Eukaryota > Metazoa > Chordata > Actinopteri > Cypriniformes > Cyprinidae > Cirrhinus > Cirrhinus molitorella. The sequence goes on from CM065117.1 coordinate 60,182,865, forward strand.
CCGTAAGTGGGCATGTAACAGGCCAGTGCACACTTGTTTGCAGGGACAGTGAAATCACATTTCTTTGAATAAATTATGGCATTTATTTAAATTAATTATCGATCAATCGACAGAGAGAGAAAGGGAGAGATAACAGTTGTGTGTGTTCTTCCTTTCAAGGAAGGTCTGTTTACTCGGCGGCCACTCCTAACAGCCGCTATAGTGAGGCAGTTCTCATTGATTCATTGTCCTGTCATGTGGTTTTCAGTTCTGTTTTTTTATTGGTTCCTGTTCATTGGTTGCTTTCTATCATGTGTTTCCTAGTTTAGACAGTTGCAGTGTCTCTCCTTTTAAAGAAACAGAAATAAGGCCTGCAGGGTCATCCACATCTCCACCAAAAAACATTGTGTCATTTTATCATGAATGCTCCTACATCTGGCCCTTTCTGTGTCAGATCTTGATGTGTTTTAGCTCAACTCTCCAAAGTGTTTGACCAATGCTGGATAGATGCAAGATCACATAAGATGGCCATTGTATCTCTCTCTAATCAAACACACCTGATTCAGTCATCAGTAGGAAGATTTAACTGATTGAGGCGTTTACAGAATGACTGCAGGTTGAAACTGTCTGAACTGATCTCAGTTCTTTTACTTTTCCATTATGACTGACATTGTGTCACTAAATAGCAGCATTTCAACACTCAGCCAGTCAGATCAGAGGAAGTGAACAAACACAGGAAGAGCTAGTATTTAAAGAAAGAGTTGTGAGCATATAATGAAGAGGAAGACTGACAGAAAGAGAAAATGGCTGATGAGTGTCATTTGTGTCTGCTGGGACTGATCTTTCTCTCTTCACTTCTCACAGGTAAAGAAATCTGTGTTTTCTCTACAAGACATTTAGTTGAATTAGTCTGAGAAACAGTTTATTTGAACATGAACATCAGTTTAATTTTTACATTACTCCATAATTAACTAAAACTAGACAGTTTTACAATCAAACAGCTGATGCTGAACCACTTTCATATTAAGAGTGTGTTTTTGATTCAAACGGCTCTCTCACTTTCTTTCTTGCCATATATAATTATTATAATGTAGAAATAATGATCATTTAAATGTTCTTGTGTTTCAGGTATCAGTGGAGTCGATGGTGCTCATGTGTTCATCAGTTCTGGTGAAAATATCTGTCTGCCCTGTAATAATGCTCTTCATGACTGCAAATCAACTACATGGAACTATAACAGATTCATACATTCAACAGCAGTTGAACTGATTGGCAATGGGATGAAAAATAAGGATACAGAGAGTCATGAGAGACTGAGTCTGGGGTCTGACTGCTCTCTGAACATCAAGAACATCACAAAAGAAGATTCTGGATTTTACACCTGCCAACAATATGTGAATGGACAAGGAACTGATGCACGTGTTTATCTGCATGTTCTTCATGGTAATTTTATGATTATGTTGTCAATTTAAAAACTCTCATGATGATTGAAAAGTGTGTGATTTATGTGTTATTTTGTGTTTTAGTCTCTTCATCATCCTCACAGACTGAGATCAGTGCAGGCAGCTCTGTGTCTCTCTCCTGTCAGTTATATTCATATCCATCAACTGTAACTTCTTGTGATGATTGGATCCATTCTGAGGGAATTGGTCTGTTGTGGGTGAATCAGGCTGGTGATCAACTGAAGATATCAGACTCCAGATATCAGATATCAGCTCCAGGACACTGTATCATCACTCTGACTACAACACTCCTGAATGAAGATGACAACAGAGAGTGGAGATGTGAAGTTACTCACAGAAATCAACTCAAGACCTCAGTCACATATACTGTCAAGATTTCAGGTGAGAAAACAATCTCATAAATCATTTTAGATCCTGATAATGTCAGTAACATTAAGGACTGTTAGTATTATTGAAGCAGAAGAAAGTATGTTGCATCTGTGTATAAATCACATTAAATACTACATTAAGTAAACAATATAAATATTAAATATTAGCAAATAAAGTGAAACATTAGCAAACATTATCAGCATTAAACATGTATTTTACTGGCCCTTACTTTAATGGTGTTTATAACAAAAATTTAAAGTGCAGTGAAACGTGTAACAAGGACAGGTGGATCCAAGTGCTAGCTTTATTGACAGAACTCGTAGTCGTACAAACAAAACAAACAAAAAAATATATATATATATATATATATTATAGTAAGATAAAATAAGACATATGTTTAAATATATATGTTTATATTTAAACAGGATGATAGTGGGGTAGAATGTGTATATATATATGTATATATATATATTATAGTAAGATAAAATAAGACATATGTTTAAATATATATGTTTATATTTAAACAGGATGATAATGGGGTAGAATGTGTATATATATATGTATATATATATATATATATATATATATATATATATATATATGTATATATATATATATTCTAGTAAGATAAAATAAGACATATGTTTAAATATATATGTTTATATTTAAACAGGATGATAGTGGGGTAGAATGTGTATATATATATGTATATATATATATTATAGTAAGATAAAATAAGACATATGTTTAAATATATATGTTTATATTTAAACAGGATGATAATGGGGTAGAATGTGTATATATATATGTATATATATATATATATATATATATATATATATATATATATATATATATATGTATATATATATATATTCTAGTAAGATAAAATAAGACATATGTTTAAATATATATGTTTATATTTAAACAGGATGATAGTGGGGTAGAATGCTAAAATACTGGAGAATTATGGGGAAAACAGGAGGGGTATGAGATTCCTTGATTAGCTAATAACTGAATTTTCTGAGATTGCAAAAAAAAAAAAAAAAAACACTTTAGGGAGCGCTTTTTTCACGCCTTTTTTAATCCATTCAGAATTTTAATAAACGTTTTTTTATTATTAAAGTTTTATATATATATACATATATATATATATTATAGATCAGTGGTTTCATGCTGCTAAGAGAAACAACGTGGCCCTTTCGAAACTGGCTAAAGCACCCTCCGTGATTTGATTCTCGGATACAGCATCCTTCCTTAGCACCTCGGTGGGACTCAAGGCCGATGTGTGGTGCAGTTGGAGTGGATTTATATACATATTTATATATTTATAACAGTTCTTTCTTGTTCTCAAATCTGATTGGTTGAGAACTGTGAGATATTCTAATGGTATCGCTACAGGAACGCCCTCTCACAATTTGCATCACTCCGCTTGTTCTAGTCGGGTCTATGTTTCTTTTTAATTATTCACTGAGCTAACCATAGAGTATGTTTACAAACCACATCCAAGAAGAAACAAACATGACAAATGACTGATTTTTTTAACGAATATTTTAATTGATATTAATTACGAAAGCTTAACAATGAATTCTCAATTTGGCGTCTTGCCAAAAGATGGCACCTGCAGCTTAATCATCCATTCATTCACTTACAACGCACTCGTCCACAGCGTCATACAGAATAATACAACACAGGTACAAATTATTAAATTGTTTAACTAGGGCATATACATAATATTTGGAACTGGCCATTTCAAATGATGATTAAACAGCAAGCAAACTATACAAAAGCAGCAGTCCTTCCAGTGCACTCAGTGTCCGAATTCACTCACTCGTTTTCATTCACTCCTTCAAGTGAACTGTATGAGTGGACTACTGTAGTAATATTGAATGCGGGTATAGAGGGCTATTTCGGATACAGCCATTATTTCTCACTAATAACTGAAGCAGCACATGCCCTTGATAGGAATTATAAAAGTGAGGTAAGTTTAACTGTCAACTGTCAGGAAGTAGTTCTGCACAAAAGAGGGTTTTATAAGGCACTCAGTTGTTTCTTGTTTAATTACACACGTTTTGTCAAACTGTTGTATAAACGCAATATCACTCGAAAATACGAAAGTGATACCGGCTCTATATGAGTGGCTGTGATTAGGCCAGAGGCACAATATAGTGACACAAATGACCATTTTGTCACTTGAGGTGTTATAGGGTAGTTTCTGACACGTGAAATCCAAAGATAAAAAGTTGTCCTCCAAATACTGCTTATCAGGTTTTAGTTATCACACAGTTCATATAGGTTAATTTCCACTCATAGTCCTGCTGCACAAATGCACTTAAAAACATCAGATGCCTTCACCTATTCACCTTCAGACATGGTCAAAACATGTTGTGCTTCCCTCTAATGCCACACCTGACTTCTCTTACTCTTTGCCTGACTATATGCATTCATCAAGGCCACGCTCCGCCCAGTGGTCAAAAACAGAATTACAATAAACATAATGGCTCTTACACACAACTTTTTATTTACACATTTTGATTTGAAGCATTTTGCACTTACAGATAAACATCTGAATGTCTGTTATATAACTGTGTTACTGATTGTAAGAAATACATGCATTTTATGCACTTTATACATCTTACATCTACAATACATCTTTGCACAAATCAAATTGTCAACAATTTGTGTTTTCCTACCAAATTAGATGTAATTTCTGTTTAAATGAACTTAAACAGCAAATGCACATGCTCTCAAGTGTAGATATTGGGCTGGACTGTCTACTGATAAAATCATTTTGGCATCATGCCATTAAATTTGTTAATGTGTTAAATTGTTTAAAAATAGTAAAAAAAAATCTGACCAATGATTTTGGAGGAGTTCATTGATAGTGAATACATTTTCAGCAACAAATCATTTTTATCACTAATGTTTTAATGAATTTGTCTCTAGAATTTAACAGCATGCAGAAAACTGTTAAAAGAGAATAGTGATGCAAATAATTTCTCCAGATTAGTGGTTATGGTAATGGTTAAGCAGTTGAGGGAAGATTTAACCGATTGACTGCAAGTTAAAGCTGTCTGAACTGACCTTAGCTCTTTTACTTCTCCATTATGACTGGCATTGTGTCTCTAAATAGCAGCATTTAAACACTCAGCCAATCAGATCAGAGGAAGTTAAACACAGGAAGAGCTGATAGTATTTAAAGAAAGAGTTGTGAGCATATAATGAAGAGGAAGACTTACAGAAAGAGAAAATGACTGATGAGTGTCATTTGTGTCTGCTGGGACTGATCTTTCTCTCTTCACTTCTCACAGGTAAACAAATCTGTGTTTTCTCTACAAGACATTTAGGGATAAGTCTGGGAAACAGTTAATTTGAACATGACCATTATTTTGTTTTTTTTTGTGTTACAAACAGAACATACTGAATTACTCCAGAATGAACTAAAACTAGACAGTTTCACACTTTCATATCAAGAGTGTGTTAGTGATTCAAACAGCAAACAGCTCTGACGCTTTCTTTCTCGCTACACACACACACACACACACACACACATATATATATATATATATATATGATTATAATGTAGAAATAATGATCATTTAAATGTTCTTGTGTTTCAGGTATCAGTGGAGTGGATAATGATCATGTGTTCATCAGTTCTGGTGAAAATGTCCATCTGCCCTGTAATAATGCTCTTCATGACTGCAGATCAACTACATGGATCTATAGCAGATTCAGACATTCAGCAGCTGAATTGATTGCTGAAGGGATAAAGAAGAAAGACACAGAGAGTCGTGAGAGACTGAGTCTGGGGTCTGACTGCTCTCTGAACATCAAGAACATCACAAAAGAAGATTATGGATCTTACATCTGCAGACAATATGTGAATAAACAACAACAAGGAGCTGATGCACGTGTTTTTCTGCATGTTCTTCATGGTAATTTTATGATTATGTGATAAATTTAATTTAATCATAATTCTTCATTTAAACTCTCATGATGATTGAAAAGTGTGTGATTTGTGTGTTATTTTGTGTTTCAGTCTCTTCATCATCCTCACAGACTGAGATCAGTGCAGGCAGCTCTGTGACTCTCTCCTGTCAGTTATATTCATATTCATCTGCTGGAGTCTCTTGTGATGATTGGATTAAATCTGAGAGAGTTGATCTGTTGTGGGTGAATCAGACTGCTGTTGATCTGACGATATCAGACTCCGGATATAACATATCAACATCAAGACTCTGTATCATCACTCTGACTACAACACTCCTGAATGAAGATGACAACAGAGAGTGGAGATGTGAAGTTACTCAAGGAGATCAAGTCAAGACCTCAGTCACATATACTGTCAAGATTTCAGGTGAGAAAACAATCTCATCAGTCATTTTAGATCCTCATAATGTCAGTAACATTAAGGACTGTTAGTATCATTGAAGCAGAACAAACAGAGGATATTAAAGCTTCTTTCAGTCTGACAGAAGAGAAACTTCAAACCCGAGGGTCACGACTTAAAAAAATGGGTGGCTAGGATGATTAAAGGAAGATATGTATGTAACAAAGTTAAAGACTCAGGGAAGAAGTATGTGGAAGTGGAAAACGTAACTTTAATAACAAAATAAACACTAGAATGTACATTTCCTGAAGAAAATGTGAATGGTGCTTGCAGTGGCAAATCGCTGCACTCGGTTGCTAGGGTGTTGGGGTGGTTGCTAGGGTACCTGGGGTGGTTGCTAGGGCGGTTGCTAGGGTACCCTGGGTGGTTGCTAAGGTGTTGCTGTGCGGTTGCTAGGGTACTTGGGGTGGTTGCTAGGGCGGTTGCTAGGGTACCTGAGGTGGTTGCTAAGGCGGTTGCTAGGGTAATTGGGGTGGTTGCTAGGGTACCTGGGGTGGTTGCTAAGGTGTTGCTATGCGGTTGCTAGGGTACTCAGGTGGTTGCTAGGGCGGTTGCTAGGGTACCCAGGGTGGTTGCTAAGGTGTTGCTACACGGTTGCCAGAGTACCTGGGCTAGTTTCTAGGGTGTTGCTATGCGGTTGCTAGGGTACTCGGGTGGTTGCTAGGGTGTTGCTATGCGGTTGCTGGGGTACCCGGGGTGGTTGCTAGGGCGGTTGCTAGGGTACCCAGGGTGGTTGCTAAGGTGTTGCTATGCGGTTGCTAGGGTACCTGGGGTGGTTGCTAGGGTGTTGCTATGCGGTTGCTAGGGTAGTCAGGTGGTTGCTAGGGCGGTTGGTAGGGTACCCAGGGTGGTTGCTAAGGTGTTGCTATGCGGTTGCTAGGGTACCTGGGGTGGTTGCTAGGGTGTTGCTATGCGGTTGCTAGGTTACCTGGGGTGGTTGCTATGCGGTTGCTAAGGTACTCGGGTGGTTGCTAGGGTACCCAGGGTGGTTGCTAAGGTGTTGCTATGCGGTTGCTAGGGTACTCGGGTGGTTGCTAGGGTGTTGCTATGCGGTTGCTGGGGTACGCGGGGTAGTTGCTAGGGCGGTTGCTAGGGTACCCAGGGTGGTTGCTAAGGTGTTGCTATGCGGTTGCTAGGGTACCCAGGGTGGTTGCTAAGGTGTTGCTATGCGGTTGCTAGGGTACCTGGGGTGGTTGCTAGGTTGTTGCTATGCGGTTGCTAAGGTACTCGGGTGGTTGCTATGATGAAGATTTTAGGTCATTACTTATTAGCTGGTTGATAAGATGTCCAATGGGTGAGTGAGAGTGAGAGAGGCCCTGTGTGTGTGTGTGTGTGTGTGTGTGTGTGTGTGAAAGTGACAGTTGAAATTCAAATTTCTGAACATTCCGCCATTCAAAGTCAATGGGACTTTTTGGCCGCTTTTTCGTCCGCTGTGCGAACATCGTACACCCGATTGCTTATAAAAGTCATAGCACACCTGTCCTCAATGAGCCGGTCGATTTGACACCTCATTCATGGGTCTAGGACAAACGGTGCGGGACGAGTTACGCGCAGATATTTGGAGTGGAAGAAGAAGAAGAATAATAATAATAACTAGAATGTACATTTCCTGAAGAAAATGTGAGTGGGGCTTGCAGTGGCAAAAAAAACCCTTTATCTGGGCACATTTTAACAATTGGGTAGGATTTGTAGCAAGTTATAGCACTCTGCTAATCATTATTAGCATGTAGCTAGTCACTGCTAGCAAGAGATTCATGTTGTAAGTTCTGTGTGCTAGCATGAGTCAAATGAGCCAATCCCCATGTCTGTATGATGGTCTGATGCAGAGATATAGCACTTGCTAGACGGTTGTTCGGGTAGTCTATTTGGTTGCTAGGGTGTGGCTATTCGGTTGCTAGGGTACCCAGGGTGGTTGCTAGGGTGTTGCTATGCGGTTGCTAGGGTACTCGGGCGGTTGCTAGGGTGTTGCTATGCGGTTGCTAGGGTACCCAGGGTGGTTGCTAGGGTGTTGCTATGTGGTTGCTAGGGTACCCGGGTGGTTGCTAGGGTGTTGCTATGCGGTTGCTAGGGTGCTCGGGCGGTTGCTAGGGTGTTGCTATGCGGTTGCTAGGGTACCCAGGGCGGTTGCTAGGGTGTTGCTATGCGGTTGCTAGGGTACCCAGGGTGGTTGCTAGGGTGTTGCTATGTGGTTGCTAGGGTACCCGGGTGGTTGCTAGGGTGTTGCTATGCGGTTGCTAGGGTACCCAGGGCGGTTGCTAGGGTGTTGCTATGCAGTTGCTAGGGTACCCGGTTGGTTGCTAGGGCGGTTGCTAGGGTACCCGGGCGGTTGCTAGGGTGTTGCTATGCGGTTGCTAGGGTACTCGGGCGGTTGCTAGGGTGTTGCTGGGCGGTTGCTAGGGTACCCAGGGCGGTTGCTAGGGTGTTGCTATGTGGTTGCTAGGGTACCCGGTTGGTTGCTAGGGCGGTTGCTAGGGTACCCGGGCGGTTGCTAGGGTGTTGCTATGCGGTTGCTAGGGTACCCAGGGCGGTTGCTAGGGTGTTGCTATGCGGTTGCTAGGGTACCCGGGCGGTTGCTAGGGTGTTGCTATGCGGTTGCTAGGGTACCCAGGGCGGTTGCTAGGGTGTTGCTATGCGGTTGCTAGGGTGTTGCTATGCGGTTGCTAGGGTACCCAGGGCGGTTGCTAGGGTGTTGCTATGTGGTTGCTAGGGTACCCAGGGCGGTTGCTAGGGCGGTTGCTAGGGTACCTGGGGTGGTTGCTAGGGTACTTGGGGTGGTTGCTTGGGTGTTCCTAGGCAGTTACTAATTGTCACAGATCATTTCAATGGAGTTATGTAGAGTTCTTAGCCTGATTTAGCACTTAGCTAATCACTATTAGCATGTAGCTATTCACTGCTAGCATGTGTGTTGAGAGTCCTATTTGCTAGCATGAGTGAAAAGAAGCAACTCCCATGTCTCTACGATATTCTGATGCAAAGATATAGGTGTTGCTGAATGGTTGCTAGGGTACTTTGTTTGGTTGCTAGGGAGTGGCCAATGATGATACTCCAAAGGCTGCTTGTCATTATGAATGATATAAACCAACCCCCATGTCTCTATGACATTCAGATGTGAAGATATGCCTGTGTGGGTTTGGGTTGCTAGGGTGCTTGACAGTGGTTGCTAGGGCGTGGCTAGGACGTTTTATGGTGAGCCATGATTGGCTGTTTGCTGCCCCGAGTCAAACGACCCCACCCGCATGTCTCTGCGACACTGTGATCCAAAGATATCCATCTGGGCATTTTATAATGGGGGTCTATGGGTTGCTAGGGTGCCCTAAATGGTTGCTAGGGCGTGGCTTGACTGCTTCACAGAGATCCTGAGAGTCTGATTGGTTGTCTGAGTAAAATGAACCCGCCCCCAAGTCTCTATGTCATTGTGATGCAGAGTTATGTTCAATGCAAAATCCCTATGTAAACTACCATAGTAGGAAAAAAAAAATTCGTACATGGGCAAAAACATGCATTTCAATGGGTCGCCCTCACCATAGTAAGTCAATGGGAAAATTTGGGGGGCTCTAGCGCCCCAGGGGTACAACTTATACCCCATTGTGAGTCATGTTCTCGCAAAGCTTGCCAGCCTCTCCAAATGTGGTAATTCGCATGTTTCTACGAAATTCTCGCTCTGCGCTACGTCCCGTCAAAGTTGGGCGCAATGCATTGTCTATGCGTTTTTTCGGGCGATTTTTCGCCCTGTGTACGATCATCGTACACCCGATCGCTTATAAAAGTCATAGCACGCCATTCCCGTATAGGCCGCACGATTTGACGCCAGTTTCGGGGCTCTGTGACAAAAACTGCGGGACTAGTTACGCGCCGAAATTTTGTACGGAATCTATTATAATAATAATAATAACTAGAATGTACATTTCCTGAAGAAAATGTGAGTGGGGCTTGCAGTGGCAAAAGTCGCCACTCGGTTGTGGGCTAGGCAGCTGCTAGAGTGTTGTTAAGGTGTTCTGGGTGTTAGCATGGTGTTAAGATGATGCTAGCAACATGCTAGCACGATTAGCATGTTGTTTACATGAAGTTAGCATGACTAGCATGGTGTTAGCATGATGCTAGCATGTTTTGAACAAGATGCTAGCATGATTAGCATGATCCTAGCAACATGCTAACATGATTAGCATGATGCTAGCATGCTTTTAACATGATTAGCATGATGCTAGCAACATGCTAGCATGATTAGCATGTTGTTTACATGAAGTTAGCATGACTAGCATGGTGTTAGCATGATGCTAGCATGTTTTGAACAAGATGCTAGCATGATTAGCATGATCCTAGCAACATGCTAACATGATTAGCATGATGCTAGCATGCTTTTAACATGATTAGCATGATGCTAGCAACATGCTAGCATGATTAGTATGTTGTTTACATGAAGTTAGCATGACTAGCATGGTGTTAGCATGTTTTGAACAAGATGCTAGCATGATTAGCATGATGCTAGCATGCTTTTAACATGATTAGCATGATGCTAGCAACATTCTAGCACGATTAGCATGTTGTTTACATGAAGTTAGCATGACTAGCATGGCGTTAGCATGATGCTAGCATGTTTTTCCCAAGATGCTAACATGATTAGCATGATGCTAGCAACATATTATCATGACTAGCATGACTTAGGACTCAAGCAGACGATCCTAGCATGTTTTAGCACGCTTTTTAGCACTTAGCTAGGCGATGCTAGCATGATATAGCATATTGATAGCATGATGCTAGCTCATTTTTGGCTTATTTTAATAATTTTAGCATTTACCTATACTTTATTGCACATTTGAACACTTGGCTAATCAATATTAGCATGTAGCTAGTCATGGCTAGCATGTGCAGTATGTTGGGAGGCCTATTTGCTAGCATGAGTCAAAATCCCATGTCTCTACGATGTAGTGATACAAAGATATAGGTCTAGCTGAATGGTTGCTAGGGTACTCTGTTTGGTTGCTAGGGAGTGGCCAATGATGATACTGCAAAGGTTGCTTGTCAGTATGAATGATGTAAACCAACCCCCATGTCTCTATGACATTCAGATGTGAAGATATGCCTGTGTGGGTTCGGGTTGCTAAGGTGCTTGACAGTGGTTGCTAGGGCGTGGCTAGGACGTTTTATGGTGAGCCACGATTGGCTGTTTGCTGCCCCGAGTCAAACGACCCCACCCGCATGTCTCTGCGACACTGTGATCCAAAGATATCCATCTGGGCATTTTATAATGGGGGTCTATGGGTTGCTAGGGTGCCCTAAATGGTTGCTAGGGCGTGGCTTGACTGCTTCACAGAGATCCTGAGAGTCTGATTGGTTGTCTGAGTAAAATGAACCCGCCCCCAAGTCTCTATGTCATTGTGATGCAGAGTTATGTTCAATGCAAAATCCCTATGTAAACTACCATAGTAGGAAAAAAAAAATTGGTACATGGGCAAAAACATGCATTTCAATGGGTCGCCCTCACCATAGTAAGTCAATGGGAAAATTTGGGGGGCTCTAGCGCCCCAGGGGTACAACTTATACCCCATTGCGAGTCATGTTCTCGCAAAGCTTGCCAGCCTCTCCAAATGTGGTAATTCACATGTTTCTACGAAATTCTCGCTCTGCGCTACGGGCCGTCAAAGTTGGGCGCAATGCATTGTCTATGCGTTTTTTCGGGCGATTTTTCGCCCCGTGTACGATCATCGTACACCCGATCGCTTATAAAAGTCATAGCACGCCATTCCCGTATAGGCCGCACGATTTGACGCCAGTTTCGGGGCTCTGTGACAAAAACTGCGGGACTAGTTACGCGCCGAAATTTGTACGGAATCTATTATAATAATAATAATAATAATAATAATAATAATAATAATAATAATAATAAGTATGTGAGATAGTAATAGTGAGGCTTTGCCTATGGCAAGCCCCACTAACTAGAATGTACATTTCCTGAAGAAAATGTGAGTGGGGCTTGCAGTGGCAAAAAAACCCTTTATCTGGTCATAGGCAGAGTGTTGTTAAGGTGTTGTGGGTGTTAGCATGATGCTAGCAACATGTTTGCACGTTTAGCATGATGCTAGCAACATGCTAGCATGATTAGCATGATGCTAGCAACACGCTAGCAAGATTAGCATGTCGCTAACATGAAGTTAGCATGACTAGCATGGTGTTAGCATGATGCTAGCATGCTTTTTACAAGATGCTAACAAGATTAGCATGAAGCTAGCAACATGCTAACACCATTAGCATGCATTTTACATGAAGCTAGCATGATTAGCATGATGCTAGCAACACGCTAGCACACTTAGCATGTCGTTTACATGAAGTTAGCATGACTAGCATGGTGTTAGCATGATGCTAGCATGTTTTTAAGAACATGCTAACATGATTAGCATCATGCTAGCAACATGCTAACACGATGAGCATGTGTTTAGGATGAAGCTAGCATGATTAGCATGACGCTAGCAACACGCTAGCACGCTCAGCATGTCGTTAACATGAAGTTAGCATGACTAGCATGGCGTTAGCATGATGCTAGCATGTTTTTAACAAGATGCTAACATGATTAGCATGATGCTAGCAACATATTATCATGACTAGCATGTCTTAGGACTTAAGCAGACGATCCTAGCATGTTTTAACACGTTTTTAGCACTTAGCTAGGCGATGCTAGCATGCTATAGCATATTGATAGCATGATGCTAGCTCATTTTTGGCTTATTTTAATCATTTTAGCATTACCTATATTTTATTGCACATCTGAACACTTGGCTAATCGCTATTAGCATGTAGCTAGTCATGGCTAGCATGTGCAGTATGTTGGGAGGCCTATTTGCTAGCATGAGTCAAACTCCCATGTCTCTACGATGTAGTGATGCAAAGATATAGGTCTAGCTGAATGGTTGCTAGGGTACTCTGTTTGGTTGCTAGGGAGTGGCCAATGATGATACTGCAAAGGCTGCTTGTCAGTATGAATGATGTAAACCAACCCCCATGTCTCTATGACATTCAGATGTGAAGATATGCCTGTGTGGGTTCGGGTCGCTAGGGTGGTCAGTAACGGTTGCTAGGGCGTGGCTAGGAAGAGTTTAAGGTGACTCACGATTGGCTGTTTGCTGCCCCGATTCAAACGACCCCACCCCCATGTCTCTATGACACTGTGATCCAAAGATATACATGTGGGCCATATAATGGCAATCTATGGGATGTGTTGCTAGGGTGCCCTAAACGGTTGCTGGGGCGTGGCTAGGAAGTGTCAATGGTGAGTCACGATTGGCTGTTTGCTGCCCCGATTGAAACGACCCCACCCCCAAGTCTCTATGACACTGTGATCCAAAGATATCCATCTTGGAATTTTATAATGGGGGTCTATGGGTCGCTAGGGTGGCCCAAATGGTTGCTAGGGCGTGGCTTGACTGCTTCAGAGTGATCCTGAGAGTCTGATTGGTTGTCTGAGTAAAATGAACCCGCCCCCATGTCTCTATGACATAGTGATGCATAGCTATGTTCAATGCAAAATCCCTATGTAAACTACCATAGTAGGAAAAAAAAAACTATTTCATGGGGCTTCCCTCACCATAGTATCTCCCATAGACAACTTTGGGGGTCTCTAGCGCCCCCGGGGTACAACTTATACCCCGTTGCGAGGTGTGGTCCCGCAAAGCTTGCCACCCTCTCCATATGTGGCGAGTCACACGTTTTTACGAAATTCTCGCTCGGCGCTACGTCCCGTCAAAGTCGTTTTTAATGCATTTTCTATGGGACGATTTTTGGCGATTTTTCGCCCCGTGTACGATCATCGTACGCCCGATCGCTTATAAAAGTCATAGCACACCATTCCCGTATAGGCCGCACGATTTGACGCCAGTTTCGGGGGTCTGTGACAAAAGCTGCGGGACTAGTTACGCGCCGAAATTTGACACGGAAGAAAAATAATAATAATAATAATAACTAGAATGTACATTTCCTGAAGAAAATGTGAGTGGGGCTTGCAGTGGCAAAAGTCGCCACTCGGTTGTGGGCTAGGCAGCTGCTAGAGTGTTGTTAAGGTGTTCTGGGTGTTAGCATGGTGTTAAGATGATGCTAGCAACATGCTAGCACGATTAGCATGTTGTTTACATGAAGTTAGCATGACTAGCATGGTGTTAGCATGATGCTAGCATGTTTTGAACAAGATGCTAGCATGATTAGCATGATCCTAGCAACATGCTAACATGATTAGCATGATGCTAGCATGCTTTTAACATGATTAGCATGATGCTAGCAACATGCTAGCATGATTAGCATGTTGTTTACATGAAGTTAGCATGACTAGCATGGTGTTAGCATGATGCTAGCATGTTTTGAACAAGATGCTAGCATGATTAGCATGATCCTAGCAACATGCTAACATGATTAGCATGATGCTAGCATGCTTTTAACATGATTAGCATGATGCTAGCAACATGCTAGCATGATTAGTATGTTGTTTACATGAAGTTAGCATGACTAGCATGGTGTTAGCATGTTTTGAACAAGATGCTAGCATGATTAGCATGATGCTAGCATGCTTTTAACATGATTAGCATGATGCTAGCAACATTCTAGCACGATTAGCATGTTGTTTACATGAAGTTAGCATGACTAGCATGGCGTTAGCATGATGCTAGCATGTTTTTCCCAAGATGCTAACATGATTAGCATGATGCTAGCAACATATTATCATGACTAGCATGACTTAGGACTCAAGCAGACGATCCTAGCATGTTTTAGCACGCTTTTTAGCACTTAGCTAGGCGATGCTAGCATGATATAGCATATTGATAGCATGATGCTAGCTCATTTTTGGCTTATTTTAATAATTTTAGCATTTACCTATACTTTATTGCACATTTGAACACTTGGCTAATCAATATTAGCATGTAGCTAGTCATGGCTAGCATGTGCAGTATGTTGGGAGGCCTATTTGCTAGCATGAGTCAAAATCCCATGTCTCTACGATGTAGTGATACAAA
The DNA here is from genome assembly GCA_033026305.1 of Cirrhinus molitorella. Classification (NCBI taxonomy): domain Eukaryota; kingdom Metazoa; phylum Chordata; class Actinopteri; order Cypriniformes; family Cyprinidae; genus Cirrhinus; species Cirrhinus molitorella. The sequence continues at coordinate 60,198,062 of CM065117.1, forward strand.
GATATAGGTCTAGCTGAATGGTTGCTAGGGTACTCTGTTTGGTTGCTAGGGAGTGGCCAATGATGATACTGCAAAGGTTGCTTGTCAGTATGAATGATGTAAACCAACCCCCATGTCTCTATGACATTCAGATGTGAAGATATGCCTGTGTGGGTTCGGGTTGCTAAGGTGCTTGACAGTGGTTGCTAGGGCGTGGCTAGGACGTTTTATGGTGAGCCACGATTGGCTGTTTGCTGCCCCGAGTCAAACGACCCCACCCGCATGTCTCTGCGACACTGTGATCCAAAGATATCCATCTGGGCATTTTATAATGGGGGTCTATGGGTTGCTAGGGTGCCCTAAATGGTTGCTAGGGCGTGGCTTGACTGCTTCACAGAGATCCTGAGAGTCTGATTGGTTGTCTGAGTAAAATGAACCCGCCCCCAAGTCTCTATGTCATTGTGATGCAGAGTTATGTTCAATGCAAAATCCCTATGTAAACTACCATAGTAGGAAAAAAAAAATTGGTACATGGGCAAAAACATGCATTTCAATGGGTCGCCCTCACCATAGTAAGTCAATGGGAAAATTTGGGGGGCTCTAGCGCCCCAGGGGTACAACTTATACCCCATTGCGAGTCATGTTCTCGCAAAGCTTGCCAGCCTCTCCAAATGTGGTAATTCACATGTTTCTACGAAATTCTCGCTCTGCGCTACGGGCCGTCAAAGTTGGGCGCAATGCATTGTCTATGCGTTTTTTCGGGCGATTTTTCGCCCCGTGTACGATCATCGTACACCCGATCGCTTATAAAAGTCATAGCACGCCATTCCCGTATAGGCCGCACGATTTGACGCCAGTTTCGGGGCTCTGTGACAAAAACTGCGGGACTAGTTACGCGCCGAAATTTGTACGGAATCTATTATAATAATAATAATAATAATAATAATAATAATAATAATAATAATAATAAGTATGTGAGATAGTAATAGTGAGGCTTTGCCTATGGCAAGCCCCACTAATAATAATAATAATAATAATAATAAGCACACGGCATAGTAATAGTGAGGCTTTGCCTATGGCAAGCCCCACTAACTAGAATGTACATTTCCTGAAGAAAATGTGAGTGGGGCTTGCAGTGGCAAAAAAACCCTTTATCTGGGCACATTTTAACAATTGGGTAGGATTTGTAGCAAGTTATAGCACTCTGCTAATCGTTATTAGCATGTAGCTAGTCACTGCTAGCAAGAGATTCATGTTGTAAGTTCTGTGTGCTAGCATGAGTCAAATGAGCCAATCCCCATGTCTGTATGATGGTCTGATGCAGAGATATAGCACTTGCTAGACGGTTGCTCGGGTAGTCTATTTGGTTGCTAGGGTGTGGCTATTCGGTTGCTAGGGTACCCAGGGTGGTTGCTAGGGTGTTGCTATGCGGTTGCTAGGGTACTCGGGCGGTTGCTAGGGTGTTGCTATGCGGTTGCTAGGGTACCCAGGGTGGTTGCTAGGGTGTTGCTATGTGGTTGCTAGGGTACCCGGGTGGTTGCTAGGGTGTTGCTATGCGGTTGCTAGGGTACCCAGGGCGGTTGCTAGGGTGTTGCTATGCAGTTGCTAGGGTACCCGGTTGGTTGCTAGGGCGGTTGCTAGGGTACCCGGGCGGTTGCTAGGGTGTTGCTATGCGGTTGCTAGGGTACCCAGGGCGGTTGCTAGGGTGTTGCTATGCGGTTGCTAGGGTACCCGGGCGGTTGCTAGGGTGTTGCTATGTGGTTGCTAGGGTACCCAGGGCGGTTGCTAGGGTGTTGCTATGCGGTTGCTAGGGTGTTGCTATGCGGTTGCTAGGGTACCCAGGGCGGTTGCTAGGGTGTTGCTATGTGGTTGCTAGGGTACCCAGGGCGGTTGCTAGGGCGGTTGCTAGGGTACCTGGGGTGGTTGCTAGGGTACTTGGGGTGGTTGCTTGGGTGTTCCTAGGCAGTTACTAATTGTCACAGATCATTTCAATGGAGTTATGTAGAGTTCTTAGCCTGATTTAGCACTTAGCTAATCACTATTAGCATGTAGCTATTCACTGCTAGCATGTGTGTTGAGAGTCCTATTTGCTAGCATGAGTGAAAAGAAGCAACTCCCATGTCTCTACGATATTCTGATGCAAAGATATAGGTGTTGCTGAATGGTTGCTAGGGTACTTTGTTTGGTTGCTAGGGAGTGGCCAATGATGATACTCCAAAGGCTGCTTGTCATTATGAATGATATAAACCAACCCCCATGTCTCTATGACATTCAGATGTGAAGATATGCCTGTGTGGGTTTGGGTTGCTAGGGTGCTTGACAGTGGTTGCTAGGGCGTGGCTAGGACGTTTTATGGTGAGCCATGATTGGCTGTTTGCTGCCCCGAGTCAAACGACCCCACCCGCATGTCTCTGCGACACTGTGATCCAAAGATATCCATCTGGGCATTTTATAATGGGGGTCTATGGGTTGCTAGGGTGCCCTAAATGGTTGCTAGGGCGTGGCTTGACTGCTTCACAGAGATCCTGAGAGTCTGATTGGTTGTCTGAGTAAAATGAACCCGCCCCCAAGTCTCTATGTCATTGTGATGCAGAGTTATGTTCAATGCAAAATCCCTATGTAAACTACCATAGTAGGAAAAAAAAAATTGGTACATGGGCAAAAACATGCATTTCAATGGGTCGCCCTCACCATAGTAAGTCAATGGGAACATTTGGGGGGCTCTAGCGCCCCAGGGGTACAACTTATACCCCATTGCGGGGTATGTTCTCACTCAGCTTGCCAAAGTCTCCAACTGTGGTGATTTACAAGTTTCTACGAAATTCTCGCTCTGCGCTACGGGCCGTCAAAGTTGGGCGCAATGCATTGTCTATGCGTTTTTTCGGGCGATTTTTCGCCCCGTGTACGATCATCGTACACCCGATCGCTTATAAAAGTCATAGCACGCCATTCCCGTATAGGCCGCACGATTTGACGCCAGTTTCGGGGCTCTGTGACAAAAACTGCGGGACTAGTTACGCGCCGAAATTTTGTACGGATTCTATTATAATAATAATAATAATAATAATAATAATAATAATAAGTATGTGAGATAGTAATAGTGAGGCTTTGCCTATGGCAAGCCCCACTAATAATAATAATAATAATAATAATAAGTATGTGAGATAGTAATAGTGAGGCTTTGCCTATGGCAAGCCCCACTAATAATAATAACTAGAATGTACATTTCCTGAAGAAAATGTGAGTGGGGCTTGCAGTGGCAAAATTCGGCCCTGTGGCCATCCGTGATGTCTGTGTGATGTTGTGGATCTGAGATATAAGTACTTTATATTGCTATATGGTTGCTAGGGTGCTCTAAATGGTTACTAGGGTGAGGGTACACATTTAGCACGGTGATACTTACAGAGTGATTCCCCACCCGAGTCAAAAGAGCCCAACCCCTTCTCTTTACAAGGTTCTGGTGCTGAGATATTGCATTTTGAATGATTATATAGTTGCTAGGGTGCTGTAATTGGTTGCTAGGGCATAGCTCTGAAGTTGTGATGTCAGTATTTGTTGGCTGCTTGATAGGCCGAGTCAAAAGAGCCCACCCCCAAGCCTCTATGACTTTCTGATCCAAAGATATGATCTCACACATTATGCCAATGTTAAGTCTATGGGGCATTTTTTGGCCAAATTTCTCGGACACTTTACGAACATCGTACATCCGATCGCTTAGAAAAGTCATAGCACACTTCTCCTCAATAAGCCGCACGATTTGACACCTCATTGGTGCGTCTACGACAAACGGTGCGGGACGAGTTACGCGCCAAAGTTTCGTCAGGGAGAATAGTAATAGTAACACTAGAATGTACATTTCCTGAAGAAAATGTGAGTGGGGCTTGCAGTGGCAAAACTCGGCCCTGTGGCCATCCGTGATGTCTGTGTGATGTTGTGGAGCTGAGATATAAATACTTTATATTGCTATATGGTTGCTAGGGTGCTCTAAATGGTTACTAGGGTGAGGGTGCACATTTACCACGGTGAAATGTAAAGAGCGATTCCCCACCCAAGTCAAAAGAGCCCAACTCCATCCCTTTACAAGGTTCTGGTGCTGAGATATGGCATTTTTTAATGTTTATATGGTTGCTAGGATGCTGTAATTGGTTGCTAGGGCATAGCTATGAAGTTGTGATGTCAGTATTTGTCGGCTGCTTGATAGGCCGAGTCAAAAGAGCCCACCCCCAAGCCTCTATGACTTTCTGATCCAAAGATATGATCTCACACATTATGCCAATGTTAAGTCTATGGTGCATTTTTTGGCCAAATTTCTCGGACACTTTACGAACATCGTACTTCCGATCGCTTAGAAAAGTCATAGCACACTTCTCCTCAATACGCCGCATGATTTGACACCTCCTTCGTGCTTGTACGACAAACGGTGCGGGACGAGTTACGCGCCAAAATTTCGTCATGGAGAATAGTAATGTTAAGTCTATGGGGCATTTTTTGGCCAAATTTCTCGGATACTTTACGAAAATCGTACATCCGATCGCTTAGAAAAGTCATAGCACACTTCTCCTCAATAAGCCGCACGATTTGACACCTCATTCGTGCGTCTACGACAAACGGTGCGGGACGAGTTACGCGCCAAAGTTTCGTCAGGGAGAATAGTAATAGTAACACTAGAATGTACATTTCCTGAAGAAAATGTGAGTGGGGCTTGCAGTGGCCAAAAAACCCTTTATCTGGGCACATTTTAACAATTGGGTAGGATTTGTAGCAAGTTATAGCACTCTGCTAATCGTTATTAGCATGTAGCTAGTCACTGCTAGCAAGAGATTCATGTTGTAAGTTCTGTGTGCTAGCATGAGTCAAATGAGCCAATCCCCATGTCTGTATGATGGTCTGATGCAGAGATATAGCACTTGCTAGACGGTTGCTCGGGTAGTCTATTTGGTTGCTAGGGTGTGGCTATTCGGTTGCTAGGGTACCCAGGGTGGTTGCTAGGGTGTTGCTATGCGGTTGCTAGGGTACTCGGGCGGTTGCTAGGGTGTTGCTATGCGGTTGCTAGGGTACCCAGGGTGGTTGCTAGGGTGTTGCTATGTGGTTGCTAGGGTACCCGGGTGGTTGCTAGGGTGTTGCTATGCGGTTGCTAGGGTGCTCGGGCGGTTGCTAGGGTGTTGCTATGCGGTTGCTAGGGTACCCAGGGCGGTTGCTAGGGTGTTGCTATGCGGTTGCTAGGGTACCCGGTTGGTTGCTAGGGCGGTTGCTAGGGTACCCGGGCGGTTGCTAGGGTGTTGCTATGCGGTTGCTAGGGTACCCAGGGCGGTTGCTAGGGTGTTGCTATGCGGTTGCTAGGGTACCCGGTTGGTTGCTAGGGCGGTTGCTAGGGTACCCGGGCGGTTGCTAGGGTGTTGCTATGCGGTTGCTAGGGTACCCAGGGCGGTTGCTAGGGTGTTGCTATGCGGTTGCTAGGGTACCCGGGTGGTTGCTAGGGTGTTGCTATGCGGTTGCTAGGGTACCCAGGGCGGTTGCTAGGGTGTTGCTATGCGGTTGCTAGGGTACCCAGGGTGGTTGCTAGGGTGTTGCTATGTGGTTGCTAGGGTACCCGGGTGGTTGCTAGGGTGTTGCTATGCGGTTGCTAGGGTGCTCGGGCGGTTGCTAGGGTGTTGCTATGCGGTTGCTAGGGTGTTGCTATGCGGTTGCTAGGGTACCCAGGGCGGTTGCTAGGGTGTTGCTATGCGGTTGCTAGGGTACCCAGGGCGGTTACTAGGGTGTTGCTATGCGGTTGCTAGGGTACCCGGGCGGTTGCTAGGGTGTTGCTATGCGGTTGCTAGGGTACCCAGGGCGGTTGCTAGGGTGTTGCTATGCGGTTGCTAGGGTGTTGCTATGCGGTTGCTAGGGTACCCAGGGCGGTTGCTAGGGTGTTGCTATGTGGTTGCTAGGGTACCCAGGGCGGTTGCTAGGGCGGTTGCTAGGGTACCTGGGGTGGTTGCTAGGGTACTTGGGGTGGTTGCTTGGGTGTTCCTAGGCAGTTACTAATTGTCACAGATCATTTCAATGGAGTTATGTAGAGTTCTTAGCCTGATTTAGCACTTAGCTAATCACTATTAGCATGTAGCTATTCACTGCTAGCATGTGTGTTGAGAGTCCTATTTGCTAGCATGAGTGAAAAGAAGCAACTCCCATGTCTCTACGATATTCTGATGCAAAGATATAGGTCTTGCTGAATGGTTGCTAGGGTACTCTGTTTGGTTGCTAGGGAGTGGCCAATGATGATACTGCAAAGGCTCCTTGTCAGTATGAATGATGTAAACCAACCCCCATGTCTGTATGACATTCAGATGTGAAGATATGCCTGTGTGGGTTCGGGTTGCTAGGGTGGTCAATAATGGTTGCTAGGGTGTGGCTAGGAATGTTAATGGAGATCCATGATTGGCTATTTGTTGCCCCGATTCAAACGAGCCAACCCCCATGTCTGTATGACACTGTGATCCAGAGATATCCATCTGGGACGTTTTAATAGGGGTCTATGGGATCTGTTGCTAGGGTGCCCTAAATGGTTGCTAGGGCGTGGCTTGACTGGTTAATGATAATCCTGAGTGTCTGATTGGTTGTCTGAGTAAAATGAGCCCGCCCCCAAGTCTCTATGTCATTGTGATGCAGAGTTATGTTCAATGCAAAATCCCTATGTAAACTACCATAGTAGGAAAAAAAAAATTGGTACATGGGCAAAAACATGCATTTCAATGGGTCGCCCTCACCATAGTAAGTCAATGGGAAAATTTGGGGGGCTCTAGCGCCCCAGGGGTACAACTTATACCCCATTGCGAGTCATGTTCTCGCAAAGCTTGCCAGCCTCTCCAAATGTGGTAATTCGCATGTTTCTACGAAATTCTCGCTCTGCGCTACGTCCCGTCAAAGTTGGGCGTAATGCATTGTCTATGCGTTTTTTCGGGCGATTTTTCGCCCTGTGTACGATCATCGTACACCCGATCGCTTATAAAAGTCATAGCACGCCATTCCCGTATAGGCCGCACGATTTGATGCCAGTTTCGGGGCTCTGTGACAAAAACTGCGGGACTAGTTACGCGCCGAAATTTTGTACGGAATCTATTATAATAATAATAATAATAATAATAATAATAATAATAATAATAATAAGTATGTGAGATAGTAATAGTGAGGCTTTGCCTATGGCAAGCCCCACTAACTAGAATGTACATTTCCTGAAGAAAATGTGAGTGGGGCTTGCAGTGGCAAAACTCGGCCCTGTGGCCATCCGTGATGTCTGTGTGATGTTGTGGATCTGAGATATAAGTACTTTATATTGCTATATGGTTGCTAGGGTGCTCTAAATGGTTACTAGGGTGAGGGTACACATTTACCACGGTGAAATGTAAAGAGCGATTCCCCACCCAAGTCAAAACAGCCCAACTCCATCCCTTTACAAGGTTCTGGTGCTGAGATATGGCATTTTTTAATGTTTATATGGTTGCTAGGATGCTGTAATTGGTTGCTAGGGCATAGCTCTGAAGTTGTGATGTCAGTATTTGTTGGCTGCTTGATAGGCCGAGTCAAAAGAGCCCACCCCCAAGCCTCTATGACTTTCTGATCCAAAGATATGATCTCACACATTATGCCAATGTTAAGTCTATGGGGCATTTTTTGGCCAAATTTCTCGGACACTTTACGAACATCGTACATCCGATCGCTTAGAAAAGTCATAGCACACTTCTCCTCAATAAGCTGCACGATTTGACACCTCATTGGTGCGTCTACGACAAACGGTGCGTGACGAGTTACGCGCCAAAGTTTCGTCAGGGAGAATAGTAATAGTAACACTAGAATGTACATTTCCTGAAGAAAATGTGAGTGGGGCTTGCAGTGGCAAAAGTCGCCACTCGGTTGTGGGCTAGGCAGCTGCTAGAGTGTTGTTAAGATGTTCTGGGTGTTAGCATGGTGTTAAGATGATGCTAGCAACATGCTAGCACGATTAGCATGTTGTTTACATGAAGTTAGCATGACTAGCATGGTGTTAGCATGATGCTAGCATGTTTTGAACAAGATGCTAGCATGATTAGCATGATCCTAGCAACATGCTAACATGATTAGCATGATGCTAGCATGCTTTTAACATGATTAGCATGATGCTAGCATGCTTTTAACATGATTAGCATGATGCTAGCAACATGCTAGCATGATTAGCATGTTGTTTACATGAAGTTAGCATGACTAGCATGGTGTTAGCATGATGCTAGCATGTTTTGAACAAGATGCTAGCATGATTAGCATGATCCTAGCAACATGCTAACATGATTAGCATGATGCTAGCATGCTTTTAACATGATTAGCATGATGCTAGCAACATGTTAGCATGATTAGTATGTTGTTTACATGAAGTTAGCATGACTAGCATGGTGTTAGCATGTTTTGAACAAGATGCTAGCATGATTAGCATGATGCTAGCATGCTTTTAACATGATTAGCATGATGCTAGCAACATTCTAGCACGATTAGCATGTTGTTTACATGAAGTTAGCATGACTAGCATGGTGTTAGCATGATGCTAGCATGTTTTTAACAAGATGCTAAGATGATTAGCATGATTCTAGCAAGATGCAATGACGATTAGCATGTCTTAGCAGTTAAGTAGACGATCCTAGCATGTTTTTAGCACTTAGCTAGGCGATGCTAGCATGATATAGCATGTTGATAGCATGATGCTAGCTCATTTTTGGCTTATTTTAATCATTTTAGCATTTACCTATATTTTATAGCACATTTGAACATTTAGCTAATCACTATTAGCATGTAGCTAGTCATGGCTAGCATGTGTATGATGTTGGGAGTCCTATTTGCTAGCATGAGACAAAAGAAGCAACTTTCATGTCTGTACGATATTCTGATGCAAAGATATAGGTGTTGCTGAATGGTTGCTAGGGTACTTTGTTTGGTTGCTAGGGAGTGGCCAATGATGATACTCCAAAGGCTGCTTGTCATTATGAATGATATAAACCAACCCCCATGTCTCTATGACATTCAGATGTGAAGATATGCCTGTGTGGGTTTGGGTTGCTAGGGTGCTTGACAGTGGTTGCTAGGGCGTGGCTAGGACGTTTTATGGTGAGCCACGATTGGCTGTTTGCTGCCCCGAGTCAAACGACCCCACCCGCATGTCTCTGCGACTCTGTGATCCAAAGATATTCATCTGGGCATTTTATAATGGGGGTCTATGGGTTGCTAGGGTGCCCTAAATGGTTGCTAGGGCGTGGCTTGACTGCTTCACAGAGATTCTGAGAGTCTGATTGGTTGTCTGAGTAAAATGAACCCGCCCCCAAGTCTCTATGTCATTGTGATGCAGAGTTATGTTCAATGCAAAATCCCTATGTAAACTACCATAGTAGGAAAAAAAAAAATTGGTACATGGGCAAAAACATGCATTTCAATGGGTCGCCCTCACCATAGTAAGTCAATGGGAACATTTGGGGGGCTCTAGCGCCCCAGGGGTACAACTTATACCCCATTGCGGGGTATGTTCTAACTCAGCTTGCCAAAGTCTCCAACTGTGGTGATTTACAAGTTTCTACGAAATTCTCGCTCGGCGCTACGTCCCGTCAAAGTTTGGCGCAATGCATTGTCTATGCGTTTTTTCGGGCGATGTTTTGCCCCGTGTACGATCATCGTACGCCCGATCGCTTATAAAAGTCATAGCACGCCATTCCCGTATAGGCCGCACGATTTGACGCCAGTTTCGGGGCTCTGTGACAAAAACTGCGGGACTAGTTACGCGCCGAAATTTGTACGGAATCTATTATAATAATAATAATAATAATAATAATAATAATAATAATAATAATAATAAGTATGTGAGATAGTAATAGTGAGGCTTTGCCTATGGCAAGCCCCACTAACTAGAATGTACATTTCCTGAAGAAAATGTGAGTGGGGCTTGCAGTGGCAAAAAAACCCTTTATCTGGTCATGGGCAGAGTGTTGTTAAGGTGTTCTGGGTGTTAGCACGGTGTTAGCATGACGCTAGCAACATGTTAGCACGATTAGCATGCAATTAGCATGATGCTAGCAACATGCTAGCAAGATTAGCATGTCGCTAACATGAAGTTAGCATGACTAGCGTGATGTTAGCATGATGCTAGCATGCTTTTTACAAGATGCTAACATGATTAGCATGACGCTAGCAACATGCTAACACCATTAGCATGCATTTTATATGAAGCTAGCATGATTAGCATGATGCTAGCAACACGCTAGCACGCTTAGCATGTCGTTAACGTGAAGTTAGCATGACTAGCATGGTGTTAGCATGACGCTAGCATGTGTTTAAGAACATGCTAACATGATTAGCATGATGCTAGCAACGCGCTAACACGATGAACATGCGTTTCGGATAAAGCTAGCATGATTAGCATGATGCTAGCAACACGCTAGCACGCTCAGCATGTCGTTAACGTGAAGTTAGCATGACTAGCATGGCGTTAGCATGATGCTAGCATGTTTTTCACAAGATGCTAACATGATTAGCATGATGCTAGCAACATATTATCATGACTAGCATGTCTTAGGACTTAAGCAGACGATCCTAGCACGTTTTAGCACGTTTTTAGCACTTAGCTAGGCGATGCTAGCATGATATAGCATATTGATAGCATGATGCTAGCTCATTTTTGGCTTATTTTAATCATTTTAGCATTTACTTATATTTTATTGCACAATTGAACACTTGGCTAATCACTATTAGCATGTAGCTAGCCATGGCTAGCATGTGCATTATGTTGGGAGGCCTATTTGCTAGCATGAGTCAAAATCCCATGTCTCTACGATGTAGTGATGCAAAGATATAGGTCTAGCTGAATGGTTGCTAGGGTACTCTGTTTGGTTGCTAGGGAGTGGCCAATGATGATACTGCAAAGGCTGCTTGTCAGTATGAATGATGTAAACCAACCCCCATGTCTCTATGACATTCAGATGTGAAGATATGCCTGTGTGGGTTCGGGTCGCTAGGGTGGTCAGTAACGGTTGCTAGGGCGTGGCTAGGAAGAGTTTAAGGTGACTCACGATTGGCTGTTTGCTGCCCCGATTCAAACGACCCCACCCCCATGTCTCTATGACACTGTGATCCAAAGATATACATCTGGGCCATATAATGGCAGTCTATGGGATGTGTTGCTAGGGTGCCCTAAACGGTTGCTGGGGCGTGGCTAGGAAGTGTCAATGGTGAGTCACGATTGGCTGTTTGCTGCCCCGATTCAAACGACCCCACCCCCAAGTCTCTATGACACTGTGATCCAAAGATATCCATCTTGGAATTTTATAATGGGGGTCTATGGGTCGCTAGGGTGGCCCAAATGGTTGCTAGGGCGTGGCTTGACTGCTTCAGAGTGATCCTGAGAGTCTGATTGGTTGTCTGAGTAAAATGAACCCGCCCCCATGTCTCTATGACATAGTAATGCATAGCTATGTTCAATGCAAAATCCCTATGTAAACTACCATAGTAGGAAAAAAAAAATTGGTACATGGGCAAAAACATGCATTTCAATGGGTCGCCCTCACCATAGTAAGTCAATGGGAACATTTGGGGGGCTCTAGCGCCCCAGGGGTACAACTTATACCCCATTGCGGGGTATGTTCTCACTCAGCTTGCCAAAGTCTCCAACTGTGGTGATTTACAAGTTTCTACGAAATTCTCGCTCTGCGCTACGTGCCGTCAAAGTTGGGCGCAATGCATTGTCTATGCGTTTTTTCGGGCGATTTTTCGCCCCGTGTACGATCATCGTACACCCGATCGCTTATAAAAGTCATAGCACGCCATTCCCGTATAGGCCGCACGATTTGACGCCAGTTTCGGGGCTCTGTGACAAAAACTGCGGGACTAGTTACGCGCCGAAATTTTGTACGGATTCTATTATAATAATAATAATAATAACTAGAATGTACATTTCCTGAAGAAAATGTGAGTGGGGCTTGCAGTGGCAAAAAAAACCCTTTATCTGGGCACATTTTAACAATTGGGTAGGATTTGTAGCAAGTTATAGCACTCTGCTAATCATTATTAGCATGTAGCTAGTCACTGCTAGCAAGAGATTCATGTTGTAAGTTCTGTGTGCTAGCATGAGTCAAATGAGCCAATCCCCATGTCTGTATGATGGTCTGATGCAGAGATATAGCACTTGCTAGACGGTTGTTCGGGTAGTCTATTTGGTTGCTAGGGTGTGGCTATTCGGTTGCTAGGGTACCCAGGGTGGTTGCTAGGGTGTTGCTATGCGGTTGCTAGGGTACTCGGGCGGTTGCTAGGGTGTTGCTATGCGGTTGCTAGGGTACCCAGGGTGGTTGCTAGGGTGTTGCTATGTGGTTGCTAGGGTACCCGGGTGGTTGCTAGGGTGTTGCTATGCGGTTGCTAGGGTGCTCGGGCGGTTGCTAGGGTGTTGCTATGCGGTTGCTAGGGTACCCAGGGCGGTTGCTAGGGTGTTGCTATGCGGTTGCTAGGGTACCCAGGGTGGTTGCTAGGGTGTTGCTATGTGGTTGCTAGGGTACCCGGGTGGTTGCTAGGGTGTTGCTATGCGGTTGCTAGGGTACCCAGGGCGGTTGCTAGGGTGTTGCTATGCAGTTGCTAGGGTACCCGGTTGGTTGCTAGGGCGGTTGCTAGGGTACCCGGGCGGTTGCTAGGGTGTTGCTATGCGGTTGCTAGGGTACTCGGGCGGTTGCTAGGGTGTTGCTGGGCGGTTGCTAGGGTACCCAGGGCGGTTGCTAGGGTGTTGCTATGTGGTTGCTAGGGTACCCGGTTGGTTGCTAGGGCGGTTGCTAGGGTACCCGGGCGGTTGCTAGGGTGTTGCTATGCGGTTGCTAGGGTACCCAGGGCGGTTGCTAGGGTGTTGCTATGCGGTTGCTAGGGTACCCGGGCGGTTGCTAGGGTGTTGCTATGCGGTTGCTAGGGTACCCAGGGCGGTTGCTAGGGTGTTGCTATGCGGTTGCTAGGGTGTTGCTATGCGGTTGCTAGGGTACCCAGGGCGGTTGCTAGGGTGTTGCTATGTGGTTGCTAGGGTACCCAGGGCGGTTGCTAGGGCGGTTGCTAGGGTACCTGGGGTGGTTGCTAGGGTACTTGGGGTGGTTGCTTGGGTGTTCCTAGGCAGTTACTAATTGTCACAGATCATTTCAATGGAGTTATGTAGAGTTCTTAGCCTGATTTAGCACTTAGCTAATCACTATTAGCATGTAGCTATTCACTGCTAGCATGTGTGTTGAGAGTCCTATTTGCTAGCATGAGTGAAAAGAAGCAACTCCCATGTCTCTACGATATTCTGATGCAAAGATATAGGTGTTGCTGAATGGTTGCTAGGGTACTTTGTTTGGTTGCTAGGGAGTGGCCAATGATGATACTCCAAAGGCTGCTTGTCATTATGAATGATATAAACCAACCCCCATGTCTCTATGACATTCAGATGTGAAGATATGCCTGTGTGGGTTTGGGTTGCTAGGGTGCTTGACAGTGGTTGCTAGGGCGTGGCTAGGACGTTTTATGGTGAGCCATGATTGGCTGTTTGCTGCCCCGAGTCAAACGACCCCACCCGCATGTCTCTGCGACACTGTGATCCAAAGATATCCATCTGGGCATTTTATAATGGGGGTCTATGGGTTGCTAGGGTGCCCTAAATGGTTGCTAGGGCGTGGCTTGACTGCTTCACAGAGATCCTGAGAGTCTGATTGGTTGTCTGAGTAAAATGAACCCGCCCCCAAGTCTCTATGTCATTGTGATGCAGAGTTATGTTCAATGCAAAATCCCTATGTAAACTACCATAGTAGGAAAAAAAAAATTCGTACATGGGCAAAAACATGCATTTCAATGGGTCGCCCTCACCATAGTAAGTCAATGGGAAAATTTGGGGGGCTCTAGCGCCCCAGGGGTACAACTTATACCCCATTGCGAGTCATGTTCTCGCAAAGCTTGCCAGCCTCTCCAAATGTGGTAATTCGCATGTTTCTACGAAATTCTCGCTCTGCGCTACGTCCCGTCAAAGTTGGGCGCAATGCATTGTCTATGCGTTTTTTCGGGCGATTTTTCGCCCCGTGTACGATCATCGTACACCCGATCGCTTATAAAAGTCATAGCACGCCATTCCCGTATAGGCCGCACGATTTGACGCCAGTTTCGGGGCTCTGTGACAAAAACTGCGGGACTAGTTACGCGCCGAAATTTTGTACGGATTCTATTATAATAATAATAATAACTAGAATGTACATTTCCTGAAGAAAATGTGAATGGTGCTTGCAGTGGCAAATCGCTGCACTCGGTTGCTAGGGTGTTGGGGTGGTTGCTAGGGTACCTGGGGTGGTAGCTAGGGCGGTTGCTAGGGTAATTGGGGTGGTTGCTAAGGTGTTGCTATGTGGTTGATAGGGTACCTGGGGTGGTTGCTAAGGTGTTGCTATGCGGTTGCTAGGGTACTCAGGTGGTTGTTAGTGTGGTTGCTAGGGTACCCACGGTGGTTGCTAAGGTGTTGCTATACGGTTGCTAGGGTACCTGGACTAGTTTCTAGGGTGTTGCTATGTGGTTGCTAGGGTACCTGGGGTGGTTGCTAAGGTGTTGCTATGCGGTTGCTAGGGTACCCGAGGTGGTTGCTAGGGTGGTTGCTAGGGTGGCTGGGGTGGTTGCTAAGGCGGTTGCTAGGGTACCCGTGGTGGTTGCTAGGGCGGTTGCTAGGGTAACCGGGGTGGTTGCTAGGGTGCTTTGGGTGGGTGCTAGGGCGGTTGCCAGGGTACCTGTGGTGGTTGCTAGGGCGGTTGCTAGGGTAACCGGGGTGGTTGCTAGGGTGCTTGGGGTGGTTGCTAGGGCAGTTGCTAGGGTAACCAGAGTGGTTGCTAGGGTGCTTGGGGCGGTTGCTAAGGCGGTTGCTAGGGTACCCGGGGTGGTTGCTAGGGTGCTTTGGGTGGGTGCTAGGGCGGTTGCTAGGGTACCTGGGGTGGTTGCTAGGGCGGTTGCTAGGGTAACCGGGGTGGTTGCTAGGGTGCTTGGGGTGGTTACTAGGGCGCTTGGGGTGGTTGCTAGGGCGGTTGCTAGGGTAACCAGGGTGGTTGCTAGGGCGCTTGGGGTGGTTGCTAGGGCGGTTGCTAGGGTACCCGGGGTGGTTGCTAGGGCAGTTGCTAGGGTAACCGGGGCGGTTGCTAGGGTGCTTGGGGTGGTTGCTAGGGCGGTTGCTAGGGTAACCAGGGTAGTTGCTAGGGTGTTGCTATGCGGTTGCTAGGGTACTCGGGTGGTTGCTAGGGAGGTTGCTAGGGTACTTAGTGTGGCTGCTTGGGCGTTGCTAGGCAGTTGCTAGTTGTCACAGATCATTACTATGGAGTTATATAAAGTTTTTAGCTTGATTTAGCACTTAGCTAATCACTATTAGCATGTAGCTAGTCACGGCTAGCATGTGTAGCATGTTGAGAAATCTATTTGTTAGCATGAGTCAAAAGAAGCAACTCCCATGTCTCTACGATGTTCTGATGCAAAGATATAGGTCTTGCTGAGTGGTTGCTAGGGTACTGTGTTTGGTTGCTAGGGAGTGGCCAATGATGACACTCCAAAGGCTGCTTGTCAGTATGAATGATATAAATCAACCCCCATGTCTCTATGACACTCAGAACTGAAGATATGCCTGTGTGGGTTTGGGTTGCTAGGGTGGTCAATAATGGTTGCTAGGGTGTGGTTAGGAATGTTGATGGTGATCCATGATTGGCTGTTTGCTGCCCCTATTCAAACGAACCCACCCCTATGTCTCTATGACACTGTGATCCAAAGATATTGATCTGGGCAATTTATAGTGGGGGTCTATGGGATCTGTTGCTAGGGTGCTCTAAATGGTTGCTAGGGCGTGGCTTGACTGCTTCACAGTGATCCTGAGAGTCTGATTGGTTGTCTGAGTAAAATGAACCCGCCCCCAGGTCTGTATGACATTGTGATGCAGAGTTATGTTCGATGTAAAATTCCTATGTAAATTACCATAGTAGGAAAAAAAACTATTACATGGGCAAAAACACACATTTTAATGGGCCGTCCCTCACCATAATAAGTCAATGGGGAACTTTGGGGGGCTCTTGCGCCCCAGGGGTACAACTTATACCCCATTGCGAGGTATGTTCTCGCACAGCTTGCCAGCCTCTCCAAATGTGGTGATTCACATGTTTCTACGAAATTCTCGCTCGGCGCTACGTCCCGTCAAAGTTGCCGCCATTCATTTTCAATGGGACTTTTTGGCCGATTTTTCGTCCCGTGTACGATCATCGTACGCCCGATCGCTTATAAAAGTCATAGCACACCATTCCCGAATAGGCCGCACGATTGACGCCTGTTTCATGGGTCTGTGACAAAAGCTGCGGGACTAGTTACGCGCCGAAATTTTTGTGTGGAAGAATAATAATAATAAGTATGGAGGAGAACAATAATGATGCTTCGCCTTTGGCAAGCACCATTAATAATAATAATAATAATAATAATAATAAGTATGTGAGATAGTAATAGTGAGGCTTTGCCTATGGCAAGCCCCACTAATAATAATAATAATAATAATAATAAGTATGTGAGATAGTAATAGTGAGGCTTTGCCTATGGCAAGCCCCACTAATAAGTATGTGAGATAGTAATAGTGAGGCTTTGCCTATGGCAAGCCCCACTAACTAGAATGTACATTTCCTGAAGAAAATGTGAGTGGGGCTTGCAGTGGCAAAATTCGGCCCTGTGGCCATCCGTGATGTCTGTGTGATGTTGTGGATCTGAGATATAAGTACTTTATATTGCTATATGGTTGCTAGGGTGCTCTAAATGGTTACTAGGGTGAGGGTACACATTTAGCACGGTGATACTTACAGAGTGATTCCCCACCCGAGTCAAAAGAGCCCAACCCCTTCTCTTTACAA
Source organism: Cirrhinus molitorella (assembly GCA_033026305.1). Taxonomy (NCBI): domain Eukaryota; kingdom Metazoa; phylum Chordata; class Actinopteri; order Cypriniformes; family Cyprinidae; genus Cirrhinus; species Cirrhinus molitorella. The sequence continues at coordinate 60,214,930 of CM065117.1, forward strand.
GGTTCTGGTGCTGAGATATTGCATTTTGAATGATTATATAGTTGCTAGGGTGCTGTAATTGGTTGCTAGGGCATAGCTCTGAAGTTGTGATGTCAGTATTTGTTGGCTGCTTGATAGGCCGAGTCAAAAGAGCCCACCCCCAAGCCTCTATGACTTTCTGATCCAAAGATATGATCTCACACATTATGCCAATGTTAAGTCTATGGGGCATTTTTTGGCCAAATTTCTCGGACACTTTACGAACATCGTACATCCGATCGCTTAGAAAAGTCATAGCACACTTCTCCTCAATAAGCCGCACGATTTGACACCTCATTGGTGCGTCTACGACAAACGGTGCGGGACGAGTTACGCGCCAAAGTTTCGTCAGGGAGAATAGTAATAGTAACACTAGAATGTACATTTCCTGAAGAAAATGTGAGTGGGGCTTGCAGTGGCAAAAAAACCCTTTATCTGGTCATGGGCAGAGTGTTGTTAAGGTGTTCTGGGTGTTAGCACGGTGTTAGCATGACGCTAGCAACATGTTAGCACGATTAGCATGCAATTAGCATGATGCTAGCAACATGCTAGCAAGATTAGCATGTCGCTAACATGAAGTTAGCATGACTAGCGTGATGTTAGCATGATGCTAGCATGCTTTTTACAAGATGCTAACATGATTAGCATGACGCTAGCAACATGCTAACACCATTAGCATGCATTTTATATGAAGCTAGCATGATTAGCATGATGCTAGCAACACGCTAGCACGCTTAGCATGTCGTTAACGTGAAGTTAGCATGACTAGCATGGTGTTAGCATGACGCTAGCATGTGTTTAAGAACATGCTAACATGATTAGCATGATGCTAGCAACGCGCTAACACGATGAACATGCGTTTCGGATAAAGCTAGCATGATTAGCATGATGCTAGCAACACGCTAGCACGCTCAGCATGTCGTTAACGTGAAGTTAGCATGACTAGCATGGCGTTAGCATGATGCTAGCATGTTTTTCACAAGATGCTAACATGATTAGCATGATGCTAGCAACATATTATCATGACTAGCATGTCTTAGGACTTAAGCAGACGATCCTAGCACGTTTTAGCACGTTTTTAGCACTTAGCTAGGCGATGCTAGCATGATATAGCATATTGATAGCATGATGCTAGCTCATTTTTGGCTTATTTTAATCATTTTAGCATTTACTTATATTTTATTGCACAATTGAACACTTGGCTAATCACTATTAGCATGTAGCTAGCCATGGCTAGCATGTGCATTATGTTGGGAGGCCTATTTGCTAGCATGAGTCAAAATCCCATGTCTCTACGATGTAGTGATGCAAAGATATAGGTCTAGCTGAATGGTTGCTAGGGTACTCTGTTTGGTTGCTAGGGAGTGGCCAATGATGATACTGCAAAGGCTGCTTGTCAGTATGAATGATGTAAACCAACCCCCATGTCTCTATGACATTCAGATGTGAAGATATGCCTGTGTGGGTTCGGGTCGCTAGGGTGGTCAGTAACGGTTGCTAGGGCGTGGCTAGGAAGAGTTTAAGGTGACTCACGATTGGCTGTTTGCTGCCCCGATTCAAACGACCCCACCCCCATGTCTCTATGACACTGTGATCCAAAGATATACATCTGGGCCATATAATGGCAGTCTATGGGATGTGTTGCTAGGGTGCCCTAAACGGTTGCTGGGGCGTGGCTAGGAAGTGTCAATGGTGAGTCACGATTGGCTGTTTGCTGCCCCGATTCAAACGACCCCACCCCCAAGTCTCTATGACACTGTGATCCAAAGATATCCATCTTGGAATTTTATAATGGGGGTCTATGGGTCGCTAGGGTGGCCCAAATGGTTGCTAGGGCGTGGCTTGACTGCTTCAGAGTGATCCTGAGAGTCTGATTGGTTGTCTGAGTAAAATGAACCCGCCCCCATGTCTCTATGACATAGTAATGCATAGCTATGTTCAATGCAAAATCCCTATGTAAACTACCATAGTAGGAAAAAAAAAATTGGTACATGGGCAAAAACATGCATTTCAATGGGTCGCCCTCACCATAGTAAGTCAATGGGAACATTTGGGGGGCTCTAGCGCCCCAGGGGTACAACTTATACCCCATTGCGGGGTATGTTCTCACTCAGCTTGCCAAAGTCTCCAACTGTGGTGATTTACAAGTTTCTACGAAATTCTCGCTCTGCGCTACGTGCCGTCAAAGTTGGGCGCAATGCATTGTCTATGCGTTTTTTCGGGCGATTTTTCGCCCCGTGTACGATCATCGTACACCCGATCGCTTATAAAAGTCATAGCACGCCATTCCCGTATAGGCCGCACGATTTGACGCCAGTTTCGGGGCTCTGTGACAAAAACTGCGGGACTAGTTACGCGCCGAAATTTTGTACGGATTCTATTATAATAATAATAATAATAATAATAATAATAATAATAATAATAAGTATGTGAGATAGTAATAGTGAGGCTTTGCCTATGGCAAGCCCCACTAACTAGAATGTACATTTCCTGAAGAAAATGTGAGTGGGGCTTGCAGTGGCAAAATTCGGCCCTGTGGCCATCCGTGATGTCTGTGTGATGTTGTGGATCTGAGATATAAGTACTTTATATTGCTATATGGTTGCTAGGGTGCTCTAAATGGTTACTAGGGTGAGGGTACACATTTAGCACGGTGATACTTACAGAGTGATTCCCCACCCGAGTCAAAAGAGCCCAACCCCTTCTCTTTACAAGGTTCTGGTGCTGAGATATTGCATTTTGAATGATTATATAGTTGCTAGGGTGCTGTAATTGGTTGCTAGGGCATAGCTCTGAAGTTGTGATGTCAGTATTTGTTGGCTGCTTGATAGGCCGAGTCAAAAGAGCCCACCCCCAAGCCTCTATGACTTTCTGATCCAAAGATATGATCTCACACATTATGCCAATGTTAAGTCTATGGGGCATTTTTTGGCCAAATTTCTCGGACACTTTACGAACATCGTACATCCGATCGCTTAGAAAAGTCATAGCACACTTCTCCTCAATAAGCCGCACGATTTGACACCTCATTGGTGCGTCTACGACAAACGGTGCGGGACGAGTTACGCGCCAAAGTTTCGTCAGGGAGAATAGTAATAGTAACACTAGAATGTACATTTCCTGAAGAAAATGTGAGTGGGGCTTGCAGTGGCAAAATTCGGCCCTGTGGCCATCCGTGATGTCTGTGTGATGTTGTGGATCTGAGATATAAGTACTTTATATTGCTATATGGTTGCTAGGGTGCTCTAAATGGTTACTAGGGTGAGGGTACACATTTAGCACGGTGATACTTACAGAGTGATTCCCCACCCGAGTCAAAAGAGCCCAACCCCTTCTCTTTACAAGGTTCTGGTGCTGAGATATTGCATTTTGAATGATTATATAGTTGCTAGGGTGCTGTAATTGGTTGCTAGGGCATAGCTCTGAAGTTGTGATGTCAGTATTTGTTGGCTGCTTGATAGGCCGAGTCAAAAGAGCCCACCCCCAAGCCTCTATGACTTTCTGATCCAAAGATATGATCTCACACATTATGCCAATGTTAAGTCTATGGGGCATTTTTTGGCCAAATTTCTCGGACACTTTACGAACATCGTACATCCGATCGCTTAGAAAAGTCATAGCACACTTCTCCTCAATAAGCCGCACGATTTGACACCTCATTGGTGCGTCTACGACAAACGGTGCGGGACGAGTTACGCGCCAAAGTTTCGTCAGGGAGAATAGTAATAGTAACACTAGAATGTACATTTCCTGAAGAAAATGTGAGTGGGGCTTGCAGTGGCAAAAAAACCCTTTATCTGGTCATGGGCAGAGTGTTGTTAAGGTGTTCTGGGTGTTAGCACGGTGTTAGCATGACGCTAGCAACATGTTAGCACGATTAGCATGCAATTAGCATGATGCTAGCAACATGCTAGCAAGATTAGCATGTCGCTAACATGAAGTTAGCATGACTAGCGTGATGTTAGCATGATGCTAGCATGCTTTTTACAAGATGCTAACATGATTAGCATGACGCTAGCAACATGCTAACACCATTAGCATGCATTTTATATGAAGCTAGCATGATTAGCATGATGCTAGCAACACGCTAGCACGCTTAGCATGTCGTTAACGTGAAGTTAGCATGACTAGCATGGTGTTAGCATGACGCTAGCATGTGTTTAAGAACATGCTAACATGATTAGCATGATGCTAGCAACGCGCTAACACGATGAACATGCGTTTCGGATAAAGCTAGCATGATTAGCATGATGCTAGCAACACGCTAGCACGCTCAGCATGTCGTTAACGTGAAGTTAGCATGACTAGCATGGCGTTAGCATGATGCTAGCATGTTTTTCACAAGATGCTAACATGATTAGCATGATGCTAGCAACATATTATCATGACTAGCATGTCTTAGGACTTAAGCAGACGATCCTAGCACGTTTTAGCACGTTTTTAGCACTTAGCTAGGCGATGCTAGCATGATATAGCATATTGATAGCATGATGCTAGCTCATTTTTGGCTTATTTTAATCATTTTAGCATTTACTTATATTTTATTGCACAATTGAACACTTGGCTAATCACTATTAGCATGTAGCTAGCCATGGCTAGCATGTGCATTATGTTGGGAGGCCTATTTGCTAGCATGAGTCAAAATCCCATGTCTCTACGATGTAGTGATGCAAAGATATAGGTCTAGCTGAATGGTTGCTAGGGTACTCTGTTTGGTTGCTAGGGAGTGGCCAATGATGATACTGCAAAGGCTGCTTGTCAGTATGAATGATGTAAACCAACCCCCATGTCTCTATGACATTCAGATGTGAAGATATGCCTGTGTGGGTTCGGGTCGCTAGGGTGGTCAGTAACGGTTGCTAGGGCGTGGCTAGGAAGAGTTTAAGGTGACTCACGATTGGCTGTTTGCTGCCCCGATTCAAACGACCCCACCCCCATGTCTCTATGACACTGTGATCCAAAGATATACATCTGGGCCATATAATGGCAGTCTATGGGATGTGTTGCTAGGGTGCCCTAAACGGTTGCTGGGGCGTGGCTAGGAAGTGTCAATGGTGAGTCACGATTGGCTGTTTGCTGCCCCGATTCAAACGACCCCACCCCCAAGTCTCTATGACACTGTGATCCAAAGATATCCATCTTGGAATTTTATAATGGGGGTCTATGGGTCGCTAGGGTGGCCCAAATGGTTGCTAGGGCGTGGCTTGACTGCTTCAGAGTGATCCTGAGAGTCTGATTGGTTGTCTGAGTAAAATGAACCCGCCCCCATGTCTCTATGACATAGTAATGCATAGCTATGTTCAATGCAAAATCCCTATGTAAACTACCATAGTAGGAAAAAAAAAATTGGTACATGGGCAAAAACATGCATTTCAATGGGTCGCCCTCACCATAGTAAGTCAATGGGAACATTTGGGGGGCTCTAGCGCCCCAGGGGTACAACTTATACCCCATTGCGGGGTATGTTCTCACTCAGCTTGCCAAAGTCTCCAACTGTGGTGATTTACAAGTTTCTACGAAATTCTCGCTCTGCGCTACGTGCCGTCAAAGTTGGGCGCAATGCATTGTCTATGCGTTTTTTCGGGCGATTTTTCGCCCCGTGTACGATCATCGTACACCCGATCGCTTATAAAAGTCATAGCACGCCATTCCCGTATAGGCCGCACGATTTGACGCCAGTTTCGGGGCTCTGTGACAAAAACTGCGGGACTAGTTACGCGCCGAAATTTTGTACGGATTCTATTATAATAATAATAATAATAATAATAATAATAATAATAATAACTAGAATGTACATTTCCTGAAGAAAATGTGAGTGGGGCTTGCAGTGGCAAAAAAACCCTTTATCTGGGCACATTTTAACAATTGGGTAGGATTTGTAGGAAGTTATAGCACTCTGCTAATCGTTATTAGCATGTAGCTAGTCACTGCTAGCAAGAGATTCATGTTGTAAGTTCTGTGTGCTAGCATGAGTCAAATGAGCCAATCCCCATGTCTGTATGATGGTCTGATGCAGAGATATAGCACTTGCTAGACGGTTGCTCGGGTAGTCTATTTGGTTGCTAGGGTGTGGCGAGGAAGCTGTAATGTCACTACTTATTGGCTGCTTGATAGGCCGAGTCAAAAGAGCCCACCCCCAAGCCTCTATGACTTTCTGATCCAAAGATATGATGTCACACATTATGCCAATGTTAAGTCTATGGGGCATTTTTTGGCCAAATTTCTCGGAGACTTTACGAAATTCGTACATCCGATCGTTTAGAAAAGTCATAGCACACTTCTCCTCAATAAGCCGCACGATTTGACACCTCATTCGTGCGTGTACGACAAACGGTGCGGGACGAGTTACGCGCCAAAGTTTCGTCATGGAGAATAGTAATGTTAAGTCTATGGGGCATTTTTTGGCCAAATTTCTCGGACACTTTACGAACATCGTACATCCGATCGCTTAGAAAAGTCATAGCACACTTCTCCTCAATAAGCCGCACGATTTGACACCTCATTGGTGCGTCTACGACAAACGGTGCGGGACGAGTTACGCGCCAAAGTTTCGTCAGGGAGAATAGTAATAGTAACACTAGAATGTACATTTCCTGAAGAAAATGTGAGTGGGGCTTGCAGTGGCAAAACTCGGCCCTGTGGCCATCCATGATGTCTGTGTGATGTTGTGGAGCTGAGATATAAGTACTTTATATTGCTATATGGTTGCTAGGGTGCTCTAAATGGTTACTAGGGTGAGGGTGCACATTTACCATGGTGAAATTTAAAGAGCGATTCCCCACCCGAGTCAAAAGAGCCCAACTCCATCCCTTTACAAGGTTCTGGTGCTGAGATATGGCATTTTTTAATGTTTATATGGTTGCTAGGATGCTGTAATTGGTTGCTAGGGCATAGCTATGAAGTTGTGATGTCAGTATTTGTTGGCTGCTTGATAGGCCGAGTCAAAAGAGCCCACTCCTTAGCCTCTATGTCTTTCTGATCCAAAGATATGCTGCTATGCATTTTATCCAATGTTAAGTCTATGGGGCATTTTTTGGCCAAATTTCTCGGACACTTTACGAACATCGTACATCCGATCGCTTAGAAAAGTCATAGCACACTTCTCCTCAATAAGCCGCACGATTTGACACCTCATTCGTGCGTCTACGACAAACGGTGCGGGACGAGTTACGCGCCAAAGTTTCGTCAGGGAGAATAGTAATAGTAACACTAGAATGTACATTTCCTGAAGAAAATGTGAGTGGGGCTTGCAGTGGCAAAATTCGGCCCTGTGGCCATCCGTGATGTCTGTGTGATGTTGTGGATGTGAGATATAAGTACTTTATATTGCTATATGGTTGCTAGGGTGCTCTAAATGGTTACTAGGGTGAGGGTACACATTTAGCACGGTGATACTTACAGAGTGATTCCCCACCCGAGTCAAAAGAGCCCAACCCCTTCTCTTTACAAGGTTCTGGTGCTGAGATATGGCATTTTTTAATGTTTATATGGTTGCTAGGATGCTGTAATTGGTTGGTAGGGCATAGCTATGAAGTTGTGATGTCAGTATTTGTTGGCTGCTTGATAGGCCGAGTCAAAAGAGCCCACCCCCAAGCCTCTATTACTTTCTGATCCAAAGATATGATCTCACACATTATGCCAATGTTAAGTCTATGGGGCATTTTTTGGCCAAATTTCTCGGACACTTTACGAACATCGTACTTCCGATCGCTTAGAAAAGTCATAGCACACTTCTCCTCAATACGCCGCATGATTTGACACCTTATTCGTGCTTGTACGACAAACGGTGCGGGACGAGTTACGCGCCAAAGTTTCGTCATGGAGAATAGTAATGTAAAGTCTATGGGGCATTTTTTGGCCAAATTTCTCGGACACTTTACGAAAATCGTACATCCGATCGCTTAGAAAAGTCATAGCACACTTCTCCTCAATACGCCGCATGATTTGACACCTTATTCGTGCTTGTACGACAAACGGTGCGGGACGAGTTACGCGCCAAAGTTTCGTCATGGAGAATAGTAATGTAAAGTCTATGGGGCATTTTTTGGCCAAATTTCTCGGACACTTTACGAAAATCGTACATCCGATCGCTTAGAAAAGTCATAGCACACTTCTCCTCAATAAGCCGCACGATTTGACACCTCATTGGTGCGTCTACGACAAACGGTGCGGGACGAGTTACGCGCCAAAGTTTCGTCAGGGAGAATAGTAATAGTAACACTAGAATGTACATTTCCTGAAGAAAATGTGAGTGGGGCTTGCAGTGGCAAAAAAACCCCTTTATCTGGCCATATTTTAACAATAAGGTAGGATTTGTAGCACGTTACAGCACTCAGCTAATCGTTATTAGCATGTAGCTATTCACTGCTAGCAAGAGATTAATGTTGTAAGTTCTGTTTGCTAGCATGAGTCAAATGAGCCAATCCCCATGTCTGTATGATGGTCTGATGCAGAGATATAGCACTTGCTAGACGGTTGCTAGGGTAGTGTATTTGGTTGCTAGGGTGTGGCTAGGAAGCTGTAATGTCACTACTTATTGGCTGCTTGATAGGCCAGTCAAAAGAACCCACCCCTAAGCCTCTATGTCTTTGTGATCCAAAGATATGATGACACACATTTTATCCAATGTTAAGTCTATGGGGCATTTTTTGCCCAAATTTCTCGCCCACTTTACGAACATCGTACACCCGATCGCTTAGAAAAGTCATAGCACACTTCTCCTCAATAAGCCGCACGATTTGACACCTCATTGGTGCGTCTACGACAAACGGTGCGGGACGAGTTACGCGCCAAAGTTTCGTCAGGGAGAATAGTAATAGTAACACTAGAATGTACATTTCCTGAAGAAAATGTGAGTGGGGCTTGCAGTGGCAAAAAAACCCTTTATCTGGTCATAGGCAGAGTGTTGTTAAGGTGTTCTGGGTGTTAGCACGGTGTTAGCATGACGCTAGCAACATGTTAGCACGATTAGCATGCAATTAGCATGATGCTAGCAACACGCTAGCAAGATTAGCATGTCGCTAACATGAAGTTAGCATGACTAGCGTGATGTTAGCATGATGCTAGCATGCTTTTTACAAGATGCTAACATGATTAGCATGACGCTAGCAACATGCTAACACCATTAGCATGCATTTTACATGAAGCTAGCATGATTAGCATTATGCTAGCAACACGCTAGCACGCTTAGCATGTCGTTAACGTGAAGTTAGCATGACTAGCATGGTGTTAGCATGACGCTAGCATGTGTTTAAGAACATGCTAACATGATTAGCATGATGCTAGCAACGCGCTAACACGATGAGCATGCGTTTCGGATAAAGCTAGCATGATTTGCATGACGCTAGCAACACGCTAGCACGCTCAGCATGTCGTTAACGTGAAGTTAGCATGACTAGCATGGCGTTAGCATGATGCTAGCATGTTTTTCCCAAGATGCTAACATGATTAGCATGATGCTAGCAACATATTATCATGACTAGCATGTCTTAGGACTTAAGCAGACGATCCTAGCACGTTTTAGCACGTTTTTAGCACTTAGCTAGGCGATGCTAGCATGATATAGCATATTGATAGCATGATGCTAGCTCATTTTTGGCTTATTTTAATCATTTTAGCATTTACCTATATTTTATTGCACAATTGAACACTTGGCTAATCACTATTAGCATGTAGCTAGTCATGGCTAGCATGTGCATTATGTTGGGAGGCCTATTTGCTAGCATGAGTCAAAATCCCATGTCTCTACGATGTAGTGATGCAAAGATATAGGTCTAGCTGAATGGTTGCTAGGGTACTCTGTTTGGTTGCTAGGGAGTGGCCAATGATGATACTCCAAAGGCTGCTTGTCAGTATGAATGATGTAAACCAACCCCCATGTCTCTATGACATTCAGATGTGAAGATATGCCTGTGTGGGTTCGGGTCGCTAGGGTGGTCAGTAACGGTTGCTAGGGAGTGGCTAGGAAGAGTTTAAGGTGACTCACGATTGGCTGTTTGCTGCCCCGATTCAAACGACCCCACCCCCATGTCTCTATGTCACTGTGATCCAGAGATATACATCTGTGCCATATAATGGCAGTCTATGGGATGTGTTGCTAGGGTGCCCTAAACGGTTGCTGGGGCGTGGCTAGGAAGTGTCAATGGTGAGTCACGATTGGCTGTTTGCTGCCCCGATTCAAACGACCCCACCGCCAAGTCTCTATGACACTGTGATCCAAAGATATCCATCTGGGCATTTTATAATGGGGGTCTATGGGTTGCTAGGGTGCCCTAAATGGTTGCTAGGGCGTGGCTTGACTGCTTCACAGAGATCCTGAGAGTCTGATTGGTTGTCTGAGTAAAATGAACCCGCCCCCAAGTCTCTATGTCATTGTGATGCAGAGTTATGTTCAATGCAAAATCCCTATGTAAACTACCATAGTAGGAAAAAAAAAATTGGTACATGGGCAAAAACATGCATTTCAATGGGTCGCCCTCACCATAGTAAGTCAATGGGAACATTTGGGGGGCTCTAGCGCCCCAGGGGTACAACTTATACCCCATTGCGGGGTATGTTCTCACTCAGCTTGCCAAAGTCTCCAACTGTGGTGATTTACAAGTTTCTACGAAATTCTCGCTCTGCGCTACGTCCCGTCAAAGTTGGGCGCAATGCATTGTCTATGCGTTTTTTCGGGCGATTTTTCGCCCCGTGTACGATCATCGTACACCCGATCGCTTATAAAAGTCATAGCACGCCATTCCCGTATAGGCCGCACGATTTGACGCCAGTTTCGGGGCTCTGTGACAAAAACTGCGGGACTAGTTACGCGCCGAAATTTTGTACGGATTCTATTATAATAATAATAATAATAATAATAATAATAATAATAATAATAAGTATGTGAGATAGTAATAGTGAGGCTTTGCCTATGGCAAGCCCCACTAACTAGAATGTACATTTCCTGAAGAAAATGTGAGTGGGGCTTGCAGTGGCAAAACTCGCCACTCGGTTGTGGGCTAGGCAGCTGCTAGAGTGTTGTTAAGGTGTTCTGGGTGTTAGCATGGTGTTAACATGATGCTAGCAACATGCTAGCACGATTAGCATGTTGTTACCACGAAGTTAGCATGACTAGCATGGTGTTAGCATGATGCTAACATGTTTTGAACAAGATGCTAGCATGATTAGCATGATGCTAGCAACATGCTAACATGATTAGCATGATGCTAGCAACATGCTAGCATGATTAGCATGTTGTTTACATGAAGTTAGCATGACTAGCATGGTGTTAGCATGATGCTAGCATGATTAGCATGTTGTTTACATGAAGTTAGCATGACTAGCATGGTGTTAGCATGATGCTAGCATGTTTTGAACAAGATGCTAGCATGATTAGCATGATGCTAGCAACATGCTAACACGATTAGCATGATGTTAGCATGCTTTTAACATGATTAGCATGATGCTAGCAACATTCTAGCACGATTAGCATGTTGTTTACATGAAGTTTGCATGACTAGCATGGTGTTAGCATGATGCTAGCATGTTTTTAACAAGATGCTAAGATGATTAGCATGATGCTAGCAAGATGCTATCATGATTAGCATGTCTTAGCACTTAAGTAGATGATCCTAGCATGTTTTTAGCACTTAGCTAGGCGATGCTAGCATGATATGGCATATGGATAGCATGATGCTAGCTCATTTTTGGCTTTTTTTAATCATTTTAGCATTTACCTATATTGTATTGCACATTGGAACACTTAGCTAATCACTATTAGCATGTAGCTAGTCACAGCTAGCATGTGTAGCATGCTGGGAGTCGTATTTGCTAGCGTAAGTCAAAAGAAGCAACTCCCATGTCTCTACGATGTTCTGATGCAAAGATATAGGTCTTGATGAATGGTTGCTAGGGTACTTTGTTTGGTTGCTAGGGAGTGGCCAATGATGGTCCTCCAAAGGCTGCTTGTCAGTATGAATGATATAAACCAACCCCCATGTCTCTATGACATTCAGATGTGAAGATATGCCTGTGTGGGTTTGGGTTGCTAGGGTGCTTGACAGTGGTTGCTAGGGCGTGGCTAGGACGTTTTATGGTGAGCCATGATTGGCTGTTTGCTGCCCCAAGTCATACGACCCCACCCGCATGTCTCTGTGACACTGTGATCCAAAGATATGCATCTGAGCCATTTAATGGCAGTCTATGGGATGTGTTGCTAGGGTGCCCTAAACGGTTGCTGGGGCGTGGCTAGGAAGTGTCAATGGTGAGTCACGATTGGCTGTTTGCTGGCCCGATTCAAACGACCCCACCCCCAAGTCTCTATGAAACTGTGATCCAAAGATATCCATCTTGGAATTTTATAATGGGGGTCTATGGGTCGCTAGGGTGGCCCAAATGGTTGCTAGGGCGTGGCTTGACTGCTTCACAGTGATCCTGAGAGTCTGATTGGTTGTCTGAGTAAAATGAACCCTCCCCCATGTCTCTATGCCATTGTAATGCATAGTTATGTTCAATGCAAAATCCCTATGTAAACTACCATAGTAGGAAAAAAAAAACTATTTCATGGGGCTTCCCTCACCATAGTATCTCTATGGGGACTTTTTTGGATTTTTGGGGGTCTCTAGCACCCCAGGGGTACAACTTATACCCCCTTGCGAGGTGTGTTCTCACTCAGTTTTCCAAAGTCTTCAACTGCTGTGATTTACAAGTTTCTACGAAATTCTCGCTCGGCGCTACGTCCCGTCAAAGTTTGGCGCAATGCATTGTCTATGCGTTTTTTTCGGGCGATTTTTCGCCCCGTGTACGATCATCGTACACCCGATCGCTTATAAAAGTCATAGCACGCCATTCCCGTATAGGCCGCACGATTTGACGCCAGTTTCGGGGCTCTGTGACAAAAACTGCGGGACTAGTTACGCGCCGAAATTTGTACGGAATCTATTATAATAATAATAATAATAATAATAATAATAATAATAATAATAATAATAATAATAAGTATGTGAGATAGTAATAGTGAGGCTTTGCCTATGGCAAGCCCCACTAATAAGTATGTGAGATAGTAATAGTGAGGCTTTGCCTATGGCAAGCCCCACTAACTAGAATGTACATTTCCTGAAGAAAATGTGAGTGGGGCTTGCAGTGGCAAAAAAACCCTTTATCTGGTCATAGGCAGAGTGTTGTTAAGGTGTTGTGGGTGTTAGCATGATGCTAGCAACATGTTTGCACGTTTAGCATGATGCTAGCAACATGCTAGCATGATTAGCATGATGCTAGCAACACGCTAGCAAGATTAGCATGTCGCTAACATGAAGTTAGCATGACTAGCATGGTGTTAGCATGATGCTAGCATGCTTTTTACAAGATGCTAACAAGATTAGCATGAAGCTAGCAACATGCTAACACCATTAGCATGCATTTTACATGAAGCTAGCATGATTAGCATGATGCTAGCAACACGCTAGCACACTTAGCATGTCGTTTACATGAAGTTAGCATGACTAGCATGGTGTTAGCATGATGCTAGCATGTTTTTAAGAACATGCTAACATGATTAGCATCATGCTAGCAACATGCTAACACGATGAGCATGTGTTTAGGATGAAGCTAGCATGATTAGCATGACGCTAGCAACACGCTAGCACGCTCAGCATGTCGTTAACATGAAGTTAGCATGACTAGCATGGCGTTAGCATGATGCTAGCATGTTTTTAACAAGATGCTAACATGATTAGCATGATGCTAGCAACATATTATCATGACTAGCATGTCTTAGGACTTAAGCAGACGATCCTAGCATGTTTTAACACGTTTTTAGCACTTAGCTAGGCGATGCTAGCATGCTATAGCATATTGATAGCATGATGCTAGCTCATTTTTGGCTTATTTTAATCATTTTAGCATTACCTATATTTTATTGCACATCTGAACACTTGGCTAATCGCTATTAGCATGTAGCTAGTCATGGCTAGCATGTGCAGTATGTTGGGAGGCCTATTTGCTAGCATGAGTCAAACTCCCATGTCTCTACGATGTAGTGATGCAAAGATATAGGTCTAGCTGAATGGTTGCTAGGGTACTCTGTTTGGTTGCTAGGGAGTGGCCAATGATGATACTGCAAAGGCTGCTTGTCAGTATGAATGATGTAAACCAACCCCCATGTCTCTATGACATTCAGATGTGAAGATATGCCTGTGTGGGTTCGGGTCGCTAGGGTGGTCAGTAACGGTTGCTAGGGCGTGGCTAGGAAGAGTTTAAGGTGACTCACGATTGGCTGTTTGCTGCCCCGATTCAAACGACCCCACCCCCATGTCTCTATGACACTGTGATCCAAAGATATACATGTGGGCCATATAATGGCAATCTATGGGATGTGTTGCTAGGGTGCCCTAAACGGTTGCTGGGGCGTGGCTAGGAAGTGTCAATGGTGAGTCACGATTGGCTGTTTGCTGCCCCGATTGAAACGACCCCACCCCCAAGTCTCTATGACACTGTGATCCAAAGATATCCATCTTGGAATTTTATAATGGGGGTCTATGGGTCGCTAGGGTGGCCCAAATGGTTGCTAGGGCGTGGCTTGACTGCTTCAGAGTGATCCTGAGAGTCTGATTGGTTGTCTGAGTAAAATGAACCCGCCCCCATGTCTCTATGACATAGTGATGCATAGCTATGTTCAATGCAAAATCCCTATGTAAACTACCATAGTAGGAAAAAAAAAACTATTTCATGGGGCTTCCCTCACCATAGTATCTCCCATAGACAACTTTGGGGGTCTCTAGCGCCCCCGGGGTACAACTTATACCCCGTTGCGAGGTGTGGTCCCGCAAAGCTTGCCACCCTCTCCATATGTGGCGAGTCACACGTTTTTACGAAATTCTCGCTCGGCGCTACGTCCCGTCAAAGTCGTTTTTAATGCATTTTCTATGGGACGATTTTTGGCGATTTTTCGCCCCGTGTACGATCATCGTACGCCCGATCGCTTATAAAAGTCATAGCACACCATTCCCGTATAGGCCGCACGATTTGACGCCAGTTTCGGGGGTCTGTGACAAAAGCTGCGGGACTAGTTACGCGCCGAAATTTGACACGGAAGAAAAATAATAATAATAATAATAATAATAATAATAATAATAATAATAAGCACACGGCATAGTAATAGTGAGGCTTTGCCTATGGCAAGCCCCACTAATAATAACTAGAATGTACATTTCCTGAAGAAAATGTGAGTGGGGCTTGCAGTGGCCAAAAAACCCTTTATCTGGTCATAGGCAGAGTGTTGTTAAGGTGTTCTGGGTGTTAGCACGGTGTTAGCATGACGCTAGCAACATGTTAGCACGATTAGCATGCAATTAGCATGATGCTAGCAACACGCTAGGAAGATTAGCATGTCGCTAACATGAAGTTAGCATGACTAGCGTGATGTTAGCATGATGCTAGCATGCTTTTTACAACATGCTAACATGATTAGCATGACGCTAGCAACATGCTAACACCATTAACATGCATTTTACATGAAGCTAGCATGATTAGCATGATGCTAGCAACACGCTAGCACGCTTAGCATGTCGTTAACGTGAAGTTAGCATGACTAGCATGGTGTTAGCATGATGCTAGCATGTGTTTAAGAACATGCTAACATGATTAGCATGATGCTAGCAACGCGCTAACACGATGAGCATGCGTTTCGGATAAAGCTAGCATGATTAGCATGACGCTAGCAACACGCTAGCACGCTCAGCATGTCGTTAACGTGAAGTTAGCATGACTAGCATGGCGTTAGCATGATGCTAGCATGTTTTTCACAAGATGCTAACATGATTAGCATGATGCTAGCAACATATTATCATGACTAGCATGTCTTAGGACTTAAGCAGACGATCCTAGCACGTTTTAGCACGTTTTTAGCACTTAGCTAGGCGATGCTAGCATGATATAGCATATTGATAGCATGATGCTAGCTCATTTTTGGCTTATTTTAATCATTTTAGCATTTACTTATATTTTATTGCACAATTGAACACTTGGCTAATCACTATTAGCATGTAGCTAGTCATGGCTAGCATGTGCAGTATGTTGGGAGGCCTATTTGCTAGCATGAGTCAAACTCCCATGTCTCTAGGATGTAGTGATGCAAAGATATAGGTGTAGCTGAATGGTTGCTAGGGTACTCTGTTTGGTTGCTAGGGAGTGGCCAATGATGATACTCCAAAGGCTGCTTGTCAGTATGAATGATGTAAACCAACCCCCATGTCTCTATGACATTCAGATGTGAAGATATGCCTGTGTGGGTTCGGGTTGCTAGGGTGGTCAGTAACAGTTGCTAGGGCGTGGCTAGGAAGAGTTTAAGGTGACTCACGATTGGCTGTTTGCTGCCCCGATTCAAACGACCCCACCCCCATGTCTCTATGACACTGTGATCCAGAGATATACATCTGGGCCATATAATGGCAGTCTATGGGATGTGTTGCTAGGGTGCCCTAAACGGTTGCTGGGGCGTGGCTAGGAAGTGTCAATGGTGAGTCACGATTGGCTGTTTGGTGCCCCGATTCAAACGACCCCACCCCCAAGTCTCTATGGTACTGTGATCCAAAGATATCCATCTTGGAATTTTATAATGGGGGTCTATGGGTCGCTAGGGTGGCCCAAATGGTTGCTAGGGCGTGGCTTGACTGCTTCACAGTGATCCTGAGAGTCTGATTGGTTGTCTGAGTAAAATGAACCCGCCCCCATGTCTCTATGACATAGTGATGCATAGCTATGTTCAATGCAAAATCCCAATGTAAACTACCATAGTAGGAAAAAAAAAATTGGTACATGGGCAAAAACATGCATTTCAATGGGTCGCCCTCACCATAGTAAGTCAATGGGAACATTTGGGGGGCTCTAGCGCCCCAGGGGTACAACTTATACCCCATTGCGGGGTATGTTCTCACTCAGCTTGCCAAAGTCTCCAACTGTGGTGATTTACAAGTTTCTACGAAATTCTCGCTCTGTGCTACGTCCCGTCAAAGTTGGGCGCAATGCATTGTCTATGCGTTTTTTCGGGCGATTTTTCGCCCCGTGTACGATCATCGTACACCCGATCGCTTATAAAAGTCATAGCACGCCATTCCCGTATAGGCCGCACGATTTGACGCCAGTTTCGGGGCTCTGTGACAAAAACTGCGGGACTAGTTACGCGCCGAAATTTGTACGGAATCTATAATAATAATAATAATAATAATAATAATAATAATAATAATAACTAGAATGTACATTTCCTGAAGAAAATGTGAGTGGGGCTTGCAGTGGCAAAACTCGCCACTCGGTTGTGGGCTAGGCAGCTGCTAGAGTGTTGTTAAGGTGTTCTGGGTGTTAGCATGGTGTTAACATGATGCTAGCAACATGCTAGCACGATTAGCATGTTGTTACCACGAAGTTAGCATGACTAGCATGGTGTTAGCATGATGCTAACATGTTTTGAACAAGATGCTAGCATGATTAGCATGATGCTAGCAACATGCTAACATGATTAGCATGATGCTAGCAACATGCTAGCATGATTAGCATGTTGTTTACATGAAGTTAGCATGACTAGCATGGTGTTAGCATGATGCTAGCATGATTAGCATGTTGTTTACATGAAGTTAGCATGACTAGCATGGTGTTAGCATGATGCTAGCATGTTTTGAACAAGATGCTAGCATGATTAGCATGATGCTAGCAACATGCTAACACGATTAGCATGATGTTAGCATGCTTTTAACATGATTAGCATGATGCTAGCAACATTCTAGCACGATTAGCATGTTGTTTACATGAAGTTTGCATGACTAGCATGGTGTTAGCATGATGCTAGCATGTTTTTAACAAGATGCTAAGATGATTAGCATGATGCTAGCAAGATGCTATCATGATTAGCATGTCTTAGCACTTAAGTAGATGATCCTAGCATGTTTTTAGCACTTAGCTAGGCGATGCTAGCATGATATGGCATATGGATAGCATGATGCTAGCTCATTTTTGGCTTTTTTTAATCATTTTAGCATTTACCTATATTGTATTGCACATTGGAACACTTAGCTAATCACTATTAGCATGTAGCTAGTCACAGCTAGCATGTGTAGCATGCTGGGAGTCGTATTTGCTAGCGTAAGTCAAAAGAAGCAACTCCCATGTCTCTACGATGTTCTGATGCAAAGATATAGGTCTTGATGAATGGTTGCTAGGGTACTTTGTTTGGTTGCTAGGGAGTGGCCAATGATGGTCCTCCAAAGGCTGCTTGTCAGTATGAATGATATAAACCAACCCCCATGTCTCTATGACATTCAGATGTGAAGATATGCCTGTGTGGGTTTGGGTTGCTAGGGTGCTTGACAGTGGTTGCTAGGGCGTGGCTAGGACGTTTTATGGTGAGCCATGATTGGCTGTTTGCTGCCCCAAGTCATACGACCCCACCCGCATGTCTCTGTGACACTGTGATCCAAAGATATGCATCTGAGCCATTTAATGGCAGTCTATGGGATGTGTTGCTAGGGTGCCCTAAACGGTTGCTGGGGCGTGGCTAGGAAGTGTCAATGGTGAGTCACGATTGGCTGTTTGCTGGCCCGATTCAAACGACCCCACCCCCAAGTCTCTATGAAACTGTGATCCAAAGATATCCATCTTGGAATTTTATAATGGGGGTCTATGGGTCGCTAGGGTGGCCCAAATGGTTGCTAGGGCGTGGCTTGACTGCTTCACAGTGATCCTGAGAGTCTGATTGGTTGTCTGAGTAAAATGAACCCTCCCCCATGTCTCTATGCCATTGTAATGCATAGTTATGTTCAATGCAAAATCCCTATGTAAACTACCATAGTAGGAAAAAAAAAACTATTTCATGGGGCTTCCCTCACCATAGTATCTCTATGGGGACTTTTTTGGATTTTTGGGGGTCTCTAGCACCCCAGGGGTACAACTTATACCCCCTTGCGAGGTGTGTTCTCACTCAGTTTTCCAAAGTCTTCAACTGCTGTGATTTACAAGTTTCTACGAAATTCTCGCTCGGCGCTACGTCCCGTCAAAGTTTGGCGCAATGCATTGTCTATGCGTTTTTTCGGGCGATTTTTCGCCCCGTGTACGATCATCGTACACCCGATCGCTTATAAAAGTCATAGCACGCCATTCCCGTATAGGCCGCACGATTTGACGCCAGTTTCGGGGCTCTGTGACAAAAACTGCGGGACTAGTTACGCGCCGAAATTTGTACGGAATCTATTATAATAATAATAATAATAATAATAATAATAATAATAATAATAATAATAAGTATGTGAGATAGTAATAGTGAGGCTTTGCCTATGGCAAGCCCCACTAATAACTAGAATGTACATTTCCTGAAGAAAATGTGAGTGGGGCTTGCAGTGGCAAAAAAACCCTTTATCTGGTCATAGGCAGAGTGTTGTTAAGGTGTTCTGCGTGTTAGCACGGTGTTAGCATGACGCTAGCAACATGTTAGCACGATTAGCATGCAATTAGCATGATGCTAGCAACATGCTAGCAAGATTAGCATGTCGCTAACATGAAGTTAGCATGACTAGCATGATGTTAGCATGATGCTAGCATGCCTTTTACAAGATGCTAACATGATTAGCATGAAGCTAGCAATATGCTAACAGCATTAGCATGCATTTTACATGAAGCTAGCATGATTAGCATGAGGCTAGCAACACGCTAGCACGCTTAGCATGTCGTTAACATGAAGTTAACATGACTAGCATGGTGTTAGCATGACGCTAGCATGTTTTTAAGAACATGCTAACATGATTAGCATGATGCTAGCAACAGGCTAACACGATGAGCATGCGTTTAGGATGAAGCTAGCGTGATTAGCATGACGCTAGCATCACGCTAGCACGCTCAGCATGTCGTTAA
This sequence comes from Cirrhinus molitorella, assembly GCA_033026305.1. NCBI lineage: Eukaryota > Metazoa > Chordata > Actinopteri > Cypriniformes > Cyprinidae > Cirrhinus > Cirrhinus molitorella. The sequence goes on from CM065117.1 coordinate 60,234,817, forward strand.
CATGAAGTTAGCATGACTAGCATGGCGTTAGCATGACGCGAGCATGTTTTTCCCAAGATGCTAACATAATTAGCATGATGCTAGCAACATATTATCATGACTAGCATGTCTTAGGACTTTAGCAGACGATCCTAGCACGTTTTAGCAAGTTTTTAGCACTTAGCTAGGCGATGCTAGCATGATATAGCATATTGATAGCATGATGCTAGCTCATTTTTGGCTTATTTTAATCATTTTAGCCTTTACTTATATTTTATTGCACAATTGAACACTTGGCTAATCACTATTAGCATGTAGCTAGTCATGGCTAGCATGTGCATTATGTTGGGAGGCCTATTTGCTAGCATGAGTCAAAATCCCATGTCTCTACGATGTAGTGATGCAAAGATATAGGTCTAGGTGAATGGTTGCTAGGGTACTCTGTTTGGTTGCTAGGGAGTGGCCAATGATGATACTCCAAAGGCTGCTTGTCAGTATGAATGATGTAAACCAACCCCCATGTCTCTATGACATTCAGATGTGAAGATATGCCTGTGTGGGTTCGGGTCGCTAGGGTGGTCAGTAACGGTTGCTAGGGAGTGGCTAGGAAGAATTTAAGGTGACTCACGATTGGCTGTTTGCTGCCCCGATTCAAACGACCCCACCCCCATGTCTCTATGACACTGTGATCCAGAGATATACATCTGTGCCATATAATGGCAGTCTATGGGATGTGTCGCTAGGGTGCCCTAAATGGTTGCTGGGGCGTGGCTTGGAAGTGTCAATGGTGAGTCACGATTGGCTGTTTGCTGTCTTGATTCAAACGACCCCACCCCCATGTCTCTATGATAGTGTGATCCAAAGATATCCATCTTGGATTTTTATAATGGGGGTCTATGGGTCGCTAGGCTGGCCCAAATGGTTGCTAGGGCGTGGCTTGACTGCTTCACAGTGATCCTGAGAGTCTGATTGGTTGTCTGAGTAAAATGAACCCGCCCCCATGTCTCTATGACATAGTGATGCATAGCTATGTTCAATGGAAAATCCCAATGTAAACTACCATAGTAGGAAAAAAAAACACTATTTCATGGGGCTTCCCTCACCATAGTATCTCCCATAGGCCGATTTTTGAAATTTTGGGGGGCTCTAGCGCCCTAGGGGTACAACTTACACCCCATTGCGAGGTATGTTCTCGCACAGCTGGTCAGCCTCTTCGAATGTAGTGATTTACGTGTTTCTACGAAATTGGAGGACGGCGCTATGCGCCGTCAAAGTCGGCGCAATGGAATAGATATACTGTTACCTAGGATTTTTTGGGCCAATGTAAGTCAATGGGAAAATTTGGGGGGGCTCTAGCACCCCCGGGGTACAACTTATACCCCATTGCGAGGTATGTTCTTGCACAGCTAGTCAGCGTCTCCAAATGTGTTTAATTACGTGTTCCTACGAAATTCGTGGACGGCGCTACGCGCCGTCAAAGTTGGCCGCAATGCGTTGTCTATGGGATTTTTTCGGCCGAATTTTGGCCCGGGTTCGAACATCGTACGCCCGATCGCTTATAAAAGTCATAGCACACCATTCCCGTATAGGCCGCACGATTTGACGCCAGTTTCGTGGGTCTGTGACAAAAACTGCGGGACTAGTTACGCGCCGAAATGTTGCACGGATCAGCACACGGCATAGTAATAGTGAGGCTTTGCCTTTGGCAAGCCCCACTAATAATAATAATAATAATAATAATAATAAGTATGTGAGATAGTAATAGTGAGGCTTTGCCTATGGCAAGCCCCACTAATAATAATAATAATAAGTATGTGAGATAGTAATAGTGAGGCTTTGCCTATGGCAAGCCCCACTAATAAGTATGTGAGATAGTAATAGTGAGGCTTTGCCTATGGCAAGCCCCACTAATAATAATAATAATAATAATAATAATAACTAGACATGTACATTTCCTGAAGAAAATGTGAGTGGTGCTTGCAGTGGCAAAAAACCCTTTATCTGCTCATATTTTAACAATTGTAACATGATTAGCATGTCGCTAGCATGAAGTTAGCATGACTAGCATGATGTTAGCATGATGCTAGCATGTTTTTAACAAGATGCTAACATGACTAGTATGATGCTAGCTATGCTAGCTAACACGATTAGCATGTCGTTAGCATGAAGTTAGCATGACTAGCATTATGTTAGTAACATGATAACATGATTAGCATGTCATTAGCATGAAGTTAGCATGACTAGCATGGGGCTAGCAACATGCTAACACGATTAACATGTTGTTAACATGAAGTTACTGCATATTTGAACACTTAGCTAATCACTATTAGCATGTAGCTAATCACTGCTAGCATGTGTAGCATGTCGGTAGTCCTATTTGTTAGCATGAGTCCAAAGAAGCAACTCCCATGTCTCTACGATATTCTGATACAGAGATATAGGTCTTGCGGAATGGTTGCTAGGGTACTCTGTTTGGTTGCTAGGGAGTGGCCAATGATGATACTCCAAAGGCTGCTTGTCAGTATGAATGATATAAACCAACCCCCATGTCTCTATGACATTCAGATCTGAAGATATGCTTGTGTGGGTTTGGGTTGCTAGGGTGGTCAATAATGGTTGCTAGGGTGTGGCTAGGAATGTTAATGGTGATCAGTGATTGGCTGCCTGCTGCCCTGATTCAAACAAACCAACCCCCATGTCTGCATGACATTCTGATCCAAAGATATTGATCTGGGCCATTTTATAATGGGGTCTATGGGATCTGTTGCTAGGGCATCCTAAATGGTTGCTAGGGCGTGGCTTGACCGCCTCATAGTGATCCTGAGAGTCTGATTGATTGTCTAAGTAAAATGCACCCACCCCCAAGTCTCTATGTCATTGTGATGCAGAGTTATGTCCAATGCAAAATCCCTATGTAAATTGCAATAGTAGGAAAAAAAAAAACTATTTCATGGGGCTTCCCTCACCATAGTATCTCCCATAGGCCGATTTTTGAAAATTTGGGGGGCTCTAGCGCCCTAGGGGTACAACTTACACCCCATTGCGAGGTATGTTCTCGCACAGCTGGTCAGCCTCTTCGAATGTAGTGATTTACGTGTTTCTACGAAATTCGTGGACGGCCGTCAAAGTTGGCCGCAATGCGTTGTCTATGGGATTTTTTCGGCTGAATTTTGGCCCGGGTTCGAACATCGTACGCCCGATCGCTTATAAAAGTCATAGCACACCATTCCCGTATAGGCCGCACGATTTGACGCCAGTTTCGTGGGTCTGTGACAAAAACTGCGGGACTAGTTACGCGCCGAAATGTTGCACGGATCAGCACGCAGCATAGTATAAGTGATGCTTTGCCTTCGGCAAGCACCACTAATAAGTATGTGAGATAGTAATAGTGAGGCTTTGCCTATGGCAAGCCCCACTAATAATTATAATAATAATAATAAGTATGTGAGATAGTAATAGTGAGGCTTTGCCTATGGCAAGCCCCACTAATAATAATAACTAGAATGTACATTTCCTGAAGAAAATGTGAATGGTGCTTGCAGTGGCAAATCGCTGCACTCGGTTGCTAGGGTGTTGGGGTGGTTGCTAGGGTACCTGGGGTGGTAGCTAGGGCGGTTGCTAGGGTAATTGGGGTGGTTGCTAAGGTGTTGCTATGTGGTTGCTAGGGTACCTGGGGTGGTTGCTAAGGTGTTGCTATGCGGTTGCTAGGGTACTCAGGTGGTTGCTAGTGTGGTTGCTAGGGTACCCACGGTGGTTGCTAAGGTGTTGCTATACGGTTGCTAGGGTACCCACGGTGGTTGCTAAGGTGTTGCTATACGGTTGCTAGGGTACCTGGACTAGTTTCTAGGGTGTTGCTATGTGGTTGCTAGGGTACTCGGGTGGTTGCTAGGGAGGTTGCTAGGGTACTTAGTGTGGCTGCTTGGGCGTTGCTAGGCAGTTGCTAGTTGTCACAGATCATTACTATGGGGTTATATAAAGTTTTTAGCTTGATTTAGCACTTAGTTAATCACTATTAGCATGTAGCTAGTCACGGCTAGCATGTGTAGCATGTTGAGAAATCTATTTGTTAGCATGAGTCAAAAGAAGCAACTCCCATGTCTCTACGATGTTCTGATGGTAAGATAGGCAAAGATATAGGTCTTGCTGAGTGGTTGCTAGGGTACTGTGTTTGGTTGCTAGGGAGTGGCCAATGATGACACTCCAAAGGCTGCTTGTCAGTATGAATGATATAAACCAACCCACATGTCTCTATGACACTCAGAACTGAAGATATGCCTGTGTGGGTTTGGGTTGCTAGGGTGGTCAATAATGGTTGCTAGGGTGTGGTTAGGAATGTTGATGGTGATCCATGATTGGCTGTTTGCTGCCCCTATTCAAACGAACCCACCCCTATGTCTCTATGACACTGTGATCCAAAGATATTGATCTGGGCAATTTATAGTGGGGGTCTATGGGATCTGTTGCTAGGGTGCTCTAAATGGTTGCTAGGGCGTGGCTTGACTGCTTCACAGTGATCCTGAGAGTCTGATTGGTTGTCTGAGTAAAATGAACCCGCCCCCAGGTCTGTATGACATTGTGATGCAGAGTTATGTTCGATGTAAAATTCCTATGTAAATTACCATAGTAGGAAAAAAAACTATTACATGGGCAAAAACACACATTTTAATGGGCCGTCCCTCACCATAATAAGTCAATGGGGAACTTTGGGGGGCTCTTGCGCCCCAGGGGTACAACTTATACCCCATTGCGAGGTATGTTCTCGCACAGCTTGCCAGCCTCTCCAAATGTGGTGATTCACATGTTTCTACGAAATTCTCGCTCGGCGCTACGTCCCGTCAAAGTTGCCGCCATTCATTTTCAATGGGACTTTTTGGCCGATTTTTCGTCCCGTGTACGATCATCGTACGCCTGATCGCTTATAAAAGTCATAGCACACCATTCCCGAATAGGCCGCACGATTGACGCCTGTTTCATGGGTCTGTGACAAAAGCTGCGGGACTAGTTACGCGCCGAAATTTTTGTGTGGAAGAATAATAATAATAAGTATGGAGGAGAACAATAATGATGCTTCGCCTTTGGCAAGCACCATTAATAATAAGTATGTGAGATAGTAATAGTGAGGCTTTGCCTATGGCAAGCCCCACTAATAAGTATGCAAGATAACAATAATGATGCTTTGCCTTTGGCAAGCACCATTAATTAGCAACAAAATTAAAGTAAGCAGCAGATGCCTAGTTTTGGTATCAAAATATATAATTTCCATACCAACACTACATCTTTTACAGTCACCGTTATGATAATTGATCATAACCACAGCAAAAAAAAAAAAAAAAACTTCCTACCACAGCAGCCATCCTTCACAAAACTAATATCTACCACAGTTTTATGACAGCTAGAATGCAAAATGTTTCAATACAAGCATTGATTTTAAACGCAACAGTTTAAAATCAGCCCAATTCCGTGGGAAAAATGCTACCCCACAATTAACACGAGCTGCATCCAAAGCGGTTTAAATGATGACTGTAGAAAACAAAAGCCGAATCTCGGACATTTAGCCAATTTAGGAATCCCAGCCGGATGCATTTTTAAGTACAAAACAAGAACATATGGTATTGATGATGATAATAATAATAATAAGAAGAAGAAGAAGAAGAAGAAGAAGAAGAAGAAGAAAAACGTAACGCATTTTGGCGCCCCTATGGATCAGCAGGGTTCCTATCGTTTGCCTATTCCGCTTTTGCCAGGGCTGCTCTGCATCATGTGTTCAGTTCTCGTGAAGCTCTCGAAGTATTTAACAACTGCTTATCTGCTACCATTCTTTTTAAGTGTTCTATACTTTCACCGTTTAAATCCGCCGCAATGTCCCGAAACTGAAAGCAGAAGTGAAAGAACAAATCTTCTTCTTCTTCTTCTTCTTGTTTTATGGCGGGTGACAGCCAACGTTATTGGTGTATTACCGCCACCTACTATACTGGAGTGTGGACCAGAATTCTTACCCTCTGCTAAACACATATTAATGTTAAATGAATAAATAAACCAAATATATATATATATATATATATATATATATATACACATATATACACATATATACATATATACATACATACATACACACATACATACATATACATATATACATACATGTACATTAAAAAAAAAAAAAAAAAAAAAAAAAAAACCTTTACAACCTATTTATCAGCCCTGTTTCCTTCAAGAATACAATTAATGAATTATAATTTCCTGTTTGACTGAGAATTTGTTTTATTTCTATCTGCTGCGATGTCCTTCTAAATATTTCCCTTTCTGTGGCATATTTCTGACAGTGAATTAATACATGCTCAACTGTTTCTATTCCCTGACCACATTCACACAGAGCTGTTGGATGTTTCCCCATGAGGTGCAACGTACTATTTAGTCTTGTGTGACCCAGTCTCAATCTTGATATTACATTCTCTTCCTTCGTGCTTCGTCCTGTCCTCCTCATCTTTCCTATCTCGTTCTGGATGTTGTAAAGGTGTCTGCCTGTGGTTCCCTGATTCCATTTATCTTGCCATTTGTTAGTGATTTTGCTTTTAATCATTGTCTTTATTTCTGCTCTGCTTAATAAAATCTCCATTACATTTTCCTGTTTAATTGCTTCCTTTGCTAGTGAATCTGCTATCTCATTTCCTTTAACCCCCCTATGTGCTGGTACCCACACAAATATAATCTCTATGTTCCAATTATGAAGTCTAAAAAGTGTTTCATATATTTCATTAATTATATCTTGTCTACTCTGGGATGAAAATGATTGTATTGACAACAATGCTGAACTTGAGTCTGAACACAGAATAACTTTGCTTATATTGGCTTGTTCTATCCAATTCAGGGCTGACACAATTGCTACTAGCTCGACTGTATAAACTGCCAGATGATCTGTCGTTCTCCTATTTTTAGATATCTGTAAGGATGGTATAGTAAATGCATATGATGTTCTTCCCGTAGGGTCTTTAGATCCATCTGTATATATTGCTACATGATTCTGGTATACTGTGTGAATTCTGTCCTCTACCACCGCTGCTAGATTTCCTATGTCTTTGAATAGATGATAATTTTCCAGTAAATACAAGTCGACAAACACTAGGGGAAATATCCACGGAGGCGTTACTGTTATTGGTACTGTAGGGATATAAACTTCTTGATTTAACCTCATTTCCCTTGCTATAGTTCCTGAGATCCAGGCAAAGCACTTACTTTTCGCTCTCTCACTTTCCCAGCAAGGGATAAGTACCTTACTAGCTGGATTTTTCCCTTCTGAATGTCCTTTTAAGTTTGTCCAGTAGTTCATCATAAGCTGTACCCTTCGAAGGCACAATGGCATCTCTCCCATTTCCACATGTAGAGCATCAACGGGAGTTGATTTAATCGCACCACAACATAGTCTCAGTGCTTGAGCATTCATTATTTCTAATTTCTTTAAGGATGTTTTAGCCGCTGATCCATACACCAAGCTTCCATAATCCAATACTGACCTTATTAATGCTGTATATACGTTTTTCAATGCCCCTCTACCTGCTCCCCATTCAGATCCTGATAGACATCTCATAACATTTACCACTTTCTTACATTTACTGAGTATTTTATTGATATGTTCATTCCAATTTTTAATTTAGAGTCAAACCACAATCCTAAAAATTTAAACACTTTAACTTGCTCAATTATTTGTCCATACAATTTAACCTCCATTCCATGAATTTCCTTTTTCTTTCTAGTGAATATAATTGATTTTGTTTTTTCCACTGAGAATTTAAAACCCCACAAGTATGACCATTTTTCTACCATATTAACTGACTCTTGTATCCTTTTCCTTATATGATCAACATTCCTTCCCCGTTTCCATAACGCTCCATCGTCTGCAAATAATGAACGATTAATATCTGATGGAACTTGAGAGAACACATCATTTATCATAATAGAAAATAATAATGGACTAATGACACTCCCCTGGGGGGTGCCATTATCCACCAAATACTTCCTGGATACATCTGCACCAATTTTAACCCGAATAGATCTTTCAAATAAAAAACTTTTGACCAAATTAAAAACTCTTCCTGAAATTCCAATATTGTGTAATTTAATCATTAATCCCTCCTTCCAAACCATATCATAAGCTTTCTCAACATCAAAGAAAACTGCCATCACTGATTCCTTGTTCACCTGTGCTTTCTTGATTTCTGTTTCCAGACATATAATTGGATCCATTGTTCCTCTCCCTCTCCTAAACCCACTCTGATAAGGTGATAGGAGTTCCCTTGATTCAAAATAAAACGTTAATCTCTCAGTAACCATTCGTTCCATTATTTTACCTAAATGTGACGTTAAAGCTATCGGCCTATAATTCTCAGGCTTTGAAGGGTCTTTCCCTGGTTTTCTAATAGGATAATTACAGCTTCTTTCCATGCAGTGGGCAGTTTCCCCTTATCCCAGATTTTATTATAAAGGCCTAGAAGATTCATCATTGCTAATGGACCTAGATGTTTCAACATTATATAACAAATTCCATCATCTCCCGGTGCTGTTATTCCAGATCTTGCTATTGCTCTTCTCATCTCACTCACAGTAAACGGAACATCCAACACACTATTTCCTTCCTGTCTTTCCTCCAGCACCCCAGGATAAGCCTCTCTTGTCCTCATTCTTCCTCTTTTAGCATCTTCAGTCAAATTATAAGAACTATGAATTTTGACCAGTTCTTTCGCGATCATTTCTGCCTTTTCTCCATCAGAAATCGCAGCTTCCTCTCCCTTCTTTAAAACTGGATATTGGTATTCCTTTCTTATACCTCTCATTTTTTTAATCATTTCCCATACCTCCCCAACTGGCGTTACTCTGCCTATTTTATTACAAAACCATTGCCAGCTAACTCTTTTTGCATTTCGTATTATTTTCTTAACTTTAGCTTGTGCATTCTTATATACAATTAAATTCTGCAAACTATGAGTTCTTCTTAATATTCTGAATGCTTTTCCTATCTTTAACTGCTTTTGCACAATCATCTGACCACCAAGGGACTGCTTTTCTCTTCATCTTACCTTTACTTTTTGAAATAGCTTGGTTTGCTGCTTCTATAAAAATTTCCCTAATTTTTCCCTCAACGACTTCAATGTCTTCATTTAGAAAGAACAAATCAACCTCACTACTTCCTTATATAACGCTGGGGCTGCTGGGACTTGTAGTGCCCAAACCATTACATACACATGGGTCGCGTCAATTTAAAAATAGAGAGAAAATAAAAAATAAAAAAAAAAGTGGCACTCCTAAAATAGTTTGAAAACCTCTGTGTTCAAGTGTTCGAATAAAACTGTATTAGTTTTGTGCAGGAATCGATGTAATTGTTCTTGCTGTTTGTGTTTCATTTATAATGTGACTTTGGCAGCACATATATTTTTATAGTTTCCCTGGAAACAATTTAAATAAGTTTAATGTTTCATAACTAACATTAACAAAAATAATTAATGCTGTTATAAATGTGTTGTTCATTATTAGTTTAAGTTGGATGGATATCACACAAACAAAGAGGAAACTTTGTGCAAGAGTTGCCCGTGAACATCTTAATCTCAGTTCATTAAACAGAAAATGAAAGTAAAAAATCTGACGGAGCTTTCTATCTCTGCATTAACGGTGCATATTTTCAGTCAAATCAATTCTTCAACATATGCTGATAACTGTATATAACGGCCTTAACATATTCCCGTTATATTTCTCTTGTGGCCCATATATAGTGAAAAACATTAGAAAAAACGTGTTTTGCGTTGAACGTGTTGTTTTTGAAAATCGGTGCATGACATAAAGCTGTTTTTAATTTTAATTTATAACTGCACTTAATAATTTAAATTAGGCCTATAATTAATTATATAAATTAATAGACAAATTAAAATGTAAAAAAAAAATAAAAAAATCATTACTGGTAAGAAATAAGATATAGATTAATCTCTCGGTGATGTGCTATGAAATTATTGCGGAACACGTTAATTGTAATTTAATAAGAAAAGTAACCTAATAAAAATAGTAATAGGCCTAATAGTAAGAAGAATATAACATTCATTAATAAAATGTGCTAAATCCTCTTAATATGGCCAATATTTGATGCTTTTGACAGTATATTTGGCTATCCTTGACACATGGTACCACTGCTCCACTGTACAATACATTTGTGGATTCAGTTTTAAAGAGACAGCAGCCTAATTTATTGCTATTGTCTGTGGCATTGATGTTAATCAAGCAACAAAAGCAATAAAAGAAAAAAACAGAAAATCACTCACTGAATCTTGACTGAATCATGCTCTAATATAGATTTATCTGAAATTATTTATATAAATAAATATTTCTGCTTGGAAACAATAAGAATGTATTAAACAAGTTGTTATAAAGAGTACATAATGTAAGATTACAAATTGAAGAATCTGTTTAAGATAAGCTGTGACATAGCATCACATGTAAAACTAAGTTGATCTACATTGTATTGGCATTTAATGTGAACAGTGGCATCTGTTTACTGCAATATACTTTCTAGTGAGGGGGGTTCTGCTGATCTCTGATCTTTCTACAAAAAGTTAACTAGATGTGAATTTCACATCTTTTTAGTTCTCGTGGCCAGGTGCAGCTTAAAACCATTTGGGTAATGTTATCTTGGGGGAGTTAGTTTAATGAATCTCACAATCGGGGGTTGATTTCCTGCATTGTCTTTAGAAGTGGTCACTTCTGAGGCTGTGTAAGAACAACAAAAATACTTGTACCACCAATTCAAGACAGACTTGGACAGCGACTTGCAGAGTAAATTCTTCAATAAAGAGTAACTTCTGCTTGAAAGATATCCCAAAGTCTCCTGGTCTCTGCTTCAATGAAGAAAAAGAGTTTTCTACAATAATTAGATAAGAAGACCATGTTCTTGTTCTTTTTGAGAAGTTACAATCCAGATGACTAAAATAACACTAAAACTAAATGTCCTTTTAGTCAAAAGACTAGTATTAAGACTAAATCAATATTAACACTGGTCTAAAGATGAAGATGAAGCATTCAACATTAAAAAAAAACATTCAAAGCAGCAAAGGGTCTTTTTTATAGATGTACCTTCAAAAATAACAGCAGAACGTCATAGTTTTGTAAAATAAAGAAAACTAACTAAATGTGATTGCAAAAACTTCACACCAAAACTAAACCAAAACATGAGAAATATATCTAGAACATATCTAGAAAAAGTGTATCATTTTAAGTGTCTGCTTTCGTTTATCTGATGTTATAAGTGCATTTATATTAGTTTTTTTGTAATATAAATCGTAGCAGTTTCAGATGATAAAAAACGACTTGTAGCCCAGAAAATAAGTCATAGCAAACTATTTCTCAGATACTTTGAAAAACCCTTTTCTACAGTATGATGCATCTGAACTAATCCATGTTTTACAGCTCAAGATAAAACAACGACAGCAGCCAAATCAGTCACAGTGATTTCTGTTTCTGCTGCTGGATTTGCTGTTTTCCTTCTTGTTGTTCTCTGGCTGATCTGCAGAAAAAGAGCTGGTGAGTTTTCAGATGTCCTTATTTCTAACAATTAACAACTGTTCAGATTTCACTTAGATGACGAGTAAATAAGCACATCAAGTTTTTTTTTTTTTTTTCAGGTAATACAAGAGGGATTTATGAATCAGTGGTGAGTTCAGTAATGCCAGTGATTTAGATCTGATTTCAGTCTTTAAAGCTCAAGTGTTATTTTCTCAGTTTTAACGGTTTGTTGTGTGAAGGTCAAAGATGAGAATGAAGATAAAGGGACGTATGAAACAATCAACATGTCCATTCCTGCTGCTGCAAGAGACAATGTGAGTCAACTAAAGCATTCAGCATTCAGTTCACTGTCTGCTCTAGAATGTGATTTACTGAAAACTGTTGTGTTATTGAACATATTACAGTGAGAGATATGTCTGATCTGTGGATTAAACTTGATTTCATTGATGTTTAGGAGCTGACAGATGTGACTTATTCTGAAGTCTCTTCTTCCGGTAAAAAGCCAGTAAAATCACTCACTGTAAGTAGATAGAAGCTCATGCGTTAAATAATAATAATAATAATAATAATAATAATAATGTGCTGTTGTTTCAGGATCATAATGATTCAGTAACTTACGCTGCCATCAGAGGAACAGAAAATGATCCACGAGTTGAGCTTTACTCCTCTGTGAACAAGAACAAGAGCTCCACAAATAAACATTAATGATACAGATCACTGCTTGAGCTCATCATATCAGCAGCAAATGAGACGTTTCTCCAGATGCTGATATTCACATCTTTGCTGTTTGGAGGAATTAGATATTTGTATGTGAACAAACAGAACTTGTATGTCCATTATTTTAAAGCAATGTGCTGTAAAAAATAAATTTTCAAGTTTTTTTTTTTTTTTTTTTTTTTTTTTTATTATTGGAGTATAAATTACTTTTGCTTTCAGTATATCGGCTGTTTCTTGTAGAAAAATATGTCAGGTAGACAGTTCAAATGACATTTCCATCAAATATTCTATATATCTATAAAATAAATATCAGTTATTTATTTTTCCCACATGTGACAGTTTTTATTAGGACAATATTTATCAGTCATGCTGCATTTCCTGAAGTCACTATAACTTCATTACATTTATTTTTTCTCCTGTTATTTTGAAGATTTTCTTGCAGTTTATTAGTAGTAGCTCCACTTTTACGGTGTAAAAAATCTGTTTTATCATCTTCATTACATTCAGTCATGATGTTTATTAGACTCTGATTACTGTAATTCAGTGTTTTTTAATCAGATTCAATTAAGTGTAGTGCAACAGAGTCTATAATGATATATTGATGGATGGCAGGTGTTTCATATTAAAGCATTAACGCCCCCTACTGGTGCACTCATGCAATTCAATTCACTGTTTATAGCGATTTGTCTCGATTGTTTCTTGTCCCTGTCTGTTTTTTAAGCTCATTGATTAAAGTTGGTTGTTTTATGAACATCTTTTATTGTCTGTTTATTGCACATTGAATCTGTTTGTACAAATAATACTTTTGTTAATAATGACTTTTGTTATATCCAAGCAGTGATTAAATACATAATGCTGATAGCATTTCTTAAAGGGATAGTTCACCCAAAAGTTATTTCATTTGCTCACCCTCATGTTGTTCCAAACCTGTATAAATCTCTATTATATCTTTTGCGTCACATAATTTGTAATTTGGTCATGATTTAGACAATTCGCACAAAATATATCAACACAATGTCAACATATTGAGGATACTAAATTGCTGTCAGATTTTAGATATCTTGAATTGTGTTTCTGTGGCGAGGGATTAAAATCATGGCAAAAAAATGAGAAACATGAGTCTTATCTTCTAAATGATTTGCTTTGTTTACATTAAATATGTATTGCATGGTTAGTAATGTGGCTGCATAACTGAATTTAAAATACTAAAATTTAGCTCTTTCTTTGTATTTTGAGGAGACTTTGTCACTATGTATATTCTCATCTAAATTATACACCATTTGTCAGGTAAATAAAATATACAAACATTAAAAGACACATTTTATTCAATTTTTACAATAATGAGGTATGTATTGTTAAAGTAGTGTTTCTCAATATGGGGGCATTCAGAGAAAATCAGGGGCTTTAAAAGGGGGGCGTTTGCAAGTTTACACCAAATTTCCAGGTTACACTGTACAGCACTGTTTAATACATAGTACTAAACATACATAGTATTAAACCCAGCGCTTGGTGTGACTCGCCAAAATCACAGAAGAGAAGTGTATCAAAATGCAGAGCCTGAATTAAAAAAAAAAAAAAAATCCACATTTAAAATAAAATAGCCGAATTCATTTTGGTCGGATGTCATGATTGTAAATGAGAAACTTGTCTGTCTATATGAGATCAATATTCAATATACTGAGTTTGGTGACTGTAAATAAAACCTACAGCAGCCATATCTGTCCAAATTTGCATGTATACATACTAAGATTTATCAGCTAATTCCTTAAGCTCAATACACTTAGGCTCTATGTTATGTAATTTATAGGTCTACTTTATTACTCTACACAAAAATGACGGCCACAAACTCAGAAAACAGAATCACAAAGCTGAGCTATAAACCACTGTCTAATCAGCACCATGGACAGCAGCAGAGATTTGAACAAAGCACATATTTGTGGATTCACAGTTATGAGACATGGTCAAGGCTGCAGATATATGTTTAACATATTTGATGTTTTGGGAGTACAGCTCAGAGAGAAGAGAGAAGAGAGCTTCCAATGAGCTCATGAACTGAACGAGCTTAAAGAAGAAACACTGATGAGCAGAGACACACACACACTTCTTGAGACAACATCAGCAAAAACAGCAGTATTACATTATGAGATGCAACAGATATAATTGTATTATATATAGAAGTTACATATCTCAATGACATTTGTATTGCCCAAATTAATGTCCACCAAAAACATATGTGTCCAAAAACATGTTCAATGGATAGTCATACACACAAAGGGAACACAAATGGAAGTCTCTTCCGGCTATTGTTGTTAACTTCAGATTAAGGAAGATGTGTGCACCATTGTCCAACTTCTGTCATCTCTTCTGTCTTAGGCAGTATTGTGTCTGAAACAGAAAAACGGATAAGTACTTTCATTATTTGTGAATAAAACAAAACATAGCACATGGACTGAAATCTTCAAAGGGTGTTGATTTTGTATGAAACTTTGGAAATGGATGTGTAACATTTTGACAAAATTTACCATCAATCTGAGTGAAAAAAAGCTTTTTTATATTTAGTAAAATTATTAAAAATGAGATGCAAATACGTCGCCGCCGTGGACTTTACAAATCATAGCAACTAAAGCGTCTCAGCTGGAAAAACACTGCGCCAAAACAGCATTTTCAAGCGCCACCAGCTGGTCATTTTAAGAAGAGCGCCGGACATTTTTCAGCTGGCTAAAATCTCTTTGGTGGACACACGTTATTGAATATTTGTTGTTAGGCATATGGCCTAATAATATGTTTTGCATTTATGCAAAATACTAGAGCCAAACCTGAGAAAATAGACCAGATATTTCACTGCATTCCTGGACATGCATTTTGCGTAGCTGTCATTCATAGGCGGGGATTAAGTGTTTTTGTTACTTAGTGGTGAAAAGGAGAGAAGTATCCTTAACTTAACATTAACAAAAACACCAAACAATTTTAGACCTTTGGTGACTCTTTGAGACTCTTTTTAATCGAAAGACCCAAGAAACAGAGTGAAGAGTGTGATCAATATTTAAAGTACATTTTTATATGGCAAGATGAACAGAAAATTATTTTTTAGTTAAGTTTCTGGATGCTATTTCTATACAACTAAATTATACTAAAACAGAGCAACATTTCACACAATAAAATAACTACTGATGTGCATATCGTCGCTGTCGGGCGGAAACCTCGTATGTCCAAATTTTGTAAATTTCATTTTTTTTCACAAATCGATGCTATTGGTCAGTGCCCACGTGGATCTGTAATTTTTACAAATCATTAACTAATCTAAAGTGTTGAAAATAGCTTGAGAGCAAATCTCTTAACTCATTTGAACACTTCAACTGTCTGAGAAGAGCTCGTATCTCCACCTTTTCTTCACTCCGCTGGAGCGTCGGGGCATATGTCCCCTTCCATCATCTTGTCACAAAGCACCGGCAAAAATAATTAGCATTGAATGTGTCGGTGGAAACAGTAAGGCGATATTTGAATGATCCATTAATAAACTAGTGTATTCTGAGATAATGTCGCAAAGACCCTGACTTGCAATCTCTTCTTTGGACGCAACTTTTGAAGGAAAGCATCTTTCCGGATTACATAATGAAAGCGTTTTTTTCTGATTTGTTTTATTTCGTTAAGTAATAATTTAAAGCTTTCTATTTATTTATTTATTTATTTGTCATGTTCGTGAGGCATGTAGCCTATTCGCTGAAAAATGTGATCGCGCTGATTCCTCATGTCCTGCAAAGCGATTTCAGCTTCTCCTCTTCAAAAACAATATTCACATAATAGCGCATATTTATCTAGGTTTAATGTTTAAACTAAAATTGTTCTATAGCTACTTTAACTGTTTTAGATCTATAGATTTTATTTTATGCAAGTCGTAATGATTTAGGCTAAAAGGCAAAAGTCTTCCGCTGGCCGCTGTTCGTAAAAAAACAAACAAACAAACAAACAAACAAACAAACAAACTGATATTTAAGAACAAAAAAATGCTCCAAAAGTTTTTCTAAATTAACTTAATAAGAAAACGAAACGAAATATAACCACTTTGGCATTACATACAAAACGTAACTATGTTAATAGCTGAAACAGTATAAGCTGTTCTAGAAGAATTAAGGGGAAAAAAGACGGACTCAGTTTTTTTTGTATTGCATCATAGCTCTTAAACTTTTACAATAGAGTTTAGGAAGATGTATGTAACCACAGTCGTTAGCTTTGGTTAACTATTGAAGCCTTTTCTCTTGTCAAAAGGCTCAATGCGACCGCAGACTTTGTTTGCCTGCAGATTAATTTCCGCCTATTAGACAGTTTATCGCTTTATTTTGGTATTGCATCACTCATAGCTCTAACGTTTAAAATAGAGTTTAGGAAGATGTATGTAACCGCAGTCGTTAGCTTTGGTTAACTATTGAAGCCTTTTCTCTTGTCAAAAGGCTCAACGCGACCGCAGACTTTGATGAACACTGCTGGCAGCAGCGAAGTCTGTGTCTGTACCATTCTTATCAATGACGGCGTAATCTCGTATCTCCCTGCTCCCAAGTCATAAACCTTGTATCTCCGATAAAACATGATTTTGGGGAAATGTTGTCTTAATGTTGGTACACAACAGTGTATGATAGCAATATATGGTATAATACCAACTTTAACGATAAAATATTTAATAACTCAAAAAATATGCAGTTTTTTTCATTTCCTGAAAAATGACGGTTTTGGAGATACGAGGATTCCGCCCGACAGCGACGATATGGGAGAGTATTTGATCACTGTGTTTTGGGGACATTTTCGTACACAGCATTCGTCTTTGATTTCTGCAAGGAAAAATACATTAAATAAATAAACAAACAAACAAAAAACACTTGATCAGCAATGTTGCTTACACTGTAAAAAGTTTCCATCAGTTTCAACTTGAAAACTTAAGTTCAACAGCTACCTTAAGATTTTAAGTTAAATTAACTTAAGTCATTTTGACTCATTTTATTGTAGTGAGTTGAAATTACTTGTAGTTTTAAGTTTAACTTCAAAATGTAAGGTAGCTACTGAACTTAAGTGTTTAGGTTGAGTCTGGTGGAAACTTTGTGTAAATGCAACAGAAAATAGCAGTCCAGCAGAGTTTTTTTTTTTTTTTTTTGCATGCTACAAGCAGCTAACATGCACTCGATAAAAGAGCAGTATCCGTGAAAATATCCCGACACTAGCTAGCAAGTTTCTAGTATGATTAGAAAGTTAGTTTGAATGAGTTTGAATGGATTAGAAATAGTACATAGAAGGGAAGCTAGATTGAGTCTCAAAGGATTCTGGGAGTTTTGACAGTTGAAATTTGAATGTCTTGGCTCATTTGAACATTCTGTCAATGTAAGTCTATGGGATTTTACCCAGTTTTAAGCATTATTTTTACGAAAATTGTAAGTCCGATCAGTTAGAAAAGATACAGCAACTAACTTCAGATCAGTCTGAAGATCTGGGCTGAGTTTGGAGTTTGTAGAATTAAAGCCCTAGGAGGAGATAGAGTTGATAATTTAGTGACGGAATAATAATAAGAAGAAGTTTAAATAGAATATCAGTAAGTTGGCTTTCTCAAGCCAACTTAATTAAAGCAACCAAGTATAAAAATCTTACAAGTAAGAAGAGAAAAGGAAGATAATTAATAAGAATATGGGATAGGAAGATTATTCCTGGGAGTAATTTAACTTATGGGCAAATGTAAATGGCAAGTAAAGTCACCTCCTGCTACTCAAATAGCTAAACAAGACGGATAGTCAAGATTAGGGAAACAATTTATATTCTATGAAGGGTATGAGTTCAACAGAAAAAAAATAGAAATACACGTTTCTTTTGTATTTGTTTTATTGAAAGTAGTTTATCAAGAAAGACACATTTGTTTTGTACACACAAAAGTATAGAGTTTAATAGGTAAAGTAAATCCTATAGGAACTCAAGTAGACAAAAAAATAATTTAAGAAGAATTATTAAAACGACCCAGAAAGGGTTGTGTGCGCACAAACAAGAATCTTGTGAGGTAAAGTGCTTACTGAGGTTAGATAATTCTAAGGAAGGACTTAGAAGGGGATTAAAACCTGTCAGAGTGAGGGATGCCTCGCTGTGATTGATGGTAAAGCCCAGAGGCATATACGTATGTAGGAGAAAGATCCTCAAATACATGTGTGAGAGTAGTGCAGGAAGTAGTAGTGCAGGTTCTGCAGGAAACGTCGGTTTAAGAACTAATGCTGCGTTGTTTTTATAGTTTGGCAACCATCCAGAGTCATATTAAGAGCCGTAAAGTTTAATAAGACAGAGATAGTAGAATGCTGTTTAATAAAAAAAATGCAACTAACTAGAGAGCATTGAAAACAATACTAAGAGACCATGAAAAAATGTAGAAAGATGAAGAAAAAACAAGTAGTTTTAAACATGCTGAAGGGAATCCTTCAGGAAGGACAGGAAAAGGAGGATAATGCTAGAGAAGACTTAATAAGAAGAAAGTGTAGGGAATTGAGCACCGCAAAACAGTATATGGAGCAAATACCCTTGAAAGCGGCATGCAAATATCCATAATACAATTACCTCTTGGTGCTGAGAGTTATTCCTCCTTGCAAAATGATTAAACAAAAGCATTTATTGAGCTCTCATGAGTGCAGATTGTGAATCGTCAGATTGTGAGAAGCTCAAGAACTCACCAGCTCTTGCAAAGATGATCTAAAGAAGAATCACAGTAGGAGCAACAAACGCTGCAAACTCAACAATACTCACAATCACTGCAGAAAAAACTAAACTAAAATCTAAAAAAAAAAAAAGGTAGAAACCCTAACCAGAAGGAGACGGATCTAAAGGCATTATAACAACACACAAAAACGGCTAGCTGTGCAAATTCTGCACACTCAATTTCACTGTAAAATATGTGTTTTACTTCTGCGCTGCTTTGGGCTGTTTTGGGCTAGTTTTGTCACATGGACATTCTCTTTGCTACGGATTTTCATTATTAAAGAGTTGCTTGTTATTGCTGTTGTCTTTTCTGTTCTTTGCGTTGTGTGCATAGTGCTCATGACACAATGAAGAAATATTGCACTAATGGAGACACAGGTTGCATCTTAAATATTGTGTTTGTGATGCAGAAACATGCTATTGATCAGTGACAGTACTGGTGGTGAAAAAACTAATTAAGAGAAAATGCAAATGCACAAATGCACATGGATTTCTTTTTTCCTGTGAAGCCACTGTCAATTTCAATGATGTTATGTGCTGAATATAGCATGCAAGCAGAGCAGATATGATCACTTTAATAGACACACAAACAGCAGACAGTTTAAGACAGAAACACACAACTTCTAAAGTAAGAACTTCAGCCAAAATTAAACCTCAAGATCTTTATTGTCTTAACGTTTGTGTATAGTGCATATTTGTTCCAGGTGGATATTTAATTCTCGCTTGAATTTTTTCAGAAATGGACCGAACTCTATATGCCATTCTTCTCATTGGTGAGTGTGTCATTTTATTTATTATTAATAGCAGTGTTTCTCAACTCCAGCCCTAAAGTCCAGTGTTGGGGATAACAAGTAACTCAAGTTATGTAATATTATTACTTTCTTTTTTTTTTCCAAGTAACTAGTAAAGTAACGCATTACTTTTTAATTTACAAGAAAATATCTCAGTTACTTATTCAAAAAAAGTAACGCCAGTTACTTTTTGTTTCCTTTATGTATTTAATCACATTTTATTAACCAATGACTTTGCTGCTGACCTTTGTTGATCCTAATAAACAAAAATGTGTTAGTAATGCAACGACACAAAAGTAATGTAATGCATGTGTAACTAAAGCATTTGTAAAGCAATGTAACTTTTTTAGGGAGTAACATGATATTGTAAAGCATTATTTTTAAAAGTCACTTTCCCCAACACTGCTAAAGACCCACTGCTGTGCACATTTTGTATCTCTTCTTTACACATCAAAAGTCTCTCTTATTTAACACCTGACTCAATTCCAGTGTTCATTTTGACAGCAAATTTTAATTTACTTTCAGTTATAGTCTTTTGACTAAAATGCCATTTAGTTTCAGTCATATTTTAGTCATCTGAATTGTTTTTAGTTTTAGTCGACTAAATCTACAGTAAATTTGTCGGCTACAGTAGAATGGGTTTAGTTACAGTGCAATGCATTAATTAAACATTTCTCTAAAATTTCCAAACTCATTATATAGGTTTGATATTAAGGTTTAATCATGATAAACACAATTTAACTGCGGTGATAGACAACATGCCTTAATAATAAAATTATATAAAACAACTTTTCATAAAGAACATGGTCTTCTTTTCAGTGAAATCCCAATGGTTATATCGGCTAATGATGCATTCTTTATAGTCACTTGTTTACCATATTCTTCATTCTTTCAAACAGACATGTTTATTTCTAGAAATGAATTTAGATTCAACGTAAGTGATTCAGTCAAGAGCAGTGTGTGGTTTTCTGTCTTTCTTTTGTTGCTTGATGAACATCAGTAACTCGGACAATAGACACTAAATGTGGCTGCTATCCCTTTAAAAACAAATGCACAAATGCAATGGATGCAATGTATACACTTTCTCTCTACCGCTTACGTTCATTTAAGACGTAATCGCCTGTGTTTACGTGAATATTCGTCAAAACGGATAATTCAAGATCATTTCGTGTGTATTCATCAGTTCATGCAACGCGAAAGAGTGTGAGACGTGTGTCTGCACTTCTGGTACTCCCACATGTTGACATTTTTGAATGTTTTATAAGACAGCAAGTGCAGCAAGTGTATTTTAGCTTGTGTCCCGCCGGTTTGTAAGCACCAACCCTCCTACTACGCAGCATTTTTTATTTATTTTTTTTTTTTTAATGAATCTCTTTCCA
The DNA here is from genome assembly GCA_033026305.1 of Cirrhinus molitorella. Lineage (NCBI taxonomy): Eukaryota > Metazoa > Chordata > Actinopteri > Cypriniformes > Cyprinidae > Cirrhinus > Cirrhinus molitorella. The sequence continues at coordinate 60,255,938 of CM065117.1, forward strand.
TATCGTCCCTTCCTAACGTTTTCGTCTCGTTTTTATTCGTTGACGAAAATGCCAGTAGATTTTTGTCATAGTTTTTGTCATTCAAAAAGAATTTTAGTTCGTTATCGTTTCGTTTTCATCTGTGAAATAATTTTGTTGACGAAAATTTCTCGAAGTTCTCTGCAAAGTCTGTTTAATACCATCAAAGAAAATTCTTTGGCCAAAGAAAATTCAAAGTGTGCCAGTGCCATTCTCGAGCCCCTTCTCCTTTGATGTCCGAAGCTAAAGTGCCCTTATACTTATACTGTAAAATTCTGTAAAATACTCACTACTTGCACATTGTGTGAAAATGCACACAGTTATATTCAGTAACTTTCACTAAATGTTTATGGCCATTTTAAAAACTTAAAAGTATCTAATTGCACACATGTACTGCATGTGAAACTCACCTAATTTATGTCATGACTGAAATCATTTATTTTGGCATTTCGGATAAAATCCATAAGCACTATTATTCAGGTGAAAGATTGTATTGTTTTCAGTAGGCTCCAGCACTGATGTAGCAGGTGTGATTGTTTGCTACACAAACTAGTTTATCAGCTGCGTCCTGATGATTGTTGTCTTTGTGTATCCGCACAGGTGCCCTCTGCCAGTTAGATGGTAAGTTTTCATGACACTAAACCTTGCAGAAATGTGTCTGATGTGTCTGTGAGGCATTTTAAGAAGGAAATCTCATATTTTGCTTTCTCTCATCAGTATGTGGTCAAGTCTTCCTCAATGACAGGATTGTTGGAGGGGAGGATGCGACGGCAGGGGCTTGGCCATGGCAGGTCAGCATTCATGTCGGCTTTGGCCATAACTGTGGAGGGACTCTCATCTCTAAAGACTGGGTTTTATCTGCAGCTCGCTGCTTCCAGAAGTATGAAAGTTTAGGCTTAAATAAGCCTTAAAATACAATTATAGATTGAGAATAGTGGGATTAAAGCAGACTTTCTCTATTTACAGTTTCCTCTTCTTTAAAGTTGTGATGTACTTTGGCCGCCTGACTCAATCCGGCACAAACCCTTATGAGGCATCCAGGACAGCGAGTCAAATCATCAAGCATCCTCTCTTTCAGTATCCAAATCCTGACCATGACATAGCACTGGTCAAGCTCTCCTCCTCTGTGGCTTTCTCTGATTTCATTAGGCCGGTCTCTCTGGCAGCGGCTGGTAGTGTGTTTGCTGCAGGTACGGAGAGTTGGGTCACTGGATGGGGCCTTCTGCAACCTGAAGGTGGGTGAATCTTTGCTTGCCAGTTATACTGAATGCAAACAATACTGTAACACCAACAATTTACATAGAAACTGTTTTGAAAGCCATGAAATATGTCCTTTCATCTGTATCACAGGCCCACCATCTAATACACTGCAGGAGGTGATGATACCAGTTGTGAGCAACAGTGAATGTGCTAATGTTTATGAAGGGGTCACCAGCATTACAAGCAATATGATTTGTGCTGGACAGGAAGGGAAAAGTATTTGTCCGGTAAGAGAGAATCCTTTTTATCCCAAAGCAATTTACAAAACACCGGTGTTTGCTCTCCTGCAAACTTTTTCACTGCTAACCTTGTTGCTCATACACTACGACTGCTTTTTACTCCACCTGATCTGCAGAGGAAAGCATGCATTTGACTAATTTCTCGCAGTTAACACTCATGCATAATGCATCCCCGATGCAGAGGTGTAGGTCGGTGGAGCTAACATCTTATTAGGACCATTGTATAGGGCTGCATTGGGTTTGGGCTTCCGCGGCACCCCACGCAAATCTAGCGGGAGCGGGCAGTCAGAAAATTTCGCGGGAGACCCGTGAGGAATGGTGATATTTGGCTTGTAAACGCCGGTACACACCAAGCCGACTTCAAAGAACCAGCGGTGACGGTGTTTTCGCCTCGCGTCGGCAGCGTCTGGACAAAAAGCTGTGTTTGAACACACCGCACAGACTACAGCCGACTGCACACTGACATGTGCGTTCTGCGCATGCGTGAAAATAATTAGCTGTCTATATCAGCAGCTTTTATCAATAGTTTATATTCGTCATTCAGAAAGATAAACCGAAACAAAGATATACGAGATAATCTCAGATATATGAAACATTTACAAAGTATTGCTTGATTACCATTTTGAATATCAGTTATGTTGTTAGTTTTCATTTTGAGCATGTTAAGCAAGCTACTGTGAATGTAAAATCTGTGAGATTTTTAACGCATTCGTTTGTATTTCATTTCTTTAAATTAGCCGATATGTATTTCTAAGTTTTATGTGTTTATTAATTTGATAAGTTATTTTATGTTGTGCTTTGGCTTATACTTAAACTGTTTAACAGAAAAACAGTTTGTTTAGTAATTCGTTTGGTGCCTGTGTTTCATGCAGTATGTTTAAACAGGTGCCGCTAGTTGTGGTTTTGTTTTAACGGTTAATGTTTTATAACACTAATGAAAAAATACCCAGTGTATTTGTCACGTGTCGTGCTTTGGTTTTGATTTACTTTATCTTATTTAAACTCTGTCGTGTTTAAAGCCTGTTATTCTGGATATTAACTTGAACGATTATTTAGTCTGAGTATTTGTGAGCATTTTTCACAAGCTCTGAGAGAAAGTCAGCGGGAGCGGGCGGGAGTGGACACAAACATTGCGGGCGCGAGCGGGAGCGGAAAACGCACGAAAACAAAAACAAACAAAGATGAAGGTTAACAGTTAAGGTTAAGGTTAATCCAAACAGGGAAAGGTGGTGACACACATACACATTGACATTTAAACCCCGAAAAACTGAGCAGCAATCTGGAGCTTACACTGTAAAAAAAAATTCCGTAAAAAAACGGGAAAAAGTACTGGCAGCTCATTACCCGGACTTTGTACCGTAATTAAAAAACAAACATTTTCTGTTAATTGACAGCCTGCCCACAGTAAAAAACAGGACTTTTTCTGTGTTTTAATGGTGCATCTATAGTAAAAAAAAACCCTCTTTTTTGTGATTTAATGGTATACCTACAATAAAAAAACAGGACATTTACCATTATATAATAGGGTCTGTTATAGGATATTGTACACGTACAAACTGCAAATATTAACTAAATCCATAAAACATACTGGCATCTAAATTACAGACTTTGTCCTGCAATTAATAAAAATAAACATTTCTAAAACAAAACATTTACATTTATCTGAAGTGTGTACCTATAGTAAATTTTTAAACAAACAAACAAATCTTCTGTGAGAAAAACTGTTCTTTTTTATTAATTATTGATCATGCCTCAAAAACAGATTTCATTGTTTTAGATGATTGAGTTTTAACTAAAACCCATTAAAAATATAATAAAATAAAAACAACAACAACAACAACAACAACAACAACAACATGGAACTTCATTAACATTCATAATATGAACATGTAAACTTAAAAATTACCAATGTGGGTCAAAGTAAAATACAACACAGTTTAGTAATAGAGTGCAGATGAATAAAATTGTTGTACATTTTAGACATAACTAAGACATAACATACTATATATTCAGAGAGAACGGCAACTGTTATATTGATGTAGGAAGGTCAGGGTCCTGCTCATGGGCATGACAGAATTCATCTCTTCAGCAGTCATGCTGTATTGGCTGTAAGACAAAAACAATATATTAAATGGCTGTAATTAATGAAAGAAGACATTGTACAGATTATATGAAATCACTTAAATAATTAAATATGAAAAGTTATTCAATATTAAATTTATTGTTGAAAAGATACTATTATATTTGGGTCATTCTACAGAAATGTCAATTATTCTGTCCCTAGACTTTACAGAAATATCACTCACTCTCTCAACCTTACACACACACACACACACACACACACACACTTATAGTCTTAAAGTATTATGAATGTCACTGATGTTACTGTTTTTCTCTGTCACATTCTATAAAATGTGTCACATATGACATGATAATAACTTTACATCTATTCAATTCTACTAAACTCTAGTTAAAATTTAAAGGATTGCATCAATACTTGATTAGAACTTTTTTATATTTTCAATGTTATAGCAAATACATGTTGTTGCAAATGAACTAACATCATTTAGTCACACTGTTATCAAATCTGATTAAAATAAAAACACACACACAGACAGACAGACACACACACACAGACTCACACACACACACACACACACACACACACACACACACACACACACACACACACACACACAGACTGATAGAGAATCACTAAAGACAATTTGATGTAGGCCTATTCCAAATAATAATATGCAATAAAACAATATACAATATGATTCGCCAGGATCTTGCTGTTCTTCAATAGGCTAATGAATCCGTGAGTACAGTTTATAAACCCGTGAGAACGGATTGTGAAAGCGTGCGCACGGATTATGAATTTGTGCGTACGAATTGAAAAACCGAAAGTACAGTTTGCTAAATCTGAGCGCACGGATTGGAAATTTGTGGGTACGGTTTATTAATCCGTGGGCACCATTTGTTAAACCGAGGGAACAGTTTAAGAATTCGTGAGTACGGTTTATAAACTGAGGGGACGAATTGCAAAACCGTCGCCACGGATTATTATTTTTTTCTCCTACAGGTGACTTCCCGGGCTCCGTACGCGTACTTTTCTTAATTTGCAGATGCTTTTTTATTTGCAAAGCACTGAGCTCTCTCGGTCACAATATAAAAGAGCACAACCTTAAGCTAAACTGCTTAAGTAAAAAGTTTTTTTAGAGCCTCGTTGACCTGCATACAGCTGTTTAGCGTCATTACAAACGTGACCGTTCTCAATCAAAATGACACAATTCAGTATACACACAGCAACACAAATGACGAATAGGTAACGTTATATTTAAAATTCATTTTAAATATTTAAAAGCCTTTACACGCCTCAAACGACACCATTAACGTTAGTTAACACAGCAAACTTGACTCGACCAAAACTACTAGACAATAGTTACGAACTTAAACGGTTACGGTACACATATCTATGTATATAACATTTTAAATTTCCATTGAATAATTACCTTTTAAGCCCAACGTGAAGTTTGAGAGGCACAGAGGGGGAGGTTCAAGTTCGCCAAGTTCCCGCCTAAAAAAAAAATACTTGCAATAAAACTGTAAATTCACGGACACTCACCAACTGCCACAAACATTGGGGCTGTTGGCATAAGTAACTTTACAAAAATTCATTCACAGAAAGCTTCTTAGTTTGTAAACGTATGAAAAAAAAAATCATCTGTCCTTTTTAATCTCCCAAACCAAGTGGCGTTTTGAACAGCACTCACTAACTTTACGTGAACTAGATCCTTCGAATATTCACGTGAACTCCGTATCGTATTTCACATAACCAACCAAGCCAATATCTCATTTAAACAGTCACATTATTAAATTGCAGTGTTAAATGTTTTATAAAAACACTTACCGCTCAAACAGTTGAATAAAATGTTGTGCTGTAATGACGGCCACCAAGTTGACGGAGCAGAGATGAAGATCCCATAATGCAACGCGAAAATGTAAATAGACGGAAAAATACATGTGAATCACGGAAACGGAAAATTTCTGGTAAAATATACGGTCATACAACTGTTAATATACGGATATTTCTTACAGTGTAGGTAAACCACTTCTATGAGAAAAAATATTTAACAGAACCGTATCAAATACATTAAAAAGTGTCAACAACAGTTGTGTGCATTTTGAGTGATTTTAGGGACGAAACTCACCTGAAAGCAGTGAAAACAGCGGCAAGACTTTAAGCTTGTCAGTCGGTGTTGCCGCCCCGTTTCCATGGCAACTTCCAATGCGACTTCAAAGTTTAGCGCGCACGCCCATTAAACACGTCAAAGTCACGTAACATTTATATAAATAAAACTTTAGAATTAGACCACTATATAAACAATTGAAAATCTAATTAAAGCATTATTAAATCACGAATTTTAAACTAATTTTGTAGTTCTATGATCTCTTTATTTTATAGTGGGATAAATTGTCACTTTTATATTTTTAAGATTGTGTATTGTTTTTATGAACACTCAACCTTTTTATTTTGTCTTAAAACAAGGTTGCAATATTTTTTTTTATATTTCTAAACTTGCTTTTGTTAAATAATTATAATAAATGGCACTTGCATATTACTGCTTTTGCTGCTTCTGTTGTCCTCATTTGTAGGTTGCTTTGGATAAAAGCATCTGCTAAATGATTAAATGTTAATGTAAATTAATAATTCAATCAGCAACATCTTCTGTAAGTTTGCCTACATGACTGTACTAGAAGGTGACATATGACATTTTGTGGGTTTTTTTTGTTTTGTTTTGTTTTGTTTTGTTTTGTTTTGCAATATATATATATATATATATATATATATTACACTATAACACTATTTAAATAGCTAACTCAAAATTAATATTGCACTACTTATGCTCATCTGAGTGTGGAAAACGAGTCTGGAATGATTTCTGCAGCAGGCCAGCTCAACCAGCTTTGACCAGCTAATAACCAGCTACAACCAGCTTTGACCAGCTACCATCTTAAGCTGGTATTAGCTGGATTTTCCAGACCAAACTAAGATATTTAACGAAACACACTGGAACATAATGATAACATGACAACAAACAAGAGAAAAAAGGTGCAAACAGAAAGTCCAAACTAACAGAACTGTGACAGATCGCCCCCTACACTATTGCATACTTCTGTCTGTAATGCATTTGTTCACTGTATATTGGCAGACATTCATCATTTATATCTCTGACAATACAGGGAGACTCTGGAGGCCCACTGCTCAGCAGGAAAGGCTCCTTATGTATTCAGTCTGGCATCATGAGTTTTTCTAGAAACCTGTGTTACGACCTCAAACATCCCAGCGTGTTTACAAGAGTCTCTCAGTACCAGGACTGGATCAAGTTACACATGGGCAGCAACCCGCCTGGATTTGTTCAATTCAACACTGACATTCATTATTCCTGGACCATCTCGCCTCCTAAAGATTTTGAACTGTAATTCTCAGGCTTCTTTGATGAAGAGAGACAGTTCTGTACATGCTTTCATACATAGAAGAAAAAAAGGGCAGTTATATTATTATTGTCATTACAGCATTCTTGAAAAGCTTGTGTATTGACATTATAAGAACATACAGTAATAAAGTTCATCATGTTTCTGTTCTCTGAAATTCAGGATATTTGCATGAACAGTAGAGAAGGTAAAGGTATTTTTTAAAATAACAATAACCATTATATGTCTGATAACCATACTGTCTGGAGCTCTGCAATGTAATCATGGATGTAATCTTGCAGCTCTGATTTTATTTTTATTTATTTATTTATTTTTTTTCCTGAAAGGGGGCCGGGAGCACCAGCTCACTAGCATTAAAGGGACAAACACAAAACAGGCACGTTTTGGCTCAAGTGGCAGTTTTATTTACAGTTATATATACATGGGTTATTTTGAGTTAAAACTTTACATACACACTCTGGTGACATCAAAGACTTCTTTTACATCTTGTAAAAAGGGGCACAATAGGTCCCCTTTAAAAATATCAAATTGTGACTGTATAGTGACACTACAGCTGTCATGAAAATAACTCTTGATTCAGTTTCCTCAACTTGATGCATGCAACTGTTTTCTCAAACTGTCCTTCAATATTTTTATTGTGTTTAAAACACAAATATCGAAAATGAGAAGTGGGTACCACTGCAAAATATCACAAATCCACATCCATGCACTGAGAAAGTAAGCAAAGTCAGTGTCAGTGTCCAAACCCCGACAAGAAACCAAAACTGAACAAGACTTGAGTTAATTTTATATATGTATATTATAGGGCTGGTAATTTAATAATAACGCGGTAAAATTATTAAGGCATTTAACGCACCCCCATGTGGGTCATCTGACATTTCATACAGTTGATTGATAACAAATATGAGGCAGTGCAAAAACTCACTGCGTGACAGAATGTCCCTACAATTCAAGATATGGGACAAAAAAATGCCCCTGTTTCGTGCGATCGTTAAAACGAAACCTAAAGTAAAACGTGCACGCGCATTCAAAAGCAATTGTAATACCCCGCGTTTAGAGAGCGACTCCCCAATGCACGCAAATTAGGCTACATAACATATCTAGGCTGTTATTCGTATGTTGGGTCGCCATGATTTTGCCAAGTAAGACATGTTCCTGGATCAACATTACCTTCAAAAATATAGACTTAACCCAATCCCTATCCCTAAACATAACCATACCCATATACTTCCATAAAATCGGAGGGAAATGATAGCTGATTAACAAGTGTGTAGAAACACCTAATCCTGATCGTAAGCCTGAAACTGACATTTCCTGAAGTGAAAGGAGTGTTGATATAGCAAGATTTATCTTCATCACAATGATCTTATGGATATTTGCTTGCAGCTTTCAAGGATATTTGCTCCACTGAATGCTTTAAATGTAATATTAAATACAGAGATCAACAGAGTAAAACAAATAGCTTTAATGAGCCTGAATTATTAATATTATAATGTAAACACATGGGAATTTTCCAACCTTGATTAAAAAACCTTGTAAATCATTACATTCATCTTTTTACAGAAGTCTGTTTTAAATGTTGTAATAGTCCATTTTAACAGATGATGTGGCACATCATTTAATTATCATATTTACATATTTATTTATTTATTTATTTATTTATTTCATTGATCATTTCAATGCAGAGACAAATTCTCATTTATGAAAATATGTGAATAATTGTCTTCTCCACCTACATCATGCTTCAACATGTTTCTTTGAGAAGTACAATATACAAAAAATAAATGTAGAATTTGTAAATCTCTCTTTTTTTTTGGTCTTCAATGATGTGCTGAATATTTCTTTCAGTCTATTGTAGTCTTCTCCATCATGAGACAGAACATCTCCTTTACTTTGTTTAAGGTGGAGCTGAATCTTCTGTTGTTCTCCATCAGTTCAGTCTGATTTTCTCCAGTATTGCTGATCAGCATTAGTTTCCACTGAAACTGAACCAGGGTTGAAGTCTTTATACAGACAGACATTATGTCTGCTTGTGGGATTCTGGCGCCCCCTGGAGAAACTTCTAAGTGCGACTCTCCTGAATTTCTCAGACAGAAACATTATTAGACCAAATCAGTTGTTGAATGAGAAGTTATTGCAGTTTTTATGAGCCAGCACTGCACTGATACTCAAACATTTAGGTTCACAGTTTGTTCTGAACCTCTAATGTTAATTCCTCAAACCACAAAACTCAACAGACTCCCTTACAATTGGTTCAATTCTCATTGGTTCATTGTCCTGTCATGTGGTTTCAGTTCTGTTTGTTCATTGGTTGCTTTCTATCATGTGTTTCCTAGTTTAGTATCTTCTTCTTTGTTGTGTGTTATGTTTGTGTTTAGCTGCTGTTGGTGAGTCTATTGTCATGTTAGCTTCATGTTTTCTCAGGTCATGCTAAACCTTTGTTTGTTTTCTATTAGTTTCACTTTGAAGATATTAAATTGCTCCTGGGTTCTGCATCTGGCTGACCTCAGTCTGAGTTTGTGACACACATTTGGTGATTCCCCTTCATGAGCTGCTAATGTGAGGATGTGATCAACTGTGAAGCAAAGCAACAAAGATGAACAAATAATTAAATGATTAATTAATGTTCATAATAATTCATATAACATTTATTGTGGTTAGTTCACTAATGACTTCACCTTTTCTCACAGCTGGGTTGAAAGAGCAAATGTATTGGGTTTGGAATTATTATTTGCCCAAAAATAATGTAAAAATGTAAAACGCAAAGTTTGTTTGAGAATAAAGATACTTACTCACACTGTGTGTTAATACAATATAACACTATAGTAAACACTATACAGGCAAAGGCTAATGCTGTCTGATCTAATTCAGGCCAAGCCCCGTCCATTCAGACACAAACAGACCAATAGAAGCTGCATTTAGTGAGCAGCCAATCAGATTGAACTGATGTCATCTCCAGCCACTACATACACTGGAGATCAAAATTAGAGAACAATTTATAAACAATTGAACAATTCTGAAATAATCTTCACTGCTCAACAGTTGGAGTTTTTGTCCTGTCTATACCATTCTACCAGAACACCTTTTCCACAAAATAACTAAGGCATTTCAACAAAAAACATTATTTTGCAGAAAACACACTGATCAAAATTAGAGAACACTTTCAGATACCTCCCAGCTATTAGTGTTAATCTGGCACCTGGTGATAATTTCCTTGATTATCTGTCAACCCCTATTTAACTGGCAGCCTAACTTCCAGTTTGACTGACTCTGCAAGATGGTGGGCCGTTCTAAAGTGACTGAAAGCCTCCGGCAGCAAGTTGTCCAGATGAAGGCCAAAGGGAGGACCCTATCAGCCATAGCAAGACAAGTTGGTCGTTCCAAATCTGTGATTTCAAGAATATTGAATCTTTACAACATCACAAACTCATTCAAGTCCCCCAAGAAGGCTGGTCGTCCAACTAAGACAAATAAAAGAGAGGACAGGATACTGCGGAGGATCTCAATGGGCAATCGTTTCCACACTGCAGCTGGAATTGCTCACCAGTTCAGCGCTGAATCTGTCTCGTCATACAGTGTCTCGACGTTTAAGAGCATTTGGACTGAAAGCCTACTCTGCAGTGACCAAACCTCTCATTAGCAGAAAGAATCAAAAGGCTAGACTAAGCTTTGCTGAGGAGCATGTTGTGTGGACAGAGAACTGGTCCAAAGTTCACTTCAGTGATGAAAGCAAGTTTAATTTATTTGGGTCCGATGGGAAACATTATGTTCGGCGACAAACTGGAGAAAGACTGAACCCAAAGTGTGTAAAGAAGTCAGTGAAAAGTGGAGGAGGAAGTGTCATGGTTTGGGGCATGTTTTCTGCAGCAGGAGTTGGGCCTCTTATACAGCTACATGGCAGAGTGAATGCAAATGTTTATCAGAACCTTCTTCAGCAACATATGGTTCCTTCCCTGCGTTCATCACCCAATCAGCCCGCAGTGTTCATGCAGGACAACGCTCCAAAACGGGTAAAGCAGTTCCTTGAAACTGAAAACACTGAAATAATGACATGGCCTGCCCAGAGTCCTGATCTCAACCCAATAGAGAACCTCTGGAAAATCCTTGGCGACAAAGTTATGGCCAAAAACCCCACTACATTCACCGAACTGTGGAGGAGACTGGAAGAAGAGTGGACCAAAATCACAGCAGAGCAGTGAGAGACTAGTGCTGTGCTGTGGACATCCGCAGATGTGCTGAAGTCATTCAGAGCAGAGGCCTGTACACTTCCTACTAATTACTGACTGTTGTAACCTTCAGAAAATTTTGTTGTAATCTTTTTCCATGCTACAGTCATTGTTGTTCTCTAATTTTGATCAGTGTGTTTTCTGCAAAATAATGTTTTTTGTTGAAATGCCTTAGTTATTTTGTGGAAAAGGTGTTCTGGTAGCATGGTATAGACAGGACAAAAACTCCTTCAGCTGTTGAGCAGTGAAGATGACATTATTTCAGAATTATTCAATTGTTTATAAATTGTTCTCTAATTTTGATCTCCTGTGTGTGTGTATATATATATATATATATATATATATATATATATATAAAACTGTAAATATATAATTAAAACTGCCACTTGAGCCAAAACGTGCCTGTTTTGTGTTTGTCCCTTTAATGCTAGTGAGCTGGTGCTCCCGGCCCCCTTTCAGAAAAAAATAATAAAAATAAAAATAAAATCAGAGCTGTAAGATTACATCCATGATTACATTGCAGAGCTCCAGACAGTATGGTTATCAGACATATAATGGTTATTGTTATTTTAAAAAATACCTTTACCTTCACTACTGTTCATGCAAATATCCTGAATTTCAGAGAACAGAGACATGATGAACTTTATTACTGTATGTTCTTATAATGTCAATACACAAGCTTTTCAAGAATGATGTAATGACAATAATAATATAACTGCCCTTTTTTTCTTCTATGTATGAAAGCATGTACAGAACTGTCTCTCTTCATCAAAGAAGCCTGAGAATTACAGTTCAAAATCTTTAGCAGGTGAGATGGTCCAGGAATAATGAATGTCAGTGTCGAATTGAACAAATCCAGGCGGGTTGCTGCCCATGTGTAACTTGATCCAGTCCTGGTACTGAGAGACTCTTGTAAACACGCTGGGATGTTTGAGGTCGTAACACAGGTTTCTAGAAAAACTCATGATGCCAGACTGAATCCATAAGGAGCCTTTCCTGATGAGCAGTGGGCCTCCAGAGTCTCCCTGTATTGTCAGAGATATAAATGATGAATGTCTGTCAATATACAGTGACCAAATGCATTACAGACATAAGTATGCAACAGTGTAGGGGGCGATCTGTCACAGTTCTGTTAGTTTGGACTTTCTGTGTGCACCTTTTTTCTCTTGTTTGTTGTCATGGTTATCATTATGTTCCAGTGTGTTTCGTTAAATATCTTAGTTTGGTCTGTGTCCCTACTGGAAAATCCAGCTAATACCAGCTTAAGATGGTAGCTGGTTCAAGCTGGTTATTAGCTGGTCAAAGCTGGTTGTAGCTGGTGGATATAGTGTATAATAGTGTTATAGTGTAATAATAGATATAAAAGTTCCCTTTGCATGTATTTTATATATCTAATGCTTTGCATGACTCAAAACTCTCTGAAAATACTCTGGAAAAAAAGAAACTTCACAAAATGTCATATGTCACCTTCTATCACAGTTATGTAGGCAAACTTACAAAAGATGTTGCTGATTGAATTATTAATTTACATTAACATTTAATCATTTAGCAGATGCTTTTATCCAAAGCGACCTACAAATGAGGACAACAGAAGCAGCAACACAGACTGACAAGCTTAAAGTCTTGCCGCTGTTTTCACTGCTTTCAGGTGAGTTTCGTCCCTAAAATCACTCAAAATGCACACAACTGTTGTTGACACTTTTTAATGTATTTGATACGGTTCTGTTAAATATTTTTTTCTCATAGAAGTGGTTTACCTAAGTTCCAGATTGCTGCTCAGTTTTTCGGGGTTTAAATGTCAGTGTGTATGTGTGTCACCACCTTTCCCTGTTTGGATTAACCTTAACTGTTAACTTTCATCTTTGTTTTCTATGGTCTAGAGCCCTGCGCGGGACTGTTTTCTTAAACGCGCACCCGCCCGCTCCCGCCGAATTTCTGACCAAGACTGCTCGCTCCCGCAACCTGCGTTTTCCGCTCCCGCTCGCGCCCGCAATGTTTGTGTCCACTCCCGCTGACTTTCTCTCAGAACTTGTGAAAAAATGCTCACAGATACTCAGACTAAATAATCGTTCAAGTTAACATCCAGAATAACAGGCTTTAAACACGACAGAGTTTAAATAAGATAAAGTAAATCAAAACCAAAGCACGGCACGTGACAAATACACTGGGTATTTTTTCATTAGTGTTATAAAACATTAACCGTTAAAACAAAACCACAACTAGCGGCACCTGTTTAAACATACTGCATGAAACACAGGCACCAAACGAATTACTAAACAAACTGTTTATCTGTTAAACAGTTTAAGTATAAGCCAAAGCACAATATAAAATAACTTATCAAATTAATAAACAAATAGATATCGGCTAATTTAAACAAATGAAATACAAAACGAATGCCTTAAAAATCTCACAGATTTTACATTCACAGTAGCTTGCTTAACATGCTATTGCAAAAAAGAAAATAAATAATGCTAAAACAAATAAATAAGCATAGTTTTGCGCAAGTGAGAGGCGGAGAATGAAAGCGAAAGTGACGAAAACTAATAATAAGTAAACGAAACAGAAGACTAGTCTGATGTTGCGTGAATCTTATTCCAGTGTGTGAATATGATCATAACAACATGTTTCAAAATGAAAACTACCAACATAACTGATATTCAAAATGGTAATCAAGCACTGCTTTGTTTATGTTTCATATATCTGCGATTATCTCGTATAGGGTAGAGTGGGGGAAAACGCCCCCCTTAAGGAAAATGTGACATTACAGTGAAACAAAACATAAATGTGACTAGAATTGCCATCCCGGTTTTGAGTGACTATGGCAGGAGTTATTCACCAAATATTAAAATTGCTCAGCCTTCATAATTAATTAGTATTTTGACTGAACATATTTTTGTACAAAGGGGGCGTTTTGCCCCAGCGGTGGGGTAAAATGCCTCCTTTCTTACCAACCAGTTTGCTTCATAGATCAGCAGCAAAATGAACAGGCTATAGTTTTTAATCTCTAAAAGTAAAAGGCAAGTAATGTATCAACATGTATATATATTAATATTTATTTGAGGAATGTCCAAAATATCCAGTTTTTTAACATTTATATTTACACAACTAAGCCATGCAAACAAATATGTTGTAATAAATAAATAAATATACAAATAAACATTAATTCATTAATTAAGTGTAAAACAGGATTTGATAGACAGAAATATGTTATTATAGTAATTATGATAGAGAGAAACTATGCCCTCTGGGGGGCGTTTTACCCCTCAGCGTAGGGGGCGTTTTACCCCACAAGCTATGTCTTTTTAAAAAAATGTTTAATTTTTAAAATACAATTATATTCCTTATAAATAACATATCCTCTCAAACTACAGACTTCACTATTCATCTATCATACATCACTGTGATATCCTACACAACAATATTCTCTTAAACACTTGTTTACTAATATCTGAAAATTATAGCACTTAGCATGTAATCCTCTTCTCTTCAAACACGTCGCTGGTGTCAGCTTCTCCAAGGAGATTTGTTTATCCCCGTTGTCAACGTAGTGCATAGCAACAGTTGAAAATGTATCTTGACCCCCTCGAGTGGTTATTTTGGGAAAAACAGGTGGGGGGCGTTTTACCCCGGGGGGGCGTTTTCCCCCACTCTACCCTATCTTTGTTTCGGTTTATCCTTCTGAATGACGAATATAAACTAATAATAAAAAATTAATAAAAGCGGCTGATATAGACAGCTAATTATTTTCACGCATGCGCAGAACGCACATGTCAGTTTGCAGTCGGCTGTAGTCTGTGCGGTGTGTTCAAACACAGCTTTTTGTCCAGACGCTGCCGACGCGAGGCGAAAACACTGTTACCGCTATTTCTTTGAAGTCGGCTTGGTGTGTACCGGCGTTTAAAAGCCAAATCTCACCATTCCTCACGGGTCTCCCGCGAAATTTTCTGACCGCCCGCTCCCGCTAGATTTGCGTGGGATGCCGCGGAAGCCCAAAATGCAGCCCTATACAATGGTCCTAATAAAATATTAGCTCCACCGACCTACACCTCAGCATCGGGGATGCATTTACAACTATGAGTGTTAACTGCAAGAAATTAGTCAAATACATGCTTTCCTCTGCAGATCAGGTGGAGTAAAAAGCAGTCGTAGTGTATGAGCAACAAGGTTAGCAGTGAAAAAAGTTTGCAGGAGAGCAAACACTGGTGTTTTGTAAATTGCTTTGGGTTAAAAAGGGTTAAAAATGAATAACTGCTCTCTTACCGGACAAATACTTTTCCCTTCCTGTCCAGCACAAATCATATTGCTTGTAATGCTGGTGACCCCTTCATAAACATTAGCACATTCACTGTTGCTCACAACTGGTATCATCACCTCCTGCAGTGTATTAGATGGTGGGCCTGTGATACAGATGAAAGGACATATTTCATGGTTTTTAAAACAGTTTCTATGTAAATTGTTGGTGTTACAGTATTGTTTGCATTCAGTATAACTGGCAAGCAAAGATTCACCCACCTTCAGGTTGCAGAAGGCCCCATCCAGTGACCCAACTCTCCGTACCTGCAGCAAACACACTACCAGCCGCTGCCAGAGAGACCGGCCTAATGAAATCAGAGAAAGCCACAGAGGAGGAGAGCTTGACCAGTGCTATGTCATGGTCAGGATTTGGATACTGAAAGAGAGGATGCTTGATGATTTGACTCGCTGTCCTGGACGCCTCATAAGGGTTTGTGCCGGATTGAGTCAGGCGGCCAAAGTACATCACAACTTTAAAGAAAAGGAAACTGTAAATAGAGAAAGTCTGCTTTAATCCCACTATTCTCAATCTACAATTGTATTTTAAGGCTTATTTAAGCCTAAACTTTCATACTTCTGGAAGCAGCGAGCTGCAGATAAAACCCAGTCTTTAGAGATGAGAGTCCCTCCACAGTTATGGCCAAAGCCGACATGAATGCTGACCTGCCATGGCCAAGCCCCTGCCGTCGCATTCTCCCCTCCAACAATCCTGTCATTGAGGAAGACTTGACCACATACTGATGAGAGAAAGCAAAATATGAGATTTCCTTCTTAAAATGCCTCACAGACACATAAGACACATTTCTGCAAGGTTTAGTGTCATGAAAACTTACCATCTAACTGGCAGAGGGCACCTGTGCGGATACACAAAGACAACAATCATCAGGACAAAGCTAATAAACTAGTTTGTGTAGCCAACAATCACACCTGCTACATCAGTGCTGGAGCCTACTGAAAACAATACAATCTTTCACCTGAATAATAGTGTTTATGGATTTTATCCGAAATGCCAAAATAAATTATTTCAGTCATGACATAAATTAGGTGAGTTTCACATGCAGTACATGTGTGCAATTAGATACTTTTAAGTTTTTAAAATGGCCATAAACATTTAGTGAAAGTTACTGAATATAACTGTGTGCATTTTCACACAATGTGCAAGTAGTGAGTATTTTACAGAATTTTACAGTATAAGTATAAGGGCACTTTAGGTTCGGACATCAAAGGAGAAGGGGCTCGAGAATGGCACTGGCACACTTTGAATTTTCTTTGGCCAAAGAATTTTCTTTGATGGTATTGAACAGACTTTGCAGAGAACTATATATTTGCGATATAACCATTGGGATTTCACTGAAAAGAAGACCATGTTCTTTATGAAAAGTTGTTTTATATAATTTTATTATTAAGGCATGTTGTCTATCACCGCAGTTAAATTGTGTTTATCATGATTAAACCTTAATATCAAACCTATATAATGAGTTTGGAAATTTTAGAGAAATGTTTAATTAATGCATTGCACTGTAACTAAACCCATTCTACTGTAGCCGACAAATTTACTGTAGATTTAGTCGACTAAAACTAAAAACAATTCAGATGACTAAAATATGACTGAAACTAAATGGCATTTTAGTCAAAAGACTATAACTGAAACTAAATTAAAATTTGCTGTCAAAAGTAACACTGGAATTGAGTCAGGTGTTAAATAAGAGAGACTTTTGATGTGTAAAGAAGAGATACAAAATGTGCAAAGCAGTGGGTCTTTAGCAGTGTTGGGGAAAGTGACTTAAAAATAATGCTTTACAATATCGTGTTACTCCTTAAAAAAGTTACATTGCTTTACAAATGCTTTAGTTACAAATGCATTACATTACTTTTGTGTCGTTGCATTACTAACACATTTTTGTTTATTAGTATTATTAGTTGAATTGGATCAACAAAGGTCAGCAGCAAAGTCATTGATTCATAAAATGTGATTAAATACATAAAGGAAACAAAAAGTAACTGGCGTTACTTTTTTTGAATAAGTAACTGAGATATTTTCTTGTAAATTAAAAAGTAATGCGTTACTTTACTAGTTACTTGGAAAAAAAAAAGAAAGTAATAATATTACATAACTTGAGTTACTTGTTATGCCCAACACTGGACTGGGCTGGAGTTGAGAAACACTGCTATTAATAATAAATAAAATGACACACTCACCAATGAGAAGAATGGCATATAGAGTTTGGTCCATTTCTGAAAAATTCAAGCGAGAATTAAAAATCCACCTGGAACATACATGCACTATACACAAACTTGATCTTGACGTTTAATTTTGGCTGAAGAATGAAGATGTGAGTTGTTCTTACTTTAGAAGTTGTGTGTTTCTGTCTTAAACTGTCTGCTGTTTGTGTGTCTATTAACCCCTTAGCATTCCTGTCAAATTTAGCTCAATGAAAAACGTCCTGCGGGAGGAGTGCTGGAATGTTAAAAGTGATTATATCTGCTCTGCTTGCATACTTCATTCAGCACATAACATCATTGAGATTGACAGTGGCTTCACAGGAAAGAAGAAATCCATGTGCATTTGCGCATTTGCATTTTCTCTTAATTTGTTAAGAGAATACCGTCACTGATCAATAGCTTGTTTCTGCATCACAAACACAATATTTAAGATGCAACCTGTGTCTCCATTAGTGCAACATTTCTTCATTGTGTCATGAGCACTATGCACACAATGCAAAGAACAGAAAAGACAACAGCAATAACAAGCAACTCTTTAATAATGAAAATCCGTAGCAAAGAGAATGTCCATGTGACAAAACTAGCCCAAAACAGCCCAAAGCAGCACAGAAGTAAAACACATATTTTACAGTGAAATTGAGTGTGCAGAATTTGCATAGCTAGCCGTTTTTGTGTGTTGTTATAATGCTTCTGGCTGGGGTTTCTACCTCTCCCAAAATGATTTGCATGAGCGCTGTCTTCAGTGTTTGGGGTGTGAACATACTGAAGCATGCCCTTGAGTGTGCTACATTTTCCTCCTACTTTACGAAGAAGCAGTAGAAGAACCTACTTTACTGCAGCTAGACCTGCCCTGCTGTCCAGTTCTTGCAGGAAGGTGATCACAGATCCAGGAAAAACTGTCAGTAGTCTGCTGGACCATTATTCAGAGGTGCAACAATCTTTACATGCAGCTTATTAATGCTAAGCTTTGTCAAGAATTTTTTTTTCTGTAGTGATTGTAAGTATTGATGAGTTTGCAGCATTTGTTGCTCCTACTGTGATTCTTCTTTAGATCATCTTTGCAAGAGCTGGTGAGTTCTTGAGCTTCTCACAATCTGACGATTCACAATCTGCACTCATGAGAGCTCAATAAATGCTTTTGTTTAATCATTTTGCAAGGAGGAATAACTCTCAGCACCAAGAGGTAATTGTATTATGGATATTTGCATGCCGCTTTCAAGGGTATTTGCTCCATATACTGTTTTGCGGTGCTCAATTCCCTACACTTTCTTCTTATTAAGTCTTCTCTAGCATTATCCTCCTTTTCCTGTCCTTCCTGAAGGATTCCCTTCAGCATGTTTAAAACTAATTGTTTTTTTGTCATCTTTCTACATTTTTTTCATGGTCTCTTAGTATTGTTTTCAAAGCTCTCTAGTTAGTTGCATTTTTTTATTAAACAGCATTCTACTATCTCTGTCTTATTAAACTTTATGGTTCTTAATATGTCCCTGGATGGTTGCCAAACTATAAAAACAACGCAGCATTAGTTCTCAAACCAACGTTCTTACTTCCTGCAGAACCTGCACTACTACTTCCTGCACTACTCTCACACATGTATTTGAGGATCTTTCTCCTACATACGTATATGCCTCTGGGCTTTACCATCAATCACAGCGAGACGTCTCTCACTCTGACAGGTTTTAATCCCCTTCTAAGTCCTTTATTAGACTTATCTAACCTCAGTAAGCACTTTACCTCACAAGATTCTTGTTTGTGTGCACACAACCCTTTCTGGGTCATTTTAATAATTATTCTTAAAAATTTTTTTGTCTACTCGAGTTCCTATAGGGTTTACTTTACCTATTAAACTCTATACTTTCGTGCCTAGAGCATTTTATGTAACCTGAGCAAAACACGTAGGGCGCCATGTTTTGCGGTGCTCAATTCCCTACACCTTTCACCTTATTTGGTTTTTGCACACTTTTTTCATTAATCTACAGGTTCTGAAACACATAATTCTTAAGAGCCTCCTTATGCCTGTTTGCTCCAGAATGATTAAGACAAACAGTCCAGTTACTGTGATTATAATCACATGAAAGTTACTTACGATCTACTTCAAAGTCCTATGTCAAGGTATTTCTTGACATTCCCCCAAGAAGTAAAAAGTTCCTTCTTGCTTCGTTATTACACAGAGATTTCTCCGGATTACTACTCTTTTCAAAATATTGTTTTTAGCCACTATGAAGTCTAGTGGAGATGGAGGCATTCATCTTCCATTCTCCTGTATATTACTGTATAATACAATGATTTATATCATTTCTCACAAAATTGCTATTTATTGTTTGATTTATGTGCCCAACATATACAGGTGCTGGTCATATAATTAGAATATCATCAAAAAGTTGATTTCACTAATTCCATTCAAAAAGTGAAACTTGTATATTATATTCATTCATTACACACAGACTGATATATTTCAAATGTTTATTTCTTTTAATTTTGATGATTATAACTGACAACTAATGAAAACCCCAAATTCAGTATCTCAGAAAATTAGAATATTACTTAAGACCAATACAAAGAAAGGTTTTTCAGAAATCTTGGACAACTGAAAAGTATGACCATGAAAAGTATGAGCATGTGCAGCACTCAATACTTAGTTGGGGCTCATTTTGCCTGAATTACTGCAGCAATGCGGCGTGGCATGGAGTCGATCAGTCTGTGGCGCTGCTCAGGTGTTATGAGAGCCCAGGTTGCTCTGATAGTGGCCTTTAGCTCTTCTGCATTGTTGGGTCTGGCATATCGCATCTTCCTCTTCACAATACCCCATAGATTTTCTATGGGGTTAAGGTCAGGCGAGTTTGCTGGCCAATTAAGAACTGGGATACCATGGTCCTTAAACCAGGTACTGGTAGCTTTGGCACTGTGTGCAGGTGCCAAGTCCTGTTGGAAAATGAAATCCGCATCTCCATAAAGTTGGTCAGATAAGTGCTCTAAAACTTCCTGGTATATGGCTGCGTTGACCTTGGACCTCAGAAAACACAGTGGACCAACACCAGCAGATGACATGGCACCCCAAACCATCACTGACTGTGGAAACTTTACACTGGACCTCAAGCAACATGGATTCTGTGCCTCTCCTCTCTTCCTCCAGACTCTGGGACCCTGATTTACTTTCATCAGAGAACATAACTTTGGACCACTCAGCAGCAGTTCAGTCCTTTTGTCTTTAGCCCAGGCGAGACGCTTCTGACGCTGTCTGTTGTTCAAGAGTGGCTTGACACAAGGAATGCGACAGCTGAAACACATGTCTTGCATATGTCTGTGCGTAGTGGTTCTTGAAGCACTGACTCCAGCTGCAGTCCACTCTTTGTGAATCTCCCCCACATTTTTGAATGGGTTTCGTTTCACAATCCTCTCCAGGGTGCGGTTATCCCTATTGCTTGTACACTTTTTTCTACCACATCTTTTCCTTCTCTTTGCCTCTCTATTAATGTGCTTGGACACAGAGCTCTGTGAACAGCCAGCCTCTTTTGCAATGACCTTTTGTGTCTTGCCCTCCTTGTACAAGGTGTCAATGGTTGTCTTTTGGACAACTGTCAAGTCAGCAGTCTTCCCCATGATTGTGTAGCCTACAGAACTAGACTGAGAGACCATTTAAAGGCCTTTGCAGGTGTTTTGAGTTCATTAGCTGATTAGAGTGTGGCACCAGGTGTCTTCAATATTGAACCTTTTCACAATATTCTAATTTTCTGAGAAACTGAATTTGGGGTTTTCATTAGTTGTTAGTTATAATCATCAAAATTAAAATAAATAAACATTAAAATATATCAGTATGTGTGTAATGAATGAATATAATATACAAGTTTCACTTTTTGAATGGGATTAGTGAAATAAATCAACTTTTTGATGATATTCAAATTATGACCAGCACCTGTACATTAAGGACTACCATTCCTTCTTCTAAATTTCAATTCTGCCAAATTTTGATCCCTATTTATTTAGCCTTCGTATTGATCCTTGTTCTGCTCTTGTTCAGTCTTCTCTATCATTATCCTCCTTTTCCTGTCCTCCTGAATGATTCCCTTCAGCATGTTTAAAACTAATTGTTTTTTCTTCATCTTTCTACATTTTTTTCATGGTCTCTTAGTATTGTTTTCAATGCTCTCTAGTTAGTTGCATTTTTTATTAAACAGCATTCTACTATCTCTGTCTTATTAAACTTTACGGCTCTTAATATGACTCTGGATGGTTGCCAAACTATAAAACAACGCGGCATTAGTTCTCAAACCAACGTTCTTACTTCCTGCAGAACCTGCACTACTCTCACATACATGTATTTGAGAATCTTTCTCCTACATACGTATATGCCTCTGGGCTTTACCATCAATCACAGCGAGGCGTCACTCACTCTGACAGGTTTTAAAGCCCCTTCTAAGTCCTTCCTTAGAATTATCTAACCTCAGTAAGCACTTTACCTCACGAGATTCTTGTTTGTGTGCACACAACCCTTCCTGGGTCATTTTAATAATTCTTCTTAAATTATTATTTGTCTACTTGAGCTCCTATAGGATTTACTTTACCTATTAAACTCTATACTTTTGTATCTAGAGCATTTTGTGTAAGTTGAGCAAAACACGTTGGCCGCCATGTTTTGCGGTGCTCAATTCCCTACACCTTTCACCTTATTTTGTTTATCCATATGTTAGGTATAAAGTAAAATCTGCCCTATCCTATAAACATTAGAATTTTCATACTCAGAAGATTCCTCCGTGTGTGTTCTGCTCAAGTCTATAAATCAAGAGTCTTTTGGCAGGCAGGCCAACAGACACCCGAAGGCAACACCCGAATTCCCCTCCAGCAAAGCTCCACCCAACACATGTCTGCTCTCCAGCTGTGCTCCCGCCCAGGGTTACACATGCTGTCAACATTTGCTTAATAAATGCTTTAAAACAACAAGTGTACAAAACAAGCGTTGTGTCTTTCTTGATAAACTACTTTCAATGAAACAAATACAAAACAAGCGTTGTGTCTTTCTTGATAAACTACTTTCAATGAAACAAATACAAAACAAGCGTTGTGTCTTTCTTGATAAACTACTTTCAATAAAACAAATACCAAACAAACGTGTCTTTCCTGATAAACTACTTTCAATGAAACAAATACAAAACAAGCGTTGTGTCTTTCTTGATAAAGAAAATTCCTTTTTCATTACAATACAAGTGTTAAATAAAAGGAAAAGACATACTTGCAACAGTAAATTTGCATATTTCTCAACAATACATGTAATAATAAATACAGAGATCAACAGAGCAAAACAAATACATTTAATGACCACCGATGATTAAGGTTTGAACTTCATCTTTTGATTTACATTGATAAAATGTTAAATGCTCAGTATGTAACCAAATGATTATGGCATTGTGATATTTGCGTACTGAATACTGATATGTAGTTGTACTGACTCAACAATATTTGCTAAAATAAAATACATTTAAGACTTTAAAAATGTTTTAATTTTTTATATTTTAAATTTTGGCATTGGATTACGCTAGACATTTGATTAGACATTAATGTCTTTAACTAGACATTTAATTGTACAATATTTATGAATACTTCAATAGATTTGGACATAAAAAAATATGTATGTGAGCATTTTGTCTTGATTCTCATACAAAGCTGACAGGAAAGACACACAAACACAGAAACTTAGCTGAAAATACTGAAAATCAAAAAAGTAATGAGAAAGTATATTTTGCATTGGAAAATGAAGCCTGTTTTAGACCCATCAAGATGTTTGTTTGTTTTTTCATTATGTTCATTAAATTCTCAAAAAATCTCTTTACTGTAGTTTACTGTTTTTGAGTGATCAGTCTCTATAAACAACACAAAACAATCTTACTATCAGCAACAAATGATGGTGTGATTCGTGATCTGCACAGGGATGTTTTGACACAAATGCAGTTGCTAATACGATTCTGAAGGTTGAATCTCTGCTGCATTTAGACTCCAGTAATGCTCAGATGAAGATCGACCACAGTTACAGAGCTTTGTCTCTTTCTGTTTGACGTGTCTGTTTTCCTCAGAGATGGAGACACAGTAACTGGTTTCTCCAACCTGACAATCAGCATGAGAAGAAAAGTGTTTTTATCACTGAAACTTAAGCATATCAAGCCAAGCAACCTTTATTTCTATAGTGCTTTAGACAATACAGAGTGTGTCAAATCAGCTTTAAAGTGTCAAAACAGGAAAACAGTGCATCAATAATGCAAACAAAATCCAATTCAGCTGTATATTAAGTGTTTCCAACAGGCGACATATGTTCCTGTCTGACCTGCTGCACAACATACCAAACGATGTTCAGAAAATGATTGAACCTCTTAAAACGTTCACCAGGAAGAGACTCATTATTTCAGTCCTTTCTGTCAAAATGATGACTTCTTACAATTTCTGAATAATCGAAAAGAACTCAGCGGTCAGGGAAGAATGAAGGTAAACACTTTTGAGGAGGATTTTTGAGCATTTGTTTCTGAGCAGACAGCAGATCTTGATGATTTATTTTTCAAACCACCAAAAGTGAAACTAAAGTTTAGATCGCTGGAGCTCAAACAGTAAAACGTGGATTTACAGTCTGAGTATGACTGTATTTGTCCAGTGTGTCGGGATATTTTCACGGATCCTGTTCTTTTATCGTGTGCATGTTAGCTGCTTGTAGCATGCAAAAAAAAAAAAAAAAAAAACTCTGCTGGACTGCTATTTTCTGTTGCATTTACACAAAGTTTCCACCAGACTCAACTTAAATACTTAAGTTCAGCAGCTACCTTACATTTTTAAGTTAAACTTAAAACTACAAGTAATTTCAACTCACTACAATAAAATGAGTCAAAATGACTTAAGCTGTTGAACTTAAGTTTTTAAGTTGAAACTGATGGAAACTTTTTACAGTGTAAGCAACATTGCTGATCGAGTGTTTTTTGTTTGTTTGTTTATTTAATGCATTTTTTCTTGCAGAAATTAAAGACGAATGCTGTGTATGAAAATGTCCCCAAAACATGGTGATCAAATACTCTCCCATATGCACATCAGTAGTTATTTTATTGTTTAAAATGTTATTGCTAACATTCCTGTGGAGGAGAAGACATCTGAGACAATCACCAATCTCTCTCTCTCTCTCTCTTGTTTTAAAAAGAGCCACCTAGTGGTATATTTGATTTACATGACAAATGGTGTATAATTTAGAAGAGATTTAACATAGTGACAAAATCTCCTTAAAATACAAAGAAAGAAAGAAAGAAAGAAAGAAAGAAAGAAAGAAAGAAAGAACTAAATGATAGTAGATTAGATTAAATTCACAATTATGCAGCCACATTACTAACCATACAATACATATTTAATGTAAACAAAGCAAATTATTTAGAAGATAAGACTCTTGTTTATCTTTTTTTTTTTTGCCATGATTTTAATCTCTCCCACAGCAACACAACTCAAGATATCCACACTCAAGACATACTTGGTGTGAATCGCCCAAATCACAGAGGAGGAGTGCATCAAAATGCAGAGCCTGAATTAAAAAAAAATCTAAACTTAAAGCAAAATAGTCAACATGCTGTTAGTCAGAGGTAATGACTGTAAATTTGAAACTTGTTTGTCTATATGAGATCAATATATGTGCTGAATTTGGTGACTAAATAACTTTAATTATCTTTTCTTTCACTTTCACTAAATAAAACTTACAGCAGCCATATCTGTCCAACTTTGCATGAATGCATACTAAGATTTAACAGTTAATTCCTTAAGCTCAATACACTTAGGCTCTATGTTATGCAATTTATAGGCCTACTTTATTACTCTACAAAAAAAAAAACTACGGCCACAAACACAGAAAACAGAATCACAAAGCTGAGCTATAAACCAGTGTCTAATCAGCACCATGGACAGCAGCAGAGATTTGAACACAGCACATATTTGTGCTAAAACAGGCCGGCGTCTGAAATGCAGGGCTCTAGAATACCTGCAAAAGCATTTATATGTTTGAGAAGGGGTAAGCTGAGCCAATAAACCACTTGTATTTAGTCATAATTACTTTAGTTTTACTTCAGTCTCGTTGCTCATTTTCAAGATTAGAACTCATGTGAAACCTGGCTCACCTTACTCCACTCTTTCCTACATTTTGTTTCTCATAAGTCTTTTTTTTTTTATTAATGAGGCTTTTCACAAACGTGAATCTATTCTAAATGCTGAGAAAGCAGTAAACATGCGACATCACAAACTCCTTTCACAGACAAATACTGTACTTTCTGATCACTCTTACACATTTTCCAGCTTCTCTTTCCATTCCTATCATCACCATCTGACAGATCACCAATATAGCACCAGCAATACTGGAGAAAATCAGACTGAACTGATGGAGAACAACAGAAGATTCAGCTCCACCTTAAACAAAGTAAAGGAGATGTTCTGTCTCATGATGGAGAAGACTACAATAGACTGAAAGAAATATCAAGATTAGAAAATTCCCATGTGTTTACATAATTCATGTTCATTACAGATGTGTATTGCTCTGTTGATTTCTGTATTTAATATTACATTTAAAGCATTCAGTACAGTATATGGAGCAAACATCCTTAAAAGCTGCAAGCAAATATCCATAATATCATTGAGATGAAGATAAATCTTGCTGTAATCTGGCCTGTTATAGTAGAGTAGACTTAGAGTATAGTAGAGAGTGTTTTATTTTAATACTGTATTCATATTTCCTCTCTGTGCTGCTTCTTCCTCTCTGCAAAATAATTGAACAAAAGCATGTATTGATCTCTCATGAGTGCAGATTGTGAATCATCAGATTGTGAGACGCTCAAGAACTCACCAGCTCTTCTCTCACAGATGATCTGAAGAAGAATCACAGTAGGAGCAGCAAACACTGCAGTCTTCAGCATAATCATAATCTCTACAGGAAAGATGTGGACAGATGATAGACACAATCAGGAAAAGCAATCTTGACAAAGCACAGCAGATGACTGTTTCAGCATTAATGAGCCGCATGAAAGACGTGTCTTACCTCTGAATAATGATCCAGCAGTCTGACAGACTTCAGTTTCTCCTGGATCTGTGATCATGTCTGTTACATTAAACACATGATTGAGACAATATCTGGTTTATTTGTGTTTTTCAAAGTCATCTTCAGGTAATAAATAAAGTATATAACAATGCAGTACTAACTGACATATCATTTATTACAGTATAGAAAATATTCTGCCTTATTATAAAAAATGTGTTTGTAGTATATAAACAAATCATTATTACTGGTTATTGTCCAGCAGTGTATCTGATTTCTTAGCCAATTAAAAGATAGAAATAAGAGAAAAATTAAAGTTGACTGTATATATGCAAAACGCTTTTTTAAATAGAAGTATCTTCTGCTCATCAAGCCAGCATTTATGTGATCCAAAATACAGCAAAAGCAGTAATTGTCACGGAGTCACAACCATCACAGACCATTCACAACCCATCGTCACCAGATCAGCACACTCCACCCACTCGTTCACTCTCCCCAGAATTCTGATTACCTGCACCTGCTCCTCCTCATCAGCAGCCTCTATAAAGAGATGACTGTCCTACAAGCTCTTGTCTGGTCTCGTCTATGCGTGCTACAGACTCTCTCCTGGAATTCGTACCCAGCTAGCTGCTACCGACAATCTGCCCGTCTTCTACAGCATCAACCGTTCATCTACTCCAGAGACACTCTCGTACATTTCAGCTAAGTTTGCATACCTTACGTCTAACATCCTCCACTCAGCTCCGTGCCTCTGTTTGAATAAAATACTACTTTATTCCACTCACCTGTCTGCCTCCTTCTGTTGTGTGACAGAAGACCGGACCTACAAAACAGTAAGCGTCGTGTTCCCCAGTCTTTTCTTTTCCGTTTTTGAACAGTTTTTATTTTCAGTTTTTGTCGTGTTATGGACCCCATATACAGCCCCGAATTTCTCCTCCTAATGCTGAAGCAGGGGGAGAGAACGCTCGAGGACCATACACGACAGTTCATTTTCATTGCGAACTATTCCAGCTATCCGGACGGCACGCTCTGCACATTTTATAACGCCAGCCTGAACCCCACGTGCAGAGCGTTGTCGTCCGAAGATGGTCCTCGAGCGGACTTCGCCGCCTATGTGGAGTGGACACTGGCGAGAAACGGGTCCTCCTTCACCATCCGCCCTGAGGAAAATCGCGCCAGTGCCACTCCGGACCCAGAGCCCAGCCCACCATCTCCCCGCTGCGCGGAGCAACAGCCCGAGCCCACCGCTGACGGAGAGCCAGAGCCCAAAGCGACCGACGAGCCATCGCCTAGGAGCGCGACAGAGCTGAGGATCGCCTCGGAGCCCGAGCCCAAAGAGTCAGACCAGGTGCGTGAGCCGGCTACAGAGCACGCCACGGTGGAGAACGCCAGTGACAGCGAGAGCGCGGAGTGGAGCTCCGCCCACTGCACCATGGCTGAGGGTGAGCTGATTATACATCTGGGGCTGCTGGAAATGGAAAAAGAAGACCTAATTGACTGGGAAACAGAACTGGAGTTAGATCCTGCCCCTCTCCTCCTTCCTTCGTCTCCGCTGGTCCCGTCCAGCCCTCCTTCGTCTCCGCTGGTCCCGTCCAGCCCTCCTTCGTCTCCGCTGGTCCCGTCCAGCCCTCCTTCGTCTCCGCTGGTCTCGTCCAGCCCAGAAGTGGTTCCCAAAACTCCAGTATACGCGTCACAAGAGCGCCCTCCAGTGCCAACGCCTCGTCGGCGCCCTCCAGTGCCCGCTCCTCAAGAGCGCCCTCCCGAATTCAGCCCTGAGGACATTCACAAGGTCCCGCCCACCCACCCTTTCCTGTCTACTCCGCTGCTGGTTCCTGTCAGCCCCATGGCTCACCCTCAGCCCAACATCTGTGTGCTGGATTCGCCACGGGTCTGCCAGTCTCCATCGGCATCATGGCTGGAGGATCCCTCATCTCTGCCTCCAGCCTCTGAGTCCCGGACTCCGCCTCGGCCCTTCGACCCGTCGGCTCCACCATGGCTCCTAGCTCCCTCCTCTCCACCGTGGCCCATCAGTCCACCAGCTCCGCCGGGCTCCCTCGTCCCTCCGGCTCCGCCTTGGTCTGTCGTCGACCATCCACCGCCTCGGGACTCCGCTCCTCCGGCTGCGCCTCGTCCCTCCATCCCTTCAGCTCTGTCAGGCTCCTCCTTCCCTCCGGCTCCTCCTCAGTCCTCGGTCGCTCCGGCTCCACCGCGGCCTTCTGGATCCCCGTCTCCGCATCGGTCGCCGGTGCCATCTGTTCCGCCTTGGCCCTCCGGATCCTCCCCGTCGCCCTGGCCCATCGGCTCTCCGTCTCCGCCTCGGGCTGCTCCTCCACCTGCTCCGCCGCCGTCGGTCGGCCCCCTGGAGTCGGTGGCCATTCCTCCACCATGGCTCCTCCCTCCGTCGGCTCCACCGTGGGCCGCCATCTTGGCTGTGGCCTGGGTCTCTCCTGGTTCCTCCTGCTTCAGATCCCTCCTGTCTTCTCCCTGGCTCCTCCCTCCATCATCTCCTCCCTGGACTCCCTTGGTTCTCCTCCTCCCGGTTGTCCGTCCTCCTCCGGAGCCTCCTCCCAAGTTTCCTTCTGTTTGTGGCGCGAGGACGCGCCATCCGGGAGGGGGGGAGTACTGTCACGCCCCTGGACCGTGTTTGTTTTGTTTTCTTCCCCATGTGCTCTGTGTGACCTAGTTTCGGTTAATTGATTGTCATTTAGTTCAGGTGTGTCTCGTTATCTCCCCTTTATAAGTTCGTTTCTGTTCTGTGGTTTTTGTCCGGTCTTCGACCTCACGTTATGTGTGTTGATGAAATCTCCTCCCGTGTTTGTACCTTTCGTTGTGTCTTATTAAAAGACTTCTTATTATCATCTTCGTGAGCCTGCGTGTTCCTAAACACACCCAAGTGTGACAGAAATATTGTGAAATGTATTTACTATTTAAAATAAGTGTTTTCTATTTGAATATCCTATCTCAAAATTGTGTAGAAATGTTAGAAATCATGTGTAGAAATAATTCTAATATTCTGATTGCTGTTAAAAAAAATCTAATAATAATAATAATAATGATTATAATGATGATGATGATGATGATGATGATGATTATTATTATTATTATTATTATTTTTAGGTTGAAAACAGCTGAGTAGAATATTTAAGTTTCTTTGTGAAAAAGAAAGTTCAGAAGAACAGCATTCAAATCCTTTGTACAATTCCTTTACAAATGTATTTATCATCACTTTTGATCAATTTAATTTATGTCCCCCTTTGTTAGCATTTTTGGTCAGTGAATTCAGATTATTCATTTTAATATTTAGCCTAACAGTTAGGCCTATTTGAATTAAGCGCCTATAGACCCTTTTCACATGATTTTACACAACTTCGGTTCTGCCGCAAAGCAGGGTATTCTTACAAGGTTTTCATACAGAAAGTGCAAAATTAAATTCCAGGACTTTCAAGGACTTTTCAAGTACTACTTTTTTGGGTTTTCAAGGACTAAAACTTTAACATTTGAACGGATACTATGGCGAAGTTACCACTTTCCTTATTCAAAGTGATTTTTTTGTGTGAATATTTGATTGACCTGAAGAAGCTATATCAGAGATATATCACGCTTATAGACACTATGGCTGTGACAATATGCTTAGTTTACGAGATTAAACAAAATAATACAGATACTTGATTCACTAGAATGGACAATATTTAAATACTATTTTTAAGAAATTTTAAAAAACAATATTTGTCTTTTAATCACAAAAAGCAAAACAATGGTTTTGCAAAAGTTGTATTTTGAAATGTTTGAACTAATCTAGGGCCATAACTAATGACTGTTTTGGTAATCAATTAATCTGATAATTATTTTGAAAACTACATTACTACTTTTTAGTAGAAATAAAGTGAAAAACAGGCTTTAGTGTGACTATATTTCTATATAAACAAACAATGAGCCAATAAAAATAGGTTTAAATAAAGTATTAAAACCAAGTAATTACCTGGTTTTACTGAACAACACTGCTTAAACACATAATGTAATATGCCTATACACAATATGACATGAGCAATTTAAGTGCATCATGTTTTATAACACACACCTGCAGATGGCGCCAAAGGCCAGGTGATGTTTTACTTCACATCGAGATTCGACGTTTAAATCCATTTAATTCTAATATTTGGCAACTTTCAACTTTTATTTTGAAATCGAGATCCACAACAATTTGCATATTTAAAGTTGCAGTCTGTAACTTATTTGGTTAAAAATTATACAAAATTAATTTCTGAGCAAGTACATAACCAGCCAGTGTTTAAAGAAGGCATCCTGGATAGTAACATAATCGCATGTAAGAAAGCTGCAGATGTGGATAGTTTATAGCCTTTTCTCACAGCGGCTGAAATAATTACACTTATTTTTTTGTAATCCACAAGGTTTATGTGTTTATGAAACACAAGTGACTGGAATTAGATTACTTCAGTTTTAGATGTGCATCTGTTTGCAGATAGCCTGCGTGGGATTACACAAGTTTTGTATTTTAAAGAGAACTGGTCCTAAGGAAGAATGATTTGCTTTTTCGGCTAAAATAATTTCTTGATATGAAATTCAAATTTTATGTCAATCAGAGATTAGACTGTACAGAAACAGAAACACTAATACACACTACATACCCATAGTTACGCAATGCTGATGTTGTTAACATGAACAATTTGAGAACAAAGTATAACAGTAGCAGTATATATAGTATAACAGTATATATATATATATATATATATATATATATATATACATATACACACACACACATGTATGTCTTTGTATTTATATGTACATAATAAATATACAGGGTAAACACACACATATAGTATGTAAACATACTTTTATTTTGGATGTGATTAATCGCGATTACTTGTTTGACAGCCCTATCGTAAACACCAAATCTCTGTTCATTTCATTTTAAGACTGTCATACATCATTACTGAGCTGCAATTTAACCAACCTATGGTCCTGTTTGTCCCAGTTGTGTCTGTCCAGGACATTATAAAGAAGCCTTGAGTGACCACCCACCCGACTCGCTGTGTTCGTCATCCACCATCACCATCAAAGCTACTACTGTTTACTACTATTGAGACTATTGTACTGTATAATCTAGTGTGCATGTGTTTTGCTGTTTTCAATCAGTGCCATCCTATAGGCAAAATCACAAAAATGGGCCTCACCAATACTGACCATAATATTAAAACTAACCACTACAAACATAAAAAGCAGCAACATTAATGTAAACTAAACTACTCAAACTATTTTGAGTATTACATGCTTTCTTTTTCACAAAGATTAACTTTATTCTCAGATTGATGAGGCCTATGATCAATGAGTTAAAACCAATATTTGGTGATAATGAAGCACAACAAGAGATTTATAAGTCTTTTTTTTTATTTTATTTTTGTAGGCTGATCATTTTTAACCACAAGCACCAGAAGTGTGACTTTGTTCCATTTTAAATAAAATAAAAATATTTCAAAACAAACTGGTTAAACATTAATGCACACTAGTTCATAGCAGAACTGCAAAACACTGATGTGGGAAAGACAGTGATGATGTACCTTTAGTTGTGTGTGTGTTTGTAGTTGAGGGATCTTCAGAGTTTATGGTGTGGACTGGAATCACTGCTGTCGTTGGTTTATCTTGAGCTGTAAAGATGAATGTTAGTTCAGATTAATCATAATGTAGAATATAACAATCATAGTTTAATTCTTCCATAACCAATTCATGTGATTGTTTTCTCACCTGAAATCTTGACAGTATATGTGACTGAGGTCTTGGCTTGATCTCCTTGAGTAACTTCACATCTCCACTCTCTGTTGTCATCTTCATTCAGGAGTGTTGTAGTCAGAGTGATGATACAGTGTCCTGGAGCTGATATCTGATATCTGGAGTCTGATATCTTCAGTTTATCACCAGCCTGATTCACCCACAACAGATCAATTCCCTGAGAACTGATCCAATCATCACAATAGAGTCCAGTTAATGAATATGAATATAACTGACAGGAGAGAGACACAGAGCTGCCTGCACTGATCTCAGTCTGTGAGGATGATGAAGAGACTGAAACACAAAATAACACACAAATCACACACTTTTCAATCATCATGAGAGTCAAGAATTATGATAACAATTAAATTGATCACATAATCATAAAATTACCATGAAGAACATGCAGATAAACACGTTCATCAGTTCTCAGTTTGTGTCCATTCACATATTGTCTGCAGGTGTAAAGTCCAGAATCTTCTTTTGTGATGTTCTTGATGTTCAGAGAGCAGTCAGACCCCAGACTCAGTCTCTCATGACTCTCTGTGTCTTTCTTCTTTATCCCTGAATTAATCAGTTCAACTGCTGATGAATTATTGCTATAGATCCATGTAGTTGATTTGCAGTCATGAAGAGCATTATTACAGGGCAAACAGACATTTTCACCAGAACTGATGAACACATGAGTCTCATTGACTCCACTGATACCTGAAACACAAGAACATAAGTAATCATTATGATATATCTATATGAAACTTTTGTTTTGCATATATACATTTGATATAAACTTTTGTATTGAGATATAAACTCAACTCTTTGACAGGAGTGTAAAGAGCATGTAGAAATGTGTTACCTGTGAGAAGTGAAGAGAGAAAGATCAGTCCCAGCAGACACAAATGACACTCATCTGCCATTTTCTCTTTCTGTCAGTCTTCCTCTTCATTATATGCTCACAACTCTTTCTTTAAATACTATCAGCTCTTCCTGTGTTTAACTTCCTCTGATCTGATTGGCTGAGTTTCTAAATTCTTCTGTGTTGATATATAGTGATATTATGCCAGTCATAGTGCTGCTTCATATTACTTGTAAATATCCTCTTGAGTTCAAATAGATCTTATTACTAATATGTCTTTTTTAAATTGATGTTTAAATGTAATTTCCAGTACACTTATACTGTAATAAGAACAATTACTCCTTCAAGATCAACTTGTGGTTGATGTTCAAGAGCACAATGCTAACAGCTTTAGACATTTGTATGATACTAATTTATATCAACACACAAACACACATTATTTATCATCTGTTTGTCTTTTGTCTCTATGTTGTGGTTTGTGTTTTACTATTTTCAAAAGTTGACCACGCAGATATGAGATCATCTCTGAACCCAGTTTAGACATGGATGTGAATCACACATTCAGATGTCATTTCCTCTTGTTTCTTTAACTCTGTTTAAAACTTAAACTCAACTTCTTTCTTTCATATCAATGTTTGCTGCAAACCATTTATAAATTCACTGTTAGTTTCATGTGTTTAATGAATCTAAAGTGTTTATTTCAAAGTGTCTCTCCAGGAGCAGGAATGAGGAACCTGATGAAGCTAAAGCACATTCATTTCTGCAGTTTATAGAGCAGCAGATCCTAAACCTGCTCCTGGAGCCTCCTCAACACTGCTAATGCTGAATGTGTCTATCATTGGAGTCTCTATTGATGACTGAATGAGGTCTGTTTGATTAGGGAAAGACACAATGGTCATCTAATGTGATCTTATGTTTGTGAACTCATTCTCCATCATCAGCTGTCGAAGTTAAAGCTGCAGTCTGTATCTTTTGGTGCTCTAGTGGTTAATAAACAGAACTGCATGTGTCTTGAGGAAGAACATTGCAGCTGGAGCTACTTCTCTCTGTTTATGTCTATGGTGTCTGAAATAGTCTAAACATATAAAAACTTATTATAGGTGTGCCGCAGAACACACATAGTTCAGGAATGATCTCTATGACTGTAACAGAGTCAACAAAAAGCACAGAGAGTGTTTCCCCAACACTGGTAATGAGACACAGCTAATGAAGAAAATCACCCTGATCCAGCTTGTGTTTCCACCACCAACAGTACCCTTACTTGATATCCACCATAAAGAGACACAATAGCCGTTTCTCAATATGACATAATGCTACAAAGTCAGCACTGTACTACAGTAAAGTTCAACACAAATATATAAAGTTAAACATATCTTCATGCTCACTTTGTGCTTTGTGACCAGAAACCAATAATAGATTCATGAGACCAACGATTGTCTGTTAGATAAACCCAAAACTAATGATATCTCATGTTTAATCACTACAGAGACGACAGATCCAGCAGCAAATGTCAGAAAGAGTACTAGTACTTCTGATACTAAAGTACTTTTTAATCAATTTCCATGAGAAGTTATTTTCATTTACTTACGTGTAATGATTTGATAGGCTTCGTTATACTGACTGACTACAACCAGAAAATCTGATCAAATTATTTCAAGTTTAAATGTTTCACAGCATCGTTAATGAAGAATCGGGAATAAACTCCAACCTCTTCTTTTCTTTTCTTCTTTTCTTTTTTCTTCAGTACCTTCCTGCTTTACTCTGAAGAGTTCTGGATCACTCGTGTTCTCACTGTAATCTTCAATAAACTCTGTCTTTACAGGTTTCTGTTCTTCTGCTGCTCTGAATGCAGGTCATCCTTGAAAACGATTCGTGGTTCTTTTTTGGAAAACGAACAAATATTTTGTTTTGAAACGTTAGTTTCGAAACGTGTCTCTTCCTTTTCTTCTTCTCGTGTTTTTGACAGTTTAGAGGAAAATAAAAGACCCTTTTCCGCCACCTACTGGTTTGGAGTGTGAAGCGCATTCATTTTAGCACTTTTCTTCTTCTGCTTCTTTCTTTTTGGTCATTACTGCCATCTGCTGGAGACTCGGACCAGAAACACTTTCATTATCAGAGTCTCTTTTCCTTCCCGGCCACAACAGAGACAGAAGCCTGGGTCCTTTAACAGTCTTAAATTTAGTTGGTTCAATGTTAAGGTCATAAAAAGTCTTAAATTGTACAAGAAAGACTTAATTACAATTAAGAGATTTAAAATTGTGGGCACGGGAAGACCAGAATTGTGATTATAGCTTGTGTGACGATTAAATTTCAAAAGGCTCTGATTTCATGAAATAAACTTACTAAAATTCAGACTTCAGTTCATTAGCCGCAGTGCAGTGCTTCATGTCTGATATGCAAACAGCGGTTCAAAAGCTAAATAGGCTAAATGGAGATTGCTGACAGCCATCAAACACTCAAGTTGATGGCAGGCTTTTCTGTGTCTGCTAAATGTCTCAACAGCTGCAGCTGAGGCTCCCCATCAGAGGGGAAACAGTGCACAGCAACACTGTGTTGGAGGAGCTGTCCCTGGTCCTGAACATTGCTGGGTAACCTGCCCTTGTGTCCCCCTCTGCCGCTGCTCTCCATGGTGCTGAAGATCACATGCGCTGCACTGTGAGGAACCGCGCTTCCTTCCGGCCCCCACACAATACAACTGATAGATGCCACTGGCACAACTTTGGTTTTATTTATTTATTAATATCGTCAGATGTCTGAAGTACTGCAGCTGCTCACTTAAACAATCTTACTCGTTTCAATCTGCTCAATCTTGCTGATGTCAGTGCCCTAAAAGATGTTATAATGGACTATTTGACATCCAGAGATGAAGGATTGGATGATGAATTACTAAGAGGAGTCTGATGACAGTCTGTTATATGCACAGGTCACCAACAGTTGCTCTGCGTTCGCTTTTCTAAATGTAAACTACAAGGTACACAATTTGTGCTATCTAAACATACAAGGGCTGATCAAAAGTTCAGAGACTATGCCCATGATAAACAACGGAAAACAGACGTTATATCGCTACTACTTCACAAAACTGTTTACAATAGAGTATAATTCATTTGATCTAGTCACCTGACTTCCGCTTTCAAAATGCACTAGAATTTTGCAAATAAACGCAATTTTGCATGTGCATACCCCCGAACCCCCTAAAAGAACCAGTTGCAGTGAACCAATTCAACAGGAAACGATCGAGAGCAATCTTTCTCCTGATTTAAATGTGTGTTTGTTTCTGTAGCTATAAACAGTGAATTGAATTGCATGAGTGCACCAGTAGGAGGCGATAATGCTTTAATATGAAACACCTGCCATCCATCAGACTAGAAAAACATCTCTTTATCATGAACAGAACCAATCCAAAAATCACACATATAGACTATGACCCTGATAGAGAAATAAGAGACATCGTCATTCATATCTAATGATCATCATTAGAATGTGAATAAAAATATGATGTAAAGTGTTTATATATCATACATCTGCTAAACATTTAATTGAATCTAAATACAAAATAAATATTTAAAATCACAGAATTACAGTAATCAGAGTATAAAAAACATCATGACTGAATATAATGTAGATAATAAACACTAAATTGGCCTAAAAACAGATTTTCTGCTAAACGATTATGCTAATGAAGTGGGTGGAGCTATTACTAATAAGCTGCAAGAACACCTTCAAAATGACAGGAGAAAAAAGACATTTAAGGAAGTTTTAGTGAGTTGCAGCATGACTTCAGCCCTTACAAATATTGTCACATGTTGGAAAAAAATCAATAACTGATATTTAATTTTTTTGACATATAGGAAATTTGATGGATATACTGAAAGCAAAAGTGATTTCTAATGCTATAAGAAAAATACTTGGGAAATGTTTTTCACAGCACTTTGCTTTAAAATATTTGACATAAAAGTTCTGTTTGTTCACATACAAATATCTAATTCTTCCAAACAGCAAAGATGTGAATATCAGCATCTGGAGAAACATCTCATTTGTTGCTGATATGATGAGCTCAAGCAGTGATCTGTATCATTAATGTTTATTTGTGGAGCTCTTGTTCTTGTTCACAGAGGAGTAAAGCTCAACTCGTGGATCATTTTCTGTTCCTCTGATGGCAGCGTAAGTCACTGAATCATTATGATCCTGAAACAACAGCACATTATTATTATTATTATTATTATTATTATTATTAGCGCATGAGCTTCATTTATCTGAGACTGAGTTTCAAAGCTACATTTCAGCAGCATATAGATGAGAGAAGCTTCTTAGGACTGGTAAGCAATTACAATTTTTTATCTAATTAATTACATGATGTGGCGATTAACTAATTGCAAATGAATCACACATCAAATTTGGCTGAGAAATGTCTCCCTAAAGATAAAGTCAATTTATCTTTGGGGAGTAATTATCTGAACGAGTAATTATCTAAGTATCTGAACGATTTTCTGATTTTTTAAGCGTGATACAGAGCTAGACAACACAACCTATTATAGCCTACATACTAATAACAGTCTAGATGTGTTATGTAGCCTAATTTGCACACATTGGGGAGTCGCTCACTAAATGCGGGGTATTAAAACTGCTTTTGAATGCGCGTGCAACTTTTACTTTCGGTTTCGTTTTAACGATCGCGTGAAACTCTCGCCGGTGCTGAGCGTACATTCAACAATATCAAGACATTCATTTAACAAAATAATCTGAAAGTGGAGGGGACACAAACAGGATTTTGAAAAGTGGAGGGATGTCCCTCTGTCTCCAGTAGAAATTACACCCCTGAATCAAAGTACCCAAGAGCTATAACAGATGCTCCATGCTTTTGAATCGCTTTTGCGTACTTTAATGGCATTCACCCACAGGGTCTGCAGCACCGCTTCAAATCCAATGCTCCAAATAATTCACACAATTCGTCAAAGTGCAGTGAGAAATGAAATGCTGCTGTGTGTCACTCTGGGGCAAACAGTTCTGCTTTGTCCTTATATTTTCCTTCACAAAATTGAGCAAAACAGACAACATTGTCTAAATAACTTTTTACTTATTGAACTGATTTAAGATTCATATCACATTTTCACTTGTTTGATATTGCACTTATAGCCTCATATCTTGAATTGTAGGGACTCTAACTATGTTCTCTAGGCTCTGTCACACAGTGAGATGTTGCACTGCCTCATATTTGTCATCAATCAGCTGTATGAAATGTCAGATGACACACATTGGTCTGGGGGCGGGGCCAAGTGCGTTAAATGCGTTCATAATTTTTCACCGTAATTAATTAATCTAATTAACGCGTTAAATTACCAGCCCTAAAGCTTCTATTTACTCACAGTGAGTGATTTTACTGGCTTTTTTACCCCAAAGAAGAGAATAAATTCCATCATCTGTCTGCTCCTAAACATCAATGAAATCAAGTTTAATCCACAGATCAGACATATCTCTCACTGTAATATGTTCAATAACACAACAGTTTTCAGTAAATCACATTCTAGAACAGACAGTGAACTGAATGCTGAATGCTTTAGTTGACTCACATTGTCTCTTGCAGCAGCAGGAATGGACATGTTGATTGTTTCATACGTCCCTTTATCTTCATTCTCATCTTTGACCTTCAGACAACAAACCGTAAAAACTGTGAAAATAACACTTGAGCTTTAAAGACTGAAATCAGATCTAAATCACTGGCATTACTGAACTCACCGATGATCCATCAGTCCCTCTTTTATTACCTGAGAAAAACATGCCTCATGTAAATATGAGTATTTGTGATAAACACACTTTCAAAACACTGGATGCTAATAATGCTAATGACATTCAGATTTCAAAACCAAAATCCAAATGAATTATAGAAATGAATGTTTTTTGACTTGATAACTCTCTGAAGTTGATATATACAATCTAAACTCAATGTGTTTGTTTGCTCTTCATTAAAGAGAGATCTGAAACTGTTTCTAATTTTGAGAAAAGAGGACATCTGAAAACTCACCAGCTCTTTTTCTCCAGATCAGACAGAAAACAACAAGAAGGAAAACAGCAAATGCAGCAGCAGAAACAGAAATCACTAGAGGAGAAGAAGACACTGAAGAAGAGATGGTCACAGTCAGGGATTGATGACTATTAGAGTCTAAATGAAAGCATCACAATATCCTCATGGCTTAATGATTAGCACCTTGATCTTCAGAAATACCTGCTGGTTGTGTTTCTCTGTGATTCTGAGAGTTTGTGATGTGGACTGGAGTCACTGCTGTTGTTGAATCAGCTTGAGCTGCAAAACATGAATATTAGTTCAGATTAATCAAACTGCAGAATATGACAATCATATTTTATTTAGTTAACAAACAGGACAAACTGTAGCATTATACAAAGCACTGATGTGAGAAAGACAGTGATGATGTACCTTTAGTTTCTGGTGATTTTGTAGTTGAGGGATTCTTGGGGTTTGTGATGTGGACTGGAATCACTGCTGTTGTTGTTTTATCTTGAGCTGTAAAGGTGAAATCTGTTAGTTCAGATTAATCGTGGAATTTTACAATCATATTTTATTTAGTAACAAACAAGATAACTCCAGCATTATGAAAAGCACTGATGTGAGAAAGACAGTGATGATGTACCTTTAGTTTGTGGTGATTTTGTAGTTGAGGGTTTATAAGAGTTTGTGATGTGGACTGGATTCACTGCTGTTGTTGTTTTATCTTGAGCTGTAAAACATGGATTAGTTCAGATGCATTGTGAGCAGAAGAGACTTCTTTTAAAAACATTACAAATCTTACTGTTCAAAAATGTTTGACTGGTAGTACTACAGTACAAAACCATGCTAAACCGTGGTTTTAAATGTTATAATATTGATTAAATAATGCCCAAATATGATTATATAACAAGTTATAGTGGCGTTCACTATAAACATTTATTATAAACGCCTAGCCTAATTATTTGAAAGAGAAACTGAACGTTGCTGGTAAATGCGCAATGCAAACTCACTTGCCTTTCATATTCGTCACCAATCCGTTGTCCAACAAATGAACACTTTCACATTTTTAAAAGCAGCAACTTTTTAACAAATGTGCCAGTTTTACACAGGGTCTATATTTTGACTTTTTATTTTGTACCTGACCTGTTTGGTTTGGATGCCGTCAAGAATGACTAGGCGCTTATGTTTAACGAAGAGTAAAAAAGCAAAAGCCGCTATATACCACACTAAATGCGACATCTATTGGACTTTACTGATATTGCATCAAATTAGCCAATTTATTCCAATTGCCTCACGGGCCGGATGAAAACGCCTGGCGGGCCGTTGTTTGCCCACCTCTGGTTTAAGTTATTTTTTTCGTTATTATAAAATGACTGAAATCAGTAATCAATAATAATTAGTACTTTTTCCACTCGCTCGCCTTCCCTGGCGTGCTCTCGCGTGTGAACAGCAGCATCCCAGATGCGGGACACAGAGCGGGCGCATCAGCCGCAATCATCAACATATTTCAAAGACAGTCATGATTTTGGTTAATGCAGGACACTGAATGATGCGCATCGGAGGGTATTAGAAGCGGATATACGCAATGCCGCCTGATAAACAACACTCATCTAACGTCATATAAATCAAACTTTACTTGAAACATTTTAGCCTGTTAGCTCTTATTGCCTTCTTCAAACAAGAACTAATATATGTTTATGTTGCTAAGGGTGGTTGCTAAGGGTGCTGCGCAGTGATACTAAGAACCATTGGGTGGAACGGTCATAGCCGTGCTGTATCGCGAATAAAACACAGCTGCTGACCAATCAGAATCCAGGAATGGAACTAACCGTTATATATATATATATATATATACAGCAGCAAAAACTGTATATATATATATATATATATATATATATATATATATATATATATAATCAAATAAGCAAAACAATACTTAAAATGATACAATTTGTCATGTTTGTGTGAAATAGGCAGTATTCGGTGAGTTTTGGTTTATTTTTTGATGCGCATGAGAAAAGTTTGTGTAAGCACATTTAGTTTGTTTTCTTTATTTTATAAAAGTAGGATGTTCTGCTGTTATTTTTGAAGGTATACCTATAAAAAAAGACACTTGCTGTTTTGAATGTTGTTTTGACATCGCAGCCTCTTCATCTTTAAACAAGTGTTCATTTTGATTTAGTCTTAGTCTTTTAACTAAAATGACATTTAATTTTAGTCATTTTTTAGTCATCTGAATTGTTTTAGTATTGTTTTTATTTTTATAGGTCTTCTTTTCAATGAAATACCAGTGGTTATATAGGTTAATTATACATTATTTATAATAACTTTTTACCACATTCTTCATTTTTTCAAGCAGACATATTTATTTATATAAATTAAATTTAGATTAATCTATATTAGAGCGTGATTCAGTCAAGATAGCCGAAGATATTGTCAAAAGCATCACATATTGGTGATATTAAGAGCATTTGGCTTTTTTTTTTTTTCAATGAATGCTATTATTATTAGGCCTTTTACTATTTTTATTAGGTTATTTAATGAAATGACTGGGGTTAAGATGTTCACAGGCAACTCTTGCGTGAAATGTTCACAAACTTTTACCTCATCTAGATGCTTTCATATGATCTTAATTTAAAACATCACATTACCTCTGTCTTTTTTGTTCTGCTTCTTTTCCTTTTTTTCCTTCTCATCAGTTTCTCTTACTGCTGTAAAGTTGACATTCATTAGACATTCGCTTTCATACCAATTAAACTCTTTGTGCCTGTTATGTTTTGAGCCCAAACTAACTCAGACAGAAATATATGATCTTTATGTTGCACAAGGCTTCATTTCAAAGGGGAAAAAATAATTAATTAATAAATTAACTATATGAATTGATTAAACAATTTAACTACATGACATTATACTTTAAAACCAATGCTAAAAACATCCCTGTTATTGCACAAGGCTCTGTTTTTGGAATTAGCCTTTTATGTGTTTTGCAATAATTGTACACAACTTTTAATGTATGCAATGATAGAAATACATTAAACTACAACACCATTTGATCTAAAGGGAACAAACCAAGTGTAAAATATTCAGAATAATATCCCTATAATGCACAAAGCTTTTTTTCTCTCTGATTATGCCATTGTTATTTTTTATATATGTACTGAAACCATACTGTTGATATGTTGTAACAGATGGTCCAGCCTTGGGGAATAATATTCTGAAAATGTTACAGTTGGTTTGATAACTTTATCTCAAAAGTTTATTGAATTTAAGTGAGTTCAGTATAACAAAACATCACAAATATGGATTCAGTACATGTATAAAAATAATAAAGATATAATAAAAAAAAAAAAAAAAAAAACTTGTGCATTACACGGGCAATAATATTCAGAATATTTTACAGTTGGTTTCAGAGTTTAATTAATATAAGTGGGTTCAGCATAATAAAACATAAAAAAATATGGTTTCAATACCATATATATATATAAGGCATCATCATCATAAAAAAACAAGCTTTGTGCATTATAGGGAACAATATTGTAATGCCAAGCCAGCAGAGGGAGCCCTCACCCGAATACCGACTGCCTGCTGCTTCTCCTGTCACTTCCTGTTTGTTGGATTTATAATCAGCCATTGAGCACATGGCAAACCATGAAGTATTGCCAGTTTACCTGCCTTACCGAGCATTTCCCATTGTTATATTCTGCCTGACTCTAGTGTATTACCCTACCTGTTTTCTCGACTCTGATTCTCTGGATTTACTCCATTATTTAGTTTGCCTGGATTGGACTGATGTTTGTGTATGAACTCATTGTCTGCTTTATGACCACCGTCTCTTGGATAGCCCTTGTGAAGGTCGACAGATTGGACTGCTCGCACAGTATTGACCTTCTGCCTGTTTATTTGACTCTGCCTATTGTTACACCCTTTAATAAACTTCTGCGAATGGATTCAAGTTCTGCCTCAGTGCCATCCTTACAAATACTCTGAATATTTTAGTTATTTTAGTTGTTTTGATACCTTTAGATCAAACGGTGTTGCTGTTTAATGTATTTATATCACTGCATACATTTTAAAGATGTGTAAAATTATTATAAAACCCCAAAAATGAGTCTTGTGCAATAACAGGGATGTTTTATGCACTTTTTAGTATTGATTTTTTATAGTATAATGTATTAAATTGTTTACTTAATTCATATGGCTATTTTTCCCCTTAAATAAAACCTTGTGCAGCGTAAAGATCATATATTTCTGTCTGTCTGAGTTAGTTTGGGCTCAAAACACAACAGACACAAAGAGTTTAATTGGTCTGAAAGTGAATGTCTAATGAATGTCAAACATTTCACTGCACTTTAAGTTTTTGTTATGAACACCATTGAAGTGAGGGCCAGTAAAATACATGTTTAGTGCTGATAATGTTTGATAACGTCTTGCCTTTATTAACTAATATTTTACATTATTTCTGAAAGTAATAATAAAATATGATTTATACACTGATGCGTCTCTCTCTCTCATATATGCAAATTTGACCTTTTTTGACATGTTTTCCGAAAAATACAGCACACTGCCAACACCAAAGATACCAATTGCACAAAAAAACAGCTCACTCACAGCTACATTAAGTTTAGCTTGAATCGCTGTTATAACCCCTGCAGTAGAATCATATTTTAACTTT
This sequence comes from Cirrhinus molitorella, assembly GCA_033026305.1. Lineage (NCBI taxonomy): Eukaryota > Metazoa > Chordata > Actinopteri > Cypriniformes > Cyprinidae > Cirrhinus > Cirrhinus molitorella. Next base: position 60,300,043 of record CM065117.1, read on the forward strand.
GATCGCCACACTGCATAATAAAAAAAACTATATATTTTTTTCATTATTTACAGCAGCTGTTTCTGGATTGATAAACTTGACTGTAGATCATTAGTTTACAGCAGTGCTTTGAGTTTCTCTTCTGTCAGACTGAAAGCAGCTTTAGTGTCCTCTGTTTGTTCTGCTTCAAAGATACTAACAGTCCTTAATGTTACTGACATTATGAGGATCTGAAATGATTGATGAGATTGTTTTCTCACCTGAAATCTTGACAGTATATGTGACTGAGGTCTTGACTTGATCTCCTTGAGTAACTTCACATCTCCACTCTCTGTTGTCATCTTCATTCAGGAGTGTTGTAGTCAGAGTGATGATACAGTGTCCTGGAGCTGATATCTGATATCTGGAGTCTGGTATCTTCAGTTTATCACCAGCCTGATTCACCCACAACAGACCAATTCCCTCATAACGGATCCAATCATCACAAGAGACTCCAGCAGATGAATATGAATATAACTGACAGGAGAGAGACACAGAGCTGCCTGCACTGATCTCAGTCTGTGAGGATGATGAAGAGACTGAAACACAAAATAACACACAAATCACACACTTTTCAATCATCATGAGAGTTTAAATCAAGAATTATGATTACATTAAATTGATCACATAATCATTAAATTACCATGAAGAACATGCAGATAAACACGTGCACCATCTCCTTGTTGTTGTCCATTCACATATTGTCTGCAGTTGTAATATCCATAATCTTCTTTTGTGATGTTCTTGATGTTCAGAGAGCAGTCAGACCCCAGACTCAGTCTCTCATGACTCTCTGTGTCTTTCTTCTTTTCTCCTAAAATAATCAGTTCAACTGCTGCTAAATGACTGAATCTGTTATAGGTCCATGTAGTTGATCTGCAGTCATGAAGATCATTATTACAGGGCAGATGGACATTTTCACCAGAACTGATGAACACATGATCATCATCCACTCCACTGATACCTGAAACACAAGAACAGTTGAGTGATCATTATTTCTACATTATAATCATTATTTATAGTGATAAAGAAAGTGAGAGAGCTGTTTGAATCACTAACACACTCTTAATATGAAAGTGATTGAGCATCAGCTGTTTGAGTGTGAAACTGTCTAGTTTTAGTTCATTCTGGAGTCATTCATTTGGTTTGAGAAACACAACTTACTGATCTGCTATTTTCTTCCTGACTGTATCTCCTCTAGAGCTTTAACTCCACAAACTACAAACTCAGATCTTCAGACTGATCTGACTCCAGCTGCTGTATCTTTTCTATCTGATCTGGCTTATGATTTTCCTAAAAATGATGATTAAAACTGGGAAAAATCCCATAGACTTACATTGAGGGAATGTTGAAATGAGCCAAGACTATTCAAACTCACACTGACAAAACTCCCACAATCCCTTGAGACTCAATCAAGCTTCCCTTCTATCAACTATTATAATCCATTCAAACTCATTCAAACAAACTTGCTAATCATGCTAACAACATGTGAGTAACAAGTTAATCATGTTAGCAACACGCTAGTAACATGCTAATCATGGTAGAAATATGCTAGCATCTTGTTAATCATGCTAACATGCTAGTAACTTGCTAATCATTTTAGAAACATGCTACCAACTTGCTAATCATGCTAGAAACAAGGTAGTAACATGCTAATCAGGCTATAATAATGTTAGCAACATGTAGTAACTTGTTAATCATGCTATAATTTCCATCACACTGCCCTCACTGTGGTGAAAATGACATTTATGGTTACAAAGTACTTTTGAATTTTAATATTTCACTCTCATTTCCTGTAATAAATCTATTTTACACTAGATACAAAAAAACTGTTCCTTGAAACCCATTAATACTGTGATTTTTATTCCTAGGGCCATTTAACTATAAAATGATGCAATATTTGTTAATAGGCTTTATTCTGTTGACAAGGCTTCAAAATTACATTTGGACTACTTTTTACACTTTAGTTTGCCATATAAAGCAAACTACTTGCTTTATTCCTGTTTTCTGCCATGGATCTTCTTTAAATGAGACCACACTTAAGTCTGTACTCCCAATATTCAAATTTTTAATTTGTATTTTTTTTTTGACATGGACATTTTTGTCCTCTATATGAACTGAGTTTAATGAGTGAATATTTTTTTCTAATAAATATCTCTACTGTTTCCCTACAGTCACATTAATTCATTGTCATTTCCATCACCACACACATTTATATCAAATTAATAATTTCAAATAAAAAGCAAATTAATAAAATAATGAAAAAAAAAAATCAATACAAATCAATAAATAAAACAAAAATGAATAATTGAATGAATAATTATTGTCATAAAAGTGACAATATATAAATTTGGGCTGTCAAATGATTAATCGCGATTAATCGCATCCAAAATAAAAGTTCATGTTTGCATACTATATGTGTGTGTTTACTTTGTATATTATTATGTACATATCAATACACACACATACATGTATTTATTAAAACTAAATACTTCTATCCATCTAAACTTTTAAAACTACTTTAAACTTCAAAAACGTAAAAAATGTAAAACTTCTTAAACTTTTTAAACTTTATAAACTTTTTACACTTTCTGGTCCAGCTTTCAAAAAAAAAAAAAAAAATTATCTAGTTCAGTAAGTTCTGTTTGAAACACACAAATTAAGCTGATGTTCATGTTCAAAATAACTATTTCTCAGACTAATTTCACTGAATGTCTGTTAGAGAAAACACAGATGTCTTTACCTGTGAGAAGTGAAGAGAGAAAGATCAGTCCCAGCAGACACAAATGACACTCATCAGCCATTTTCTCTTTCTGTCAGTCTTCCTCTTCATTATATGCTCACTACTCTTTCTTTAAATACTATCAGCTCTTCCTGTGTTTAACTTCCTCTGATCTGATTGGCTGAGTGTTGAAATGCTGCTATTTAGAGACACAATGCCAGTCATAATGGAGAAGTAAAAGATCTGAGATCAGTTCAGACAGTTTTAATTTTGTAAACGCCTCAATCAGTTAAATCTTCCCTCGAGAGCTGAGCTCTGACTGTTACTGTTTAACCATAACCATAATCCTGGCTGAGAAACATGTTCTTCAGTGAGATCTTCATATTGTTGATCAAACCACATTTGCTCTGAACCCAATCTATAGGCTGATCTTTACATCAGGAGCTGACTGTGAGAACTCAGTTAGTTTGACCACTGCTTTAACTCACACAGATCTGAGATCATTATTAAACTCTTTAATGAGATCATCGTTAAACCCAGTTTGGACTGATAGCTGTGAATTTTCACACATTCAGGTCACAGTTTCTATTCTTTTTTTAACTGGTTTTCTACAACTGAAACTCAACTTTGCTGCAGTCTATTTACAATCTCTCTGTTAGTTTCATTGGTGCAGTTTATCTAAAGTCTTTATTTCAGTGTTTCATGTAAAGCAGGGTTCCTCATCCAAACACCTGGCTTTGATTTTCAGGTAAACCCTCTATTAGTGTGTTTAATTAGAGTTGAAAAGTGTCTCTCTGGAGGAACCTGATGTGGCACATATATATTTCTGCACATTTCCAATGACCAGTGTTTCCCAAACCAGTTCCTGGAGTCTCCTCAACAATGTTTCTACCACTGGAGTCTCTATTGATAAACTGATGACTGAATCAGGTGTGTTTGATTAGAGAGAGATACAATGGCCATCTTATGTGATCTTGCATCTATCCAGCATTGGTCAAACGCTTTGGAGAGTTGAGCTAAAACACATCAAGATCTGACACAGAAAGGGCCAGATGTAGGAGCATTCATGATAAAATCACACAATGTTTTTGGTGGAGATGTGGATGAGCTGCAGGCCTTACATCTGTTTCTTTAAAAGGTCAACTGTCATATACAGATCATTTATTTGCTGCATTTATGCAAATGATTATGATAATAGTGATTATGTGATCATCATATTCATATGAAGTTTTACAGCGATGTTTTGCATCTATTCCAGAGTCAAGACCTTCTTACAATCTTGAGATGGTTGACAGCCGTTCTTCACTTTCATCACTAAAATAGTGTATTATTTATAGCAGTTGTAGTGTTTCAGAGTGTGATCTCACTGTTGAGGAGTGGAAACATGCTATTGTTGAGTGTGAGAGCTCAGTTCATTTGACCGCAGAAGAGCAGAGATCATCTCTAAAACCAAGTTTAAACTGATGATGCTGTGAATATGAATCAACAAAAAACAACTTCTGGAGGAATATTTTCAAGAGTGTGTTTGTGTGTCAGTATCACAGTCACAGTGTTACTAGTCTCATCTTCAGACAGCATTAACACACACACTGTTGGATATATATAGCGGCTGGAGATGACATCAGTTCAATCTGATTGGCTGCTCACTAAATGCAGCTTCTATTGGTCTGTTTGTGTCTGAATGGGCGGGACTTGGCCTAAATTAGATCAGACAGCATTAGCCTTTGCCTGAATAGTGTTTACTATAGTGTTATATTGTATTAACACACAGTGTGAGTAAGTGTCTTTATTCTCAAACAAACTTTATGATTATAATTCCAAACCCAATAAATCTGCCATTACAACCCAGCTGTGAAAAAAGGTGAAGTGTGTGGAAGTCATTAGTTTATCAAAATGGATTTCTGAACTAACCACAATAAAGTTGTATGAATTATTATGAACATTAATTAATCATTTCATTATTTGTTCATCTTTGTGGCTTTGTTTCACAGTTGATCACATCCTCACATTAGCAGCTCATGAAGGGGAATCACCAAATGTGTGTCACAAACTCAGACTGAGGTCAGCCAGATGCAGAACCCAAGAGCAGTTTAATATCTTCAAAGTGAAACTCATAGAAAACAACCAAAGGTTTAGCATGACCTGAGAAAACATGAAGCTAACATGACAATAGACTCACCAACAGCAGCTCAACACAAACATAACACACAACAAAAGCAGATACTAAACTAGGAAACACATGATAGAAAGCAACCAATGAACAAACAGAACTGAAACCACATGACAGGACAATGAACCAATGAGAACATGACATGGACTAAAGGAAGACAGAGCAGGAACACATGAGAGCAAGGAAGACACATGGCTACAGCAAATTACAAAATAAAAGACATGAGCCAAAACACACTCAGAAACATCTCTGCAAAGGTGAAATATTAAACACAACTGCAGAGCTTTTATTAAGAATATTAGTAGCAATCAGACACACTAATAAAAAAAAATAATAATAATATGTCAGTGCATTCAGGAATAAAACAGTATTTCCAAATGTGTCTCTGAGATCAGAACATGAATGTCAGGAAGAATAAAGCATGTTTAAACACTAGATTTGCAGTGTTTGGATTAGAGGATGTACTTTCTGTGGAAGCTGAAGTTGTTCAACCTACCAAAGATAATGATGGTGTTTCAAATCCATGAGGAAATCTGAGAGCGACGCAATGATTGTAATCCTGTAAAGGCAATCCATAATCACAGTTGAGCAGAAACTCAAAAAGTTCTCAACAGGACTTGACTTGAGCAGCAGTTAACGTGAGCTCACCGAAACACTTTCCCTCTACCAAACAAACGGACTTCTTCTTCTTCTTCTTGGTTTTATGGCGAGTTACGATCAGTGCTCATATCGCCACCTACTGTGCTGTAATGCAATCAGGGTTTTCTGTATTTAGTTGATGATGTTCTTCCTAACTCTGAAGCATCAGAATCCAGGTTTCAGTTGGCGCTGTGTTCAGCTCCTCTGTCCTCCACACTGAACCCCTTAAACTCAGAGCTGAAACACTACCACTGTTATATTATATTCACTCATCTAGTCCTGTTCTGTATAAATAATTCAATAGAAGCCTATATCCTATTCTATCACTATTACATTCACAGCCCAATAAGTATCCCACATCTTTACTCTTACCTTTATCCTTTAAATATACTATTAGTTCCTTCCTATCCTCACTATACTTTACACATTCAAATATTACATGCTCAACTGTTTCTTTCACACCACAAAATCCACATAAACCATTATCATGTGCACTGATTAAAAATAATGAATCATTGAGCCCAGAATGACCCAGTCTTAATCTATTTCATATGCCCTCTTCCTTCCTCTCACAATCATTTCAGTATTTACCTGCTTTAGATACAGATGTATTTCCTGAGAATCTGAATCCCATGCTCCTTGCCATTCTCTTGTAATATTCCTCTTAATAATACTTTTAATTTCCTCTTTCCTTGATGGAATATTAAATACATTTCATTTTTTAGTGGCATTTTTATCCAGCTCATCACTTATTTCATTCCCAACTACCCCTATACAGCCTGAACCCAACAGAATCCTATTAAAGTTATACAATTTGAATTTGCCATATTAACATCAACATTTCAGTCATTAGGTCTTCTCTACACTTAGGCTCTATGTTATGTAATTTATAGACCTACTTTATTACTCTACACAGAAATGACGGCCACAAACACAGAAAACAGAGTCACAAAGCTGAGCTATAAACCACTGTCTAATCAGCACCATGGACAGCAGCAGAGATTTGAACACAGCACATATTTGTGGATTCACAGTTATGAGACATGGACAAGGCTGCAGATATATGTTTAACATATTTGATGTTTTGGGAGTACAGCTCAGAGAAAAGAAAGCTTCCAATGAGCACATGAACTGAAAACAACAGTATTACATTATGTGGTGCAAAAAAAATAAATAAAAAAATACATGTTTGATGTATAGCATAAAGGGATTAGAAATGGAAGTCTCTTCTGGCCATTGTTCACATCTGAAAGCAACTAACTGTACAACTTCAGATTAAGAAAGATGTTTGCACCATTGTCCAACTTCTGTCATCACTTCTGGTTAGGTATTATTGTGTCTGAAACAGAAAAACAGGTAAGAACTTTTATTCTTTATGAATAAAACAAAACATAGCACATGGACTTCAATAGATTTATATTTTGTAATGAAACAAAAAAAATAAAATAAATAAATAAATAAATAAATAAAAACATGGTTACTATACTTTTACTCTGTTATGAAACAGGACATCAATTTCATACATGTCCACTGTAGAGGACACCAGGACTTAAAGCATGATTATTAGGCTACACATTTTAGGAGACACAACAAGTGAATAGGGAAAGAGTTATATTTCAATATTGCTATGAAATATTAGATATTATTAAACAAATCTTGCCAAATATGACTCTCATTATTACATGTATTTTTTTCATTATATGTTGCCCCAAAACACAATAATGTGCAGTTTATTTAGTAGATACATTGTTTATAATGTGAAAACACGTTCATGGCCATTTTACACACATTTTGCATTAAGAAAAATGGTATCAAATCTTTATCGCTATATGTTGCATAACATAGCTGAGAATCGTCTTTATATAAAGTTTGGTATAAAGTATGGAAATTGGTTTGTGATTCAAACAAAAATGCCTTTGTTTTTTGCCTTTTTTATGTCTATTCATGTATTTTTATTTAAAAAGTCCTGACCATAACATATGAATAAAATATATTTTTAAAAAATATAATTTTTTAAATAAGATTTAATAAGATTTTTTTCTTATGCTCTAAACAATGTAATGACATGAAAAAAATATTAAAATCACAAAACGTTTTTCCCTGGTAGTCAGGAGGATAGGGTGGAGTATACATGAAACAGAAAGTGAACGCTGTGTAGCTTCTCACTGCAGATTCTCAGCATTTCAGCGCGGAAGGAAAATCCCATCAGATCAGTGTTTAAAGTCTTCAAATAGAAACTCTTAAACAGTGTCACTTTAATGTCATGATTATATCCGAATCGAATGACGACAGCTTCAACTCCTCACGAATAAGATAAACGGAAGAAAGAGCTTTGAAAAAACACTGAAGGTGAGTGACATTAGCATCGGGCTACAATCGGTGTGACGCGTTTACCATTGACCAAATATCTGTAAGTCTCTCTAGAAAGATAGATAGATAGATAGATAGATAGATAGATAGATAGATAGATAGATAGACAGATTATAATCTGAAATTTGTATCCTTGAACATGAATAACCTGATATTAAATGGATAAACATTAGGCTGAATATAAATAGAGAAAATAAAAATAAAAACTGTGCATCGAAGCTGGTGCAAACCAGGAATTTCATCATTAGGTGGTTTAGCCCTCACTGCAGTTGCTGATCTCGTGTTGTGGCTGTGTATTGCAGCATGTTGACAGCATGAATATAAATATAAACAATGAAATATGAGTAGAACAAACAATCTATGTGTATTGCATGCTGCAGAATGAATGGAGGCATTCATTCACAAGCTAAAGACAAAGTATGTGTTTTATTTAAGCTGAAATAACACCCTTTAGACAAAAACGTTTGCAGTCTTCTCATGACAATGTCATGAAATATTTATGCAGCAGACACATAAAACATAAATAAATTATATATAAATGAAAGACCCTAAAAAAGGTCTAGAACCGCCCCGGTTAAAACTTACCTACCTTTATTCTTTCTTCATTCTCTTTTAATACATTATGTTGAGTTCACATTTACTGTAACCTCACTAACTGGTTTTTAATCTGATTGTTTTTAGCATGGATTCAGTGGGAGTGAATCTGATAGAAACAGCAGGTCTTGGGAGACCCTTCCAGCTCGGCATGCTGTATGACTGCAGAAAAGACAATTTAATAGCAGGTACCAATGCAGCCTTTACAGAGAGATACATAAAGAAAATAATAACACTAATATTTATTTAATACAGGTGCACAATCTTATAAAAATTAAAACTAATGATTTTTAATCTATGAAATGGAGAAGGAATATGTCAAAACTGTGTGAGCAAGAAAAAGTCAAGGAAAATATCCCCACCTAGCGGTGAACAGGCGCAATGTGAATAACAGATTTTATTTATACAGCTGTTGAGTTAAAACACTTTTTTTCCACAGGAATCAGATTTTGGAATAAAGAACAGCTGGAGCAGAATACTTGCCCTCGTCCCCAGATTAATACAAATTTCAGTGTCACAGCTTTGGACTCCATTAAGGACAAATCTAACTTACTAAATGTTGAAGGTAAACTGAACCTGAGTGTCTTAGGTGGACTCGTCCAGGTTAGTGGAGCAGCAAAGTATCTCAAAGACACCAAGTCGTCTTTCATACAGCAGAGACTGACTCTTCATTATCATTCAACCTGCGAGTTTAAAGAACTGACTGTGAATCAGTTGCCTTCTGCAAATATTCCTGAAGATGTTCATGACACAGCCACACATATAGTAACAGGAATACTGTATGGAGCAGATGCCTGCTTTGTGTTTGACAGACACGTTTCTTCAGATGAGGACCAAAGCACAGTAAAAGGAGACGCAAAAGTGGTTCTAGAGAAACTCAAGTGTATTTCATTAGATGTAAATGTTGAGCTAAACATGGATGACAAGGAGAAAAATGCAGTCAAAAACTTCACTTGTACATTTTATGGTGACTTCCAGCTGCCGTCGAACCCGACCACTTTTGAAGATGCGATGAAGGTTTTTGCTGATCTTCCAAAACTGCTGAAAGAAAACCAAGAGCTGGCGGTTCCTCTGAGTGTTTGGCTTTATCCTCTGGACAAACTTCACTCAAGAGCTTCAAAACTTCACAAAGAAATCAGCATGGATCTAATCCAAGAAACTGAATCAGTGCTTGAGAGTTTAAATACAGCTGAGATGAAATGCAGTGATCTTCTGGAAGACTCTCCTGCTGTGGCTTTTGCTGCATTTCATGAGAAAATTCTGCAAATGAAGCAAAACTGCTGCAAGTACAAGCTGAGACTCATGAAGAAACTCGGCTCTTTGCTGCCAAACATCTGCGGAGAAGTGATAAATGAAACTGAACTGAATGATTTTCTACAAGAACATGAAGAATCTCCATTCAGTGAAGGTGACCTCACAGAATGGCTGAAAGAGAGAAAAAGTGAGTCTGAGATCATTAAAACAGTCCTCAGACAGCTGAAAGATTATGGTGCACAGGTGGAAGTCAACATAGATGCCATATTAATGGATCTGGAGATTGGAAATCTGGTCAGTTACACATTCACATCTCTGAACATGTCAGACATGATCCTTCCTAAACAAAAGATCTATCTGAGTTCTTCACCAAAGGAAGAGAAAGTAGAGATAAGCCCCGATATCAAGCAAAAATCTTGGCTCACTGCTGAGATCAAGAAGACCATGAGGAGAAACTTGGAGATATTTAAGAACCTGATTAATTCAAAGGACTGTAAACCAGCAAAGTTTATTGTGTCCTCAAAGGAAATGAAGAATCATCCTGGTTCCTGCATTCTCCTGTATGAAAATGGATCTGATGACACTGTTTTCTTTATTCCTCCATCCAAACCAGTCTGTCCAGTCACTGAAGAGGTCAAAGGTCAGAGTGTGGTCCTGAAGGTGGTTCCTCCATCATGTCCTGCTACAGTGGAGCTCAGATTACTGTATAAACCAAAGCAGGACACAGTCTGGACATCTGAACCTGTGCTGAAAGATCAACACACAGTTACTCTGACTGACCTGAGAGAAGACACTGAGTATGAGATCAAATGTGCAGCGATGGGGAAACTCAACTTCACCACATACAGTGATGTTAATCATATAAGGATCATTGAGAAGAAGCTCATCATGGCATTAGACTCTGTCATTGATAATCTGAGCTTTACTGAAAACAAGTGCAGTGAACTGCTGAAAGACCCCAGAACAAACACATTTAGTGCATTTCACAAGAAGATTGAAGATATGAAGCGATTCTGCCAAATCTACAGACAGGATTTTAGTGGTCAAAGTCAGTCGTTGATCCAATCAGTTCAAGCCTGTGAAGAAGAGACTTGTGCTTTGAGCAATCTTCTAGAAGCTCATCAGGAGTCTCCATTTAACACACAGGATCTAATGGAGTGGATCTCAGGGAAAGAAAAAGAATTAAACACAGTTGGAGAGTTTCTTCAACAATTATTGGACTTTGGTGCTGAAGTGAAAATGAGCTTAGATTCAGTTTTGTCAGACATTAAGGTGGAGAATGTGGTTTGCTACATGTTTAGTTCCCTTGAGAAGCAAGATGAGCTGCTTTCTGAACAAGAAAATTACCTGAAAGTTCAAACAACATCCAGAAAGAAGAATCCAAAATCAGCTCCTCGAACTTTGACATGGCTCACTGGAAACATCAGGGAGAAAATGAGAGAACATTTAATAATATTTAAGGAGCTGATGATATTACACAGCAGTCAGTCCACTAAATTCATTGTTTCCTCACAAGACCATGAAAATCATCCTGGTTCCTGCATTCTCCTGTATGAACATGGATGTGATGAGGCTGTTTGCTTTAGTCCTCCACCCAAACCAGTCTGTCCAGTCACTGAAGAGGTCAAAGGTCAGAGTGTGGTCCTGAAGGTGGTTCCTCCATCATGTCCTGCTACAGTGGAGCTCAGATTACTGTATAAACCAAAGCAGGACACAGTCTGGACATCTGAACCTGTGCTGAAAGATCAACACACAGTTACTCTGACTGACCTGAGAGAAGACACTGAGTATGAGATCAAATGTGCAGCGATGGGGAAACTCTACTACATCAGAGAGAGTGACGTGATCACAGTCAAGACAGAGGTATGAAGAAATGCATTTATTAAATAATTGGAAACATACTTTATATACTTTATATATTTATAACTTATTTTATTGTTAGTTTTAGTTTCAGAGCATTTTTTGATCAGTGTCACATTTGTTTTTCAGAGAAATATGTGGAGCATTATAGGTGAGTCATATACTTTTTTTTTTTGCTTTCCTGATATTTAATCACATTTTTATCACACAAGTCTATCCTGCTAAATGTCATAAATACAAGTAGTAGACAGGAAGAGTTAATGTGTTATATTTATGGCCACTTCTCATGTGGATGTAGCGCTTGACTCTGGCTAACTGAAATGGAAATTTGTAATTGTAAATATGGCCTAATAGAGTTTGGCTTATTTAATAGGATGCAGCACAGTTAACTGATGCAGGGTGATCTAAAACATGCTTTAAATGGCAGTTTTTAATGTGTACTGTGCAGAATAAAAACAGAAGTGCACTCTAATGATAGCTCTTATGATCATGGTCATATATAGCCAAAGACTTGTGTATAGTAACCCCTACAAATACAACTCATTATATACACTACACACTTTATCAGAGGCAGACATGTAGATGTTTGTGAAAGATGTTTTCTCTGTTTTGGAGGGGTGATCATTTTTACCCTATTTATTGCATCTTTTTTTAATACTTTACTATAGTTAGGAGTGGATCATTTTATCAGTTGTTTATTATTCATGCAATGATGCATATTACTGTTACATGTTTTTACTTAATAACCATTGCTATATAGCTGATAACTTTGTCTAGTGCTCTTATGAATGTTGATAGCATGATTTGTGAAAATGTAACTACTATACTGAATGAAACAGCATAGACTTGTGTTTGCATACATAACCTACATACAGATCTGTGCACTAGTTTTAAATCCCACTGTTTTTGACAGCGTTTCTGACAGATTTAATTTTATTATTATTTTTATTTAATTATTTATTGTGTTTCTCTTACCAAATGTCGTATCCTCTCAACAGCAATAAGCTGTCCATACTGTCAGTTTAAGTTCTGGCGATGCAGTGTTGCCAGATATTGCTATAAAAACAAATTAAAAAAATAAATAAATACAAATAAACGAAAATAAATAAATTAGCAAATAAGATAAGATAAAGATATCGCTGAGCCTCCTACTTTATTATCTTTCTAAAGTGTCAAATTAAGTGGAAAAGGCAAGTCCAAAAATGCTTAGAAAAGCTGGATCTGGCCACATGGAAGCTGCGCTCATGCTCTAACTCACAGCTCTGTCTAGACTCATTCACTCTGCAGCGTCTTGCAGCCATCATTTTCACCATGAATTAGGGGTGTGTGATATGATGATTTTTGATCATTGACGATAAAAATGTTGCCACGATCTGCTTTTAGAGAAGTATTATAGTATAGTGATATTGTGATATTTCTGAAAGAAATTGTGAATTAGATATTTTTGCCATATCGCCCACCCCTACCATGGGTGCTAAATGTTCTTGCAAATGGTCTAAACTAATTTAAACATATCATGCAGACATTTATATGATGAGTTTAACAGCAAATTAGTCATTTAGAGGACAAATTTTATTTTTGAAAATGAAAAATTTACCAAGGTCTGGACCTCTGTGACCTTATAGCCGGCTACGAGCCTGCTTATGCTCACAGTTTCTGTTCATTTGGACTTTGTTTTCCTTTTGCATCGTTTAATTGTTTGGTATAGGTACTTAAGTTCCTGAATGTTCACTTTGGCTGTGTCTACACTTGGCATTAAAATGCAATTATTTGTGTGATATTGACCTACAATGCAGACACAGTGTGCTCGACTACCTCTGGACCAGGACATGTGTTTACACTTGTCTTTCCAATGTATTTTTATGGTTTATTTATTTATTAATTAACTAAAATGAGGCTGTGTAGTTGCCTGCTTGTGGATCACTGCCAACATGCCACCAGTCCATGCAGCATGTAGGTCACATGAAGAATGTGGGGAAGACCAGGGTTAGAATAAAAATCAACTGTGGCCCACATTAGAGCTAGTTTTGGTTTACTTGCCTTACATGCACAATACTTGTCTTACTTGATGCCCAAATCTGGCAAACAAGTCCAGATTGCCCAAATGGCATTATTCCACACAGTATGTGGGCCGGAGAAAGGTGTTGGATCGGGGACAAAATTAAAATCATTGTGGTGCAGCCTCTGTGTGGCCAGATCCAGCTTTTATATGCATATCTGGACTTGTCCTTTCCACTTAGTTTGACACTTTTTAAAGTTTATCAAGTGGGAAGTTGCAGTTTAGGGTCAGCAATATCTTTATCCTATATTATTTGCTATTTATTTATATATATATATATATATATATATATATATATATATTCACAGTCATGCCAAAAACAATCATAAGAGCACTAGACAAAGTTTCCATCTGTATAGCTATGATTATGAATGAACTGTAACAGTAATGTTTTGATAAACTGATAAAGTTATCCACCCCTATAGTAAAATATTATTTGGATGCAATAAATAATAAATATGGTATAATTTAACAGTGTCCATCCCTCCAAAACAAAGAAAACATCTTTCACAAACATATACATATACATGTCTGTATCTTTTAAAGTGTTTAGTGTATATAATGAGTTGTATTTGTAGGGGTTATTATAACCCAATTCTTAACCTTACCCCAGATCTCACTAATTAACACTAAAGAAACAATTCTAAAAGGCACAAAATTAAGCTTCTTGGAACAAGAGCAAATGTACATCAGCAAATGACTTAGGAACAGGTGTGGTCAATTTTGTTTCAGTTATCGCAGGTTTTCTAACCTGTGTGCCAGTGATTAAATATGTATTTTGTTGCACTGCTCTTCCTGTCAAATTAACAATTATTCAATTATTGATAAGTGATAACATTTTAAATCATTTGACAGTTTGTAGCTTCATGGGCAATCCTGTGCAACATCATCAAATAACTGTTTCATTTTCCTGTAGCACATAATATAAAGAAGAACTGGAGCAGAAAAATAGAAGATGGACGCAATGAAAACCTGTCCATGTTTAAACTCAATCTGAATGAAACATGGCAGAACAGAGATGGATTCTGCAGAAGAAGCACATTTGGGAAAAACAACACAAAAGAGAACAAGACCATTATGATGATCGGAGCCACAGGTGCAGGAAAAACCACTCTCATTAACAGCATGATCAACTACATTCTGGGAGTGCAATGGGAAGATGACTTCCGCTTTGTGCTGATAGATGAAGGGAAGCAGAAATCCCAAGCTGAAAGTCAGACATCAGAGATCACAGCTTATCAAATTAATCACATGAATGGTTTCCGGATCCCATATTCTCTGATCATTGTGGACACACCAGGCTTTGGAGACACCAGAGGAATTTCACAAGACCAGAAAATCACAAAACAGATTCAAGAGTTCTTTTCAGCTCGTGGAGGGATCAACCGCATTGATGCTGTGTGTTTTGTAGTACAGGCTTCACTTGCCCGTCTAACAGACAAAGAGAAATACTTTGACTCCATTCTCTCCATATTTGGGAAGGACATTGCTCAAAACATCATTGTGCTGGTCACCTTTGCAGATGAAAATACACCTCCTGTTCTTGAGGCCATCAAAGTCTCTGAGGTGCCCTGTTCAACTGATGAGTCTGGAGAGCCTCTTCACTTCAAGTTCAACAACTCTGCTGTGTTTGCTACCAATAATAAATCTGCAGATGATGAGGAGTCTGACTGTGAAAACTTTGACCAGATGTTCTGGAAGATGGGTTTTTCCAGCATGAAGAAGTTCTTCACATCCCTGAACATGATGAAAACCCAGAGCTTGTGTCTCACACAGGAGGTCTTAAAAGAGCGGCAGCAGCTAGAAGTGTTTTTGGAGGGTCTCCAGCCTCAAATCAATGCTGGTCTGACAAAACTGGATGAAATCAAGAAGACAAGAGCTGCTTTGCAACAGCACAAGGCTGAAATGGATGCAAACAAGGATTATGAATATGAATTTGAAGTAACTGTCCTAAAACAGATTGAAAATAACACTGGCTACTACTTATTTAACTGCCAGAAATGTTACTTCACATGTTATGATAAATGTGTTTATGCAAATGACTCTGATATATATAAGTGCAAGGTTATAAAAGATGGAAAGTGTACAGTCTGTCCTGGAAAGTGTGTCTGGAATGTGCACTTTAATCAGAAATACAAATGGGATTATGTCAAAGAAAAGAGAAAGGAAACCTATCATGAATTAAAAAGATGTTTTGAGGATGCGCATGGACAGGTCATGTTAAATGAAAAGATCCTTGAAAAGCTTGAAAAGGAGTTGCACGTTGTCCAGGGCATTGTGGCTGAGCTAATAGTGGGATCTCAAAAGTCTTTGGAGCGGCTGCAGGACATTGCTCTCAAACCCAATCCTCTGTCCACTCCTGACTACATTGATCTGATGATTGAATCTGAGAAACAAGAGGCTAAGCCTGGATTTCAAGATCGCATTCAGTCTTTAATGGAAGTCAGGAAGAAGGCAGAGATCATCAGGAAAGTTTCCACAGGAGAAGTGCTTCCAGAAGATCTGAAAAGCTTACAAAACTGAAACAAGAAGAAAAGAACAGTCCTATGACCCAAAGATGAAATTGTTCCTGAATTATATTCAAAATAGCAAGAAATGAAATATAATAAAAAGCAATCAAGCAGCACATTTGAAACAACTGCATTTGATCAAAGTGCTTTCCAGCATCAATAATTACAATTAAATAATTAAAGAATTAATTATTAATTAATAAATAATTAAATTAAATTAATTAAATAAATAATTAAATAGCATACAGTAACAGACATTTTTTAAATTACATCTTGATCACTCTAATCAATTCTAAAAGCAAAAAAGATGTGATTACCATCTAGATTAAATGCATCCACAGGGAAGATTTACTGTGCATCAGAAGAGGATCTATAATCGTGGGGCAGCCGCTGAAAAGATCCTATTCACTCTGAAAATGTTGCAACGTTTTCTAAATTTGAATAGAACATAGATAACATAACAAATGTCTAAACTGAGAACTTTTACTTGTATCCACTAAACGAGCTCATTTCAAATTTTACGCTTGCTACAAGTCTCAAAAAAGTTGGCAAAGGTAAACAACGAGCTGAAAAAGCAAGAAAACTGCATCACTTATTTGCATGATTCTCTAATAGATGAGCCCAGGAATGCGTCCAGAAATCACTGTCGGTGAACACTGTGCCATCTGCAGATGCCAACTAAAGCTCTATCAAAATCACATTTTAAATGAGCTCATTTTGTGCATAAAATTGTGAAATGTATTTATTTTAAACATTTATGTTATGTGTGCTTTATTGTGAATTAAATATAGGCTTGTGTGATTAGAAATTCTTTTAGTTTTCATTTTATTCAAATAAAAAAAAAGGGAAAAAAAATGTCCCAACGTTTCCAGAATTCGCGTTGTAGTTTAAATCACTAATGGAAAACAGTGAATACAAAAAATCCTTGTTTTGTCTAATAAACAGGGAAAAAACAAGGGTACTGAAAGAGCAGGAGTCCAAACACATACAGTAGAAAAAAACTGAAAAATAGAGCATTGACAGACTTCATCTTGATATCCAACACAAACTGAGAGCTGAAGAGACCAAAGAGGAAGCTCACACACAGCAAAGAGACATAGACTTGTTTGAAGATGAGCGTGATATTTTTGAAAGAATGCATTGGTCTATTAAGAGCACCAGTCAGACTGATCTCATTCACCTGATGGATGTTCAGATGGCCGTGTTTCATTGTGCTGATGTTTTCCTGAAGCAGCTGATGGTCACTGATTTCCTCTCTGTACATTCAGACAAATCAACAAGAGCTGGAAGATCAGACAAACCTACAATGAAATCATCAGACAAACCTGATCTACAAGACAGAAACCCCAATGGTGTCCTCACTGAAATGAGCTCAGTCAATGTTGTTCAGCAATGACAGCAATGCAGAAAACATCCAGAACCTGTACAGAAACAGAAAGCCACTCATTTGTCTCCTTACTCAGGATGAATCTGCTGTATCTGAGATGAAGAAAGGGACATACAAGATCGGTGTGAAAGACAGAAATCAGTCAGATGTATCTGAAGAACTCAGAAGAGTTATAAATGATTGTCTCTCAGAATTATCTCACACTTTCAGACTTGAAGATGTGTCCAAAAACTCAGCGATTAGAGTAAATAAGGAAGATGATGATGACTGCAGGAGAGGAAGAGCAGCAGCACAGCAGATGATGAGTTTACTGGAGAAGACAGATCTGACAGAAATCTAAGAAACTGTGGCATCAGTGGAGTCAGAAGAACAAAGAACTGCATCGACCTCCAGAAGATAACAGAGAAATGGAAATAAGTATTGTTATATAGTATTATTAAGAAATGTATATTCTTTAATATTGCAAAGTGTTACATATGAAACCATAAGCAGCACAGAAAAATTAACACATCACTAAAATATATGTCAATCAACAAATTGCATTCAAATGTTTTATACTTCCTGGGACTTTTAGCCTCATCATCATCATTAATGATGTTTGTTAAACGATGTCAAGAATTACACATTTAAACCAGTAGGTGGAGACAAATGATCATCTTTTGATGAGATCAGCACACATCACTGACTGAACATTTGATTTTAACACACAAAAGATTTATTATAGCAAATATATATAAGCAAATTAGCATTTTTATAGTGACTGTATATCATCTGCTGTTTTCTTTCTCATTTACTCACATTAGGCCTCATTCTCATAGAAACTAAAGCAGATTGAACTTTTTAAGACAGAAACAGGATTTTGACTTTTTAGACTGACTTCAACACACAAAATTACTATCCTGTCAGCCATAAGAAACTTTTAAGCATAATAGTGAAATCTTGACATACAGGTGGCATGTTTCTATATTCATCCTTATTTGTGACCCAGGACCACAAAACCAGTCATAAGTGTCAATATTTCAAAATTGAGATTTATATATCTTCTAAAAGTTGAATAAATAAGCTTTCCATTGATGTATGGTTCAGACAATATTTGGTCGAGATACAACTATTTGAAATCTGCAATTTGAGGGTGCAAAAAAATTAAAATGTTGAGAAAATCGCCTTTAAAGTTGTCCAAATGAAGTTCTTACCAATGCATATTACTAATCAAAAATTAAGTTTTGATACATTTACGGTATGAAATTTACAAAATATCTTAATGGAACATGTTTTTATTTAATATCCTAATGATTTTTGGCATATATATATATATATATATATATTATAATTTTGACCCATACAATGTATTTTTGGCTATTGCTACAAATATACCCCAGTGACTTAAGACTGGTTTTGTGCTCCAGGGTCACATATATGAATCATGAATGTAAGATACCACAATGATAACCATATATGTGTATTAAAAAATAAATAAAGTCAAAGTAAAAGACTGTGCTTTGTCTTAAGAAGCATAAAGATTTCCAGTGTTCTTAGTAAAAATAAATGTTTTTGGAGAAGAACATGATTGAGAATTACTGTAAGTTCAGCATGTTGAAGTTCAAATTCATAGTCGAAATGTTAAGCGAGAAGCTTATTTTCTATATATTAAAGAAAACAACTTTATATTACAAGTGCAATGTTGGGAAGTAACTAGTTACATGTAATGTAATTACTTACTTTAATTACACATTAAAAGTAATTGTAATAAGTGTAAAATGTGTTATTAAATTACAGTAACTTATATTTTCACACACACTCCCACATACAGATTTAATTGATTTCATAAATTGGTAAAATATGAAACACCAATGTTTCATGAGTTTATATGCTTTGACATTCAGTAACTCTTTTATTCCCTGAGTTCATGTATTGTTATTTTCCAAGGCAGTGTTAGATTCCAGTGTTTTCTGTCATAGCAATGCAAAGATTTGATTTCAAAAACAGTATCATAGCTATTAAACTATTTCTTGTTATGATTTTAAATCAATATTTATCCTCAGAATGATCTAAAAGTAAGTCTGGATTTGTGGTGGCTGTGCTTCAAAAGGGACATTTGTATTGTCTCAGTTGTCATGTATAACAACAACCTTTTCACATTTTTACCTAAGACAGCTTTGTTCACAGCGACTCTTTTCGGTGAATATGTCTTTACATGCTAATGAGTCTGTGAAAGAGCAAATACAATTCACAAATAATCATAAAAATATAAAGTGTGAGACTCACTTCTGCTGGAGGTGCAGCTGGATCATGAACTATGGGTTTTAATCATACTTGAGTTTGAGTTTTTTTTTTTTATTTGCACTAATATTAGCATGCGGTATCAACCTCGGCCACCAGGTGTCTCTATCAGTTTGCATGAAATCTAATATGCAGATGATATAAATAAGATGAAAACAGGTTACATTTGATTCATATGACACTGACATGTTATGACATGTATAACAGTATACTGATTTGTGTGCATGTTACGTATTTTTATGTGATATTTTTGAAAGAATGCATTTGCCTATTAAAAGCAACAGTCAGTCTGATCTCATTCACCTGATGGATGTCCAGATGGCCGTGTTTCATTGTGCTGATGTTTTCCTGAAGCAGCTGATGGTCACTGATATCCTCTCTGTACATTCAGACAAATCAACAAGAGCTGAAAGATCAGACAAACCTACAATGAAATCATCAGACAAACCTGATCTACAAGACAGAAACCCCAATGGTGTCCTCACTGAAATGAGCTCAGTCAATGTTGTTCAGGAATGACAGCAATGCAGAAAACATCCAGAATCTGTACAGAAACAGAAAGCCACTCATTTGTCTCCTTACTCAAGGAGACAAATGTTTTTTTAATGTTTTCTTGGGTCATGTGATCTTGATCCTCCACAAGGAGGCGCAGGAGTGTAAGAGTGCTGGTCATATAATTAGAATATTATCAAAAAAGTTGATTTGTTTCACTAATTCCATTCAAAAGTGAAACTTGTATATTATATTCATCCATTACACACAGACTGATATATTTCAAATGTTTATTTATTTTAAGTTTGATTATTATAACTGACAACTAATGAAAATCCCAAATTCAGTATCTCAGAAAATTAGAATATTACTTAAGAAAGGATTTTTAGAAATCTTGGCCAATTAAGAACAGGGATAACATGGTCCTTAAACCAGGTACTGGTAGCTTTGGCACTGTGTGCAGGTGCCAAGTCCTGTTGGAAAATGAAATCTGCATCTCCAAGCTCTAAAACTTCCTGGTATACGGCTGCATTGACCTTGGACCTCAGAAAACACAGTGGACCAACACCAGCAGATGACATGGCGCCCCAAACCATCACTGACTGTGGAAACTTTACACTGGACCTCAAGCAACGTGGATTCTGTGCCTCTCCTCTCTTCCTCCAGACTCTGGGACCCTGATTTACTTTCATCAGAGAACACAACTTTGGACCACTCAGCAGCAGTCCAGTCCTTTTTGCCTTTAGCCCAGGCGAGACGCTTCTGACGCTGTCTGTTGTTCAAGAGTGGCTTGACACAAGGAATGCGACAGCTGAAACCCATGTCTTGCATACGTCTGTGTGTAGTGGTTCTTGAAGCACTGACTCCAGCTGCAGTCCACTCTTTGTGAATCTCCCCCACATTTTTGAATGGGTTTTGTTTCACAATCCTCTCCAGGGTGCGGTTATCCCTATTGCTTGTACACTTTTTTCTACCACATCTTTTCCTTCTCTTTGCCTCTCTATTAATGTGCTTGGACACAGAGCTCTGTGAACAGCCAGACTCATTTTGCAATGACCTTTTGTGTCTTGCCCTCCTTGTGCAAGGTGTCAATGGTCGTCTTTTGGACAACTGTCAAGTCAGCAGTCTTCCCCATGATTGTGTAGCCTACAGAACTAGACTGAGAGACCATTTAAAGGCCTTTGCAGGTGTTTTGAGTTAATTAGCTGATTAGAGTGTGGCACCAGGTGTCTTCAATATTGAACTTTTTCACAATATTCTAATTTTCTGAGATACTCAATTTGGGGTTTTCATTAGTTGTCAGTTATAATCATGAAAAATAAAAGAAATAAACATTTGAAATATATCAGTCTGTGTGTAATGAATGAATATAATATACAAGTTTCACTTTTTAAATGGAATTAGTGAAATAAATCAACTTTTTGATGATATTCTAATTATATTACCAGCACCTGTACCTTTGCCAAATTGCAATAGCAATTTTTTTATGATTATCAGCGTATGCTGACAATATAGTAGTTATGATTATTAAGCAAAGTGATGTACAGGTTTTATCTGATTTGCTTGGTAAATTTAAAGTTTTATATTCAGCTAATATAAATTGGAATAAAGGTGAAGCACTTTTGATAGGAAGGTGGAACAGTGGAAACTCAAGCCTTCCTGCTGGTTTACATTGGAGAAGAGAAGGTTTTAAATATTTGGGGGTCTTTTTAAGTGATGAGACAATAGTACAAAAGAACTGGGAAGGTTTATTTGAAAAAGTCAAAGGACGCTTAGAAAAGTGGAAAAGAAAAGTTTTTATCTCCAAAATTGTCATATAGAGGGCATATTTTAATTCTTAATAATTTGGTAGCATTATCCTTATTGCATAAGTTCGCCTGTGTAGATCCTCCATTGCAACTGCTTTCAAAAAT
Source organism: Cirrhinus molitorella (assembly GCA_033026305.1). Classification (NCBI taxonomy): domain Eukaryota; kingdom Metazoa; phylum Chordata; class Actinopteri; order Cypriniformes; family Cyprinidae; genus Cirrhinus; species Cirrhinus molitorella. The sequence continues at coordinate 60,322,311 of CM065117.1, forward strand.
TCAGGCTGCCCTTGTGGACTTTTTTTGGGGTAGACTACACTGGGTCTCACAAAATATATTGTTTTTGCCCAAGGAGGAAGGTGGTCAAGGACTCATACATCTCCAAAGAAGGATTGCAACCTTTCGTTTGCAGTTTATACAGACTATTGGATGGACCACCAAGTTTTTGCTGGTGTGCTGTTTCCTGCCTGGTATTACATAATTTGATATGGATTTGGCAGGATATGGATCCCCTAAAACTGGACATCTCCACAATTTTTTATAATAACATTTTTAAGGTTTGGAGTCTTTTTGTCGTTTAATGACCAGAAAACTCTCATTCTCCTCACGGGTTACTAGAGGAAACTTTAATCCACGGCTCTCGGTTGGACTAAATGCTAATGTTAAGCGTTAAGTCCAACCAGTTCCTCTTTTCTTGGGCTTAAGTTACTGATTGAGCATAACGTTATTACTCTGAGTCAGCTACTGAAAGTTGTAGGACCAGTTTTTACGAATGAAGCGGCATTAGCTCTTCGTTTGGGAATCAGGTCCATTCGTTTGGCTGCCCAGTTGCTCATGGAGTGGAAAGCTGTCCTTAACACAACTGAATTAGACTTTTTTACCAGAATACTGTGAAGGCTCTCTTGTTTCAAATCCTCTTTTCCTTGTTTGTTTTTGTCTATAAATGTTGAAGGAATTCCTCTTTCTTTGAAAGTGTTTTGGTTTTTAGCAAAACGTTTTTAAATGGAAAAGTTGATACTCCTTTTTTTTAACTGAATGTAAGCATAAAACCTGAGTGGAGATCTTTATATAAACCACCACTGACCAAGAGAACATGTGACTTACATTGGAGAGTTCTTCATAGTGCTGTTGCAGTTAATACTTTTTTTTTTATAGTTTTAATCCCTGAGGTTGCGTCTGTATGTCCTTAACAGAGAAACTATGTTTCATGCTTTTACAAATTGTTGTAGATTGCAACCTTTATTTCTAGTTGTAAGCAATGTTTTTATGAAATGTAATGAGACTTCATCTTTGGAGACGTTTATTTTGGGTTCAAATATGTGAGGAAAAAAGATGTGTTTGTCAACTTCTGAATTTTGTTCTAGGACAAGCAAAACTGTCTATTTATTAAAGCAGGAAAAAGAAAATCAGGTCTCAAAAATGTCAAAATCTCTGGTAGCCCTTCAGGCAGATTTTGGTAGCCAGAAACTTATTTTAACTAGCCCAAATAAAAAAAAGGCCATTAAAATAAATAAATAAATAATCAAACAGGACATAACATGAATAGTCTGAGTGAGGTTGGACAATGTACGGTAATATATTAAGCCATGAAATGACATGATTTACAGTGCAGATACAGGTTTTCACAAAAACAAAAAATCTTATACAATGTCATCCCAGCCTTTAGTCTATTAAAAGGGATAAATCAAGTATATAACATGGAGGAAAGTGGAGTGTAGTGTTGTGTAAAAGTATTATCCAAGAAAGAACAATACAATTGTGGCAAAAAGAATGGGATGAAAGACATAAAAGCAGACGTTATTATTCTGTTCAGAGAACAGTAGGACATTCTACTGTTATTAGGTCAGGAAGAACAGATCTAATTAAAGCTGCAAGCAGCGATGAAAGGGCCCTCGCACCCGGGCTCACCGCCGACCGGTGGCTTTAGAAACACAGCAAACAATCACAGCAGGTGGCGCTATGATTGTAACAGAGTATTGGCCTTTAGATGTGTTCAAGTCAGGACTCTTATCATACATGTGAAGTTTGGTGCAGATCAGACACTGCCTGCCTGAGTTACAGTAACTTCCTGTTTCATTGCATTAATAGCATCCTTTAGCACTTAGCTAAGTGTTGCTAGCATGTTTTAGAATGTGTATAACACGTTGCTAGCCTTTTTTACACTTGCTGATGCTTTTTAATATGCTGCTAGGAGACCATAACAGTGTTAAACATGTTACTTCCTGTTGCCAGCAGGTGGCGCTATGACTATGACTAAATATTGGCATGGACATGTGTTCAGGACATGAATGTTAATAAACGTGTGAAGTTTGGGGCAGATTGGATATTGTTTGCCTGAGTTACAGCAACTTCCTGTTTCATGGCGAAACATCAAAGTTTGTGAGGCCGCCAGAGACACGCCCTTCGACGAAAACTCAAAAGCTTCGCAATTTAGCGTCACAAAGGCCTTATGAACACACTCACCAAATCTGAAGATGATCCGATAAAACCTGTAGGAGGAGTTCGTTAAAATACGAGGTCTGAAAATGGCAAAAACTGCACAAAAACCGTACAGGAAATTACAAATAACGGACTTCCTGTTGGGTTTGGGATGTTGTGCCAGGAGACTTTTTTGTAGGGATTGGTGTGATACACGTATGTACCGAGTTTCGTAAACGTACGTGAAACGTAGCTCGAGGGGCACTCCGTTAAAGTTTTCTAGGTGGCGCTACAGAGCCATTTTGCCACACCCACTTCTGAAACCCATATCAGATGTAAATTTTCGCCAGTCCTGACGCGTGTGCAAAGTTTCATGAGTTTTCGAGCGTGTTTAGGCCCTCTAAAACGCGATTAATTTCGGAGAAGAAGAATAATAAGAAACGGAGCAATTCCAATAGGGTCCTCGCACCGCGGTGCTCGGGCCCTAACTAGTCTAAGGTTGGCTAGGTGTAATCTGAAGTCACTTCCGTCAAAGATCGTTTTCCGTTTACCTTCACTTTGATCTTCTACGAGTGGAATGTCTGCAGGCATGAATGTAAGTTCAAAGATCTTTATTTATCTGTCAGATAGTGTGACAATGTTGCCGCTGCTAGTGAAGCGTTCAACACGGTTGTATCGGAAAAACGTTTATTACTGGAAGCTTTTCAACACCGGAGTTTCCAACTTAGCCGCTGTTCTTTTCGTAGTTCAGTTCACAAAGAATGTGGAGCAGTGACGTGCGTGTTATTTACCTGCATAGCGCCATTTGCCGTGTTATATTTAATGTTGTAAATGTATACCGAGGAGAATGTTTATGTTTGGGCTACTGTATACAGACGGATTCTGTTAGATCTTATTTATTTATTTCAGACTAAACCACATGTTACCACCTCTGTTATCTTAATGACTGTACAAACCTGGATGATAAATAATAATAAAGTGGCACATCCTGAAGAGATGGACAGTAACTTATGCCTTCTGTTACACTTCTAGCATTCCACCAAACTTCAGAGAACAGATTCCTTTACAACGACACGCATTTACTTTAGACAAAGTTTGGATTAAACGCTAAGCAGAGCACACGAACAAGTAAAGATGCTTTATTTTATTAAGTGCATGTGTAATGCTGTTTGCAGAAAAGCTGGCAAATGTAAATAGTACTGGCAAATGCAAATACATTCTATCTTCACAGCATTGGAGAAAAAAAAAACTTGTACTATTTTTTTTATCTTACCTGTATTAAGTATTAAGCTGTTCTTTGATTTAACCTCTCAACATTTCTTTTTTTATCTTTACCTTGCCATCACATATTTTGCCATCAAGATTTTTCAGACCGTTTACATTTTCACATGTGACCAACAGTTCCTCAACAAATATAAAATATCATAATGAAATATTACCAAAATATTTATCTGACGGAGGTGAAAAAAAAAACAAAATGCATCAAATCAATCAATTACTGCATTCAGAAAAACACAACAAATAGGGCTGAAACGATTAGTCGACATTATCGACAACGTCGACAATAAAAAATTGTCGACAAATATTTTTTGTTGTGGAGTAGTCTTATCTCGTATGACCTAATGTAAGAGCCTGCAATAATGCGGTTTGACCAGTGTGGCGCTGTAGCGCAAGACTGTAGAATGCGATTCAGGAGAAAAAGAGAGCGCTTCAGAACCACAAACTCAACTGAATCTAAGCGTCATTTGGATGAATATGTAAATGTATTGCACGTTTTCCTCTCAGTAATGAAATAAACAACGAAAACTGACAACAGTGTGAAAGCAGCAGTTATAACCCTATAAGTTATTTTAAGATATTTTGAATAAAATAGTTTATCCAAAAATAGAGCCTCTTATCACTTACCTTTATTATGTTTCTTATCCGTATGTCTTACAAAAGGAGATGTTAGACAGAATGATGTGTATTAGACAGTTTCTCATCAGTCTTTCATCTCATTTTGTGTGCTGAATATATCCATTTGTATAATGATTTGGTAACACTTTACAATAAGGTATCATTTGTTAACATTAGCTAATGTATTAATTAACGTGAATGAACAATACATTTATTACATTTATGTATTCATTTTTTTTATGTTGGTTAATAAAAATGCAGCTGTTCATTGTTTGCTCATGTTAGTTCACAGTGCATTTACCAAATGTTAAAAAACAACTTGTGATTTTTATAAATGTATTAGTAAATGTTGTAATTACCATTAACTAAGACTAATAAATGCTGCAAAAGTTAATTCTTAGTTCATATTAACTAATGTTAAGTAATGAACCAAAATATTTACAATTCCAATTATTATACAATACATTGTATAATAATTGTAATTACGTAATATGCTAAATATGACCTTAATTTATGTTAGAATATGTATAACAATTTTTTACTAATTGCAAAAACTGAAAATTAAAGTATACTGATTAACCAGTAAAATAATAATTAATCTTTCTAATAATCGCTAGATCAATCGATTATCAAAATAATCGTTTGTTGCAGCCCTAACAGCAAACAGTGAGTATGTTATTGTTTAGGAAGCTTTTATTCGAGATTCACATTTAAGTATTTTGGCATATAATTGATTATCTATTTTCTCTGATCTCAGAACAGTATGTCTGCTGTACATCTGCTATGGTAACAAGGTAACACACAATAAAATGAACAAACAATTAGTTGGTAAAATTGTTACAATTAGTTCTTAAAACATCTTTACAAATGATCCAAAAATGTTCAGAATACAAACTGATATGTTTTATTCAGTGTTTCAGTCTAACTCTGCTAGAAGTGGTGACTATCAATCCACAAATGCAATATCTGCTATATATTTAGTATTTATACATTATTACAAAAATTAAATACTATTTTATATTTAATATCATAAAAAAATGATGAAATCACGTTGAATGTCAACTCCTTCAAAAATGGTGGGGACATTTGACTGTGTTGATAAATTTGCCATTTGTTTTGTGAAAGTCTATGTAGTAGCCAGAGCATGTGAGCGGAGCGGAGTGGGGAGCGGAGCGGTAATATTTCCTTAAGAGCGCAGAGCGCCTTTCTGAAGATTCCGCTCCGCTCGCTCAACCCAGAACACCCTTTGGTGATTTACTTGTTCGCGATCGAGAAGCTGTAGAGATCGAGAAAAGTAGAGCAATCCGTGTATCATTCGTTCAATCGTTTTTTCAAATTGAAACCAAAAATGAAAAAAACAAAAAACGACTTGTTTTTCCATTATTTATTCCCTGAACCAAAATGAAAAAAACGAATAATGACTTTTTTTTTCGATTTTCTGATTGTGCGCTCAGATCAAAATAGAAAAAAACGAATAACAGGATTTGACTAATTTTAATTTTGATTTTTAATTTACCCAAACTGGCATGACCCGAAAGTTTATGGATGTAACTTCGTTGCACGTTTGAACACCACGTTGACAGCCATGGAAAGTTTTGTGCTGTTCAGAGGAAATCTTTCCACCTTCAATACCATGACTGAGGTGCCCCTGAGCAAGGCACCGAACAGGCGCATAACTCTTAGGGAAGATGACATAACTATTGATAAAGGATCTTTCAGGTAACTTAACGTACTGTAGATTGAAAGGCTAATTTACACCCCCACACCAGTAGCGTAGCCAGAAAAGAGACTCTGGTTGTGCATCAGAAAAACTTGGTGTGCCACATTTATTGTCAGATTAATACGCAAAAAACAAATAAATAACATAAAAAATCAGAGTAGTATTACTAACATTACAGATATGATGATCAGAGATGCAGTTGTAGACTAATTTTCTTGAGTGACGCGCCTCCCTGCAACTCCTCCCTCACTGACAGAATTTCAGGTGAACTGCGTCTTTTTCACCAGGCTTGAGTTTGAGTTTTATAAGCTTTCTCACTCATCAATACAGCCACCTACAATAAAAAAAAATGTAATGCCGCAATAGACACGACTTTTCATTTAATTTTCACTTTATCCACAAAAAATCGTAAGTTTAAATACAATCTGTGAGATATTAATAGCCCACAAAAAAATAAAATAGAAAAGTTAAATAAATTGTATGTTGCATTTATACTGACCAGAATAAGCTGTTTCACATACGTCTACACACAAATTAAGCAGTTTAAAACTTCGTTAAAATGGTAACGGAACAGTACCTATTTAACGAAAATAAAGTCAGTTATTCGGTAATCCTGTGGTTGCGTGTTATATAGCTACGTTTTGAGGATTTATTATCTGTAACTAGCCTACTTGTTCATGTACGAAATAAAAAGCTAGCATTTTGTAAACAATCAAACAATAAAGAAAGAAAGAAAGAAAGAAAGAAAGAAAGAAAGAAAAAGAAAGAAAAGAAAAATCCACATTCCCGGTCCTGTTTCGCGCAGCTGATTCTTTTAGATGAATATGTGCATTTTGTGCGGATATGAACTTAATTATTAGCCTATCGCGCTTGCCTACTGCATGACATGGAGGCGCCCGCGCAATCCCTTGTATTTTTTTTCTGCAGAAAGAACTTTTTTCTGATTTATGAAAACATTAAAAAAAATGTGCTTTTGAAAAATAGCGAAATAAACGAAATGCGCTTTCTGCCGTCTCATACAATCTCCGTGAAGTGGAGCGCGTCACAGCAACGAACATATCAGGGGCGTAGCGGCAGGTGGCAGACCTAAAAATAGATGCAGAAATATTTTTTATAATCGAAAAAAACAAACAAAAAAAAAAAAAACAGCGCTAAAGAGGGGCTAGCAGCTGCTTCAGCACCCCAAGAAAGACCAAAGCACCCCATAGCACCAACACACATAAGAAATAAATCAAAACCATTTGACTCATTATGCATGCATATATGCAACTCCTGCATTGCAATACAGCGTGACATGATCACTTTTCGAAATTTCACAGCATCTTATTTTAATAACGAAAAGTGCCAGGCATGCCTTGCCTACCCCGCACATGAACGTGTCTTTAATAGAGAAATGTACACCTTTTCATTCCGGCTATGCATTTTTTTTTTAAATGTTCGTTGCTGTGACGCGCTCCACTGAGACTGTATGAGAAGGCAGAAGGCGCATCTCGTTTATTTCGCTATTTTTCAAAAGCACATTTTTTTTTGGATGTTATCGCGAGTGTTCTTTCTGCAGAAAAAACAATACAAGGGATTGTCAGTTTTTTCTGATGCACACCCAGAGTCTCTTTTCTGGCTACGCTACTGGTGTGGGTGGTGTAAATTAGTCTTTAAATCTACAGTACCTTAAAGATCCTTTATCAACAGTCATGTCATCTTCCCTAATGCGCCTGTTTCCTCTGAACAGCACAAAACATTCCATGGCTGTCAACGTGGTGTTCAAACGTGCAACGAAGTTACATCCATAAACTTTCGGGTCATGCCAATTTGGGTAAATTAAAAATCAAAACTAAAATTAGTCAAATCCCGTTATTCGTTTTTTTCTATTTTGATCTGAGCGCACAATCAGAAAATCGGAAAACGAGTCATTATTCGTTTTTTCATTTTGGTTCAGGGAATAAATAATGGAAAAATAAGTCGTTTTTGGTTTTTTCATTTTTGGTTTCAATTTGAAAAAACGATTGAACGAATGATACACGGATTTTATCAAGTCAAACAACATTCGTTTCTATAATTCATTTGAATTTTGGTTTTGAAATCTAAATGTCATCAGCATTATTAGCATCCAGTGTTTTGCATGTGTTTTTTATCATAAATACTCATATTTACATGAGGCATGTTTTTTCAGGTAATAAAAGAGGGACTGATGGATCATCGGTGAGTTCAGTAATGCCAGTGATTTAGATCTGATTTCAGTCTTTAAAGCTCAAGTGTTATTTTCACAGTTTTAACGGTTTGTTGTCTGAAGGTCAAAGATGAGAATGAAGATAAAGGGACGTATGAAACAATCAACATGTCCATTCCTGCTGCTGCAAGAGACAATGTGAGTCAACTAAAGCATTCAGCATTCAGTTCACTGTCTGTTCTAGAATGTGATTTACTGAAAACTGTTGTGTTCTTGAACATATTACAGTGAGAGATATGTCTGATCTGTGGATTAAACTTGATTTCATTGATGTTTAGGAGCAGACAGATGATGTGACTTATTCTGAAGTCTCTTCTTCTGGTAAAAAGCCAGTAAAATCACTCACTGTGAGTAGATAGAAGCTCATTCCCTTGTTCTTCATTAGTGACTGCTGTCCATCCTATTCAGAGAAAATCACAGCAGCTTCTCTCATCTATATGCTGCTCAAATGGAGCTCTGCATCTCAGTCTCAGATAAATCAAGCTCATCGATAATAATAATAATAATAATAATAATAATAATAATAATAATGTGCTGTTGTTTCAGGATCATAATGATTCAGTGACTTACGCTGCCATCAGATGAACAGAAAATGATCCACGAGTTGAGCTTTACTCCTCTGTGAACAAGAACAAGAGCTCCACAAATAAACATTAATGATACAGATCACTGCTTGAGCTCATCATATCAGCAGCAAATGAGACGGTTCTCCAGATGCTGATATTCACATCTTTGCTGTTTGGAGGAATTAGATATTTGTATGTGAACAAACAGAACTTGTATGTCAATTATTTTAAAGCAAAGTGCTGTAAAAAACTTTTACCAAGGTTTTTTTTTTTTTTTTTTAATTGCAGTAGAAATGACTTTTGCTTTCAGTATATCGGCTGTTTCTTGTAGAAAAAGACATCAGGGAGACAGTTCAAATGACATTTCCATCAAATATTCTTTATGTCAAAAAAATTAAATATCAGTTATTTATTTTTCCCACGTGACAATATTTATCACTGAAGTGATATTTATAGCGTACAAAAAAAGCAGTTTTAGGCCAGCTGTTTATTATTTTTATTATATTCAGTCATGGTGTTTATTAGACTCTGATTATTGTAATTCAGTGATTTTATTTATTTATTTTGTATTCAGATTCAATTAAATGTAGTGCAACAGATGTATGATATATAAACACTTTACATCATATTTTTATTCTCATTCCAGTGATGATCATTTGATATGAATGAAGATGTCTCTTATTTCTCTGTCAGGGTCATAGTCTATATGTGTGATTTTTGGATTGGTTCTGTTCCTGATAAAGAGATGTTTTTCTAGTCTGATGGATGGCAGGTGTTTCATATTAAATCATTATCGCCCCCTACTGGTGCACTCATGCAATTCAATTCACTGTTTATAGCTACAGAAACAAACACACATTGTAAATCAGTCGTTTCCTGTTGGTTTTGTCTTCTCCAACTCATTGATTAAAGTTGCTACTCATTTTATCAACATCTTTTATTGTCCATTTATTGCATACTGAATCTGTTTGCACCAAGAATACTTTAATGTCTTTTGGTTTATCCAAGCAGTGATTAAATCCATCATGCTGATAGCATTTCTTAAAGGGATAGTTCACCCAAAAATGATTTAATTTACTCATCTTCAAGTTGTTAAACCTGTATAAAGCTCTTTGTTCTGATGAACACAAAGGAGGATATTTTGAAGACAGATCATTAGGCCTTTCACACAGTAATACTGGTATGACTTTACTGTTAAACAAAAAAAAAAAAAGTGTTTTTCTTGTGAGAAGTAAATGTAATCATTGATTTTTAAGAAGTTAATTTATTCAATTATTATTAATAAATGTGATGCGATCTAGAAAACCCAACACATGGTGAAATTTGACCTTTTTTAGGTTTTGATATCATATGAAAGCTAACTTCCAAAGCACTTTCCAAAGCTGTTATTTTGTCCATAGCTTGAACGTAACTAAAGTTCACTAATCCATTATAACATCTTTTAGGGCACTGACATCACCAAGATTGAGCAGATTGAAACGAGTAAGATTGTTTAAGTGAGCAGCTACAGTACTTCAGACATCTGACGATATTAATAAATAAATAAAACCAAAGTTGTGCCAGTGGCATCTATCAGTTGTATTGTGTGGGGGCCGGAAGGAAGCGCGGTTCCTCACAGTGCAGCATGTGATCTTCAGCACCATGGAGAGCAGCGGCAGAGGGGGACACAAGGGCAGGTTACCCAGCAATGTTCAGGACCAGGTTTCCCCTCTGATGGGGAGCCTCAGCTGCAGCTGTTGACACATTTAGCAGACACAGAAAAGCCTGCCATGAACTTGAGTGTTTGATGGCTGTCAGCAATCTCCATTTAGCCTATTTAGCTTTTGAACTGCAACTGTTTTCATATCAGACATGAAGCACTGCACTGCGGCTAATGAACTGAAGTCTGAATTTTAGTAAGTTTATTTAATGAAATCAGAGCCTTTTGAAATGTAATCATCACACAAGTTATAATCACAATTCTGGCCCGTACCCAAAATTTAAGATCTCTTAATTATAATTAAGACTTTCTTGTACAATTTAAGACTTTTTATGACCTTAAAATTTAACTAAATGTAAGACTGTTAAAGGACCCAGGCTTCTGTCTCTGTTGTGGTTGGGAAGGAGAAGAGACTCTGATAATGAAAGTGTTTCTGGTCTGAGTCACCAGCAGATGGCAGTAATGCACAGAAAAGAAAGAAGCAGAAGAAGAAAAGTGCTAAACTGAATGTGCTTCACTCTCCAAACCAGTAGGTGGCGGAAAAGGATCTTTTATGTTCCTCTAAACTGTCAAAAACACGAGAAGAAGAAAAGGAAGCGACACGTTTCGAAACTAATGTTTCAAAACAAAATATTTGGACGTTTTCCAAAAAAGAACCACGAATCGTTTTCAAGGATGACATGCATTCAGAGCAGCAGAAGAACAGAAACCTGTAAAGACAGAGTTTATTGAAGATTACAGTGAGAACACGAGTGATCCAGAACTCTTCAGAGTGAAGCAGGAAGATACTGAAGAAAAAAAAAAGAGGTTGGTGTTTATTCCTTATTCTTCATTAACGATGCTGTGAAACATTGAAACTTGAAATAATTTGATCAGATTTTCTGGTTGTAGTCAGTCAGTATAACGAAGCCTATCAAATCATTACACGTAAGTGAATGAAAATAACTTCTTATGAAAACTGATTAAAAAGTACTTTAGTATCAGAAGTACTAGTACTCTTTCTGACATTTGCTGCTGGATCTGTCGTCTCTGTAGTGATTAAACATGAGATATCATTAGTTTTGGGTTTATCTAACAGACAATCGTTGGTCTCATGAATCTGTTATTGGTTCCTGGTCACAAAGCACAGAGTAGCTCCAGCTGCAATGTTCTTCCTCAAGACACATGCAGTTCTGTTTATTAACCACTAGAGCACCAAAAGATACAGACTGCAGCTTTAACTTCAACAGCTGATGATGGAGAACGAGTTCACAAGCATAAGATTACATTAGATGACCTTTGTGTCTTTCCCTAATCAAACAGACCTCATTCAGTCATCAATAGAGACTCCAATGATAGACACATTCAGCATTAGCAGTGTTGAGGAGGCTCCAGGAGCAGGTTTAGGATCTGCTGCTCTATAAACTGCAGAAATGAATGTGCTTTAGCTTCATCAGGTTCCTCATTCCTGCTCCTGGAGAGACACTTTGAAATAAACACTTTAGATTCATTAAACACATGAAACTAACAGTGAATTTATAAATTGTTTGCAGCAAACATTGATACGAAAGGAAGAAGCTGAGTTTAAGTTTTATACAGAGTTAAAGAAACAAGAGGAAATGGCATCTGAATGTGTGACAGTTCACAGGTATCCATCTAAACTGGGTTCAGAGATGATCTCATGTCTGTGTGGGTTAAAGCAGTGGTCAAACTGTTCCCACAGTCACCAGTTACACTCTGAAAATAGTAAAACACAAAAGACAAACATTAGTGTTGGGGGGGGGGGGGGGTACAAAGGTGTTTTTTTTTATTTTTTTATATTCAGAGTTGTTTACAGAGTTAAAGAGTTGGATTCTCATGCTAAACGTGGCCAAAGTTGAAAAAAATAATTTGGACAAATGACAGAATTTCTTCAGAAATGATTTATTTTTTAGTGAGCAAATGTTTAAAAATCCACAGCAATCTTAGTTTGATGCAAAATAGGCCGCAGATTAGATTAATCAGCCGTACGACTAGAGAAGGCCTTAGACTTTCTATCATGTGATAAAACAGAGATAGGAAGAGCTACAGGCACACTGGGTTCTCGCTTGTTCTGTAAACATTTGTGAATGCTGCTGCTGTCGTAGTGGGGACCCGACACACATCACTGAGAGCTGTTATCAGTTGATTTTGGTTCACCTACAGCAGATGGATGTGGGTTTGGGTCCTGGCGTTGTGGCAGCAGCCGAAGAGCTCTCACTGGAGGAGGAGGGCGAGCTGGGCCTGCAGGATTTGGTGGTTGTGGTGCCCTCTGTTTTATAGTTGATATCTGGGGGCTTGCAGCGAAAGAGTGAGAGAATCTGGTCCCAGCATAAACAAGTTCCTCCGTTTGCTGTGAGAAGCTTAGAAGTGGAGATGCTGGAGAGAGGGATAGTGTGTCTGGTGAGTGTGGCTGTGGCTCTGGTGTTTCTGTTGGCTGAAATGTGTTGTCCTAGCTTCTCTGGCTGATTTCCAGAAAGTCGTCCTTGGGTGCTGAGTCTCTGAGCTGTTAGGATACGTCACAGTCTGTCTGTAATGAGCTCTGTGGGCAGCTGGCATGGTGTCCATCAGCAGTGGTTGTTGTGGCCATGTGGTGTTATCAATGTCCTTTTGGGATGTGTCAGCCACATGACTGATATGAAGTCCTCTGATCACTTTGTCCAGGTGTGTCATTCAGGTTGAGTGGATTAGCACACAGTACTGAAGGATGATTGAGGGAGAAATATATATTGTCCTTTAGCACTCTTGCACCAAGTTTGTTTGGGTGGAGGCCATCCAGTTTAAACATTCGTATATAGCCCCAGAAAAGATTGAAGTTGTTGATGAAGTTGACTCCTTTTAAACTGCAGGTTCTTTGTAGCCATGTATTCAGCCCAAGCAACCATGAAAACATGTTAGAGTGGTCCACTGATGAACGACTTAACTTCAAGTCTTCGAAATGTTTCAAAGAGTTCACTGAAATCCTTCTTTAGGAGTTTTGACTGCTCTTTCCGAATATTGTTCTTTCCTACATGGTTGATGATTCGATTTGCAGTCTTTTTGTAGCAATGTTAGCTGCTGGCTGATACGATCCATGTTCAGTCACATTTAGGGATTCCTCACCCACATTCATTAATGCTTCAAATCTGTTCTCAAGGTGTATAGGGGGTGGTATAATACCAGTGTTTGCAAGCCTTGTCATAGCTGTATCTGGGGTAGAGGATGCTATGGCAGCAATATGAGATACTCGTGACAATCTGATGTCTCGAGTGCCTTTAGGTCTTGCTCCCTGTTTGTGCCATTAGTGTGTTGATTTGGCTCATTCCTCTACACCTGGTAATGACTCTTGAGATTCACTAGATTCACAGGACTCACCGGCTGTATGCTGAGGGGTCCATGATGATGATCTGCTAAGTGTTCCACCAGTTTTGGAAGTCCAGCAAGTAACTTTGTTTCAAGAACCGCAATCCTTTGTAGAAGTCTGTGGCAGTTCTTGCAGCAAATAGATTCCACAAGAGGCATTTTCTTTCTCGTCTATTTGAATGTAGGCAGCTGTGTTTTCCCGTCTCTGGAATGTAAGCTGCTGGCAGTGGGAGGCAGAGTTTTCTTTTTCATAATATTATTCCAGTCCCGAAAAGTTTCAGTGTTTTTGCCGAAAAAAAAAAAATATTGTTTGAGCACTGTGCTGATCTGCTAAAGTTAAAATCTTAGAAAAAAAAACAATCAGAGAAAAGTACATAAACAGAAAGCAAAGCGCAGAGCAGAGTGTCCGAACAGTAGCGAAGCCGGAAGCCTAATAAACATCATGACTGAATTAATGAAGATGATAAACACGTTAATTGACCTAAAACAGCTTTTTTTCTAAAAGTGGGGCTACTACTAATAAACTGTAAGAAAATCTTCAAAATAACAGAAGAAAAAATAAATGTAATGAAGTTATAGTGACTTCAGGAAATGCAGCATGACTGATAAATATTGTCCTAATAAATATTGTCAAGTGTGAAAAATAAATAACTGATATTTATTTTATAGACATATAGAATATTTGATGGAAATGTCATTTTAACTGTCTACCTGACATCTTTTTCTGCAAGAAACAGCCGATATACTGAAAGCAAAAGTATTTTTTACTTTTTTGTTTACTGCACTTTGCTTTAAAATAATTGACAATAATTGAAAAGTTCTGTTTGTTCACATATAAATATCTAATTCCTCCAAACAGTAAGGAATATCAGCATCTGGTGAAAACGTAATGTATCTGTAATGATCTGTATCATTAATGTTTATTTGTGGAGCTCTTGTTCTTGTTCACAGAGGTGTGAAGCTCAACTCGTGGATCATTTTCTGTTGCATTGCATTGTACAAATCAGTATTGCTCCTGACTTCTGAAGTGGCTAATTCTGAAGCGGCTGTTTTTTTACATTCATTCTATTATTATTATTATTATTATTAGCGATGATGAGCTTCATTTATCTGAGACTGAGATGCAGAGCTCCATTTGAGCAGCATATAGATGAGAGAAGCTGCTGTGATTTTCTCTGAATAGGATGGACAGCAGTCACTAATGAAGAACAAGGGAATGAGCTTCTATCTACTCACAGTGAGTGATTTTACTGGCCTTTTTCCAGGAAGAAGAGATATTAGCATAAATCACATCATCTGTCTGCTCCTAAACATCAATGAACACAACAGTTTTCAGTAAATCACATTCTAGAACAGACAGTGAACTGAATGCTGAATGCTTTAGTTGACTCACATTGTCTCTTGCAGCAGCAGGAATGGACATGTTGATTGTTTCATACGTCCCTTTATCTTCATTCTCATCTTTGACCTTCAGACAACAAACCATTAAAACTGTGAAAATAACACTTGAGCTTTAAAGACTGAAATCAGATCTAAATCACTGGCATTACTGAACTCACCGATAATCCATCAGTCCCTCTTTTATTACCTGAAAACAAAACATGCCTCATGTAAATATGAGTATTTATGATAAAACACTTTCAAAACACTGGATGCTAATAATGCTAATGACACTCAGATTTCAAAACCAAAATTCAAATGAATTCTAGAAATGAATGTTGTTTGACTTGATAACTCTCTGAAACTGACATACAATCTAAACTCGATGTGTTTGTTTGCTCTTCATTAAAGAGAGATCTGAAACTGTTTCTAATTTTTAGAAAAGAGGACATCTGAAAACTCACCAGCTCTTTTTCTCCAGATCAGACAGAAAACAACAAGAAGGAAAACAGCAAATGCAGCAGCAGAAACAGAAATCACTAGAGGAGAAGAAGACACTGAAGAAGAGATGGTCACAGTCAGGGATTGATGACTATTAGAGTCAAAATGAAAGCATCACCAGTAACATCATCATGACTGAATCAGTAGCACCTTGATGTGTAGAAATATCTGCTGATTGTGTTTCTCTGTGATTCTGAGAGTCTGTGATGTGGACTGGATTCACTGCTGCCGTTGTTTTATCTTGAGCTGTAAAACATGGATTAGTTCAGATGCATCATTCTGTCACGAATCATGTCTCTCACCACTAGAGGGAGCTTTCATGGATACTCTGAACTCTGTCACACTCCATTACCCACAACCCCTTCTTGTGACCCATCACCTTTACACCTGTCGACCATCTTTACTCATTACACATGGACTATAAATAGAGCATCATTTCACTGTGTACTTTGCAAAGTCTTGATTTGCCTTGCTATCAATTCCACAGTTATTTCCTGTGTTTTGTTTACCCTGTTTCTGACCTTGTTTTGTTCCTCGTTCTTGATCCTGATCTGCCTGCCTATCGACCCCTTGCTTGTCTTTTGGATTACCCTTGTTAGCTAGCTGCCTTCCCTGTCCCTGTGTTTGGATATTGACCATTCTCTGTTATACATACGCTGTTCCTGTTTGCTCCTGTTTGACTTTGAGTATTATTATGAATAAAGCTGCATTTGGACCTCCACTCCGCTGTCTGTCCGTTACACATACTGTAAAACAGGGCTTTTCATAGTGTCTGAGAAATAATTTGCTATACAGAGGTGCAAAAACGGTGTATTCAGTGTATGAAGTGCATGTATTGAAAGAGTTTTATTAAGTGTTTTTTAGCATTAATAAATTCAAAAATGTATTTATTATAAACTGAGAAGATATGAAACGCTCACCATCTGACACATTCTGACACAGACACAGTCACACGACCAAAATGAATAAAGGAGGTAAATGTTCTGGGGCGCATAACAGAATACAAAGGGGGAAAATAAAAATAATGCATTAAAATGATGACAGCAATGTCCAAGAGAACTAACAGAAATTTGGTATTATTATTCTTTTATTGTAAGTCATTCAACATTTACTGTTGTTGCCTAAGAGGGCACAGTGATTAACGATATCAGTTCCTTTCTGAGTAACGTTATCTCTATTGCTCAAAATCAATCAATCAATAAATAAAAATATAAATCAATAGGCGTTTGAATTACATTTGAGAGATGAAGATTGAGAATGAGGATACAAGATAGCAACCTTTCACTGAAATTATCAAATTCAAAATGGGTCTTTTGTGAGATTCAGATAGATGTTTTTTTTGAAAATTCTTGTTACTTTATACACTACCTGTAAAATGTTTGTGAACAGTAAGATTTTTTTTTATGTTTTTAAAGAATATTCTTCTCTCACCAAGCCTGCATATATTATTTCAGCAATATTATTGCTTTTATTTCAGCAAAAGCATATTGTGAACTATTTTTTACTATTTTAAATAACTGCTTTCTATTTGAATATATTTTAAAATGCAATTTAATCTTGTGATCAAATCTAAATTTTCTGCATCAATCTTCAGCTCCAGTCTTCAGTGTCACATGATCCTTCAGAAATCACTCTAATATGCTGATTTACTGTTCAATAAACTTTTATTAGTATTATAACTATCAACATTTAAAACACAAGTACATTTTTTCAGGATTCTTTGAATAGAAAGATCAGCATTTATAAAAAGATCAGAAATTATAGAAATTTACACCTTAAACCTGAAAAACTTCTACAGCTGTTTTCAACATAATAATACAAAAACAAAAAGTGATGTTTTAAATGGTATAATAGTGATTAAATAATGTCCAAATATAAAAAGTAAAACTTTTAGCTATATTATGGAGTGGAAATGGTAGGCTAAATGAGACAATGAATGGTCCTATGCTGTGATCTAGTGGTCATAGTGAGAATGCCATGTTGCTATACCATATTTTCCAGGCTATAAGTCATGTTTTTTATCATCTGAAATGATCTGAAACTGCTACAACTGATATTCCAAAGAAACTCATATAAATGCACTTATAAGGTCAAATAAGCAAAACATAGACACTTAAAATTATACACTTCAAAGTTTGTAGATATATTTCTCATGTTTGTGTGAAATATGCAGTATTCACAGAGGTTTGGTTTATTTTTGTGATGTTTCAGGAAGAAGATTGTGGGAAGCATTTAGTTTGTTCTTTATTTTACAAAAGTAGGATGTTTTACTGTTATTTTTAAACCCTTTGCTGTTTTGAATGCTGTTTTGACATCACAGCCTCTTCATCTTTAAACCAGTGTTCATTTTGATTTAGTCTTAGTCATAGTCTTTTGACTAAAATGCCATTTAGTTTTAGTCTTACTTTAGTCATCTGAAATGTTTCTTAAGTAACTTCTCATGAAGAACAAGAACATGGTCTTCTTTTCAATGAAATACCAGTGGTTATTTAGGCAAATTATACATTATATTTACCACATTCTTCATTCTTTCAAGCACTGGCAAAAGCTCATAAATGGGTGTGGAGGAGGCACTCTATAGCGCCACCTTTTGACGATATTTGGGGGTTCGTTTTTTCTACACTCACCAAACTCGGACATATATTGTTCACTTCAATCTGGACAACTTTCTAATTTACATCCATTAGCTGTGACCACCAGGAAGTCAGCAATTTTGGTTTGAATGTGGATTTTTGGAAAATCAGGCTGTGGAATTTGAAGTACTCCTATCAGGAAAAATAAGAAATCCACACCAAACTTTTTCTGCATGATGCCAATATACTGAAGATGCTAAATTGTGAGCGGATTTGGGATATCTTGAACGGTGTTGACGTGGTGATTTATTAAAGGAACTGTAAAAACAACAACCATAGTTTTATATATTTAAAATGCAGCATTTTAAATATATTCAAATATACTCTTTCAAACTTTTTTCATACAGAAAACTAGTCATTCTGAGGAAGTATGTAAGAATTCAAACAAATCCAAAGCTCTATGAATTTAAGAAAATTAAAAAAACAAATAGACATTTCATGTCAATCTGTGTGTGTGTGGATGTGTGAGTGTCAGAGTGTGGGGAGGGGGGATGGGTGGAAAGAGAAACAGAGTCAGAGAGGGAGAGAGGGGGGATATTTAAACTCTTTGTAACAGAGAGATGAAGACTGTAATACCCAGCATGAACACCGGATGAAGTCATATGCTAAGATATCGTTTAACCCATCAGAAAAAAATACATTCACAGAATCAGTTGATATGTAGTTTACTTCTATATAATTACAGAAACAAATACATAAAGTAAGTTAATATGTCCTTTACTTGTAATATAGTTTATATAATTCACATTTCACAAATGCTTATAGAATTTTTTTTTTTTTTATGGTTATGGATCATAAAATGTGTTAATTTACAATGAGGTCTCTTTTTTTGGTTAACATTAATTAATGCATTAACTAATATGAACTAACAATGAACAATATATTTTGACAGCATTTATTAATCTTTTTTAGAGTTAACAAAAATATTCCTGTTCATGTTAACTCACTGTGCATATAAACTAATATTAAAATACAACTGTGCATTTTAATTACATAATACATGTTGAACTTAGCATTTATTAATGTTAATTATTACTATCTAATTATTTTTCTTGTTAACTAATATAATTAACCTAATCACACATGGAGGTCACTACAGTGGACAGATATTTGGAAATATCACACTGGTGGACTCACCATAGGGTGATTCAGCCTTTTGTATCAATTAATGACCTTGCTATTCCATGCTAACTTGTCATTAGCGGTTATCAAGAGACATTTCCATAGTTTTCTATAAAGATAGATATGCACAGTTTCCCTAAAGTCATATTGTTAATTTTTGTGTGTCTGTGTTGATATTGTAGTGTAATCCTTTCATTGCTGTAACCCTTGAAACCAGACAACCAGAGCGATACTGTAAATCCATGTGTCCGCCGTGCACCATTTTCCTGATTACACCAGGGTGGCGTTTGCACTGAGGGCGTTTGCACTGAGGGCGAGTGCCCGCCCATCGCTGAATGACTCCGCCCATATATTTTTGACTTATTATTTTATACAAAATGATTTAAAGACTTAAATGTGAGGTTTATCCTGTTAGAAAAACATTCCATCACCATAAAGCCCCTCCTCCCCCCCCACACTTTTTAAAATGGCTGCTACACCCCTGATGTGATCTATACACCAATGCGACTTTTATGAGGATCTAAAATGATTGATGAGATTGTTTTCTCACCTGAAATCTTGACAGTATATGTGACTGAGGTCTTGACTTGATCTCCTTGAGTAACTTCACATCTCCACTCTCTGTTGTCATCTTCATTCAGGAGTGTTGTAGTCAGAGTGATGATACAGTGTCCTGGAGCTGATATCTGATATCTGGAGTCTGATATCTTCAGTTTATCACCAGCCTGATTCACCCACAACAGATCAACTCCCTTAAAACGACCCGAATCACCACAAGAGACTCCATATAATGAATATAACTGACAGGAGAGAGACACAGAGCTGCCTGCACTGATCTCAGTCTGTGAGGATGATGAAGAGACTGAAACACAAAATAACACACAAATCACACACTTTTCAATCATCATGAGAGTTTAAATCAAGAATTATGATTAAATTAAATTGAACACATAATCATAAAATTACCATGAAGAACATGCAGATAAACACGTGCATCATCTCCTTGTTGTTGTCCATTCACAAATTGTTGGCAGGTGTAAAGTCCATAATCTTCTTTTGTGATGTTCTTGATGTTCAGAGAGCAGTCAGACCCCAGACTCAGTCTCTCATGACTCTCTGTGTCTTTCTTCTTTATCCCATGAGCAATCAGTTCAACTGCTGATGAATTGTTATAATAGTTCCATGTAGTTGATTTGCAGTCATGAAGAGCATTATTACAGGGCAGACGGACATTTTCACCAGAACTGATGAACAAATGATCATCATCCACTCCACTGATACCTGAAACACAAGAACATTTGAATGATCATTATGATATATCTATGAAACTTTTGTTTTGCATAAATAAATTGTATATAAACTTGTGTATGCAGATATAAACTGAACTCTTTGACAGGAGTGTAAAGAGCATGTAGAAATGTGTTACCTGTGAGAAGTGAAGAGAGAAAGATCAGTCCCAGCAGACACAAATGACACTCATCAGCCATTTTCTCTTTCTGTCAGTCTTCCTCTTCATTATATGCTCACAACTTTTTCTTTAAATACTGTCAGCTCTTCCTGTGTTTAACTTCCTCTGATCTGATTGGCTGAGTGTTGAAATGCTGCTATTTAGTGACACAATGTCAGTCATTATGGAGAAGTAGAAGAACTGAGATCAGTTCAGTCAGTTTTAACCTGCAGCCATTCTGTAAACGATTCAATTTGTTAAATCTACTGCAATGCACCTTTTTTCTCCTCTCAACTCGAATGTTCATCTTTTGTCTGTTTGTATTGTGGTTTGTGTGCTAGTGTTTTCAGAAGCTGGCTGTGAGAACTCAGTTTGACCACAGAGATCTGAGATCATCTCTGACCCAGTTTAGATGGATACCTGTGAATTGTCACACATTCTGATATCAGTTCCTGTTGTTTCTTTAACTCCGTTTCAAACTTCAACTCAGCTTCTTCCTTTTGTATCAATGTTTCCTGCAAACCATTTATAAATTCACTGTTAGTTTCATGTGTTAATGAATCTAAAGTGTTTATTTCAAAGTGTCTCTCCAGGAGCAGGAATGAGGAACCTGATGAAGATAAAGCACATTCATTTCTGCAGTTTATAGAGCAGCAGATCCTAAACCTGCTCCTGGAGCCTCCTCAACACTGCTAATGCTGAATGTCTCTATCAATGGAGTCTCTATTGATGATTGAATGAGGTCTGTTTGATTAGGGAAAGACACAATGGTCATCTAATGTGATCTTATGCTTGTGAACTCGTTCTCCATCATCAGCTGTCGAAGTTAAAGCTGCAGTCTGTACCTTTTGGTGCTCTAGTGGTTAATAAACAGAACTGCATGTGTCTTGAGGAAGAACATTGCAGCTGGAGCTACTTCTCTCTGTTTATGTCTATGGTGTCTAACCTTTTTCAATGTGACATAATGCACAACTCTGCCTCTTTTTGTTAAATGTCGGTTTTAATCAATAATAGCAAATTATACAAATATAAATACAAAGTATAAAAGGCTTATATAAAAGGAAATAAAGACAAAAAGCAAACAATTCAGTCAAACTTCCTACATCAGTTTCTGTGAAGATATGTGCATTATTACCAGGACTTATTTAACCTACAACAATGCCAAACCATGGTTCAATGCAAAACTCAGACAGCTCTGTCAGGTCAAAGAAGATGCTTACAGGAATGGGGAATAAACAGGTCAAATACACACTGGAAAAGGAGATCAAAGCGGCAAAGAGGAATTATTCTGAAAAATTAAGGAACCAATTCTATTCCCATGACTCTTCATCAGTGTGGAAAGGTCTGAAGGACATCACTGGCTACAAGTCACCATCCCCCAGCACTGTGGACAATCAACATCTGGCAGACAAACTGAATGAGTTCTCTTGCAGATTTGAAAAAAAAAAACACCATTTACACCTCCAACAACCCCCCTCCCCCTCACCCCTCCTTTACAAATCAGCAAAGAAGACGTCCGCAAATTCTTCAAAAAGAACAAAAGAAAAAAGGCACCAGGCCCAGACGGTGTGACACCAGCCTGTCTGAAAACCTGTGCTGATCAACTGGCCCCCATATTTCCACTAATATTCAATAAATCACTAGCGTTGTGCGAAGTCCCTGCCTGCTTCAAACGCTCCACCATCATCCCCGTTGCAAAAAAAACTAAGATAACAGGACATAATGACTACGGACCTGTGGCGCTAACGTCTGTCGTCATGAAGTCATTTGAAAAACTGGTTCTGGCTTATCTGAAGGACATCACTGGACCCTTACTGGACCCCCTGCAGTCTGCTTACCGAGCAAACAGGTCTGTGGATGATGCTGTAAACATGGGTTTGCATTTCATCCTGCAGCATCTGGATAAATCAGGGACTTATGTAAGGATCCTGTTTGTGGACTTCAGCTCAGCCTTAAACACTATCATCACAAACCTCCTCCTGCCCAAACTAACTCAGCTCTCTGTGCCCACCTCTGTCTGTCAGTGGATTACCAGCTTCCTGACAGACAGACAGCAGCTAGTGAGGCTGGAAAAATACTCATCCAGCACCCGCACCATCAGCACTGGCGCTCCTCAGGGTTGTGTTCTCTCCCCTCTGCTCTTCTCCCTGTACACCAACGACTGCATCTCTAAAGGACCCCTCTGTCAAGCTCCTGAAGTTTGCGGATGACACCACACTCATCGGCCTCATTCAGAACAGTGATGAGTCTGCTTACAGACAGGAGGTTAAAGAGCTGGCTGAATGGTGCAGTCACAACAACCTGGAGCTCAACACGCTCAAAACAGTGGAGATGATCGTGGACTTCAGGAGAAAGCCCCCTGCTCTCCCCCCACTCACCATCATGAACAGCACTGTAAAAACAGTGGAGTCATTCAGGTTCCTAGGCAACAACATTTCTCAGGACCTGAAGTGGGACATTCACACTGACTCTATTGTGAAAAAGGCCCAGCAGAGGCTGTACTTCCTCCGTCAACTGAGGAAGTTCAACCTGCCACAAGATCTGCTGAAACAGTTCTACTCTGCCATCATCGAATCTGTCCTGTGCACTTCAATTACTGTCTGGTTCAGCTCAGCTACCAGTTCTGACCTCAGAAGACTACGCCGGATAGTCCGGTGTGCTGAGCGAATCATTGGTACAACCCTCCCCACTCTTCAAGATCTGTACCTGTCCAGAGTGCGCAAAAGGGCTAGTAAAATCACTCTGGACCCCTCACATCCCGCACACTCGCTCTTTGAACTGTTGCCATCTGGTCAACGCTACAGAGCCCTGAGCACTAGAACGACCAGGAACAGGAACAGTTTCTTCCCTCAAGCAATCCATCTCCTGAACACTTGAAAAATAACATGGAACAACAACACTATTACACTCACTCATTTATTTAATACACATACTTGTTTACATTTCTCATTTCTAATTTGCACCTGTACATAAATTGTTTACACTCATCTATTTTAGTTTATTTAAATTGTATATTGAGTATTTGCTTTTTTGCACTTTTTCTGTATATTTTTATATTGTTCTTTTATTATCTGTGTCTTTTCTTGTCATTGTCATTCTGTTGCACTGTGGAGCTTCTGTCACTAAAACAAATTCCTAGTATGTGCAAACATACCTGGCAGTAAAGCTCATTCTGATTCTGATTCTGATGCCTTGATTATGATTATGTTATATTATATTATATTATTATTATTGATTATGGTTGTCTTTGATTACAACCATAGATTACAACTCATATTTTAAAATTACAGACTCGTTTGTGTAGTTAACCTGAGTGATATATACATTTAAATGAGTTACATTTTTTTCTATAACAAATGGCCTACAGCAGTAACTAAATATGCATCTGCTGAATGCTTCTAACATTTACTTTATTGTATGTATAGTATATATACTGTAAATGTAATCACTTTATGCTATTTTCCACAACTTGAAGTCTTGGAATTTCAAACAGAATATAAAATAATAATATAAATATAAAAAGAATTAATAACAATAACAACAACAACAATAAAAATGAAACGGTGACAACTGCAATTAAAGGTTTAATAAAGTGAAATTCAAGACATGTTTCAATCTCTGTAAACCTAAATGTAAGAAACTTAAGAAATGTAATTTCTGTCTTGTTGGCTTGGTATAAATCTGAACCGATGTACAATAACACAAAGTCAAATCTGAATTCAGTCTCTGCAACTGTGAGGCATCAACAATACAACTTAAAAAAATATTACATGATAACACACACATCTTCAGGATGAATATTCAACTTTGAATATTTTCCTGTGGCTCCCAGGAGTTTTTCCACTTTGTGCCACTGTAAGACAGACAGGAAGACAAAAAAGCATTAATCATATTGTTAATTACTGTTAGAATAAAAATCTTGACATTGAGCTATTAGACGTAGTTTTCAAGTGTGCATGCATGCATTCATATATATATATATATATATATATATATATATATGCATTCGTGTGTGTATTATGTAATTATGTAATTTAGTCGTTTGACATTGTACTAAGAATGTGTCAGACAGTAACACTTTTATTAAATTTTATTAAAGACATCTTTTCAGCCAAGCATACTCATAATGCATCACATACCCCTTTGCTACAGTACATCTCATCTATTTCACATCATTAGCTTTTGACTACTAATATTATTAATGGCTGCTACGCTAATTTTCCTTTTGTCTCCACCTCGGGATGCACATCTAGGGACTGAGCCTCTCCAGCTGACCCCATGAGGAGATGACCTTCCTGCGTTGACGTCGAAGACAACACAAACTTCCCTATTACAGAATTAATTTTCTTAATTGCTAACTTTCTTGAATTGTAATTTGTCCTGTAATGTAATAACATGCTCATTTGTAAAGCCGCTTTGGAACAATAGTCATTGTAAAAAGCGCTATACAAATAAACTTTAATTGAATTGAAAATTCTTGTTCAAGACAACAAAATTCTAACGCAATTCTCAACACAGACATGATAAAAAAGTAAGCGATTAGTGGTTAGTATATTTTAGCCATAAATTTAATTTTATTTGTTATTTAATACACTACACTGCCCAAACATAATTTGAATTTTGTGACTTGCTTGACAATCAGACTGATCAAACTGCAATTGTAGTTTAAGCTGAATAAATGTTTATAAAATGTTTATGTATATCTAGTGTTAATATAAAAAATGTTGATGCACAGTTTATATAAATGTTTATTCTGTTCTGTCGATTAACTACAGTAAACTTCAGATTACATACATACCATCCAGAGCAAGGATGCCACTGCACCAAAACCTCCGCATGGCCCTTAAAAAAACAAACAAACAAACAAAGAAACTTGGTAAAATGAATTACATTTTTTAAATATATTTTCTTAAAGGTAGGGTCTACGATTTTTCAAAAATGCTTTAGAAAACTGAGCTGGGGCCAAATGGGCGGGTACCCAAACAAACTTGTAGCCAATCAGCAGTTGAGGTCTCAAAATGGGGCGTGTTTGTTTTGGTGATTTCGAATGTCAACATTGGCTTCCAGAAATCATGGACCCTACCTTTAATGAATTATCAATATATTATCATTAATGAAGAAGCAAATGTGTTGACTACATAATTACAATACATAATTAATTACAACATACATAATATCAAATTAGTATTGTTATTGTCAATGTTTTTTATTTTTATTTAATTTTGTACTTTTTTAACTTTAAATGTTTTTTTAAACAAACCTCCCTGATTCTTTTCCTCAAAATTTTCTTGTAGGGGAAATTGGTGGAGTCTTTATGAATGGGGCATTCTGAAACAAATTAAAATATGGTTATAATTTGTAATAGACATAAATAAAATAAAAAGTTCATCAGACATCTAAACATTTCCATGAGGGTCTTGGGTAAAGAGTAATTTACAAAGGAAACTGAGAATTGAAAATCAACTGAACAGGACCCTTTTCACTGATGTTACAGTAACACATGGAAATTATCATAACACAGCACACTTGTGTGTTTTTGTCTTTTTTCACACTTGTGTGTTTTTGTCTTTTTTCACACTTGTGTGTTTTTGTCATAATTAGTTTTATATTGTTCTTGTTAGGAGGCCCAATGCTCACATGTCCTTGATAACGCTGGTTACTGTGATTTTTTTTACCTCTACATAAATCTTAGATTCATGTTTTTTAAACACTGGTGGAGCATTCAATTTCACGTCATGTTTCATGGTTTGTATGAACATAAGGGATGATCACAGCAACACTATTTTTTACATTGTCATTGTTTATAAAACAATGCAAAAAGCCCTGTTCATTCAAGTGACTAAAACCTTTTCACAACGCAAAAACTAAGAGCTCTTTCGATCCATATATCCAAACAGAACCACAAATCAACAAATCCATATATACCTGAAGGTGCTGCTTTCCACTTTAATTGTCTTCTTTTTCCTAAGGAAGATACTGAGTCTGGACTGTCTTGCTCAGTGGACACAGTGAGTTTAGGAGTGAGTTTAGAAGAGGCAGAAAGGGTAGAGGATGGTGGCAGAGGAGAAGCCAGGGAAAAAGATGTAGGACTGGCTTGAGAAAATTTGAATACAGGCTTAATCAGTGGGGAGACTGGAGGAGCAATGGATAATGCCATAGGTGAGGACAAGGAGGCCATGAAAGAAATAGGAGAAGCCAAGGAGGAAGACGCAGGAGGAAGTAAAAGAGTTTCAGACTCAGGTGTTGACTCTGCTGCCGGGTCGACTGTGTTGTCCAGTGCTGCTGGAGTCTCTCCCATGCTGTTTGCTGCTTTATCTGCAATAGCCACAGTTGGAAAAAAATGAATTGTGATATGAACCTAATAATCTGCAATCAACACATTTAAAACTAATCTTTGTAAACACTGAAATACACTATGCAACTTTTAAACATTGTACACATCTTATATATAACAAATGAAAATATATGTGCCTCATTGCTTGGAAGATGCAAGATAAATGAAAAAGATATTTTGCAAAAATGATGTCTAAAATTATCAAACATATTTGATATCCTACATTTGGATGGAATCACTGGTAGAAGCTAAGCTACAAAAAAAATAAATCAAAAAGGCCTCTAACTTTCAGCAATTTGCATCAGTAAGTGACATGAAACTGAATGACCAACTATATAACTGCCATGTTGCAGTTCATACACTAAGCTCATTTTATTATAGTATAAAATAGTGCAGAATAAATTTAAGTAACAATAATCTATGGAAAAAAATCTAAAAGTAAACATATATTGCATGTTGGGCTGGACAATAATTCTATATCAAAATATATCCCAGCATAGGCCTGCACGATTAATCGTTTGTAAACCGAAATCGCGATTTGAACGGGTGCGATTTTCAAATCGCAAGAGCTGCGATTATTTCGATTGACTATCAGATATGGTAACAAGCATATACGTCGTTTTTGACAGTTTGTTTCATGTGCATGTTACGTCTTCTTGCGTATATTATGTTTGATGTGAGTTTAACCAATAGGGGGATTTTAACACTGCATGTACTGACTGAACGAGCAAATAACCTTAATGCCATTTGGAAAAGATGAGCGGGAGCAGCGGCTCAACTTCCCAACAAAGCGTGTCTGCAGAAGAGCAAAGTCCTGCAGACGACTTGGCACCTAAATGCCTAATTTGTGCGCATTGGGGAGTCGCTCTCTTAAAATTGCTTTTCAATGCGCGTGCGAGTCTTACTTTCGGTTTTGTCCGGGAAGCGCTCGGCGGTGCTGAGTGTGCATTCTTCAGTTTGATTTCCTTATGTCTAAACGAAGACTTATGCCGTGAGGCTCACGAACACATCTGTAATTATGCTTTGTTTTGTTTTGATATACATTTGTTGTATTGCCACGTGATGTAGCAACTTTAATCACACCACATCAAACCTGTAGCACTTTTAAGAAGTAGTAAAATCGCATTTTAAATCGCAATTTTGATTAGAAAAATCACAATTAGATTTTTTCTCCAAATCGTGCAGCCCTATCCCAGCATCATTTTTTTCCAATAACGGTGATCTGATTTTAAACACAATTCACATATTTCAATATAGCCTACAGCATATGTCTCAAACGCAATTCTTGGAGGGCCGCAGCTCTGCACAGTTTAGCTCCAACCCTAATCAAACACACCTGATCCAGCTCATCAAGCTCTGCTAGCAACTAGAAACTTCCACGCAGCTGTGAGTTGGAGCTGGTTGGAGCTAAACTGTGCAGCGCTGCGGCCCTCCAGAAATTGAGTTTGAGACCTCTGGCCTACAGAGTTTGTCACTGACTGACTTTCAGGGCGCAGCTGTCAGAAAGGGCAGACAACAGCAACAGTAGCATTGCTGAGCACACACACACAAATTACACCCACACAGCTGAACAAACAAGTAAGGATTTTGTAGCATTTATAGTGCTAATCAATGATAATATAATGTGTGGTTGCAAGTACAGATCTCATGTTTTTTCATAGTTTATTGTTAAGCTGCTAAGTTGTCAAATGTTAAAATAATCAGTATATAACCTGATTGATTCTTTACTTGTGTCCTTAAAGTCAATGCTGTTTATTTTGTCTATTGAAAGGGTGTAACTTATTTTACATATATAAAAATATAAATAAAA
The DNA here is from genome assembly GCA_033026305.1 of Cirrhinus molitorella. NCBI lineage: Eukaryota > Metazoa > Chordata > Actinopteri > Cypriniformes > Cyprinidae > Cirrhinus > Cirrhinus molitorella. Next base: position 60,351,124 of record CM065117.1, read on the forward strand.
ATATAGCTGTATCAAGTGATCACAGTGCCAAAGGGGCAAACATAAGTTACATGGTAAAGATTGTGAAAGTGACTCGACTCAGCCTGAGTTACACCTGTGCATTGAGATACGCAAAGGCTAACAGTTAATATCACTGTCTCTGAAATCTGCACACAGTTGAATTATTTAACCAAAATCAAGACTGAATATGGGACTATATGATCCTGTCCTGCATCAGAAAACGGTCCAGGCTGGTTTATCCTTAACAGCTGCTGGACTTGATTAATTGTATATTACTTGTATATGTTCTTCGATATATAGCCTACTTCATGAAAGAAAGTTCTGTAGTTCTGTCTGAAGTTAAGTGCAAGACAAAGGTAAGCACATTATTGTTTTCATACAGTATATAGAAACAAATTACACAGTTTTGACTGTCATGATGTGTGCATGAATGAGTGTAAAATACCTCAGTTCATTTTGGCATTTAAATGGCCTTATTCTGACAGTTGACACTGAAGTGCATGTGTTGGCTAATTCATTGTCATTTTATGCATATCTTGTAATTCTCTTTAATGTATTTGCTCTGATTTAATCAGTTTCCCTGGGAAAATTGTCTATTTTCATATTTTTATGGTCATGATTATTTTGTTTAAAGAGTTAAAAATGGAACTTATGGACCTTGATTGAAATGTAAATAAAGCTATACAGTATTTTTTGTCAGATAATGTTTTTGGTTTGGTGCAGGTTTGGTGAGGTTTTGGGCAGGAAATCTTCAACCCAATTTGGCAACACTGCTCAAAGAGTGCTGAAAGGATTATTAGTTCATTTTCAAATCAAAATTTCATGATCATTTATCCACCCCTATGTCATTCAAGATATGCATGTATTTTTTCTTCAGTCAAAAAAAATACGTTTTTTGATGAAAACCTTCTAGGGTTTTTCTCCATATCATGGACTTGAATAGACCCCAGAAGGCTGAAGGTTAAAAACACAGTTTCAGTGAAGCTTCAAAGGACTCCCAGACAATGAATAAGGGGTCTCATCTAGCGAAATGATCGGTCATTTAAAAAAAAAAAATTCAAACATAAGTTTTATAAACGCAAATGTTTGCTTTAAGCCATGTCTGTCACGTCAAATCTGCGCAGTACGTGGTAAATGAATGCAGCAGAGCAAGCCGTGCATTTGCGTTTATAAAACGTTTATTTTTTTCCAAAATGGCCGATCGTTTTGTTAGATGAGACCCTTATTCATCGTCTGGTGTGGTTTATAGTTCTTTAAGCTGCACTGAAACTGTGTTTAACCTTCAACCGTCTGAGCACCATTGAACTCTATGAAAATGAGAAAAAACCCTGGCATTTTCATCCAAAAAACTCCATTTCTTTTTGACTGAAGAAAAAGAGCATACACATCTTACCATGAAATTTTAATTTGAAAGTGGACTAATCCTTTAAATCCCTTGATGTTTCTTTTTTGTACTGTGAATGGTGTTATTTCACCGCACTGAAGTTTGTAACCCTAATGAAGACAAATAAAAGGTGTACATTATTTTTTCCATTTTACTTCTAAAATAGTATGTAGTTTCATAGGAGGAGGTTTCATTGACTTGGAAAACACATTTTTCAAAAGTTTGTAAGTACAGACATCCATTGTGGGCATTCTTGGCAGTTTTTCTGAGGCTTTTTTAAAAGAAATAGACCGTGAAATAAATTTAGGCTAAATTGTCCAAGCCTAATGTAATGTATTTGGCCATTTTACCATTACAGGGGAGCAAAGGTGTTGACTCTGCTGCCGGGTCTTCTGTGTCGTCCAGTGGTGGAGTCTCTGTCTGTGTGCTGTTTGCAGTCTCTCCTTTGCTGTTTGCTGCTTTATCTGCAATAGCCACTGTTGCAAGAAACATAAGAGAACAATAATACTTTAACAGTAATTAATAAACAGAGTTTTGCTATTGTTTAAGTCTTCTTTTGGGTTGTAAGTAATATCAATTTGACATTGACAAAATAATACTAATGTCGGGACTCTAGATTTTGTTTGCAATTTGACATAAAAAGGAGGCTTCAAGTTTACTGCTGTTTCTCATATCAATCAAGTATGCACTAATAAACAATGAAATATGTGAAAATATAGCATGCGCATTTTTGTTTATTACCATTCAGAAGACTTTCGTACAACCTCTTTATCGTGACAAATGCATCCTGAGCATCTTCTGTGTCCATCTTCCACGGACAGAAGCACTCGGCAGAAAAACCATTTGAGGTCCTCTTGGCAAGGAGAAGGACTGGATACCTTTCTAAAAGATCCCATTTGTGGAGCTGGAATAAAAATGAGACAAAATATGACTGAAATTTTGATAAATAACTCTAAGTTCAGAGTACTGAAAACTTGATTCATGCATTAAATACTTGACGCATTGAAAGCCAGATTAAGCCAGCTTAATAGTAATATTCAAAAACAAAAATAAAAAAAACTTAGAAAAACTTACACACACATTCTTGAAAATTTCAATTAGAATTCACTGTGCGATAAGACAAAAATGTTTATATTAGGGCTGTCAAATAAAATAACACACACATGAGATCCGTTTGCACACCCCTGTTCTATTTGATATATATTTTTAATTTTACTTTCTAATGTTAAGCACAAACTTCTCATTTTGTATTATTCATAAGCCCTGAGTACAGTGGAAAATATTGACTGAACATTTAATGCTTCAGTCAGTGTACAGGCTAAAGAAAGAACTGTTGAAATGTATACATATAGAAATCATGCATGAAGTAAAGAACATAAATTACTTGCCTACTGTTTTATGATAAAGGTCTAAAAGACAAACCTACCAGCAGACTGGTTGAATCATAAACTTTGTTTACACTGCAGTTTTTTTTTTGACGATCCTTCCAGTCTTGGGAAATCAGTTTCTTTTTTTCTTCAAGCTTTCGCTTATATGGCTGCTTGGCACTACAGTGTAAACATGTTTTACTTGCTACTCCAATTTTTTTACAGCATACGTTGCAGTTCTTTAGAGTATGCATCTGGAAAAATAAAAAATATACATTAGATCACTGCATACTGTGTTAAGAGGAGATAAGAAATATTTTTTTCATCGCTACTATGTTGATGAGAGTCACAGTCTCAAAAAATATTGCCACCATAGTGACCTAATTTTAAAAGCTTATTGTTTAATGCAACTGTATAATGCTACAGTACAGCAGAACTCTTAACATTTAAATTACTATAAATCTATTTAATAATTCTTAAATTCATTTTAATTTCTGCAGAAATTGGATACATTTTAATGGGAGATAATGAGTCGGTTTGTGTTTTTACTAGTTGATTAAAATATGGTTTAAATAAACATTTTTTATTAAGCTATACTAACTAAAATATTGACATTCTTTGAAAAACAATCAAACATATACACATATAAACTACTGTGCAAAAGTCTTAGGCCTCCATTAGATGTTATTTTTGCTGTGGTTTTATACCCTATATAATTAAATCTCTTTATTAGAATACAACCAGAATATACAGGAAATTTGTATGAAATATAAAAAAATGGAATAGAATAGGACTGGAAAGCCAAGAAACTTTTAAAAGTTTTCCAATTAATATTGTTCCTGTTATTTATATGCACTGTTATGTTTACACTGCTTATTGTTATTCTGCTAATTCTGAAGAGCTGCTAAACATTTTTCCTTTGTTGCTTTTATCAGTGACAGTAGATATCTATTCCATATCTATATATTCCATTGCATTTCTTAAAAACAATTACATTATTTGAAATAACAGTTATTACAACCATTTTATTTAAAATGTTCATGCGTATTATTATTAATAATAGTAATATCCTAGTTGTTATGATGATTGCATTTTTTATTGCACAATTATAAATAAAATGTCAATAATTTTATATTTTTGTTAAATATGCTATATATGAATCAATATGAATAAGTGCTTTCATGATAGAGTCAGATGTGTGGACTTTTTACATGGTCCCTTACCAAAACATTACACTTTCCAATTAATATCACACTAAATGCTAACTTTACAATGCTGATGTGTTCTGCTAACATTATTTGACCGTCAAACACGTTAGAATTTGTAATTATTTGGAAAAAAACGCCCGTATTTAACACGAGAACCATAATGCTGAATAAGTTAACTTAGACGACAGAATTCTAGGCCTATAACTTACTTGTCCAATCGAGCTCTTTCGAAAATGTATTGTGACGACGGATATTAATAAAAGCCAAGTTTAATGTCACTTATGATGTTCACGATGGCTAACTTTTCCAATTAGCCTACGAGGAAATTTCATAATGTCCTAAAGTTTTCCCAAGTAACGTAAATTTACAGCTAAATACCACAAACGAAGGTGAAACAAAACAAAACGCACTGAATATATATTATTTTATTCTCACATTTACATTATCAAGGTTCGCCGATAGAATACTTTTTATGCACACCTCCTTATTAATGAGTTGCAGGATTATCCTGGGCGATTTGAAGATTACTTCAAGATGCATGTAAACTTTGATCTTTGATAGCATTACTGGAGCCACATATTATAAATAAGACCACTACTTTCTGTGAACTTAGTGCACAAGGCCCATTACAGTGCTTTGTGCTGTGAGACGAAGTGGATAAACTTGTCAGCCGTGATTCTGGACTTTTGCTTTCGCTTGTATGGTGGCTCTGAACTGTCAAAACACTTAATACAGATACAATACAAAAAACAAAACAAAACAAAACAAACCGAACCCAATCCAATTACTTATTTATTTATTTATTTTTTGATGCATGAACATTTCGGAGGCAGTGTGCAATGACTGACTGACAAAAATTCAGACTCTGTATGCAATGACCTTTACTCTGATATACACAATACATGCACTCAAATAATACATTTGTAATCGGATTGACAGCTCAATCAGATTGAAAAACATTCATGTAAACATTTTAATCGATCCGATTGAGCTCGATCAGAATGAAATTTCAATCAGATTAAAAGGGGTGGTTTATTCCTTTTCTAATGAGATCCAACAGCAACAAAAATGACCATGTAAATGCTTGAATCCGACTACTTTCTCAGTCGTATTCAGAAGTCTCTGGGATACATGCATTACGCAGCGCGCAAGTTCATGTTCACGTCTTCTTTATTAGGCAGAGCGCGTGCGCAGAAGTTTTAATGGGAATGTATATAAAACACATATAAACTGATATTTGAATCAGATTACAATGTCAAGAGTACATGCAAACAGATCTGCAATCAGATTCAATTCATTCAAATTGACAAAAATTGGTGCCTGTAAACACAGCCAGTGAGAGCAGGTGAAAGGGCTTTATTAAACATGAGTTAGCATATGACTCTTACAGTTTCCTTTGTGTGTAAAAGTCTTTCCACAATGAGAGCAGCTGAAAGGCTTTTCCCCAGTATGAGTTAACATGTGCCTATTAAGGGCTGCTTTCTGTGTATAAGACTTTCCACACTGAGAGCAGCTGAAAGGCTTTTCTGAAGCGTGAGTTTGCAAATGAATATTAAAATGTCCTTTATGTGTGAAACTCTTTCCACACTCAGAGCAGGTAAAAGGCTTTATTCCAGCATGAATCAACATGTGAGACTTAAGGTCTGCTTTATTTTTGAAACTCTTTCCACACTGAGAGCAGCCAAAAGGCTTTTCTGAAGTGTGAGTTCGCAAATGAATATTAAAATGTCCTTTATGTGTGAAACTCTTTCCACACTCAGAGCAGCTGAAAGGCTTTTCCCCAGTATGAATTAACATGTGCCTCTTAAAGCTGGACTTGTCTCTAAAAGACTTTCCACACTCAGAGCAGTTAAAAGGCTTTATTCCAGCATGAATTAACATGTGCGTATTAAGGGTTGATTGATCTGCAAAAGTCTTTCCACACTCAGAGCAGCCGAAAGGTTTTTCCTCAGAATGAATTATCATGTGCCTCTTAAGACTGGATTTTTCTGTAAAACACTTTCCACACTCAGAGCAGATAAAAGGCTTTATTCCAGTGTGAATCAACATGTGAGCCTTAAGGTTCCCTTTATATAGGAAACTCTTTCCACACTGAGAGCAGGAGAAGGGCTTTTCTGAAGTATGAGATAACAAATGAATGTTAAGTTGACCTTTCTGTGTAAAACCCTTCCCACACTGAGAGCAGCTGAAAGGCTTTTTCCCAGTATGAGAAAACATGTGAGTCCTGAGGTTTGATTTATCTCTAAAACTCTTTCCACACTGAGAGCAGCCGAAAGGTTTTTCCTCAGAATGAATTAACATGTGCCTCTTAAGACTGGATTTGTCTGTAAAAGTCTTTCCACACTGAGAGCAGCCGAAAGGTTTTTCCTCAGAATGAATTAACATGTGCCTCTTAAGACTGGATTTGTCTGTAAAAGTCTTTCCACACTGAGAGCAGCTGAAAGGCTTTTTCCCAGTGTGAATTAACATGTGAATCCTACATTTTGATTTCTGTGTAAAACCCTTCCCACACTGAGAGCAGCTGAAACGCTTTCTTTCTTTATGAATTGACATGTGCTTCTTAAGGTTGAATTTTACTGTAAAACCCTTTCCACACTGAGAGCAGCTGAAACGCTTTTTGACTTCTGTTTTTTGACTGCTGCAACTCACTGATTTTTCTCCACTGACATCATGATCTTTCTGAAGCTGATGTTTCTCCTCCACTTCATTCAGATCTTGTCTTTCTTCTTTAATTTTCATCAGGCCTAAAAAATAAAATAACTGTAAAGATGAAAATCAATTGGGACATTTGAAAAATAAAATGATAATATATTCGTGTGCAAACAAAAATTATGTCAAAACTATCCAATTTCACACAGATCCATGAAAATGACTAAAACACAACATTATGCCAGTAGATGGCAATGTTGTTTTGTATAGAAACACTACACAGCTATAGGCTGAACATGTAATACTCATGCACATGATGTTACTGTTTTTACAAATGGTATGTCTGCTTTGACTGGAGTAGAGGTCTGCTACCCGACCCGAGCCCGACGGGTCCCGAAAAACTCTCGGGCTTCAGGTCGGGTTCGGGTTAAAGTTTAACTAATAAAAAACAATAAATAATAATGATTATTATTTAAACTTACTAACGTTTGCGCAAGTGCTCCTGCTCTTGCACATTTTTGCTCACAATACCTCAGACAAAATGAGTGCGATCAAGCAAAAAACTAGAAAGGGGAAACTTATTACAGTGCCAAATGATGCCGGAAAAGCTGCAATATGGAGGAATTTTGATCTTATCCTTACAAACAATAAAGAGCTCAGCGACTACGCACAGTGTAGGGCTTGCAAAGCTGTCTTGGCCTACGACAGTAAGAAGACAGGTAAATCTTCGCTACAGCGACACGTTCAACAGCAGCAGCAGCAGATAGTACTACCTACACACAAAAATCGGTTTCGGATTATTTATCTCCACCAGCAAAGTCAGTACCTGCTTCTTTAAAATCCAGTCTCACAGAAAAATGCGTGGAGTTTTGTTGTCATGATTTTAGATCATTTCATACAGTTGCAGGGAAAGGTTTTGTCAACCTAGCTCAAGAACTAATGAACATGGGGGCCACCTATGGCCGCGTCTCAGCCCAGAGGCTGTTACCTGATCCCACAACAATCTCTCGGAGATGTAAAGAAGCCTTGTCCTCAAAACGTCAGACTGTGGTCAAAGAAAAATCTGAAATTATGCGTGACATTAATGTTTGGATGACCACTGATATGTGGACTGACGATTTCCGCAAGAACAGTTTTTTAACAATCACTCCAGATTTTGTAGTCCTTACTACAGTGTTGTTCCCCCACAAAGAAGCGAAAACTGGTGACAACATATGGATACATACAAATTCTTTACTTTATATTGACATGAAAACATGTACTGGACTGTACTGAATGCCTACCTCTTCACTGTCTTTGTTTTAAACATGAGTCTGAAATGTCAGCGCTGTCACTGAGCTCTCTCTGTGCAGCGCAGAGTAACATGTCAAAACAAATGCACATGATTTTCACCTCTAGAGCCCGCTCTCGTCGTAGATATGTTGGTGCTCCCACTGTGTAATGATAATGGACCCTTCTCAGCCACTTCAGCAACGGACGCAACCCGGAAAACTATCGGCACAGATTTTTGCCGATAAACGATTTTTCCGGCAATCAACTATCGGTGCCGATTAATCGGCAAAACCAATAAATCGGTCAACCTCTAGTGACAACATACAGAGAGAATTACAGCGGCAGCTCGTTGCTGTACTTGGATTAGATGCCTGCGTTATGAACAAAGTCGTCTGGGTCACTGACGAACTATGAGACTGCGCGTCAGAGATCACAGACTTTATTGGCAGCCAGAGCACTCGTGAGATACATCAAGCAAGCAGGCATAATAAACCAGTCGGGCAAATGTCGGACACCAGGTTCAGCACTGTGTTCATTACCTTGGATTCAATTAAAGAGGTATATGCTGAGCTTCGTGAAAATCTTGATCTCCGCAGAGAAAGCAGAAGAATTATCTTCAGATGTTTTGTAGTTCCTGCTAGAATTCCTTCGCCCATTCTACCAGACTCAGAAGAAACTAGAGGACGACCCCACACTGAACCTGGTGGTTTTGTGGCATGAGCGGCTTAAGCGCCACTGCAGGCCTGTGGCTTCAGACAGTCCACACCTGGCCATTATTTGTGAGCGAAATCTCGAATGGCTGAATCGAAAAATCTTGCACAAACTTGCCATATTTCTTTGGCCAAAATTCTGTCAACTTTGCATGTTGTCTCTACATGACAGAGAGGATATCCACCAAGAAACCAGGCGTCAGATAGCTAGCTTTACCAGTGATGATGAGCCAGCTGAACCGGCAACTAATGAATGAATGAGGCCTTTATATAGCGCTTTATTGTGTGCTGCCGTACACCCAAAGCGCTTTGCAATCATATGGGGGATCTCTCCTCAACCACCACCAGTGTGCAGCATCCACTTGGATGATGCGACGGCAGCCACAGTACAACGGCGCCAGTGCGCTCACCACACACCAGCTGCAGGTGGAGAGGAGAGAGTGATAGAGCCAATTCAATGAATGGGGATTATTAGGAGGCCATGATAGACAAAGGCCAGAGGAGGGAATTCGGCCAGGACACCGGGGACACACCCCTACTCTTTACAAGAAGTGTCATGGGATTTTTAATGACCACAGAGAGTCAGGACCTCGGTTTGAAGTCTTATCCGAAGGATGGTGCTTTTTACAGTACAGTGTCCACATCACTATACTGGGGCATTAGGACCCACATAGACCACAGGGTGAGCACCCCCTACTGGCCTCACTAACACCTCTTCCAGCAGCAACCTAGTTTTCCCAGGAGGTCTCCCATCCAGGTACTAACCAGGCTCAGCCCTGCTTAGCTTCAGTGGGCAACCGGTGTTGGGCTGCAGGGTGATATGGCTGTGGCAACTAAAAGAAACAAGATAGTGGCAAAGTTTGAGGAGTGGGTAAACGTGCCCCTGCATGCCCCCCCCCGCAACCACGATATGGAAGAGGAGCGGGATCTCTTGGGTTGGTGGAAAAACAACAGCAACATTTTACCATTACTGTCAAGACTGGCCCGCAGTATACTCAGCATCCCTGCAAGTATTAGCAGCAGCTACTATCTACTCAGAGGAGAATGCCGCTGAAACCATGAGCTGTCGGTGCCGTTCTCTTTCTTCACAACACATACTGAAATCATCCATTTGTGTAAATATTTAAAGCCTGCTGTGACTAAAAAGAGCAAATTACATGCCACTCATGCAGCTGACAGAAAGACAAATTAGAAATGCATCTGATATCAGTTATTTTTATCATCACACCTATTTTGCTGTTTTGATTAAGTAATAATCAAGTGTCCTAAAACAGAAGCAAATAAATGACGAGACTATACATATAATATGTGATGCGATCTGGGAAATCCCAACATTTGGTGACGTTTTAACTTTTTTGGTTTTTGATGCCATATGAAAGCTGGTTTAAATCCTTTCCAAAACTGTTTTTATTTTGTCCATAGCTTGATCGTAACTAAAGTTATAGCTATCTGAAGTTGGCCGATAGCTATGATTTTCAGGAATGGAATTTTGTAAAAAACGATTTTGAAGTGAGCCGTGTTTTACTTTCACTTCACGGGTTTAACGAGATGAAAGAAACACTCCATATGACATTATTACACAAACAGACTAACGCCCTTTTTTACCCCTTGTGTGTTTAAATAACACAAATAATAAACCTTATAGTTGTAGTTTACATGTAGAAACGTGAGCGCAGCACAACTGTTTGCACACTGTTTATATAACACTGTCATTTCTGCTTGCTGCAATAAATCGCAATTTTACTGCACTAAACTGAATTTTGACAAGATATTTTCAGAGATGATAGACAAGATGTTATAGAATAATAATTTAATGAAAAACAATTTTTCAACAAAAAATTGACATTCAACCTATTTTTTCGCATTTCCTGAAAACGTCCCAGAACAACATCTGACAGGTTTTTCCAGATCTTAGCATCACATATACATTTATATAATTATGTAACATTTAATACTCTGGCCTTTGCGGAACTCAAAATGGACCACGCTACACTTGAATGTCTTGCAGTTCTTTAACAGAATTAGTTAACTTTCTCCTGTTTCACAAGTTCAAATTTGTTGTTATTTGCAGTGCCGTCAGTGCCGTTTATTTGTTTTGGATGTTACTTTTTGTTTCAGTTTGAATGCATGTCTTTAATTTACGTCAATATTTCTTAATATTATTAATATTGCTCATATTTTTAATATATATTTTATATATTTATTAAAAAACGTATATATTTTAATATATAAGTTCAGTACAGTACTATTTTACGTGGAGTGTTATGTTTTTATTTTTTTATCCAGTCCTCAGTTTAAAAACTATCGGTGAATTAATCAGTTATCGGCAAGTACGACTCAACCTAGCTATCGGTAAAATTCAATATCGGTCGACCTCTACAAGTTAAAAAAAAAAAAATACAAGTCAAAAATAAAGTCTAAATCTTCTCTGTGTCGGTTCAGTCACATTTCCCTACAAACTTTGAAATATTAATTTAAGACATTTTTATGACAGTTATTTTTACGGATCTGTGGATGAACCACAAACAGTCATTAAAGATGAATGAAGTATAAACACTAACCTCCTTGTTCCTCGTTTTTTATTCTGCAGGTTTCTGGTTCCTCTTGTTTTATTTCCCAGATTTCTGGCTCCTCAAGTTTTATTTTCCAGGTTTCTGGTTCCTCTTGTTTTATTCCCAAAGTGTCTGGTTCACTCGTGTGCTCCTTACTCTCTTTTTTAACAAACACCATCTTCACAGCAGGTATTTATTGACCTGATTCAAAAACTGTACTTTTCTACTAACAGAAACAACAGCTTGTATTGAAACAGTATCACGACAAAACACCAGACGGTGCGGTGAAACTAATCTTCTTCCTCTGAGGTTGTAAAGTGTTTGGCAAACAAACGTATGTGTTTTAGCGCCACCCGCTGGACTGGAGAGAGAGGAGGGACTGTGAATAGAGGCTACTTCGTCCGCGGATTTGTTTTCCTTTAAAATAGCCGATCTGCACAAATAAATGGCAAACTATTTATAGACTCCCATGGTATTTGATCAACACCAACAGTCTTCATGAATGAGGAAAAATATGAGACCATTTAGAATCACTGGAAATAATAAACCAATGCTTGTGTTAAACAGAACATCTTAACAGGACAATTAGGGCCATTGTCTGATTGTCTTTTTCATTTGTGGTATGTAGGCATTGTGTTTGAGATGTAGCTTAAAATTTCATCTTAGCTTCTTCCATTCCATATGATAACCACAATGCAAAAACCTTTGCCAAATTGTTGGACCAACGAGAGTAAGATTCTTCAGTGCTATGTATTATGGTCTGTTGGTTTAAGACATGGGCATCAGAACCATTGTATGTCTTTTGAAGACCATATTGGATCTACCCACTTTTATCGTCTATACAATTGCAAAAAAGATAAAAAGGGCTTATTTAAAACAACCAACTTTAATCAATGAGATTAAAAAAACAGACAGGGACACTAAACGATTGAGACAAATCGCTATAAACAGTGAATTGAATTGCATGAGTGCACCAGTAGGGGGCGTCAATGCTTTAATATGAAATAAAGGCCATCCATCAGACTAGAATAAGATGCAAAGTATATATCATTATAGAATCTGTTGCACTACATTTAACTGAATCAGAATAAAAAACACTGAATTACAGTAATCAGAGTCTAATAAACATCATGACTGAATGTGATGAAGATGATAAACACCTTAATTGACCTAAAACAGCCTTTTTCCTATGGTAAAATATTATGCTAATGAAATGGTGGAGCTACTACTAATAAACTGCATGAAAATCTTCAAAATAACAGGAGAAAAAATAAATGTAATAAAGATATAGATATAGAAAAATAAAAATATAATTTTTTGACATATAGAATATTTGTTGGAAATGTCTTTTGAACTGTCTTCCTGACGTCTTTTTCTACAAGAAACATCTGATATACTGAAAGCAAAAGTAATTATTACTGCTATATATATATTATATATATATATATATATATATATATGTATATGTGTGTGTGTGTGTGTGTGTGTGTGTGTGTGTGTGTGTGTGTGTGTGTGTGTGTGTGTGTTTTAAACCACACTTTGCTTTAAAATAATTGTCATACAAGTTTTGTTTGTTCAAATACAAAAATCTAATTCCTCCAAACAGCAAAGATGTGAATATCAGCATCTGGAGAAACGTCTCATTTGCTGCTGATATGATGAGCTCAAGCAGTGATCTGTATCATTAATGTTTATTTGTGGAGCTCTTGTTCTTGTTCACAGAGGAGTAAAGCTCAACTCGTGGATCATTTTCTGTTCCTCTGATGGCAGCGTAAGTCACTGAATCATTATGATCCTGAAACAACAGCACATTATTATTATTATTATTATTATTATTATTATTATTATTATTATTATTATTATTAGCGCATGAGCTTCTATCTACTCACAGTGAGTGATTTTACTGGCTTTTTACCAGAAGAAGAGACTTCAGAATAAGTCACATCATCTGTCTGCTCCTAAACATCAATGAAATCAAGTTTAATCCACAGATCAGACATATCTCTCACTGTAATATGTTCAATAACACAACAGTTTTCAGTAAATCACATTCTAGAACAGACAGTGAACTGAATGCTGAATGCTTTAGTTGACTCACATTGTCTCTTGCAGCAGCAGGAATGGACATGTTGATTGTTTCATACGTCCCTTTATCTTCATTCTCATCTTTGACCTTCACACAACAAACCGTTAAAACTGAGAAAATAACACTTGAGCTTTAAAGACTGAAATCAGATCTAAATCACTGGCATTATTGAACTCACCGATGATCCATCAGTCCCTCTTTTATTACCTGAAAAAAAACATGCCTCATATAAATATGAGTATTTATGATAAAACACACATTGTTAGCACAGATGCTAATAATGCTAATGACATTCAGATTTCAAAACCAAAATTCAAATGAATTCTAGAAATGAATGTTGTTTGACTTGATAACTCTCTGAAACTGACATACAATCTAAACTCGATGTGTTTGTTTGCTCTTCATTAAAGAGAGATCTGAAACTAATTTTTAGAAAAGAGGACATCTGAAAACTCACCAGCTCTTTTTCTCCAGATCAGACAGAAAACAGCAAGAAGGAAAACAGCAAATGCAGCAACAGAAACAGAAATCACTAGAGGAGAAGAAGACACTGAAGAAGAGATGGTCACAGTCAGGGATTGATGACTATTAGAGTCTAAATGAAAGCATCACCATTAACATCATCAGGGTTGGCCCAATTTGCTGTAGGCAAGATTTTACCTGGCACCCCTTTCCTCACAGCCCATTCCAACAATAATCATTATGTTTTAACGTGACCCTATTTTTTTTTTTTTTTTTTTTTTTTTTTTTTTAATTGAAGCGACACATATATATGCAATGGGACATGGTTTGGGCACTACAAGTCCCAGCAGCCCCAGCGGTGTACAAGGATGGTTTGCTCTTTCACTTCCGCTTTTAATTCCAGGAAAGACATTGCAGCGGCTTTAAACTGTGAACAGAACGATAGAGCACTTCAAAAGAATGACAGCAGATAGCAGTTACGTTAAATACTGCCAGAGCTTCTTGAGAACTGAACACATGATGCACCAAATAAGGAGTGTCGTGGATTATTGCCTCACTGATTGTTGTCTGACTGTCCCAGTCGAAAATAGTGGATGTTAGAGGGATGCATGGTTTACTTTACTTTATATTTAATACTTGTGTTATTTTTTTTTATTATTTTTTTTTATTATTATTATTATTATTTATTTCGTTCTGTGAATTCTGGACCCAGAGTGGCAGAAGGGAGACCAGGTCCCAAAGAAACTGGGTTATTTGTGATTGTGTTTTGATACTGATTTGTGTTTGTGTCATCTGCATTGCTGTTAATTTTGTTGTTTAATCTTCTCTTTCGTAGTTTCAGTTTTGGTTTCTGAAGCCAGCAGTAGCCGCTGTGTGGATGGCGGTGGTGAGGTGGTTTGATCACTTTATCTGTGTTTATCCCTGTAGGTTTGCAGTGTGATTGCTGTGAGCTTGACTGCTGTGAGAATAATAGGTAACCTGTGGCCATCAACGGTTGTTTTTGTTTTTATTTATTAAAAAAAAGAAAGAAAAAAACACACACACACACATATATATATATATATATATATATATATATATTTTTTTTTTTTTTTTTACAGTTTGTTTGATAACATTAACTCAAACGGTGGCAGAGTTTATTGAATTTAAGTGGGTTCAGCATAATAAAACATCAAAAATATGGATTCAGTACATCATAATTGTTAATTTGATATCTTTAGATCAAATGGTGTTTTTTTTTTTTTTATTGGATTTACATCATTGCATACATTTAAAATTGTGTAAAATTATTACAAAACACATAAAAGGCTAATTCCGGAAATGGAGCCTTGTGCAATAACAGGGATGGTTTTCTGAACTTTTTAATATTGGTTTTATAGTAATGTCATGTAGTTAAATTGTCTAATTGATTCATTATGCATTTATTTATTTAAAGTAAGCCTTGTGCAACATAAAGAGCATATATTTCTGTCTATCTGAGTTAGTTTGGGCTCAAAAGAGTTTAATTGGTATGAAAGCAAATGTCTAATGAATGTCAAATGTTTCACTGCACTTGAGGGCCAGTAAAACACATGTTTAATGCTGATAATGTTTGTTAATGTTTTGCTTTATTTACTAATATGTTATATTATTCCTTAATGTGATTTATACACAGATGTGACATTTCAATCTCCTCTCTCTCTCACTCTCTCTCTCTCTCGATCGCCACATTACATAATAAAAACTTTTAATGTCTTCATTATTTACAGCAGCTGTTTCTGGACTGATAAACTTGACTGTAGATCATTAGTTTGCAGCAGTGCTTTGAGTTTCTCTTCTGTCAGACTTAAAGAAGCTTTAGTATCCTCTGTTTGTTCTGCTTCAATGATACTAACAGTCCCTAATGTTACTGACATTATGAGGATCTAAAATGATTGATGAGATTGTTTTCTCACCTGAAATCTTGACAGTATATGTGACTGAGGTCTTGACTTGATTTCTGTGAGTAACTTCACATCTCCACTCTCTGTTGTCATCTTCATTCAGGAGTGCTGTAGTCAGAGTGATGATACAGTGTCCTGGAGCTGATATCTGATATCTGGAGTCTGATATCTTCAGTTTATCACCAGCCTGATTCACCCACAACAGATCAACTCCCTGAGAACGACCCGAATCACCACAAGAGACTTCAGCATGTGAATATGAATATAACTGACAGGAGAGAGACACAGAGCTGCCTGCACTGATCTCAGTCTGTGAGGATGATGAAGAGACTGAAACACAAAATAACACACAAATCACACACTTTTCAATCATCATGAGAGTTTAAATTAAGCCCTTTTTAAATTGACCACATAATCATAAAATTACCATGAAGAACATGCAGAAAAACACGTGCATCAGCTTTTTGATAATGTCCATTCACATATTGTTGGCAGATGTAAAATCCATAATCTTCTTTTGTGATGTTCTTGATGTTCAGAGAGCAGTCAGGCCCCAGACTCAGTCTCTTTGTTTCTTTATTCTTTATCGCCCCAGTAATCAGTTCAACTGCTGATAAATTGCTAAATCTGTTATAGTTCCATGTAGTTGATTTGCAGTCATGAAGAGCATTATTACAGGGCAGACGGACATTTTCACCAGAACTGATGAACACATGAACATTATCCACTTTACTGATACCTGAAACACAAGAACATTTGAGTGATCATTATGTGATATATTAATAAATGAATATATATATATATATATATATATATATATATATATATATTCCATGGAATGTCTGGATACTGGATTCTGATTGGCTGGCAGGTATGCATTAAAATCGTTTAATGCACAGGTAGTTCCAAGTCAGTTTAATCACCGTTCTATATTAATGTGCTGCTTTAATTGATGCACGCAACCGCACACTGAGAGAGAGAGAGAGAGAGAGAGAGAGAGGGTGAGGGAGAGAGAGTGGTCGGAGATCGCATTGTGCTGCGCACATATAAACTTGTTGTCAGGGCTTCCTCTCGATTCATATTAATCAAATAGCATGGATAATAGATCGCCACATAATATTCCTCAGCAACGAGGTGGTGAAACCGCTGTTTTTGAATGAATTCGTTGTTTGTAGAGAGAGACGCACAGACGCGCAGCAGTAAAACGCACATACAACTGTCATCTCTCCCTTTCTCCTTCTCTCTCTGTCTTTCTCTCGATCAATCGATAAGTAATTGAAATAAATGCTGTAATTCGTTCAAATAAATGTGATTTATCATTATTTCATGTCTGTGTCTGATTTGAATCGGGCAGAATGATAGAGCTGATGAGCTAACTGACGAAAATAACCGTCATTTTTTACCCATTCAGTCAAATCTTGCGCTGCAAAGATCAATACTAGTTGTAACGTGTCTATAAATTTGCAAATAACCATGGAATAAGCGGGATAATCAACGGCTTGCCGTGCATTAAAGGATTTGAATGCACTTCGCGGAGGCAAACCGTTGATTATCCCTTACATATATATATATATATATATATATATATATATATATATATATATATATATATATATCATTTCTGAAAAAGAGCTGTTGAAATCACAAACACAATCTTAATATGAAAATAATTCAGCATCAGATGTTTGAGTGTGAAACCATCTAGTTTAAGTTTGTCATGTTCAAATTAACTGTTTCTCAGACTAATTCCACTAAACGGCTTTCAGAGAAAACACAGATGTCTTTACCTGTGAGAAGTGAAGAGAGAAAGATCAGTCCCAGCAGACACAAATGACACTCATCAGCCATTTTCTCTTTCTGTCAGTCTTCCTCTTCATTATATGCTCACAACTCTTTCTTTAAATAATATCCACCCTTCCTGTGGTCACTTCCTCTGATCTGACTGACTGAGTGTTTATTTTTATTTAGTGACACAATGCCAGTCATAATGGAGAAGTAGAAGAACCGAGATCAGTTCAGACACAACGCTTTTTTTGGTGGAGATGTGGATGGAGACCATCAGGAGGGTATAGAGATGCTCATATTGACCGTTTAACCGTTGTTAAATCAAACTGAAATACCTGGGGAAAATAATAACCCAGACAGCAAATTTCATCCGGTCTGATTCTGGCTCACACTTCTACAAATCCGCAAAACGGACTTGGGCCAGTGTCTTTTGGCACAACGGGCCAATACCGGCACGCATCTGGTTTTCTGCTCCTCTGGGAGCTCCGTATCAGCTCCAGCTCCGTACCAGACTCGGCCCGGATCCGCTCTGCGACAGTAGACCGTACGTGCCCACTGAAACCAGGCCTGGGCCGGATCCGTCTAAGACTGTGATACAGGACTGAAACGGATGTGACTGTAACGCGGATTTGCCGGTTGAAAACGAATCCGGCACAGAGTCAGCTGCTGTCTGGGAATTCATCAGCCAATCGAAAAGCAGAAAACCGAAAGCACACGCTCTCTCTGCCGAAAGCACAAAGCGGATGCACAAAGTACGTAAAACCAAAACCCATTTGTGGTTGTAAATTTGATACTGTTCAATAAAGTTAAAAAAAAAAAAAAAAAAACGTAAAACCAAAACCATCATTATATCCTGGAGTGGCAGCCGGTGAGAACTTTAATTTTGATTTGGTTAACAAAAGGATGTGACTGTTGTCATGGCAGATACAGAGTGAGTTTGTGAAGCAGCGAATAAGTCTGTGTTCGGCACGAAGGAATCACAAACTGTTAATTCTTTCATTGCAAAAATGTTTAAAGTCAAATGCAGTTCGGTGCAGCTAATATGATAAAAAAAATTAAGAGATTGGCGATTATTCCTGAAGTTCATACGTGGCAAGCTTATTGTTAAAGAATAGCCTACAATTATTCAAATTTCATAAACATGCTACAAATTGCACTAAACAGTGATTATAAAACAGTTTGGTAATGCTGCATAGTTAAAACAGATACAAAAGATCTGAATGCCCAGCAGTGATTGTTTATTTGAAGTTTATTTACATATGTTATACTTTGTTTTTGTTTAAAGGTTTTTACCTTTCTACTACGACTTATGTGCAACTAACCACTTATTTGGTACAAATAAAAGAAGAGTGGAATCCAGTTAAGGCCTCCGTTGATGATGTGTTTGTCCTTTTCAAGCGGGGAAAAAGCAAGAAAAGAGAGAGCTTGACAACCGTTAACCGCCAGTAAGAATTTTAACCGATTAATAATATCAGTTAAATGGTTTAAAAGGTTTTTTCTACAAGTATTTTTTATTTTTTTTTATGTTTTCTGCACAGCAAAAGAACAATGCTATGAAACTTTTGTTTTGCATATATATATATATATATATATATATATACACGTTTGTATGCAGTGTAAAGAGCATGTAGAAATGTGTTACCTGTGAGAAGTGAAGAGAGAAAGATCAGTCCCAGCAGACACAAATGACACTCATCAGCCATTTTCTCTTTCTGTCAGTCTTCCTCTTCATTATATGCTCACAACTCTCTCTTTAAATACTATCAGCTCTTCCTGTGTTTGTTCACTTCCTCTGATCTGACCAACTGAGTTTTTTATTTTTCTGTTGGTATAATGACATTACGTCAGTCATAGTGCTGCAGTCATATTACTTGTGAATATCCTGTTGAATTTACATATCCTCTTGAAACATATTAAAATAGACTAATATGTCTTTTTTATTGATGTTTAAATGTAATTTCCAGTTTACTGTGAGAACTGCATATTGCTGCTCATTGTTGATCTATAGGCTGTTCTTTACATTACTGTTAGTTTCACTTCCTTCTTTTGGTAGATTACTGCACACCATTACATTCTAGAAATAAAATCATTCAATTAATGATAAAACTGGTTTGTTGTTTGAAAGATTTCCATTATTCATGTAGAAAATGAATTCGTAAACCATTTTCAAATGATTAACATCAATTCTAGCTTAATCAAAAAAGTCTTTGCACACACTACATGAGCATCAGTAAATATGTCATGCTGCTTCTCTCTCCAGAGAGATCCAGAGTCGTTTATTAACTCGACAAAACAGCAAATGGCAGCAAATTTTCCCTTTCCCCAGTGAATTGTGCAGCAGTGAGTCACTCTGGAGGGTGATGATTGGTTTGTTCATGTGTGTGCTGTGAGGCTGAGCTGTTTATAGCACTTCAGAGATGCTTTAAAAGGCAGCTAGTTTGAATTTGGTAGTAAAATGTTGTCTTTTTTTAATTACCGAAAATTATAACAAAGTATCAAAAAAAAAAATAAATAAAAATAAAAATAGCAGCTTTAGATTTTTGGCCCATCTTTGCATGTTTGCTTGTGTTCTTATGTTTTCCTGTCTTCTTCATTAGTCCTATTCACAAGTCTTTCCATCTAGTCCATCACACTGTCATCAGACATCAAGTTTGCATTAATGAACACTGAACTAGATTGGATTGGAGCCTTTAAGTGTCTCTAAGTTTTTGACACTATTTTGAGATGTTTGTATGCTACTAATTTATATCAACACACAACACTCATTATCATCTCAACACTAATGTATTCGTGCTCTTATGTTTTCAGATGCGTGTTACTGCAGGCTGTGGGAAGTCGGTTTGACCACAATGGTTTAACCCACAGAGACCCACTTTAGACAGATGGTTGAGAATTGTCACACATTCAGATGTCAGTTCCTGTTGTTTCTTAACGCGGTTTCAAACTTCAACTCAGCTTCCTCCTTTTGTATCAATGTTTGCTGCAAACCATTTAAAAATTCACTGTTAGTTTCATGTGTTTAATGAATCTAAAGTGTTTATTTACAAAATATCTCTTCAGGAGCAGGAATGAGGAACCTGATGGAGCTAAAACACATTTGTTTCTGCATGTTTATAGAGCAGCAGATCTGCAAACCTGTAACTGAAGTCTCCTCAAAACCGCACAGATGCTGAATGTCTCTATCATTGATGAGCTGATGACTGAATCAGGTCTATTTGCTTAGCCATTTAATGTCATCTTATATGCTTGTGCACTCGTTCTACGTCGTCAGCTTTCCAAGTTAAAGCTGCAGTTAAAATTATAGCAGTTGTAGTGTTTCAAAGCTGTGATCTCACTGTTAAAGCGGTAAAGCAGTAAAATGATTACTAATTAGATCATGACTGAAGGGGAATCTGCTAAGCTCTGGTGTATTTTCTAGTATTTTCGCCTAAACTTTTCAACCCAATTTCAAATGTCTACCCTACACACATACAATGGAGGAAATGGATAAAAATGGTGTCATTGGATAGAAAACCCTTTGAACTATACAATGTGATTGTAATTTTTCATGAATAACATTACATGTGTTTTAAATATGACAATAAACACTAAAAAAACACTAAATTTTTTTCAGAATGTTTTGTTCAAAAGGTTGTATTTAAGGTTCTAAATGCTCCCTGCAAATTATCTTGTTTGATTCTGCTAGGTGTCAGGATGTCCTAGAAAAAATAATCTTTCAGTTATGAGCTTCTAAACTGGAGTTATTGAAGTATAACTGAATGTAGTGAAATTGTCAATTTTTCCATCTAAATTTGTATACCCAAATTCAAATGTTTACCCTACACACATACAATGGAGGAAATTTAATTTTCTCAAACTAAAATTGTTTAAAGCTTCTTTTTGAATTATTGATATATTACTTTCCCATTTGATATTGTAAAGTTGCTTTGACACAATCTGTATTGTAAAAAGCGCTATATAAATAAAGCTGGCTTGACTGACTTGACTTGTTTTGGTAGTACTGTGTGTTGAAACCCTGAAAGGTTTAGCTCTGTTTCACGCGCAAGACGACGTTCATCCTCGGCACCCGATCGCAGGCCTTCCCGCTCCTTCAGTTCTCTCCAGCGCTGCAAAGCGAATCCTATATTCACACGGGTCCTACTTCTTGCCTTATCGTAAGCCTTTTTTGTTCAACAGACAGCTTTTTCTTTTATTTTTTATCCGCCATCTCAATCTCGGTTGGCTCAGCTAATGTCACACATGTGACATCATTTGAAGACACGCCTGTATGCAGGTTTGTTTTTCTAATCGGCCCAAATCAGTTTCCCAAAGCATTTTTGAAAAATCATGGACCCTACCTTTAACTGTTTATCACAACAAAGGGCAAAGCAAGCGCACGACACCGACAAGCTCAAACTCTTTGTTCGGTCCTGACTGCACAACGCAATTAGCACAGCTCATTTTAAATGCTGCGCCATCATCCCATAAGTTCGTAACAGTATGCAATCTAGTAAGAGACCAAACGTGATTTGAGCACGTCTTAACAGAGTAAACAAAAAGTGTTTCTTTGCAAGGACAACTGCGCTAAACACTAATAAAAAAAAAAAAATGAGCTGCTTTAAATTTCCGCTGACAGACTGCTTCTCTCAGACTGATTCTTAACACTGTCTTTTGCTAGCACTTGAACACACTTAACTGTTTATCACAACAAAGAGCAAAGCAAGCGCATGACACTGAGAAGGTGCTCAATCTAGTAAGAGACCAAACGCAATTTAATTTGTAGGGGTTAATATAGCACAATCCTTTAACACCCAACTCAACCATGGTCTGAGCTGTTTTGCCTGATTTCTTAAAGCCATTCAGATAAATAGGTAACACAAGGATACAGCAGAGCACCCTTACGCAAAACATTTGAAGTGGATCAAAACCTTTAATCAACATTGTCCTAAAACCAAAACAATACCCATTCTTGTCTTAGGACAACTTTGATGAACTTTTTTGATCCACTTCAAATGATGATTACTGTATATTTCCTAATATATGAATGATCAATATTATTACAGTATATTTAAGGATAAGGAATAAGGAATTGCCACGTTCATGTATTGAAAAATGTGTGACAATATATTTACTTATATATGTATATACACACATATATATGGAAATATGTATTTATTATATTTGAAAATCATTTGAAAGTGAAAAAAAAAAAAAAAAAAATGATATATATTTCAAAATATAGCTAGTTTGCAATAGCATAAACACACCTGCTGGGTAAAAATCCATTTTGGCGGGTAACGGTGTCAAATCACTAGCCAATTTGGCAGTTTACTTTTCACAAATTATGTTCACTTATTAATTTCTTGTTCTTGTTCTTATTAAGTTCATGCAAGCCAAGTCTGCACAAATGAACTTGTGTGACCGCAGGACATTACCGAGTATATTGCAAACACTAAAACACAACTACAAGATGAAGTCTGGTTAGGTTAGTGCAGGTACGCATTTAGAGTGATAATTAGTCAATATCACACACAGAGTGGCATTTTTTTTTTCTTAATTCAGCATGATTACAAAAATCTGATATTGATTTTATACAACAGTTCAATAAGTTAATAAAGCAAGAAACATACTTTTTACACAGCACATTGGCTGTTTTTGCACTATTTTGCGTCTCTGAGGAACATGATGGTGTTTTGTTCCTGAATGAATCAACCTTTTAAACGATTCAGTTGAATTGCAATGACTCCCTCATTAACAGTGACTTTCTGCCACCTGCTGGTGGTTTTAATTTCACATTCAAAGTATATTTAAATTTTAAAATAATTTCAGATATCAGTATTCAATGTTTTAAGTTTAAAGTATCAAAACATTATGTATGCATTTGGTTAAAGCATTCCATGTCCCTCTAAGCTGCATTAACATGTGGAAATACATAAATGCCACTTCATATGCAACTTACACAAATACAAATTTTGTTGATAGTGATTTCATGTTTAGTAACACCCTAAATGTATTAGTAGTAGTAGTAGTATTGACTGATTAAATGTAAGAATTTGATTCAAAAGATGATGCTCTCTTTTAGAAAAAAAAAGGCTTTATAAAAGTAAAAATGGCCATAAAAGGTAAAAATCCATTTAAATGTATTGGAAAAGATTGATTTCTATCACTGCTGTGAACTGAACACACAGAATATGAAGAATATCAAAAACTTTGAGTCGGCTGTAGACACACTCTCAAAATATGGCCTAATTATCTTTATCGATAAAATCCCAGGAAATATAAGAATACTATTTTTTGTCAATATTGAAAAACAAAAACAAAAAGCAGTTTCACAGGGAACATTGGTGCAGATTTAACATTAAGAAACATTATTTACATTTATTGTATACATTTACAACATATGAAATAAGCACAGTGTTACACAATCCAAAGACAAGAAAAACACGAAATGATAATAATTGTTGGATTTAACGAAATCTCTCATTTTGTGTTCCACATAAAGAATCTTAAATGTTTTGATCCCTGTTAGAAATTATAGTATAATTTAGGTTTATAAATGTGTTAATTTCTTGATGTCGTTTCCAGACTCACTGTTATGGAGGAGCATGGCTGATCTGCATGTGTTTGTAGTCTCTGTGTTTGGGTCATTCTGGGCTGGAAACTTCATAAGGAAAGAGGCAAGAGGAAGGAAGGCAACAACAACTCAGAGCTGCCATCTGAAGGTTTAGATTCAGTCTCAGTGTTTCTGAACTGATCATTTACTGACATCATGATCCTGGACTGTGATCTTTGTGATCTTGCAACTCAAACATCAATCCACAGATGTTTTAAAGATGTTGTTATAAAAGCAAATCACTATTACATGAACACAAAGAAGTAGTGCAATGGCAGTTAAACATCCTTCATATATTTACAGCTATTTACAAAATCAAACATACATTAAATAACAGCCTCAATAACAAATGAGGAATGAGATTCAACTTCAAACAATCTTAAATCACAGTCAAATTTCCCAAGAGTGTTTTTCTCTGACTGTTGATTCTTTTTGTGTAACCACTGAATCCGTCTGAGTCTCTTGATTTTTTTTGTTCAGTAGAGGATTTGTTTCATGTGATTCTGCTGTGTGCTGGTTCTGGTTTGATACACCAGCTGGAGTTTCATCAGAAACTGCTGCTGCTGCATTCTGGGTTCACAATAAGACATAGTTTAACATGTTTTCATCAACAGTGTTTCTCCTCATCAGTGTTGGGGGTAACTCATTACAAGTAACATGAGTTACGTCATCAGATTACTTTTTCAAGTAACTAATAAAGTAATGCTTTACTTTTTAATTGAAAATAAATAATCCAAGTTATTTATTTATTTTATTTTATTTTATTTTTGTTTTCAAATAAGTAACACCAGTTAATTTTTTTTCCCCATTTATTGATCAAAAGCTCTCCTGTCTCCATGTTAAGAGAAATCGCGAGCAAGATATTACTTTAGTTCTAGAATAAATGTGAACATGCATTAATTCTCACTCACTCACACACACACACACACACACACACACACACACACTCACACACACACACACACACACACACACACACACACACACACACACACACAAAACAGATTCATTATTCCTCAAAATGAATAAAAACTGTAAAATGCAACTCAGAATATGACACAAACCTGCAATAATTGTTAAATAATACAAATATCCTTTATGTATTAATCCCATTTTATTAAGTACTGTCTTTGCTGCTAACCTTTGATTATCTAATTAAATTCCATACTAATAATAATAAAAAAAAAATACTCAAGAAAACTAACATTTGTTGTTATTATTATTATTATTATTATTATTATTATTACTGAAGAGTGTAGCATTCTACTTCTATTTACAATCAAAGACGTTGAGATGTCCACGTCAAAAGAAATTTAAAAAAGTGATTTTATGTCCATAGAAAGCACATTAATGTAAGTAAAGTGTCTAATTTTAAGGTTTCAAAGAAGTTTTTGGAGAATAAAATGTCAACACAATATTTGCGTAAAAATTCAAACAGCATGCTTTTTCTCTAAAATATATTAAAGAATAAGGGAGCATTTTACATTTTTATTGTTTTAAATTAGTAAAAAAAATTCTTACTGACAAATGGGCAAAGCCTGGGACAGTGACAAATGTAAAAAAAAAAAATTACTAATTAGTATTTGGAGTGAAAGTAATTGGTCTTTTAATATGTCATAAATTGATTTTTCTTGTAAACACTGAATGACATTTTAGTAGGTGTCTTCTGTAAATTAGGGGAAAATGTATGATATTTATTTTTTTGCTCAGAAAAACAAAAATGCAATTCAATTAAACAGATTTTTTGTTACTTTTTTTTTTTTTTTTTTTTTTTTTTGAAAAAATGATTTAAAGCAGTATTACACTTACTGTTTTATGCTTAATACAGGTATAAAAAAATCATACTTGTTTTTGTCTTTGACCCATTTCTAGACAGTCATTTAAAGGTGCAGTTGCTCACTTTATCTCAGAAACACCTCGACAGAGCTGCACAAAGTACTTTATATTTATATAAATTGCACTTAATTTTACTCACTTAAATGTCCAAGTATCTAGCCATTTCCTTACAAATGTAATTGAGTAGAATTACAAGTATTTTATTTCAATAAAACTCACCCAAAGAAACAACAAAATACCAAGTGCACCTTTAACACACTGGAGGTAAATGAATCAAATCTGATGCGCTTTACATCTGATACTAACCTGACATAACTGCAGACATGGTGTGATCCCTGAGGAGGAAAACAGATTTACAGGGTTAGCCTAGTGGAATATATGTACTAAAATCTATTTAAAATACAATTATTCCATGCTAAGTATACTACAAGTACATTTACATATTGATGTGCTTAATAAAAATACCCGTCAGTTGTACTTTTGGAATACTAAACTGGTATATTTAAAGTTGCTAAATTGGACAAACTAATTTTGTATTTAAAGCACTTTAACTGTGCAGAAGTAGTGCTTAAGTCCAACTAAAGATATACTGAAGTCTATAAGATTGTGCTAAAGTGGAACTATTGCAAGTATACTTCAGGTTCACTTTAAATATCTTGCATTTAAAGACTTTAAAGAAGTTGATACTAAATAGTAGTAAAACTGATCATGTATTTCCTGAAAGTGACTCATCTTAAATATCCTATTTTTACATGAGAATCCCTTAAACAAAGTGAATGTGATAAACTTTGAGGTTATACTCACAGGGTTCAAATATCATTAAAACCATCAGAAATAAAGTGAAGATGAATTCAGAGGAGAAGACGGTGATCCTCATGTCTCCCGTCACACCTTCACCATTAACTGAGGATGAAGATCAACAAGAGTGTTTTATTTACAACAGACTCTCATATTCACCAGCTAACAGCATGACACACTTATTATAAGATCTTAGTGTCATAATTAATATCTGTGAATTTAAATGAGAATAATCTGATCTGAGTAAATTTGAGATGAAGCTGATTTCTGCCTCACATTGAGATTTTACCACTCAGTTCAGATTCAGATGCTGTATTACTTTATAATATTTATATACAGATATATGAGTGTAATTGTATAGTGTGTGATGTTGAAGTGTTCATTCACCTGTTTTCATGATCAGTTCAATCATCAGAGCAACAGAGTTCAATAAAACAACACCCACTGATCCAAACACATACACAGGAACAAGACGAGGAAGAGCTGAAACATCAAATCACACAGTTTAATATCATCACCATTAGATCACCATTAGATCACCACAGCTACAGAGAAAAAACACAGCTAATGAATGCATTTAATCTCCAAATCTTTATAAACTTGAGTCTTAGTCTGTTTTGGAGTTTGATTTGAGGCCTTTATTCTTCTAAATATTATAATATTACAATAATCGTACTTTTTCTAAATATTAACATGGTAGAACTGTTTCAGGAAACTCCTCTAACACACTTGCTCTCTCTGTTATTTCTGTATTCATTACACACTACAAATGATTCAAAACCTGCATGAGTAAATCATTTACAAATCGTTCTGCATCCTCTAACCTAAAGTGTAAAAAATTCATCACTTGTAAATGATTACACATCATTTGTAGATCATTCACATCACTTTCTGCATCCTCTAAACTAGTGTAAACTTCTCATTAGTTGTAAATGTTTTACAAACCTGCCGGTTACAGATTGTGTGGGTATACACACTGGGGGAAAAGGATCTACAAACGATGAGTAAAACATTTACAACTGATGAATTGCTTACACTTTAGAATAGGGCATGCAGAAAGATTTGGAAATGATTTATTCATGATGTGATCTTCAATGGAGGATAAACATTTCAATGACCGACATTTCAATTATTTATAATTGTTTAATAATATTATTATTTTATGATTATTTTATGATACGCTATTTTTTTAAAGATTTGTAAATTGGTAGCATATCACTTATTAATCGGTTTCTAAATGTTTTGTAAATTATTATTTCATTAACTAATCACTTATAAATGACAACTGAACGTAATTATAAAGTGTTACCAACATCTGCTAAATGACTAAATGTAAATGAAGTACAAAATAAAACACTTTTTTACTGTTTATTGTAAGGGAAATTACTGTTAACCAGTTAATGTTTTACTGTAGCACATTTACAGAGTTTTACTGTTAAATTGATGGTAAAATTTTATAGTGTAGAGACTCAATCTCTGTTCAGAGGAGTGATGAGAATAAACTAGAGCTGATAGTGAAAATCATCAGTGAGAAGATCTTTAGAGCAGATCATTAATACTGTACCCCATCTAAATGACCATGTGAAGTTGATCAGTGACCAGAGTAACTGAAGAAACGCAATCATACAGGCCCATCCCACACGATCTGGACATCAACAAACACATCATCATCATCATCATCAAAGTTCACTTTAGCACATGTATAAAATATACTAGAAACATGTTTCAGTTTCTGATATGTAATTTGATATTATCGTACCCTTTTCATTCTCCAGAGCAATGATGTAGAGAAAGACCAATACAGCACTGACCAGTAAAATGAGAGTTAAATACACTGATCTCCTGACCACAGAAGAACCTGAAAAACACATCTGTGAAGATGATATATTCATATTGACTAATAGAGAGCATTAATGAATTATATATTGATCACATTATGATGAGTTATTAGTGTTTATATCAGAGATCAGATCACAATTCATCAAACACTTACAGCCCATTTGTTGACCACATGTAACGTCCCAGTCGTATCTGGCGACTGTGAGAAATGCTGGTAAAACTGCAACAATGAAGAATGCTGGAAACAGAAGAGTGATTATATTAATGCAGATGCTGAGTTTCACTGACAGAGGATTATTAGGGCCTGAGCCCTAATTGGCGAAGGCCCTCTTCTTTTCCTAAGGATTTTTCATACCTTTTTTTTTTAGGGGGGCTTAACATGCTCAAAAACTCTTGACATTTTGCACACACATTGGAATCCGCAGCCATCAGGACGCCGCAGAGGCTGGGACCCGGGCGTGGCACAGGGGCTCTACGGCGCCCCCTGGAACACAGTGATGTATAGCGCACACATACTTCCACGTATTCATATGAAACTCAGTACACATATAGAACTCATTGAGCTGAACAACTTTCATACTCATGATGATGATAGTTAGACACTGGCAAAAGCTCATAAATGGGTGTGGAGGAGGCACTCTATAGCGCCACCTTTTGACAATATTTGGGGTCTTGTTTTTCCTAGAGTCACCAAACTCGGTACATATATTGTTCACTTCAATCCAGACAACTTTCTAATTTACATCCATTAGCTATGGCCAACAGGAAGTCGGCTATTTTGGTTTGAATGTGGATTTTTGGAGAAATATAGCTGTGGAATTTGAAATACTGCCCTCTGGAAAACCAACAAATTCACACCAAACTTCTTCTGCATGATGCCAAAATACTGAAGATGCTAAAGTGGAGTGGATTTTGGGATATCTGGAATGGTGTTGACGTGGTGACTTATTAAAATAACAGTAAAAAAGAGAACCATAATTGTATTATATCTTTAAAATGCAGCAATCAAACTCTTTCAAACTTTTTTCATACAGAGAACTACTCATTCTCAAAAAAGTATGCCAGAATTCAACCAAATCCAAAGCTTTATGAATTAAATAAAATTAAAAAAACAAGTAGACATCTCATCTCACTCTGTCCTTATGTGTCTGTGTGATCTAGGTGTGTGTGTGAGTGTTAGAGTGAGTGTGAGTGTTGGGAGGGGGATGGGTGGCAAGAGAGAGCAAGAGTCAGAGTGGGAGACAGACAGGGAATATTTAAACTCTTGCTGGTTTATTCATTAGATGTGAAGTAAACTGTATGGTTATGCTTTTGTAAGGCATAATTTTAATTCTATTTTCTTTCTGCATCATTTTCTCTGTCCTCCTTCTGGTGGTACACATAGATGAAGACTATAACACCCAGGATGTCCCAGAGTCACCCAGAGTCCTACCCGCGGGTACCCGACGGGTGAACCGCAAAAATGGACGTAACAGGTGGAATAATATTGACGTGTCGGGTGCGGTGCGGGTCGGACTGGAGACAGGCACGGGCGGGTTGCGGGAACAATTATAACCAAGACTATTTTGACTTAATCCGGTACACGCTGATAGGCAGCTCCTTTCAAATGGTCCCGTGCTTGTGTTCGCGCTCTGTCTGAAGACCGGGCTTCTACAGCGGGATTTGCAAACACTGAGCACTGTAGCCAATTGACAGCTGTATTGACATTGATTGACAGCTGTAGGTCTAGTGATTATATTAAAGGGAGTGCTCTTTGCTCGCGTTCTGTATTTAATCTATAGATTACTATGTTTTTATGCAAAATAAAGTTGACTGTTTTTATATATATATATATATATATATATATATATATATATATATATATATATAATTTATGACGGAAAAGTTCATATTTGGTTATATTTTTAATCTAATCCTTTTAGTTTAAAATAGATTGTTCACATGTAAGCACTTATATTGTTGTTGGATGTTGCGCGCGCTCTCTCTTTCTCTTTCTCTTTCTCTCGACTCCGCTGCCAGTTCTACATATTTTTATGCAGCCTAGTAAAGTTGATTGTTTTTATTTTATTTTATTTTTTTTTTTATGAAGGAAAAGCTCATATTTGGCTTCTTAAGCCATTTAGACCTGTTTACAATAGATCGTTCACATGTAGCTACGCAATAGTTTTATATTGTTTACACGTTGGATGTTGCTTTCTCTCTCTCTTGTTGGGTTGCGTGTGTTCATTTTAAACGCATAAACGCATCAACTCAGAATGACTTGTGCTTGTTACATTAAAAAATAAAGGTGTTTTGTCTGCCTCATGTCACTCGGAGATTTAATGCGGGTGCGGTTCGGGTCGCGGTTTTAAGGTCAAACGCAGGCCCGGATTGGCTAATCGGGAGGACCGGGAGAATTCCCGGTGGGCCGGTCCATTTTTTGGCTGCGAGGGCCGGTGTCCCAGTCGCACTTTTTATTTATTTTATATATTTATTTATGTATTTATTTTTTACCATAGCCTCACTCTTTTTATTCATTATTTTACCGCAGCTCCACTCCACTCCACCCACAGCAAAACCAGTTGTTAAGAGATACGCGAGAGATGAAAAATGGGTAATAAAAAGCGCAAATGTGGAAAGGCCAGATTTAAAAAAGAAAAAGAAAAAGAAAGCTCTAGAAACTGACGCAGCCAAATGCACTAAGCTGAGCACATTTTTCGTTAAAACCAGCGGTAGCGAGAGTACAACAACACTTGAAGACGATGAAACGGCTGGTAAATTAACGTTAAGCTAGTTAGGAGCAGTGCAAAACAACGATGTCTGCAAATCACAGTTCATGTTTATGTATCGAACTTTTTCTTGTACTGTAGCTCTTCAGCAGCAGCAGCCTCTAGTCCAGTTTATTTATGAGCACTAATTCTTACAGAAAATAGATTCTGATACTGTTGAACATTACATTGTGTTAACTGTTCAAATAAATCTTCACTGTGAAGCAACACTTAGGCTACTGTATTTGCACTGAATTGGAAATGACGTTATATTAATATAGTCAGTCGTGAACTAAAGTGGGCCGGGCTTGAAACTCCAGGGCTGAAAAGGAGTCCCACTCCGGCCCTGGTCAAACGGGTCGGGTCGGGTTCGGATTTAAATTAGTGTTGCTGTCGGATAACGGGTCGGGTATTCTGTTAACTACTGCGGGTGCGGGGCGGGTGCGGGTTTATCAAACAGGACCCGTGCAGGACTCTGACGTAGGCTATGATATCTTTTAACCCATCAGAAAGAAAAATACATTCACAGAATCAGTTGATATGTACTGTACTGTCAGTATACTTTTATATAATGATTGTAGAAATGCTTACAGAGCATTAAAATATTTTTTAAAAAATCTTCTAAAGACAAATCATTAAAAGTTTTATATGTATTATACACTCTTTCACTGATAGGATGAGAAATCCTAAATCTGACCGTTTATTACTTGGTTTAATTAATTAGAATATCATAAAATGTGTTGGTAACAATTTACAGTAAGGTCTCTTTGGTTAACATTAGTCAATGCAGTAACCAACAATGAATAATATATTTTGTGTTATATATGGGGTTTTCCCAATCAAATTTCTATGCCATTTTGTAAAAACACATTTCATAATGTATCAAAATCTATAAAAAAATTTGACTATTTGAAAGAATATTTATTTTTAATGTCTTTTCTAAAGTTTAAATATACACAAATTCACAAAATGCATCAGAAAAGTTTTGATACAAGCAGTTGGCCACATCCAGTCAAATGAATGGCTCTCTATGGCCCTCTGCTGGCGAACAAATATTTCTTTCTTACTGC
Organism: Cirrhinus molitorella; assembly: GCA_033026305.1. NCBI lineage: Eukaryota > Metazoa > Chordata > Actinopteri > Cypriniformes > Cyprinidae > Cirrhinus > Cirrhinus molitorella. Next base: position 60,383,403 of record CM065117.1, read on the forward strand.
AGTCATTTTATGTTTGTCTCTAAACAGCAGATGACAGAATTCTACACCTAAGACTTAGACCAATATTCAGAAACAGTTTAAATTAAATTTGGATAATAATTTAAGATATTTTTTCATAAAAAATTAATATTTCACATTTACGCTAATGGTATAGTAGAGAATTTGTGTGGTAAATAGGTACAAAAATACTTCATATCTCCCAAAACACAGAATTAATGTATAGAGTAAAAAAAGAAGATATCATTTGTATGATTAAAATGTATATTGCTCTTTTCGATTAAACCATGAATCCTTGGGGTCATATTGACCCCAAATACCAGCAACGTAAACTGGAAATACGGAGAGGATGAGGGTTAATTGTATGCAGCATCTTTGACAATACAAATGATGCTGTCACACATCGTGTTTTAACATCTGAAATTTAGTGGTTTTGCTTTATATGTAGTTTAGAAATGTATTACATATTCATAAACTGTATAAATTAATGTTAAGTTAATGTTTGTTTTAACATTAATAGACAACGGTTGAATAATGAATAGTGTTTTCTTGCACTATTACTCATAAATGAATAGTTCATAAATGTAAACTCACCTCCTCTACCAGATCCAAAGGAATAAAACAGGAGGATTAATTGTAGTGAAGGCAGAACATCAAAGCTTATATCAGACAGAACATCGAATATAGTAGTGATCCGCTGACTTAACTTCTCAATGAATCTCACCAACACTGCACAAGAAAACAACAACAATTAATACATCGATCCAATGTTTGATCTGATTTTAAATTAATGTCATTATAAAAAAAAATAATAATAATTTCACTAATTTATGTTTTAATTTGGACAGACAATGTTCACGCAATTATTTCCACCCTTGAAAACTAAATAAACATACAAATATCATAAAATCTTTAACACACAAGAAAAAACTCACTGTTTACAGGTCTCTTGTTTACACATTAAAGTCATTATGTAGACATTAAGACAAAACATTGACACTCAGTTTGTCTGCTTTCTGAAAGTAACATGTGAACACACAAAAGTGAATGTGCAGAAGCTCAGTTCAGGATGAAATGTGTGTCTAATAAATACTGTGTCACTGTTGAGCGTTTGATCTGATCATGAACATTATTTATTTTTTGTGAATATTTATTGTGGCTGTAAATCCCTGGTTGGATTGAGGTCATATGATGGGAATAATATCATTACAGGAGAACAAATGAACCTTTCATCTATTGACTATTGTGATCTGTCTTGTGCAAGAAATTAAGTAAACTTTTCAGAAATTTCAGTGGACTGAAGAAATGACTTTAGGACAAAATAAACAGCAGTTGTGTTTCTTTACATGATGACATATATTTCTGTATCTTCCTCTGGAGTTTCCTCTCATTGCTAAAGCTTGTGCTGCATCTGGCAGGTCAGTGAGCATTTCAGTGACCTTTATATGAGACAATGAAGCAAACTAAAGTTGATATTTAAATTGCAAGTCTTCAAACTGGTATTTTCTGAAATAGATTATTAAAATATTTTAGGTGACTCTCATGATGTTCATAATGATAAAAGTGCAACTGCACTGAAAGTATCACAGCAGATCATAAAAAAAAAAGAAAAAAAAAAAGAGAGTGTGTTTCTGATGCCTCAGTGTGTTGATTCAATCACTGTTCACTGTATATTGAACTGAAAAATAATGTGATAAATACTACTAATACATATAAACCAGTATATTATACATGGTAATAATTGATTGCAATTAGTTATAACAACTTAAAATGTAGTATTTGTTGAGATAATTCAAATATTATAGATGTTTGATAATAATAGTTGATAAACTTAAAATTGTAAGGCAGCACAGTACACTTTTTTAAGTTAAAACCATAGACTGTTCACTTGCAGGTTTCTGAACTGAACTGAGGTGTCTGGTTTCCAAAACCCGCCTAGCTCCACAGTAGTGACAGCAGTGCTGCTGTGAGGAAAGCCCAGGAAAAAACCAAGGCAGAACACAGTATAGCATCAGTTACCACTCTTTGACTTTGTTTTGGAATGCTTCAGTTGAGTCACGGTGCTCTGCATTGGTCTTTGTTTTACTGTCCATTAAAGTTTGTTGCATTTATATTACAGCGTAGCCTAACTTGTGAACTTTCATACAGCTGTCGGCATATCATTAGACATTTCATTAGACAAACAAATTACATATATGTTCACAATCTAACAAAGCAAAGAAACAACTAGATATCTTGGCAAAAATAATGAATCTTTTTTCTTTTTATAATGAAGATTATTCACTCAGTGCCAGCTGTCAGTCTGGGGCTGCCCTTCTGCACATGTGAGGACATGAATGCCTTGTCAGCGTAGCATGTATTTGTCACGGTCACACACAGAGGAGAGAAGGCAGGTATTACTTTGTGATATTTATTGTGGTATTTAAACACTTCAAATAGGTGAAACAGGTAAGTAGTGCATCGAGCAGAGGGTTTTCTCAAACACAGTCCAACAGGTGAGTTCAAGTTCATAGCAATCACTAACGTTAGCAAAAGTCACTTCCCTTAGTTCGATGTGATATATGTCCACAGGTTCACAAAGAGAGACCACGGAGGAGCACAGGAGAATCAGGCACAAATGCGGAGAAGATCCACAGAGCAGTGTCCAGGTTACTTTGATTCCAGCCGGTGAGTAAATGACAAAGGTAAGTATTTATAGGGAGTGGTGACTGCCGGTGCAGGTGTAGGTGATTAGTATTCTGGTGATGGTGCACAGGTGTGGCGTGTTGGGGATTGGCTGGATGGTGACTAGCTGTGGTGACTGGGACTGAGGGAACGTGCTGAGGGTGTGACACTACCCCCCCTCCACGGGTGACTCCGGGCACCCAAGAGTGGCAACGGGGACGACCTCGGCCTCTAGGAGCTGGGCGATCCGGATGTTGGCGATGGAATTCTTTGAGGAGAGCAGGATCCAGGATGTCATTGCGGGGTGTCCACGATCTCTCCTCGGGCCCGAACCCCTCCCAGTCTACAAGATACTGGAGTTGGCCGTTCCGCCGCCGGGAGTCAAGGATCTCCTGGACTCGATAGATGTTGTCCCCGAGGATCTCAGGCTCATCTGGAGGGGGAGGCGGTTCCGGTTCTGTGGACGGAGGAAAGACTGGGTCAGTGTGAGGTTTTAGCAAGGACGCGTGAAACGTGGGGGAGATCCGGTATTGCGGAGGTAGGTTGAGACGGTAAGTGACGGGATTGATCTGCGAGTGGATGGTGAATGGCGGGACTCAGCTTTCGGCAGGGCAGACGGAGGCGGATGTCCCTTAAAGAGAGCCATACCTTGTCTCCAGGACAGTAAGTAGGATTGGGTAACCTGTGACGATTAGCAGCTTCGGTGTGCCTCAGTACTGCCCGCTGAAGATGGACGTGCGCTGAGTCCCACACCCTCTCGCTCTCCTGGAACCAGTGATCTACCGCAGGCACTTCGGAGGTTTCTCCAGTCCATGGGAACAGTGATGGTTGGTAGCCTAGAATACACTGAAATGAGGTTAGTCTGGTAGATGTTTGACAGAGGGAATTTTGAGCATACTCAGCCCACGGTAGATACTGGCTCCAGGTGTTCTGGTGTTGTGAGCAGTACGTCCGAACATACCGGGAGATTTCCTGTATCTTGCTTGGTCTGGCCGTTGGTCTGAGGGTGGTATCCTGATGACAGGCTGACGGTAGTCCCAAGAAGCTGGAAGAAGGCCTGCCAGACCCTGGATATGAATTGCTGTTCCCTGTCGGACACAATGTCTTCTGGGAGTCCATAATTTCCGAACACGTTGCTGAACAATGCTCGGCTGTCTCAAGAGCTGTGGGAAGACCTTTGAGAGGGATTCATTTACAGGCTTTAGAAAAGCGATCCACCACCACAAGAATTGTTGTATAACCTTGAGAGGGAGGCAAATCCGTGGCGACATCCTTGGCCATATTCGGCCACCAGTACTTGTGTTGGAGGGTTCGCCTGCTGCCAGGATGTCCTGAGCTGAGGGACGTGTGCGTACTATCCAGGAGAGAGAGACGATGGCTGCTGGGAACGTAGGTGAGGCCCAGGGGAAGTTCTGGTGGTGCAGGCTCCTCGAGGGTGGCGGCACGGATGTCCTCATCGATCTGCCATAGAATAGGTGCTAGGAAAACAGAAGGTGATAAGATGGGATCAGGAGTGTCTATTAATGGTTCTGGTGAATACATACATGATAGAGCATCTGCTTTAGTGTTCTTGTGACCAGGTTGGTAGGTGATCAGGAAATTGAAGCGAGCAAAGAACAACGACCAGCAGGCTTGACGGGCATTGAGTCGTTTGGAATGCCGGAGGTATTGGAGGTTTTTGTGATCTATTACAACTGTGAAGGGAAATTGAGCTCCTTCTAACCAGTGCCGCCACTCCTCGAGGGCAAGCTTAATAGCTAGCAGCTCTCGATCACCAATACCATAATTTCGTTCTGCTGGAGTAAGTTTCTTAGAGTAGTACGCACACGGATGGAGAGTTCGGGGTTCACCAGACCATTGAGAGAGAATGGCTCCAACTCCTACATCAGCCACATCCACTTCGACTACAAACGGTAGAGTGGGATCAGGATGTTTGAGGATGGGTGCTGTGACAAACATCTGTTTCAGCTGGTCGAAGGCTTGTTGGGCTTCGGGGTTCCACTGTAGAACCTTTCGTCCGCCTTTAAGGAGTGACGTAAGGGGGGCTGAGAGGAGGCTGTAGTTCTTTAAGAAGCGGCGGTAAAAGTTGGCGAAGCCAAGAAAGCGCTGCAGCTCTTTCACCGTCTTGGGCTCCGCCCAATTAGCTACGGCATCTACTTTACCCGACTCCATGTGAACCCCCATAGCCGAGGAAGGAGACTGTTGACTGGTGGAATTCGCATTTTTCTGCTTTAAGGTAGAGTTGATTCTCTCGAAGACATTGGAGGACTTGACGTACGTGGGACTGATGTTCTGTCACGTTCCAGGAATAGATCAGTATATCGTGTAGATGTAGATGATAGTAAAACGTGGAGAAAAGTCACAGAAAATTTTGTTCATGAAATTTTGGAAGATGGAGGGACTGTTGGCAAGGCCATAGGGCATTACCTGGTATTCATATTGACCAGTCGGGGTATTGAAGGCGGTCATCCATTCGTCCCCTTCTCGGATATAGATAAGATTATATGCACTGCGGAGGTCGAGTTTGGTGAACACACATGCTTCTCGAGGCTCCTCTAGGGCTGCCGGTACCAGCGGAAGTGGGTAGGCGAAATTGACCGTGGCGTCATTAAGCACATAATAATCAATGCAAGGCCAGAGTCCACCATCCTTCTTGGAGACAAAGAAGAAACTAGATGCTGCAGGCGACGTAGAAGGTCTGATGAACCCCTGATGTAGAGCTTCCTTTATGTATTCCTCCATTGCCTCTTGCTCAGGACGTGAAAGGGGATAGATCTTTCCATGAGGTAGCTTGGCATCTGGCAGCAGGTCGATACTACAGTCCCAGGGCCGGTGTGGAGGTAACTGGGTGGCTCGTTCCTTGCTGAACACATCAGAAAATGAGTTGTAGATGGCAGGGATGGCTGGGCTCTCAACGGTAGTGGCCTGGATGGAGATAGAGTGCTGTGGAGGCTTAGAGTCGGATGACGGGGAGGTGTGGCCATGGTTGTGACATTCAGAGCTCCATCCTTGGATTTCTCCTGTGCTCCAGTTGATTGTAGGTTGATGTTGTGTTAGCCAGGGTCTGCCTAGGATGACGTCTACATTAGCTCGAGGGAGGACTAACAGGGTGAGTTTTTCTCGATGATCATGTGGAGAAATGAGAGTTAACTCCTTGGTCCTCTTGGAGATTATGCCGTCGCCCAATGGTGAGTCTTGGATGGTGGTGATCTGATACCTGGTTTCATTGACAACGGTGGGTATACAATGCTTAGTGATGTATAGAGAAGAGATGAAGTTGCCTGCTGCTCCAGAATCCACCAGTACATGTATGAGGAGAGTACGAGAATCAACAATCAGGCTGGCCTTGATATGGGGTATATGTGAAACGGTAGGAGTCAATGAAACGTTACTCATGGATGAGGCGGACAAACTGGACAGGTGTTGATGAGGTGCGAAGCCTCTCCACAATACAGAGTCGGTCCCGAATCCGACGTTGTTGTTCGGATGCATCCAGAGGGCATGACAGTATTACACATAAAATCAGTAACAGTTTGCAATTAAATCCCTTTCCTACCCTTTCTTGTAACTCGATAAAATTCATGGTAATAAATGTTATCGGAGGTCTGAGCAGTATTCCTACTTGCTGGCGTTCACATTAGTCCACAAGTCGTTCTTGCAGGTTAGGCTATTTTCAATAATTAAACAATAGTCTAAGTATGCCTTGCATTCTTTAATGTTAGCGAACATTGCATGACATCTCACTTTTTGAAGACAACCAAAGGCAGAACTTCAAACTCTTGGTAAAAATCAAGTTTGAGATAATTTCCCTTAAAACATCTAATTGCCAGATTTCCAGTGTTCTACCTATAATTATTTTTTTTTCTGGAAAAGTAAAAATCTTTAAAGCAATTTTTCTCAGTTTCACACAACACTGAGTTATGGTCTTTTGCCTTGTAGGGCAGAACGGTAATCCACCTGTTATATCATTCCATTATGCAGAAATGTAAGGCTTAATATAATTTAAACAGTTGAGTTAGAAAAAAAAAATCACCTCCTCACAGTTGTCATGAAGGGCAAAATTACCCAAAAACCGCTTTTTGTACCAGGCTGTAAATATTTTCTTTCTGCTATAAATTTTAACATGGGGAGTCTATGGGATTGACTTTCTTTTGGAGCAAATAAATTGTTCTTATTTTCTTTGCTTATTGCCATTTTCCCTTACTACTGCCTTTCATAAGCTACATAATTACATGTTTCCCAGAAGACAAAATAAGGAAAATTTACTGAAGTCATCCTGTGAAAAAATGTACACTCCCTGACTCTTACAGAGACTTCTTAAGCATCAGTGAATGTTTGCAGATTTTGTAACAGTTGTGTTTGAGTCAAAATACAGTCATTGTTGGAAAGGGTTCAAATGTGCAGAAGATGCTGGAAAAGCAAAGACTTTGAGGGAGCTAATAGATTTTTCTGAAGAACAAACCATCAAAAAAGAAAAAAAAGAAAACAAACAAACAAAAAACATAGTATTAAGAATACACAGTATTAAGAATCAATATAATATATTGCAAAATGTATAACAACTATGCAACTTATAACCACAAATATGCATACAGGTTAAACAACAAAGACTCCAACATACTGCTACAATATTTTAGAGCTCAGTGTAATGTGTATAAACTAATTTAATGTTTATGATGATATTAAAATATGATTTCCTATCATGGAAAACTGAGTATCCTGTGGATTGTGATGTTTTTAAATCACTCAGTGGCCTGAGGTGGAATAAAATAATGAACTAATGGCTTGAAAAACTGACTTTACCTGCTGATTCACTGCATCATTTCAGTTTAATGGCAGCCTTTAATGGCAATATTATTATAGATTTTTTTTTATTAATTTCATGTATGTTAAAATGTACACTTCTTTGGGTTTACTTTTGTTTGTTTGTTTTTCTGTTTAGCATGTCTATGTAAAACACTGATTATGCATTTGAAATTTGCTCTATAAACTTACCTTGTCTAATGGAAATGCTTCAATAAACTGAAAAATCAGGTCTGATATATGTTTTTTATATGTTGTGCCTTTAACAAACACATTATTCTGGTAAATCATAATTTCACAGCACATTTGTTTCACTGACTCTTAATGGAAGGAAATACTTACAGAAAATAATGTAGATGAGCTTGAACAGAAGCACAAGTACAAAAAGGACTATAATCATGACACCTTCAAATCCGCCATAATTTTTGTCCCAAGCAGATTTAAACAGAACTGGAATAAAGAAAAAGATAAAAACAATTACTAATTAACACAAGACACTTTCAAGAATTAATGTCATGGATTCCTGAGTGATATTGAGAATATTACATCATTTAAATGTAATTATTGTTTAACTGTTCATGTGTATTTTAATGTGTTTATGATAATGACTGTTGATTTAGATTTGGATGTATTTACCTGGATAAAAAACAGCTGTGAAAAATATATATTCTATTCTACAGCTGAAAAATTTAACCCGTGTTTTAATCTTGGCTGTTAAAAAGGAAAAGATGAAATAATTATTTCTACAATATCAGTTACAATACCAACACAATGAAACACAAAATGCAGATAAAACACTGAATTCTTTTTAATGTTATATTCATTGTTCTCTTGACAAATTACTGTCAGTTTATGTTAAAACAATGTGCATTATAATCTGTAATCTATATTAATCTATGAAGAATAATAATAGTTAATCATACCTGTAAAGTTATTAATATACGGAGCTGTCCAGAGCAACATGAGTGGCCTCAGAAAATAAAGAGCACAACAAGAGACCGTCTCAAACAGAGACCCTGAAACAAACACCAGATATTACTGAACATCTAATATTTGAGTGAATGATTATATTATTAATTCATCAGAAGTAAAACACTGACCTTCAGAAACACCCCAGAAGACAAAAGCAAGAAACATCAGAACATTTGGAAAGAAAACTAGAAACATCTGAAGACGGACCATTGTGTCTAGAGAGAAAAGACAAAATAACGCCCCTTAAGTTAAATAGCAAATTATATTTGAATGAATATTTAATAATTAAACTATTAGTATCAGTCATTCTGATACTTTTTTTCATTCTGACAATTAAATTCACAACTTAATGAATCAAACTCAAAACTGTGTTGGAAACACAAATGTAATATTATAAATGTCATAAACGAGGCTCCCGCCATACCTCTCCCTCACCATTCACCCGAGTACTGACTGTTTCGGACTTCTTTTCCACTTATTTTCCAGTGATATTGTGTACTAATTGAACTGAGCAGGATGAGAGCATCACTGAATTCAATGATTAACTTGCTTTAACTGAAAAATGGTAACCGTTTCCTTTTGCATTATTGATACACTGCCTTCCTATTTGATACTGTAAAGCTGCTTTGACACAATCTGTATTGTAAAAAGCGCTATATAAATAAAGGTGACTTGACTTGACTTCATTTCCCATGCGCCTCATACCTGGAACTGAGTTCACTTCCTGTTGCCCTCACGTTTCCCCTTTAAGAGCGGCCTGTTTCCCTGTCTTCCTCGCAAAGTCTTGATTTGCCACGGTGATCATTACTGAGCGTTTCTTCCAATCTGATTTATGGTGATTACCCGGACTGTTTGAATGTTGTTTGATTCCAGCTGCCTGCCCAGACACTCTGCCTGCTAAATGGACTGTGATGCTAGCTACCAACCCCTTGCCCTTCTGCCCATTACTTGCGATCTTGTTTACGTCTAATAAAGCACTGCTGATGGATCCCAATGCACGACCAAACTACTGATTAAGAATAGAAGAGTATTTTTCTTATCTGTTGACTTACCTAATAGATTCTGTACCAAATGTATATTGGTTGAAAACTGACTGTCATTCCAAAAAGAACCACTGTGAACTGTACATTCATATTGTCCTTCATCTTCAGCTCTCAGTTTGTCCAGACGGAGAGAGAAGTTTCCATCTTTAAGGTGCTCTATAAATAAATGAGCTCTGTCCTGATAGTCCTGCTGCTGTTCATCTGCTCGACTCTCACCATCTTCATACAGATGAACCAGATCCTTTAAGTCTTTTTTTCTCCATTCCACCTTCAGACCCTTCATTGTAGAGGGTTTATCATTATAAAAGGGCAAAACCACTGAAGATCCCAGATGAACAGGTGTGTGACGAGAATGTTTTACAGTGAATCCTGAAAATTAAAAAAAAAAAAAAAAACATTTAGCACTGAAGGCTCAAGATCCCCCATTACATTTGTTATTTCTTAAGTTTCAACCATGAATTTACAGCAGTGAGAAAATCTGACACATATCACACACAAAACTGAATAACATTTTCTCAAGTCTCTTGAATCTGATTGGCTAGCTTTGGACAACTTCCAGATGTAAGGGCACACTTTTTTTAATTTATTTTTTTTTATTAGCCCATCTAAGAAAATCATCATCAAGTGATTTTGAAGAAGTAATCACTTGGTGGTGTAATACAGGTGGTGTAAAGTTTGTTTGTTAATGACATCACATCTTTGAAAGATAATCAGAGTTTGTTTGAGGCATTTTAATATGAATTAAACTAGACAGCCACAGCACATAATGAGTTCATTTGCTTTGTTTTCTGAAAAATATATTTGGAATTGGTAACAATTTAGAATACTGTTCCGTCATTAATGAATAACTATGAACAAATGACTAATGCACTATTAACATTATAGTAACTACTATTAAATAACAATAAACTGTGATTAATGACTCAGTAAGTAATAGTGCTCAGTTGAAAGTGGTAGTTCACTATTAGCTAATCAGTAACTACTTTTTTTTTTTTTTTTTTTTTTCATATCTCCCAGAGAACTACTATATACAGGTTCATAATTACTGTGAATGATGCAAAATGTTTAATTAACTCTAAAGTGAAGATCATGGTAACCCACTAATAATGACTTTAAAATGATCAAATACTTCAGAAAGAATCTCAAATTATTTGGATGAGTCTTCTAAAGTAAAGATCACAATAATTCTCTAGTAATGACTGAAATCAGTGTAAACTTTTGAGGCATATGTAAGGTTTTGGAAAGTAATGTTTCTTGAGAGTTTCTTGTTAGTTAATAGTAGCTACTATAATGTTAATAGTGCATTAGTCATTAGTTCCTGTGTCGTTATTCGTTAATGATGGAACCATATTCTAAAGTGTTATCGTGAAATTATCGGTGCTTATTTTATGATTGTGTGGTTGTTGCTGCTGTATTTCTATAGCACTTTATACAATACAACATGAACAACATGAATTAACATGAACGTGAAAATGGTGTTTCAATGATGGAAATGGAATTCGATTGCTGTAACTGCTGTAAAAAAGATTGCATTATGTTTTGCACTAACACAAGACTAATTAGACACATCAGTATAATTAATCATTAATTAACAGGCTGCTGACACACATCATGGCCAATATTAACTGTCATAGATATCTGGTGAAATTTCTGATCTACAAAAGAACAGACTTTGTGCTGAACAATAAATCCTTCCACAAATTTGGATTTTTTTTCACATGATCTGATTATAGCTTTTATATTTTTTTATCACACTGATTGACTTACACACATTTGCAGACCCAGCACAGCTGATAAAGCATATAACTACATGTTCAGATGTAGCCGGTAGCCTTCAAAATTAATAATATTATCTACATAATTAATAATACATGACCAGCCAAGACAATTCATATTCATCTTCAATGCATCAGTCTAATGCAACAACTTGCAGCATTTATTTTTTCTTTGTTTATTTTTTTCTTTTTACACTTACCCAGTTTCAGCTCTGTATTGGTTGTATGCACACAATCCTGGTCCCTGTAAACTTTACATCTGTAAACCCCTTCATCTCCAGCTCTCAGTTTTTTCAGACGGAGGGAGAAGTTTCCATCTTTAATCTTCTTCTTTAATATATGAGCTCTTTTGTGATATTCCTTGTTCTCTTCTTCTGCTCGGCTCTTGCCATCTTCATAGAGATGAACCAGAGTCTCTGAGTCTGCTCTCCTCCACTCCACTTTCAGACTGTTCTCTAACAAGCTTTTGTCAACCCAACAGGGCAAATCCACTGAATCTCCCAGAGGAATGAATTTACCTCTCATGAGGATCTCTAAAGGAATAGAAATGTTTATGTGGAAAACTGTTAATACAAAAAAAAAAAAAAAAAAAAAAAAAATACAAAATTAAAAATACCCCATGATTGTATAAGAGCTAGTCGAACATTCAAAACTTTATATTAATTAATGAGCTATTATATATTTATATATTATTTTATTTTATTTTAATTATAATTTGTTTTAATATTCAAATAGAAAAAAAAAATCAGTTTTATATTTTTAAGCATGAGTTTAATTCAATAGCAAACAATTCAAGATATGTTTTAAATTGCTCTTACAGGTGCTAAATGAATGAAAACCTTTTTAGTGTCACATTATAAAAAAAATACATTACCATATACTACAAAAAGTATGCAATACTGTACGAATGGTCATATGGATGTATAATCTGTGTTGAGAGCATTGACTCATTATCTAATTTTTGACCAAGATGGCTTTTAGAGGGTTTTGCACCTGAACTCATCATATTCAGATTGCATATAATTATGTCTTGTTTGGAAGTAATTGCAAATATTCACACACACACACACACACACACACACACACACACACACACACACACACACACAGTGAATGAATAACTTGTGACAGTTTGACAACAGTTTCACTATTTTGAGTTATCCTGCCTCATTAAAACACTAAATAATCAAACCAGTTCAAAACCTGTACTGTGCTGTTGACTATAAAAATACAAGTTTGATTTGTTTTTATCTGTTTACTTACTCAGAGTCAGTTTTGCCTTGGCTAAAAATATGCAGTCCTTCTTGCTGTGAACTGTACATGTATATTGTCCTGCATCTTCAGCTCTCAGTTTGTCCAGCCGAAGGGAGAAGTTTCCATGTTTAATGTGATCCGTAAATAAATGAGCTCTTTCTTTATAATCCCGGTGCTGTTCCTCCACTTGACTCTCACCATTTTCATACAGATGAACTAAAGTCTCTGATCTTTTAGTTGTTTTTCTCCATTCCACCTTCAGATCTTCAGTTAGTAAGTGTGGAGGAACATGACAGGGCAAAACCACTGAACTTCCCAGATGAACATTAAGGTTAGAAGAATTTTGCACAATCAAACCTGAAAAGGAAAAGACATTTCATCTCTAATGTGAGGTAAATGTTGAAGCAAAATAACCTCACTATCAGCCTGTCTAGATGGTTTAATCACAATAAATACAGGTGCAAATGGGTCCAGTTTTTTGTGACTAGATTACTGGGAGATTGTCAGAAACACTAATGGTTTATTCACACTGACAGTGGCTAAATCACTGCAGGTCCAGGTCCAAGTCTCTGTGCTGTTGGTTGCTGGTAGTTTTTCTTGCTCTGTTGTACAGAATTGAATCTCATGGTGGATCACTGTCTGCACTCCCGTTGGTATTCAGCACATTTTGTTTCTGTTAATTTGCATACATTTGGGCTCCAATTAATGAAGCATTACCCAGACATTAAAAAAAAACTAAGATATTACTTGTTCAAAAAACAGCTCAAGCTTCTGTTAATAATTCAGAAGACAATAGTAATGGTGATGGTTTTCTGTGCAGCTCAAGAGTGCGTCTGATTTAAGGATAACTATACCTGATCTGTACCTGCAGAGAGCTATTTGTTAGCGTTGCCATTTATCTGTACATAAGTCATGATCAGAAACCAGTACTCTTTGCTCATATAAATGTGATGCAACTAATGAATCTAGAGTCAATGATGACTCAGAAAAATTACACTGGTTGATTCAACTGGAATCACAAAAACACACAAAAAACTTCACAAATACATAATCTATTATCTTTACTGAGCAATCTGTCTATAGCTACTAGATTTTGCTATATTTTTCCTGAATTTAGCTATTAGTAATACAAAGCTATAGGATGTTCCACATTTTTATATAAAATTGTGTGTGTGTGTGTGTGTGTGTGTGTGTGTGTGTGTGTGTGTGTGTGTGTGTGTGTGTGTGTGTGTGTGTGTGTGTGTGCTCCAAAAGTTTGGAAACACCGCTGGCAAAGTGTGGTTTTGGACGATATCAGCATAAATCCTTATCATTTTTTGGAGCAAATACATTAAAGTAACTTGACATTATCATTGAAGAAATAATAATTTTCATTTTGATTGCATAATAATGGCAATATATATATGTCAACGTCAGACATGCCCCCACCCCATGTACCTTTAGTAGTTGATCTGCAGTAGATCAGACAGCAGAGCAGCAGTGCAGATCCAGATGCAGAAATACAGAGAATCATCACCATTATGTGTAAAGCAGAGAAACCTGAGAAACACAGACAGTTACTGGACATGTTATTATTGTGCAAAATCACTTGTATATATTGTAAATAAAAAGTTGTCCCTAAAATATGATGAAGTAGGAATAAACACACACTTAGCTAAAAGAAGATATTCCACAGCTTTCTATTGCTTTCTAGCTTATTATAATACTAATTGTAATTCAAATTAATGTTATAATTAATTAATTCAAATAAATGTGATATTATTGCACTATTTATCTCTGTGTTTAAAGCAGACAGAATGCTAGTGCTAACAAGCTGTAACTGATGGAAATAACCATCATTTTTATCCTTTCGGTTAAGCATTGTGCCGCAAACATCATTAACAGCTTTAAGTTGTCAATGCTGGCAAGGTTATAAGCAAATAAACTAAATATAATAATATTAAATATTTTGTAATATGAATTTGATGTACATTTTCATGGTAATGCAACGTCTGATTTTAAATGGTTTTCAAAGGATGGATTTTGAGATTTTAAGTTTTCAAGTGATGTATACTTTCTTATGATTTCTAAGGAAAAAGGCAATGAATTTTTGTGACAAAGGTCAGAACTCCTGTTATGATGTAGATTTTTGAAGTGCACCTTTGTCATAAATTAATCTATTACTTTTCCTAAACAATTTGTAACACAAAAAGGTAGGATATCTATTTAGGAGTCTTAGACCTTTCCAACGATATATGGTTTGTCATGATAAACTTTATATGCAGCGGACCATAAATTAATAACAAAATTACACTTAAATATTAGTCATTTTTTATGACTCACCCAGTTGCCCCAGTACTGCAGTTGTATTGCCTGAAAGTCCTCCAGCAAACACCTCACACATATAAACTCCTTTATCCTCAGTTCTGACACTCTTCAATCTGAGAGAAAAGTTTCCTTTGGGGATTTCATCAGTGAAGAACTCAACTCTGTCTCTGTATCGATCATTTGATGCCTCTGGCAAAGCCTCATTGTTTTGGTAGAGCAGAACCACAATGTCTTCATCTTCATCTGTTTTCTTCCATGAAACTTCCAAGTCTTCAGAAGTGATGTGAGAGTCTATAGAGCAGCTCAGAGTGACGTCTTCACCCACGGATGCAGATATGGAGCGACTCGATCCTGATACTCGCAAATGCTCTGAAAAAAACAAACAAACAGTGTAAATATCACAGCAGGAAATATACATTCAGTTATTAGTTTCTGTAAAATCACAGAGAAAATGAAGGAACTCATGTTATCAATTCTCACCAACATCATCAACTTGTATTTCAATCACAGTTTCTCCAGAATCCTGCTGACTGTGAACTGTACATGTGTATTGTCCCTCATCTTCAGCTCTCAGATTGTCCAGCCGGAGGGAGAAGTTTCCATGTTGAATCTGATCAGTAAAGAAATGAGCTCGGTCCTGATATTCCTGCTGCTGGATTTCTGCTTGAATCTCACCATCTTGAAACATATGCACTAAAGTCTCTGGGTCTGTTTTCCTCCATTCCACCTCCAGGTCCTCCATTGGTAAAGGTTTATCAACAGAACAGGGCAAAACCACTGAAGATCCCAGAGGAGCAACCAGAGGACCAGAGGGACCGTGCACAGTCAACCCTGAAAACAATGTTTTCCCCATAGAAAGGGAAAGAGAAAAGTCAAATACAGCTTATTTTGCAGTCAAAAACCAATAATGACTGTCAAAATGTGAATGTTAATTTTATCTCTTGTATTAAAAAAAATGATGTACTTTAGTTTCAGAGTAAGCACTCAGGTCCACCCTATTTCACCAAGATCCACTCGCTTTAAAATTTCTGGCCTAAACAGAATAATGTTCCTTTTAGCTAATGGCAAGTTCACACTGCAAGATTGTAGCCCCAATTGTCCCTCACTGGCAGTTTTGTGGAAATTGCAAACAAATGCCTGAAATCTGAGGCAAAACAGTGCTCATTGATGCAAGTGACAAACGCATAGTGTGTGTTATCAAAGACACAATATGAGAGAACCAATGCGTGAGATATTTAGCATGCTAAACACCTGGACTTGTCTGAGACTCAAGAGTACTGCAGTGTGAAATGCATTTTGACTGGAAATTAAACTGACAAACAGCCAATGAAAGATCAAACACAGGGCACGAGAATGTTTTGGGGGAGGAGTCATAGATCTACAGCCAATGAGAGAGCAGATACAGGGCAAGGGAAAGTTCAGGGGAGGATCTGTCATGTAATGTCACACAACAGCAGCTAAATTGTACTCCAGACATTCATACAGCTTGAGAAGAGCAACAATCCCATGACTTAAAAAAAATAATGCAGTGTGAATTCAGCATTAGAGATAAATAAGGCATAGAAATGTTTGCATCTCATCTACCAGGGATGTAGTCATGACAGACCTCAAAGAGAAGACCAATCAAGATCAGAGGTGAGATCAATTGCAAAACCAGTACCATTCAAGAGTAGAGTTAGGATATGTTTACACGAAAAATAATAAATAAATAAATAAATAAATGACTAAAAAACTAAGTTTTTTCCATTTCATTTTAATGTTCTGGGTACAGAAATGATCCCTGTTCACACAGACCCACAAAAACAACTAAAAATTGTGTATTATGCTGCCAGGCCAGTAGATGGCGATGTCACTTTGAAAAGAAACACTACGTGCCCGTTCACATACTGATGGACCGTGTAATATGAATGCGAATGACGTCAATGGTATCACAAATTCACGTTTTTGTAGTTTACAGAGACAATAAAGGTATCATTTTCAAAAGTTTGCACTTCAAATTATGTTTTCAAAAGTTTGTTTTCAAGCCCCCAAAATGCAGTTGTCATGTAAATGAATGGCCAACAATTTTTTAAATGTTGTCACGTAAACAGCCCTTTCATGCATAATTAAGTGATTGACTGATTAATGAGCATTGGAATAAGAAACAATAAGAGACGAGATGAGCAGAAACACAAAAACTGACTTCCAGCTACAGTCTTACATCAGATCAACTGATATGAATAAAAAAAGACATTAAATCTCTCCAGATCTCAGCAGTGGATGATTAAACAACTCCACACACAGTATTACCAGCTTCATGCATTACTAACCAGGGGTGCGTTACCCAAAAGCATTGTTAGCTAGCTGAGGTCGGTAGTTACATTAAAATCTATTGGTAATGATGGAACTTGCAACCATAGTTGGGGGTAATGCTCATAATCAGATTAATTTTTTCAAGTAACTAGTAAAGTAACACATTACTTTTTAATTTACAATGAAATATCTGAATTACTTTTTCAAATAAGTAACCCCATTGACATTTTTCCCATTTAGTGATTTAGCTCTCCTGTCCCCATGTTGAGAGAAATCAGGAGTAAGATGTTAATTTTAGAATAAATGTGAACATGCATTAATTTATCTCACTCACAAAAAAAACAAAAAAAACAAAACAACAACAACAACAACAAAAAGTGATTAGTGTTTCCACGCTTTTCTTGGGCTCTTGACCCTTGACTTTTGAATGTTAGCTTTACTATGGCTGCTGCAAATTTGTATTTATAAGACTCTTTTGTTATGGCGAAAAATACCAGGAGAGATTATAATCAAGTGTTGATGGTTATATATTGATGTTGGCATAATCATCATGTAAACCTGATTCACTGTTCTCATTCAAAGTCTATAAAGCTGAATAATTATAAAATATTATAAATAATAATATTTATTATAATAAATAATAATATTAAATAAGACATATCTACGTATTTTTTGTTTTCTTTTACTCCTGGATTTTATTATTATGATTAATGATGGTGTAAGAGCCATTTTTGTCTTTATTTTCAAATGTCCAGTAGAGGGCACTCTTGTTTGTCAGCACACACAATATAGGTGGGAACCTTCCCTCAGGTAGCAGGTGTTGCTGGAGGGAAGGTGCACACAGTTTTTTGACCACTACGCTATGCTACGCTAGGCTGCATCACACTAAAGGTTCGAGATCAGCTGCATCTACTACTATAGGACTCTGCAGTGTTTGCGTCTGTGGATTACACGCACACGTCATTTTTGGGGGGTTACGGACCATTCATCTGCGCAAAGAAAGACATCGGAGGGGTATTGCACGAAAGTAAAATTAAGAATTTCAAAATAAATGAAAAAGCATGGCTTGACCTAGCTTAATCAGCGCATCCTGGCTTAGGTCGTTGCACGTTTGCTGAGCCAGGATGAGAACGCAGAGCTAATTCAAGCCAGGTGTAGATAGTTGGGATACGTTTGGGTCTGGGTCTGGGTCTCTTCAGACACAAGGCGCTCCCTCTCAAGATTTTCCAGAGGCTCCTGGGGCATATGGTAGCTGCGGCCGTGGTTGTTCCGCTTGGCCTTTTCCCTATGAGACCGCTTAAGCCTTGGCTTATCGACCGAATCCCGAGATGGGCATGGCACAGTGGCGCACTTCGGATTGGTGTTTCCCTGGAGTGTCGCTGCCTCTTCAGCCTGTGGTTGGACCCGGCCTTTCTTTGGGAAGGAGTTCCCTTAGCTCTGGTGTCCAGGCATGTTGTGGTCAACACAGAACACATTCCAGGAGAGCTCAATCAGACAGCCAGTGCGCTCTCTCGACAGCTCACCCTTCCTTGGCTAATGGTGACTCCATCCCCAGGTGGTCAGGCTGATCTAGAGTCGATTCGGGGAAACTCAGATAGATCTGTTGCTTCCCAGGAATCCTCCCACTGCCAGCTCTTCTACTCCCTGACCGAGGCCCCCCTTGGCAGAGACGCCCTAGCAGACAGCTGGCCCCGGGGTCCCCTCAAGTACGCCTTTCCCCCAGTGAGCATCCTTGCACAGACTCTGTGCAAGATCAGGGAGGACGAGGAGCAGGTTATGCTCGTTGCGCCGTATTGGCCCACCAGGACCTGGTTCGCCGACCTCATGCTCCTCATGGCAGCCCCTCCCTGGAAAATCCCCTTGAGGAAGGACCTCCTTTCTCAGGGGATGGGTACGATCTGGCACCCGCGCCCGATCTTTGGAACCTCACTGGCCTTCCCCAGGCCATGGTAGAGACTATCACTCAGGCTAGAGCTCCCTCTACTAGGCAAGCCTACACCCTGAGGTGGGGTCTGCTCGTTGATTGGTGTTCCTCTCGGGGAGAGGACCCTCAGAGATGTTCGGTTGGAGTGGTGCTCTCCTTTCTGCAGGAGAATTTGGAGCACAGGCTGTCTCCTTCAACTTTGAAAGTGTATGTTGCGGCTATCGCAGCATATCACAATGCAGTAGAGGGCTCGTCCCTAGGAAGACATCACCTGGTTGTCAGGTTCCTCAAAGGTGCGAGGAGAGTAAACCTCCCTAGACCGCACCTCTTTGCCTCTTGGGACCTTTCCGTGGTCCTACTAGGACTACGAGGTGCTCCCTTCGAGCCGCTGGTGTCAGTTGAGCTGAAATTCTTGTCTCTTAAGACAGTGCTCCTGACTGCGCTCGTCTCCATCAAGAGGGTAGAGGACCTACATGCTTTCTCTGTCAGCAATACATGCCTCGGGTTTGGTCCAGCGGATTCTCATGTAGTATTGAGACCGCGACCTGGCTACGTGCCCAAGGTTCCCACCACTCCCTTCAGGGATCAGGTGATGAACCTGCAAGCTCTGCCCCAGGAGGAGGCAGACCCGGCCTTACCGTTGCTGTGTCTTGTCCACACTATGCGTGTGTACATGGACCGTTCCCAGAGCATCTGACGTTCCAAGCAGCTCTTTGTTTGCTTCGGCGGACAGCAGAACGGGAATGCCGTCTCCAAGCAGAGGGTTGGCCCATTGGGTGGTTGATGCCATCACCTTGGCGTATGAAGCCCAAGGTGAGCCGTGCCCCCTAGGAGTTCAAGCTCACTCCGCCCAGAGTGTTGCCTCCTCCTATCAGACATCTGTAGAGCTGTGGGCTGGGTGACACCAAATACCTTTGTATGGTTTTACAACCTCTGCTTTGAGCCTGTGTCCTCCCATGTGTTAACTTAAATAAAATCAGGTTTCTGTCGGGACGGACCGGCTCGGTGTCAGCTTGCTGCATCATTCCCTTGGGATCCGTGTGCTATATTCCCAGTAGTTCCACCTGGTACTCTGGTCCTCCTCACCCCACAGTCCGGACTAGGCCCGAGTAGTTCGTGGCTATGCTCCAGCGGGAGCTCCTTCGCCCGCCGGTTGTGGCAGCATGTGTCAGTACATGTTACATTTTCACGGTTACGCCCATTTTTCCCTTACATATCTATAGCCAGCATAGATATTTGTTTATCTACATGACCATGCAGTTTTTCATTGTCTCCACCCTCCGACGACTTCTCCTAGCAACCCTGCAGGGCCCTCTTTTACGTGCTCCCGGGGCATCGGGCAGGTTACGTGCTGATGTCCATTTTCTCTGGCAAGCTTGCCTGCCAGCATTCGGACTCCGCGTAACGCAGCCCCTGACTGCGGCCTTTTCCATGGGTGTTCCCATAGTAACGTTGTAGTGGAATGACTGAAGGGGAACGTCTAGGTCACGTAGATGAGACGTTACTCCCTATGCCGCAGACCCAGACTGGAACCTGGGGGGCTGAGCCAAACTCGGCTCTTCAGCAGAAACCTGAATGAGTGTATGTGCTCCGCCTTCTTATATACCCGTATATATAGGGGAGTGGCGGCGTATGCAAATCTACTTGCCAATGTTCATTGGCCTTTTCTCTGTAGCTCAGAGGTGATTTGTCGCAGTGCTCCCATAGTAACTTCTCCGTTCCCTCCTTCAGGGAACGTGGGTTACCTACGTAACCTAGACGTCTGGTGTACCAAATTAACTGATATTGAATAAGCTTTTTGTCTTTGAAACAACAAACAGTCACTAAGTTGTTAGGTTTTCTGAGTAATAACGAGGATAAGACAAGACACACACAGAAAGCATATTTAATTCAAAAAATAAATAAAAATACGATGAGAGATTAAAAAAAATGTGGTAAGTTTGCTATTACATTGATTTTTTATTTATTTTTTTTGTGGAAAAATATATCATTTATCTAGTTATTATTTATTTATTCAAATATATATATATATATATATATATATATATATATATATATATATATGTATATATTAGGGCTGGTAATTTAACGCGTTAATTAGATTAATTAATTATGGTAAAAAATAACGCGTTAAAATTATTAACGCATTTAACGCACTGGCCCCGCCCCAAACCTATGTGGGTCATCTGACATTTCATACAGTTGATTGATGACAAATATGAGGCAGTGCAACAACTCACTGCTTGATGGAGCTTAGATAACGTAGTTAGAATGTCCTTAAAATTTAAGCAAAAAAGTTTTTGTCTCATACTTACGTCATAGTTAAGCAATATCACACAAGCAATAGGCTAAGTGCAATCAACTACAACACGAGTGCAAATGTGAGCAGAACTGTTCGTCTCCAGGCAACACACAGACAGTGTATGAAATCAAAGTACCACGAAAGCTATTTCAAAAGCATTAAGAGGCTTTCATTTTAAATTTTGAGCGCGGGTGTGTGGCTTATGCGCCAGTTCGCTCCGATGCGCGTGCGTTTTGGTCGACGCAGCAACCAACTGTCCTCGCGCCGCGCAAGCCATTGGAATGAATGAGTATCATAGCGCAGCGCGAGGACGGTTGGTTGCTGCGCTGACCAAAGCGCACGCGCATCGGAGCGAACCACTGATGCGCAAGTCGCGCTTAGAGTTCAAGGTTTGCTTTGTATCTGAAGGGCTGCATTGAACCCAGCGGCCAGCGTTTGGTGTTAAAGCCGCTCTCTATAGCTATTGCAGTACTTTGATGTTACACTCCGATCGATCTAATGCTGATAACGAATCAGCCATTTGAATGAATCAAATGAAATTACCACCAACAACTGGCAGTTTTATTTTATTGTTAGAGTATCATTTCATTAAGAAATAATTTCATATTTCCAATAAAATTAATGAAATACATTATGAATAGTTCACCCACCCAAAAATGACAACTGTCATCATTTACTCACCCTCATGGTATGATACAAAAGAGCATACATTTTATAAACTAAATATTTACTTTTTGTAATGTCTGTTTGACGCTTTACACAACAATGACTTTAAATTATCTTTTGGGAGTAATTGTTCAGCCAAATTTGATGTGCGATTAATTTGCGATTAATTAGATTAATTAATCGCCACATCAAGTAATTAATTAGATTAAAAATTTTAATCGCTTAACAGCCCTAATATATATATATATATATCTCAACGTATGACACAGACTGACACAAATCAACATTATAATAGCTGACATGATACCAGTTACCGAACAATGTTAATCAAATGTAAACAGTCTTGTACTTGAGCTGTTTCTTCCAGCTCTGCTGTCCCTGGAAATTCAACTTTATATTTATTCTACTTTAATATTTATGGTGCAGCTCATCAATAATAATAATACAAATATGTATTCATAAAAATACCTGATTAAAATTAAAAACTGGAAAAACATCACCACATTATTCTCAGAAGATGAAGCACTGAGGATGAGTTTTTCTCTAAATTAAAATAATGTTATAAGGAAGCGATTTGGTTGTGGAAGCTGATCTGTGCCAATCAACTTTTTTATACTCTTCATTAAATATAGGTAAGAGTCAGACTACTTACAATGTTTAATTTTTCACTCTTTTCAAATATATTGCATTATGGAGATATATTTTTCTTAATTTGTCTAGAGGCTCTGTTCTGATCCGAATATGTTCATTTATATGTTGCTATGTTTCCAATCAGCCATTTCATCAGCGACTGTAAGAGGCCATTTTGATGTCTCAGATCGTACAAAGTCTTATAAAGCAGCACGACGAAGGGAAGCGAGAAATCAGGGTCCTTGAAGCCAAACTATAGCTTAGAAATTGAAATAAAGAATTGGCCATTAAAAACAGTTTTGTTTTAAAAAAGTTGGTAACACTTTATTTTGATAGTCCACTTTAGATATTCTGCTAAAAGTAATTAACTTTGCAACAAAATGTCAACTAGCAGTTAGTAGAGTATTAGAAGACTGTCTGCTTAATATCTTCTAACACTTTTTTTGTCAACTTATTCAACTAACCATAAACCTACCCTAAACTACCCTAAAAGTCTACTCTGAGAGTTAGTGGACATGTAGTTGCAAATAATGAGATTTAGTTGACATGTAGTTGACAAGTAGTTGACATGTAGCTACAAAGTTACTTACAGTTAGTAGAATGTCTAAAGTGGACTATCAAAATAAAGTGTAACCAAGAAGTTAAAGTTTTGTTTGAGAGAGAGAAAGAGAGATGGATGATATAATCGTAACATTTACATACCATCAGTGATCATCAGCAGTGCTGACATCAAAACAGAGTTCATTCGGTGCATCTTCAAATCCTAAATCAAACCAAAACGATTATGTCCTTTAGCTATATAATATAGAATAAAATATAGATGTTTTTCTGACAGAAGCTCATGTTCGTGAAATGTCACTTATTCTTTACTTTCGATTTCAAATGGTCATCCGGTTGCATCGAGTCAGGTGATCAGGAAATATTAGTCTAACTTACTGACATATTGCAATAAACATACTCAAATGATTATTCACAGAGAAAGTAATCATGTCTTCATAGCTGAGCATCACCAAATTAAAAGTTGTCCACTGTGGTCAAGCCAGCTGCGATTTTAAGATAAAAAAAAAAAAAAACATTAAAAAAATCGCCCGCCGCTAAGTACCCTTTTGGTCTACCAAGGGGGACCCCCCTCGAAGACCCCTCCCCCACCTTAATTCACCTCACACTTTCTCAGTTTAGTCCTTATTTTGCATGTGACAGACATTAGTTGTAAGGTGAGCTAGTTCATACAAGACTCTGCCTTAGTTGTAACATCAGTGAAACATGTTATAACTTACTCCAAGAAATTGTTTTGTTTTATATATGTTATCTTTGAATTTCAGCCTAGGACTTGGAAGAGAAAATCAAACTGAAAGGTGTCTCAATGTGCAAGCTTTCCATTTATTTATTTATTTATTTATTTTTTTATGTGTTACATCTAACCCAGACTAGTGTGAATTGTAACAGTTCACTCCTCATGTTTGAAACTAAACCATTCAATTCCTGTTTGTGCTGCAAAGAAAAAAAAATAGTAGACTCTTGTAACTAGTTTGAAACACAATTTGAAATATGTAACATGAGACATGAAAATATGTCTCCAACTGTTCCTTTTATAAACATGCAGGTGAATTTAGATGTAGGTGCAACTCTGCGATTGTCAAACATCAATTTAAAGTTTGAGCGCATCTTGCTGTGCACACATACAAGGTTGAAAGCATAATTTATTTCAGCTAGTTTGCCACTCCTAAGGTAAGCTTTAGCCTTGTTTTAAGAAGCTTTTTAGTTGTGTATATTTTTGGTGGGGAAGGTACAAAGTTTCTTTATAGCTGTGAGACTGGTTTCTGTCTTGTGTCAGCCTTCATATTATGGATGTATGGTAAAACGTTTCCTTTTTATTCATGTGAATTTTTAGGGGCCAAGCCTTCTCAAAATTGCCTCAGATGATCTTTGGACTGAGCTGCACAGATGTGACTAAACAGATTTATTTTATTTATATTTGTTCAAAAGTTATGATGTCAGGAAGTTAACGAGCCTGACCTAAAATTGGTTCAGAGGCTATAACTCGGCCAAACTTTGATCAATTTAAATGAAACACTTCATCTACACCATGATCTGAGGGCCCATGCCAAATTTGGGAACAGCGACACCTATGGGTCATGAGATATAACTATGAGTGAAGTGACGAGACGTGAGGCCAAGTATGGTGACCCATTATACCTATGAGGTATAACTTCTGAATAGTTGATCAGAAAATCATAATATTGGTGTCTAGGATATAATTTTTTACCAGGATTGACTAAACCACGTGACTGCCATTTTGAAATATGCCATAAATTGCAATATCTTTTGAACCTTTTGACATATCTGCACAAAAATTGGTATGGAAGATCGACAGCATGTCCCGGAGGTACCCGAGAAGTTTGAACACAGCGCCACCTAGCGTTCAAGAGATATAATGACTTTTGCCAAAACGCTTGTAACTTTTGAAAACCTTGCCCAAATGTTATAATTTTGATATCGTTTAATTCCCTGTTTTATGTGGATTTCCATGAATGTGCCTGTCAGCCATATTGGAGTAAATGGAAAAACTGTGTTTTTGCTACTCTTCCTTCAAATTTTGCTCTATTTTGTCCAGAATTTCACCAGATGATCTTTGGACTGAGCCGCATAGACGTGACTAAACAGATTTTTGATATTCACTACCGTTCCCTAGAAATACCTCTCCAAAATCAACTGTGCCTGTGTTTGTTGATTTATGCTAGTTAGCTTAGCTTGCTAATTGGTTAGCATGCTAACTGGCTGCCATTTGTTCTAATGTGACTCTACGACTATCTGGTTTACCATAAAGTACTTTAGCATTAAATTTGCTTAGCATGCTAATCTGGCTAAAATGCTAAATCGTGGTTTTTTGTGAGCTCATTCTCACAACTAAACTTCTCTTTCGGAGCCTGTTGAACATGTGTCGACTGAGTGGCTCACTCTGCTAACCACTGGCTTCAAAACCCAAAGCCTGTTGTGTTGTGGGATCGAATCCCACGTGGTGCAATTTTAAAAATCTCTGTGTAATGTTGTGCTGTTTTGGTTTGTTTATTATCCAGGTCAGTATTGTACAAATCCATATAGCTTCTGAGTTAGAAATACATGTGTTTATCCATGTTGTGTTCATTTTCAATTGAACTTCTGCTCATTCTTATGTCATTCTTGCCAATAATTCTGAAGCAGCTGTTTTTGACATTCATTCATTCCTTCCTGCTCTGCTCTGCATTACAGCCCTTCGTGGGCTTGGCCCCGCAATCGTTGCTTGCAGCTATATTTATCACTATTTTGTAATAAAATTTGTTAGTATATGAAGATGATTTTGGTTTTGGAGTCATTTACCATTGGGTCACAAAATCCTAACACATAATGCCAAACCAAAAGGACAGTTGGGTGGTCATGTAAATATTTGATGTGATTCCTGAGAGGAAAGATCAGATTCAGATGATTCAGACAGGAGCTTTTACCTTCCTCAATGTCAACACAGCAGCACCAGCCAGAAACTCAATGAGAGCATAAACTAAAACAAGTGAAAAGCTTTAACAATCAACTGAGTTTGAAATAAAACTCCATTCTTTTCTGCTCTATATGTGTAGTTCAAAGCGGGATGAATGATGTCAGATCTCCTCTGAATTGCTGTTACCTTTTTTGCTCTTACTGTAAAAAAAAAAAAAGTGTGAAAGTGAGTGACGAGACGTGAGGCCAAGTATGGTGACCCATACTAGGAATTTGTGCTCTGCATTTAACCCATCCAAGTGCACACACACAGTAGTGAACACACACACACACCGTGAACACACACCCGGAGCAGTGGGCAGCCATTGCATTGCTGCGGCGCCCGGGGAGCAGTTGGCTGTTCGGTGCCTTGCTCAAGGGTCTCACCTCAGTCGTGGTATTGAGGATGGAGAGAGCGCTGATTAATCACTCACCCCACCGTCAATCCCTGCCGGACCTGGGACTCGAACCTGCAACCTTTCAGTCACAAGCCCGACTCCCTGACCATTAGGCCACGGCTGCCCCGTGTCTGTATCTCTCTCTTTATGATGGTTACAGCCCAGTGTGACCACAAACATAGATGCTACAAGCACATGTAGATCAGTGAATCTCTTCTGTAATAATGACTTTGGAAAGGGTGTTAAAGGGATGATAAGGGGTGATAAAACTTCTTTATTAGCACTGACATTTATGTTTATGTTGTTATCTCTCTAATGTGAAGAAGAGTCAAATCTTGATATTTTGTTGTTTGTTTGTTTTTGTTTCCTGTTCTGTTTAGTTAGTCATTTATAATTTATATTTACATTTAGTCATTTAGCAGATGCTTTTTATCCAAAGCGACTTACAAATGAGGACAACCATTTGCACCTGCATTCAGTTTGTCCTTGTTGGGTAGACCATTTATGTTTTGTTTGTTTCTCAGTCTTGCTCATGTTGCTCTCTCAAGAAAAATCTGATGTAGCCTAATTTATGGATTCTTTATTATGTTCTCAATATCTGCAGTTGTGTCCACAATGCTAGGGCTTTGGGAGGCTTTCATAAACAACCCAAGCTTTATGAAAATGTGATTTTACTTGAAGTAATTCAGAAATCTAAGTGTAACTGCAAAGCTACAATGTCAGTTTGCTGACATCAAGATGGAAATTGCTATAAATGCAGAGCAGCTTTCACATAACAGAAAGAAATGTGTCCAAAAATGTAAAGAAGTTGTTGCGTCTTTTATTACCCACCCCCCTATTTCTAGCCTGAATCTCATGTAGTGAAGTTTTCTTTCCTTTCTTTTTTATTAACAGTTTGAGAACAAATGTCTATATATATATATATATATATATATATATATATCTTAGCATTGTGGAAAATCTGTGTGTAGCGAATAACCTCTTAAGGCCATACAATATCTTATCATTAATAAATAGGAACATTAGGCCTACGTGTCATAATAATAATAATAAATATAGCTGCAAGCAGCGCTGGCAGGGTTCAAGCGATATGAGGAAAATAATGTGCTCACCTGATTTCATGACAATCTGACCTTTTGTTTTTAATCTATAGGCTTTTTTGGTAAACTCGGCCACACCCACAAATTTAAATGACCACATTATAGCTATCCAAAGGCAAAAGTTACACTTTTTTTTTTTTTTTTTGATAATTATTGATCTAGAGAGTCTGGAGAATAATACAGCAGTGTTTTTTTTTTTTTCAAGATTGAGTAAAAATCCTAGGACTAGTTTGATTTTTTTTTTTTTTTTAGTTTTCCTCAAATATTTAACAAACAGTTGGATTGACAATAGAGGTTCTTAAGGCAAAGTTGCTCAGTATGAGCAGATCTATCAAATTATGTGCATATTGTGTGGATTTGTGAAACAGCACGTGATTACATAGGCAAAAATTCGCATTAGCACCATCTAGTGGCCGAATTCTTTCAAAATTCTTACAGACCTTTAGGACCATGAGTCGAACATGCCCAGTGAGTTTCGTTCAGATTGACCTCCGTTAACCTTGTCTATTAAATGTTCAAATTTCATTGGCCGATGGTGGCCATGTTTTTTTGAGATACACTAATGTCCTCATATACACTTGTGCCAGTTTTGGTCAAGATGCTGCATACCAATTTTGAAGTCAATCAGACCAACTGTTGCCTAGTTCATCTCTACCATCTGACCAAATTTCAAGTCTCTAGCACTTACGGTTTGGCCTGCACATTCACTTTTATGGCAGAAAAATAATAATAATAAAAATAATAAATAAATATAGCTGCAAGCAGCAATTAACGGGGTTCGAGCACATAAGGCCTTAATCGCTTCTATGCTGTTAAGGTGTAGGGCAACATGAAATAAATGGCTGACACCAGAACTCATTCATGATGGAGAATACGCTCACAAACACAAGCATACACACAAATGAAATGGTTAAACTGTTATGGTCATCAAGCATGATTAGAGCATGTTCAGAATGAGAAGATCTGTCATATAATATGGAGATCTAACGTTAGTGTAAATATGAGCAGTTTTTAACAATTTCAGGCCATTTACCATAGAAATTGTTTTTGAAGCTTTTCAACTGTTATAACGCCAGCTATGGTCTGATCTCCATGAAACTTTTCATGCTTGTTAAGAGTCATCTGACAAATGTTAAATACATCTAGAGTGCTGTTAAAGATAAAGTTAAAATTATATTATGCAGTCCAAGTTAAAAAGCACATTTTGTTAAAAAAGGAGAGAAAAGTCTTAGTACATATAAGATACATAAAGGTTGTTTAATTTGTCTAAGTATAGAGTTTTATTTTTTTTTCTTCAATTTTGCACCCTTTGTTGTCCTACTTCTCAAGAATGACTAATTTAAAATGGAAATAAGATTAAGATCCTCGATCACATCATGATCTATTCTGTCGTGCAAGGCTCGAAACTGTGGAAAACAGTTGCGTCGTAAAATAATTTCTAAATTGTTTTTTGAGACAATCTATTCGAACAAACCTTTTTGTGGAAACGAATCAGACTTCAAAAATGCTGAATGACATAGCAGAGATATGCAGCCTTTATAGGGTGCAGCCTTCTGTGTGAGAGGCATCCATAGATAAGCTTTGCTGAACTGAAAACGTCTCTGAATGAGGAGTCGATTCCCAGCCCTAGTTTGCACTGGAATAATGCTGAATGCAGCACTGACATTATTTAACAATTTAAATAACATTAAAATAATAATAATATCTATCTATCTATCTATCTATCTATCTATCTATCTATCTATCTATCTATCTATCTATCTATCTATCTGTCTATCTGTCTGTCTGTCTGTCTGTCTGTCGAGACAGCCCTAGTTGCACTGGAATAATGCTGAATGCAGTACTGACATTTTTTTTTTTTTTTTTACGATTTAAATAACATTTACTATAAAAAGAAAGAAAAAAAATAATAAAATCTATCTATCGAGATAAAGAGAGAGAGAGAAAGACCACAGGGAAATGTGGACAGTGGTAAATGCCTGATGGTAATTTCACTCACCTTCAGTGTTTTTTTTTTTCCTCAAAGCTCTTTCTTTCGTTTATCTTATTTGTAAGGAGTTGAAGCTGTCGTCATTCGTTTCATATATAAACTCTGTATAAAAGTGGCGTTGTTTAATTCTGTTTAAAGACCTTAAACACTGATCTGATGCGATTTCCTTCCCTGCTGAAATGCTGAGATCCCGCTGTGAGAAGTTACTCTACTTTCACTTTCTGTTTCATGTGTACTCCACCAAATAGAAGCAAACTTACCATTGAAAAAAAAAAGAACATATTCTATAGAGCACGAAGATTGACATTAAAAAGAAATATTTATTTAATGTAAAATCATTTTTTATACAACTTAAGTCACTTGCGTTCCTTTATGTATTTCCTTGGGTTTAATTCCAGGGGGGCATAGTCACTATTATTACAGCTTACTCAGCTATACAGAAAGTACTGCCCATGTCTCTCTCTCTCTCTCTCTCTCTCCTTATCTCTATCTCACACACACACACGCTGGCCTTGTGCAAAATATGGATAAAGATGTTGAGAGTTGTTTGTTTGCTCTCTTAGCTGCTTTTGAGGCCATTAGTTGGGGTTTGTCTACTCTTTAAAATGTTCATAGATGTATTCCCGTTTAAAATCAATAAATATAAACAACGTATTATTTAATGCACTTGACTTAGATTTGTATATTCAGTTGATCAAGCAAGATGCAACACATTTAAACAGCATATAGCTTCCCTTTCTTACTGAAATTGGGCTATCACAAATCATTTAAATTAAAACTCACCACAGACAGAAACAGTCGGCTATCGTGTCTTTCTTTTGCATTAAATCTTTATTAAAAGCAATCCCTCTAGTCTTAAAGAACTTTTCTTTTCTACATCCACAAGTGCATCTATTATGTTGCCTTTGTTTATTTAAAAGTGCACTTATCCTTGTTTTAAATGTAGCCAAAAACCACACGTTGTCTATGAAACACAGTAGACTTTATTTATGTGCATTTAGGGTGTAATCACTACATTCCTGTCTCAATCCATGCTCATTTTTACACGAACAATGCACTCTCACTTTAATTCAACGCATGCAGCACAGCAAAAAATAGACTCGGTGTGTTTTGGTAGTACTGTGTGTTGAAACCCTGAAAGGTTTAGCTCTGTTTCACGCGGAAAACGACGTTCAACCTCGGCGTCCGATTGCAGGCCTTCCCGCTCCTTCAGTTCTCTCCAGCGCTGCAAAGCTAATCCTATATTCACACGGGTCCTACTTCTTGCCTTATCGTAAGCCTTTTTTGTTCCACAGACGGCTTTTTCTTTTCTTTTTTATCCGCCATCTCAATCTCAGTTGGCTCAGGGGCAGAGTGGGACAATAAAATCCACCGGGAATATTCTGAGCGCACCGGCCCACTACCAGCCCACCACCAGCCCAACCAAATCCCTCGACCACAACCACCTTACATATATTAATTTAACACAAAGAAAATGTAGGTCCACTAAATCTAATACTAAGTCTATTTTTTAAATCAGATTATGTTGTGTTCTGTGTTATGTTGAGTGGAACTTCATCTGTTCCAACACCAGCCATGTCTCCACATTTAGGAAGGATTTTACAGAAATAGGAAATCTGACCACTAGATGGCACTAGGCAAATTATTGACAATTAAGTGTAGTTTAAAGCTTTTATATATTATATTATATTATTAACAGGTAGAACTATCAAAATAAAATTATAAAACTACATACATATTTTACTCTAGTAAAGGCCCAGGCTTGTTGTATTGTAATCACTACATTTCCCTATCATATTTCACTAATGAAGTTATACATTGTTAAACCCATACACCACATTATTCTCTGATGTACTCATAATATTGTGCATTGTGTCCTCTATTGTAGCCTACACTAGCAAATCAGTTGGACAAATTTAACCATGTCTATTTAAGGGAAAGCTAATTACACCACCTTGATCATACAATTTGTAAAATCACACATCCCTTAGATGTGATTAAACATGCATTGCAAAAATCTAATCAAGTAAGAAAAAAATACAACTCAATATAGGCCTTCTGTTAATACAATGTTTAACTCATTCTCTGTATTGCATTGCTCACCCACTGCAGACCTATCCTACTGATTACAGTACAACAGAATAACTCTCCACCACAATCATTCTCTGCAGTGCATTGTACCAAAGCACTAAAACAGCCTCAGGTGTTATACCACACTTGACATTCATACAAACACCTCAATTTGCATAGAACAAGCAAAATGCACATATCAGCGCGTCACTATTAATGAGTATATACTAGGTAAAGGTTTGCCTAACTTGTTGTCCTTACAATGTGTCTGTAACATTAGCTCTGCAGCTAGCAGCTAACAGCCCAGTTAGTGTCACTAATGTAAAAGTAGATAGCATCAAGTATGTGTGTGAATACCAAGGGTGTAGGTTTGTTTTTGACATTGGTGGGGACACCGAAATGTTTAACAAACAAAAATGAGACCATTTTGATTTTGTGAACTAACAACATGCAGAGCACTGGGTGTCTTTAATCACAAATCATTTTATATAATCAATTTGGATGGTTCTGAAAGAGTACTCTGCTGTTGCTGTAGTAACAAACACAGCTTTCACACACACACACACACACACACACACACACACACCTGATCTCCTTTTATGTCAGAAAATGAAAATGAAAATTATTATCACACTTCCATATCTGTCCACATACAACTTGCATTACACACTCACTCCTTTATATTTCCTAAATACTTATGTATTTAATATTCTATATTTATTTACTAACCCTCATGTTGTTCTAAACCTTTATAAATATCTTTATTCTAGTGAACACAAAGGATGATAATTTGAAAAACATTCTGGGGCACCATTGATGTTATAGTATTTGTTTCCTATGAAAGTCAGTGGCGCCCTAAAACGGCCAGTTAACAATCTGTCTTCAAAATATCCTCCTTTGTGTTCATCAGAACAAAGAGATTTATACAGGTTTGGAACAACTTGAGGATGAGTAAATTTATATTTTTTTCAGCATGATGGATTTAATCATTGGATATACTAAAAGTCGTTAAAGTATTCTTGGTACAAACAGATTCAGTATGCAATAAATGGGCAATAAAAGTTGTAAGTGTAGTGTCGTGGATTTTTGAGAGCCAAACAAAGAGAAATAAACTTGTGAAGACTGAAATGAAAGACCAAACAGAAATTTGTCCATATCTTGATTTTTATTTCTCTGCAGAGAAATGATCTGGTTTACACACAGCTGACTGTGAGCAAAGAGACCAAGACCTGGTACACAGCTGAGATTTTATAGCCAAAATGTATAGCCTTTAAGGAAATGCAATGAACATGTCACATGTGGATTCCTTTCACACACAATAGCCCACTCATAGCGTGTTTTACTAATTAATGATTATAAAGGCAAAGATAATTCTGAGGAAAAGGTATGTAGCTTATATGTAATCAACTGTTATATAATATGATTATATAATAATAAGGCAAAATCAAAATTTCCATCACAGTAGCTAATTATAATAGTAGGGGGAAAGTTAGCTTGAAATATCTTGCAGGTGTTGTGCTAAATTCTGACTGCTGCAAGATTACTAACTGCCTATTGTCAGGGTCTGGAACCCCGTGTATGGCTTCAACTGGCAGCTTACGACGACACCATTGGATTGGAATGTTTCATTCAGCTGGCTATAAGGGGTTCAAATAGAATGCAGTCCTGTTTAACTGACCAAAACACTCCTTCAACTCCTCTCTGCTTCCGTCATCCTGAGCCCTCCATCCCTCCAGAACCGATGCAAATTGACTTTAATAGACTGTTTTATTCTGAGTGGCAGAGGCGGCTGACCCAGGGTCTATGTTTGTATTGCGGCTCTTGAGGACACATGATAACAGCATGCCCTCTTCTTCCCCCTCGTCCTCTGGTGAGTGTGATTTAATCTACTCCTATAAATAAGAATCCCCTCACTACTGTTGCTTTGATTACTGCCGCCGATATTACTCTGTGTGTTACAGTACTCCTCGACTCTGGGTCAGCAGGAAAATTCATCTCCAGTAACCTCTGCCACCAGCTCCACCTCCACGGAAACCACTTACAAAGCCCTCTCAATAACTGGACAGCCATTGAACCGTCGCCTTGTAAGACACTTGTGTGGGTCCCGTACAGCTCCAGATTGGATTGTTACATCGCAGATCTATCCAGTTCCTGGTTCTGGAGGACTCTACAGCGGATATCATCTTAGGACGGCCCTGGCTCATTCTCCATAATCCTACCTTTCATGGTCCACGGGAGAGGTGCTAAAGTGGGGTGAGGATTGCCATCAGCGATGCTTTCCCAAGCTTCCAAGGACCACCTCTCCACTCCAGGAAATCATCTCATGCAGTTTCCATCAACCATCAGTTCACTTCCTTGGATACATCATCGATCACAGTGGCATCTGCATGGACGAGGGGAAGGTGGTAGCCATCCGGTCCTGGCCAACTCCCACAACTGTGAAGGAGCTCCAACGATTCCTAGGCTTCGCAAATTTCTACCGCTGCTTCATCCTGAACTACAGTATCATCACCAGGCCCAAGTCTCTGTCCTGGACACCAACTGCCACAGAAGCATTCGCCACCTTAAAATAGGCTTTCACTAGCGCTCTTTTCCTGGTTCACCCTGATCCGGAACTCCCTTTCCTAGTAGAAGTGGACACATCCACTACAGGAGTAGGAGCCATCTCCGGAGGAGATGAACTATGATATCGGCAATCGTGAACACTGGCTGGAAGGAGCGGCTCATCCATTCCTAGTTTTCACCGATCACAAAAATTTGCAATATCCTAAGATACCTATGAACCTTCTGCCATGGTAACCAGAACTCTTGGAGCCAGTTCCTGGGCTGGACCGAGTACGCCCAAAATTCCCTGTGCCAACCATCGACTGGACTCAATCCCTTCCAGTGTGTACTCGGTTTCCAGCCTCCGTTATTTCCCTGGTCAGGAGAACCATCGGATGTTCCTGCTGTCGACTACTGGTTCCGAGAGAGTGAGAGGGTCTGGGACTCCGCTCATCACCATCTTCAGCGTGCAGTTTGCAGGCAAAAACTGACAGCCGACCTTGGTAGATCCACAACACCTGTCTACCAACCTGGTCAGAAGGTTTGGCTGTCCACCTGGGACATCAGACTGCACCTGCCCTGCAAGAAATTAAGTCCCAGATTCATCGGCCCCTTCACTATCCTGGAACAGATCAATCTCGTCACCTACTGACTACAACTTCCACCTCAGTACAAAATACACCCCACATTCTATGTATCCCTGCTTAAACCCTTCGATTCTCCTGTCTCCACAGAGCCTGACCAGTCCGAAGAACCCCCTCTTCCACTGATCCTGGAAGAAGGCACCATCTACAAGGTTAAGGAGATCTTGGAATCCCGACACCGTGGTGGTCGATTAGAATACTTGGTTGACTGGGAAGGATAAGGCCCAGAGGAATGCTCATGGGTCCCCAGAGACGATATCCCACACTTCTGGAGGAATTCCACACAGCACACCCTGACCGTCCAGCTCCCAGAGGTCGGGGTAGACCACCACGGCATCACAACTTTCAGCCCTCAGGATCAGGCCGTGGAGGAGGGGGTACTGTCACAGACCCGTCAGATACACCTCCCATCCAATCACAGTGCACTCCATCACCCGAATACTAATCACCACCACCTGTTCCCCAGTCCACTCATTAGCATTCCCAGTATATAAGCACACACCTCATTCCCCTCACTGTCTGATCTCGTTCAAGTTCAAGTTTGTTTTTTTTTATAGAGCACATTTAAAACAGCCACAAGACTGGTCAAAGTGCTGAACAGGAAAAATCTAAGCATAAACACATAAAACCAAATTACCCAAGAGAGACCACACACACACACACACACACACACACACACACACACAAAGTAGTATTAAAAAGCCAAGGAAAACAGGTGTGTTTTTAAACATGACTTAAAAACAGACAGAGAAGGGGCCTCTTTAATCTCTAATGGCATTTCATTCCAGAGGCGGGGCCCAATCACAGAGAAAGCTCAATCCCCTCTACGTTTTAGTCTGAATTTTGGAATTAACAGGAGATTCTGAGCACTAGATCTGAGACTTCTACTAGGAGTGTAAGAATGCAGCAGTTCGGAAAGATAGGTAGGAGCTTGATAGTGTAAGGATTTATAAACATATAAGATAATTTTAAAATCAATTCTAAATTTAATGGACAGTCAATGAAGATCCTTTAGTATAGGGGTGATGTGATCATATTTACGATGGTTGCAAAGAAATCTAGCAGCAGCATTTTGCACAATTTGAAGACGAGCAATGTGTGATTTTGAAATACCGTAATATAGAGAGTTGCAGTAATCAACTCTTCCATCTCTAAAGTTGTGGAAGAAATCTGTTTATCCAATTTTAATGATTCATCTAAAATAACACCCAGGTTTCGGACATGTGACGATCTGAAGGCAGATAAGCTACCCAGATCTAAACTGGAAGCCCGAGGATGATCAGTAGAATTAAAAACAATCACCTCAGTTTTATTTTCATTTAAAGTTAAAAAAATTGAGCTAGCCAGATTTTGACCTCATCCAAGCACTTCAGCAAAGTGGTAAGTGCTGAAGGATCATTACTCTTGAAAGGTAAATAGATTTGGGTATCATCGGCGTAAAAATGAAAAGACACACCATGCCTTCTTAGAATGGAACCCAAAGGTAACATGTACAGAGAGAAGAGGGAGGGTGCCAAGATCGATCCTTGAGGGAGACCACAGGTAAGATGTGCAATAGAAGAAGAGAAGTTGCCTAGCTTAAGAAAAAATTTCCTATCAGAAAGGAAAGACTGAAACCACTTAAGGACCGTGCCTTTTAGCCCCAAATCAAACTCTAATCTTGACAACAGAATAGAGTGGTCGACAGTATCAAAAGCTGCTGATAGATCTAAAAGAACCAAGACCACAGAGTCGCCAGAATCAGTAACTAAGAAGATATCATTCAACACTCTGAGAAGGGCCGTTTCAGTGCTGTGAGCAGATTTAAAACCAGATTGAAAAATTTCAGCAATACAATGAAAAATTGTAGTTGGTCAAAAACTATTTTTTCTGATACCTTAGAGATAAAATGTAAAACAGAGATAGGACGAAAGTTGTTCAAAATGGAAGGATCCAGTGAAGGCTTCTTAATATGGGGAGTGACAGTGGCCACTTTAAGGACAGTGGGAACAGAGCCAGTTAAAAGACACTTGTTAAAAAGGGAGACCAGGCCTGGCCCAACAGTATCAATAGTTAATTTTAGATATTTGGGGTGTATAATATCATAAGAACAAAAAGAAGATTTAGTATTTGCAATGATGTTTTTGAGTGATTGAAATGAAATTGGTTCAAAAGCCTCCCAGGACGCAGAATGCAATAGAGGGAGGGAGGATTCAATATTGGAAGAACAAACTTTAGGTCTCAGATTCGAGATTTTGTCTATAAAATGTCCCAGGAAACTTTCACATAGAACATCAGAGGCAGCAGACAATGTACTAGCCGGAGGATTAACAACAGAATTAATAACTGAGAACAGAACCTTTCGTGAAGAATTAAATTAGAAAAGTAAGAAGCTTTAGCAGATTTAGCAGCATTCTGATAAGCTGATAAACTGTCTTTAAACAGCTGAAAGGAGATATGTAACTTGTCCTTTTTCCATTTCCACTCTGCCTTTCTACAGGCTTGACGTAAAAGTTTGCAAAGAATTTTGCCATAAAACAGCTTTAGATTTGTGCTTAAAAGGCTTAAGTGGAGCCGTCACATTTAAAACATCCAACCAGGCAGAACTTAGAAGGCCAAGATGTTGGTCAGCATCCAGGTCGAGTAACGGTGAGTCCAGAGATAAATGAGAACAGGTTTCCACAAAATCCAAACTTAGGAGAGTAAGAACAAGACAATGTTACAGCTTTTGTAGTTACACAAGAGAGATTTGGAAGAGACAGAGATCTCGTGACTACTTCATGGAAGTTACCTCTGAGCTATTACAAGTCTCCTGTCCGTACTTACCTGTCTACTTACCTCCAACTCCAGTCTCCAGCGTCAATCTCCTGAGAAAAATCTCTACTCCAGATCCCACTTCTATTGAGGTGTGTGCTGTGCTCGATCCCATCATCATTCACTGCAAGAAAGAGGAAAGGTCTGTTATCCAGTTACCATATCTCTGATACTCTCCATACTGCATTCTACTCACCTGCTTCATTCATCTGCTCACTCCTGCTCACCTGTTGACAACAATAAAGACTGTTGTGTTTTACTTACCTCTTGTCTCCGAGTGCTTCTGTTACATAAGGTCTATTCATATACTCAATGTGAGGGGCACCTAGAGACCCATTTTTGGTTAATGTACAGGAGCTGTGTATATCCATAGTTAATGTATGGTGTTTCTTTTTGATCACAAGTTGCGAAGATGTGCACCCAAATTTATACTTTATTTAAGATTCAAGATTTAAGGTTAAATAGATTTTAGGTTAAATTGGCTTGATAATTTAAATTGATTGCTGGTTTATTGAACAATTCAAGTATAGATCTGCAAATGCTTTTTAATACAGTCAATGGTCATAATTGTAACAGAGCGACAGAGATTAGTGACAATTCTATAATCTTAATACTCATGTAAAATTGGTTTTGACTGAACTTGACAGCTCTGAACGAACAATTATGGTTATTATGCTATTTATTATAATTGTGATTTTTAGTATAATTTTTTATATGCATGTTTGAATTGAATTGAACCACTGAAACAAATGCTATCTAATGATGGTTCTCCTTATTGTTGCTTTTATTTCCTACTCAGAATTTCTGAAGATTGTTAATAAATTTGTTATTTCTTCAACCAACCGCCTAACTTGAAATGTATTCAATTTTGCTTCACTAGGTTATAATCAGTTTGGATTTTGATTAAAAGTTTTGCTCCTGAACTACTGCTATACAGGGTTTTCGGTCCTGTTAACTTTTTTCAAATGTTGAACTGATTATAGACAAGAAAGCAAATAGTGCTTCCATGTCGTCAATAAAAAGCTGTCACTCACTTCAATTTATCGCAGTCACACAAGGTTCCATTGTAATTAATTGTAAATATCTTGTTTACATTGTGTTTACCTGTTCAAAAGCCTTCTTGAACTTTCTTAATGTGACCAATCAGCTTCTGCAACATCACCATCTTGCACATCACGTGTGTGTCAGGAAGTGGAGCAGGTGATGGAAAAATAAAAATAAATATAAATCACGTAGGCCTGCCTATAATGTTAAGACACATTTAATTTTTAGGCTATTCAGCAATAGCTGATGGCGACGTGCAATGTTTACAATACTACAAACACAGGATATTTTATTCCCCTCACTCCACAAAAATCCTTTACATTTAACAGCATTCAGAAAAGAAAAAGAATGAAAAATGTAAGAAGCTATAGGCTATATAAAAGACAAGCCTAAACAAATTAATTTAGGATAAAGCGAAACTGAAACTAACATTGGGCCTTTCATACGACACAGATCCAAATGTTTCCGTATTTGAGATGCATGAATTATTGAGATTTGAATTATTTGTGTAAACCTTTTGTACCTCACTTGTTACAATATCCACAAAAAAAAAAAAAAACTGTTTGGCATATCATTGCAGCAGTAGGCCTATGGTGATAGCGATTGAGCAATATGTTTGGCTGACTGTAGTTTATTATGATAATGGAAAATTAAGACTGTCCATAGTCTGTTTGATCAATTTACCTTCTCAAATCATCACAACTTGTCTAAAATAAAATCTATAGATATAAAAGTTAACATAGCTATAAAACAATGTTAATTTAAACGTTAAACGCATAACTGTATTAGGTGCATATCCAATCTTTTTTTTTCGGAGAGGGGAAGCTGAAGCTGCTTTGCAGGACATGGAGGTGCCAATGCAATCATTTGCATTTGTTTTTTTTCATCAGAAGCAGTTTAAAATGATCTGTCATTTTTGCGTGCAAAGCTAAGAGTAATACATCATTCTGAAATTTCTGTGATCATGTAACCATTATCATGCAATATTTTGTTTATATTGTTTATGATGGGTCACATAATATGCTGTGATGTCACATGCCTGATTTGGGCCTCATGATGACTGGACTGATTTGGGCCAGACACGTCCCACCAACAATTGGCCCTCATATTGTTTGTTCATTGTGGCCTTTTCCCTGGAAATCATTTGATTGTCTGGAAAGAGAGCAGACCTTGGAGATATCTATGTGACACTATGTGATCCTTTCTGATTGGCTGACATGCATCATGAGTAACAGGAGTACTCTTATATAAACCCATGCAGTGGCAAAAGACAAAAGACTCCAGCAAGAGAATTCAAGAATACAACTCAATCTCTTATATAACATACAGCACAAAACTCAGTTTGCTCTTTGGAACACAGATTTCCTCAGGTTTGACTGTTTTACATTTATTTGTTATTTCACTTTTATTAAAACTAATCATTTCTGGATGTTCTGGGAACATTCATTCTTTTGTAACACCTACAAACAGAGCTTAGAGAGTCTTGTTTAGTCACAATGTTATGTTTTATATATCACACAGGTTATAGGGACATTTTAAAATAAACAGGGGAACTTAACTTGGTCTAACTTTTACTGTGATGTAGGCTATTTCTTTGGACTTTTTACACAGACTGCAACTGCAATTGTAAACTAAACAAAAAAGACAGCAGGGAATGCAAACTATGGGTCGTGACTCAATCGAAATAGCTGCTTTGCAAACAAGATCTTTTGATGAATTGATTTCTTTTAAATCAGTCAAAGAAACTTCTCACGAGTCATAAATCTGATTGTGTATCTCAAGAGAAACAAACTGTAAAACCTGGAATAGATTTCCACTGGTAAATGTAAATAATGCAAAGTGCATGACAAAGTTTCACAGATTATGTTAAAGTGCCCTATTATGCTGTTTTAAGAGTTTACATGCATCCAAGTCAATAAACACTGCTTAAGCAGTTCAGAATTGAGTTGTTCTTTTGGAAAGTCAGTAACAAAGAACCACATATTCCCACAAGAGCCAAATGGGTCACATTTCTCAGGAGGACAGGCATGAATAAACCTCTTTGAAGAATTGTGACAAAGAATCTATTGTTATTTCTCTAGGACAGTGTATATAAATTCCACAGATTTATCTGAAACATTTTCCGGCCACTGCACTGCATTTGGAAGACTTTCTATGCATTTCTACTAGAAACAAAAAGGTATGACTTTAATTCACTTCTGTTATATATCAAACCTACTTTTATTCTTCTAATCCACGTTTTCAATTAAATGCATGGCTTAAATGAAAACTCCACTTTTTTGAAAATGTTCATTTGCATAAATCATTGAATCAGATTAGACCATTTGCACCTCATTCAAAAATGACCAGAGAGTTTCGGTAGTTTTCCTATTTAAACCTTGACTCTTCTGTATTTACATTGGATACTAAGACCGACAGAAAATGAAAAGCTGTGATTTTGCAGGCTGATATAGGAACTTTTCTGCTGTAACATGAGTGCATCAAAATTAGTCATTTTCAACTATTTTATAAGTACACAAGATTCAACGTTTTTAAGTCAGTTTAATGTAATTTAAATTATATGGCTAACTTGATTTTTCTTAAAAGATGTAAGACAGCAGCTTTTATGTTTTGGGAAAAACTAGATCTGGAAAAATGACTAAATCTGAGATCAGATGTCAGCCACTGACTCAACTTCAGCAGAGAGGAACATTTTCAGTCACTGATCTGTGAATTAAAAATCACCTCAGAAGATTGAACCCCTTCAGCTTCAGGTGAGTTTCCTGCCATGATGTTTAACACTGTAAATCACGACACACATTAAGTGAGTATATTTGATTTTCTGAAACACAATGTCATAGACAGAGTTTGTTTACGCTGATAAATCATAAAGAAAACAGTGTGTTCAGTCATCTTTCTATCTTCATTTGCTTAGAATTACACTTGTAGTTAAACTTTGTTGACTTCATTCACTAATCAGTCAGTATGATTTGACTTTGCTGTTTTTTTTTTTTTCTGACTAGAAACTAAAATGACTAGAAACTACTTTGTAGAATGAGGCATTTTATATATTTTATCTTACTTTAACCTTTTCCCCTTCTCACCTTGTGCTTTGGAGCTTCATGTGATCTGGACACAGCAACATTTCCTCCTGTGGATTCAGTGTGATTGTGATTAATGTACATTCATATAAAGGAGTGATCCACATCCAAAATAAGTATAACACAATTTGAATTGCATCAGTTCCTATTCTAGTTCTAAATGAATATTTTATACATGCAGTGATGCAGTGGCATTTTTTTCATTCTGTTGATTGTACTTATTTTAAGTTTTTGGATTGCTTTCTAGACACCATGTACCTGGATTTTGGAGAAATGTGACCATGGACCACAAAACCAGTCATAAGTGTCAATTCTTCAAAATTGAGATTTACATGTCATCTGAAAGTTGAATATTGATGTATGGTTTGTTAGGATCTGACAATATTTGGCTGAGATACAACTATTTGAAATCTGGAATCTGAGGGTGCAAAAAAATAAAATAATTGAGAAAATCACCTTTAAAGTTATCCAAATAAGGTTCTTAGCAATGCATATTACTGATCAAAAATTATGTTTTTATATATTTACAGTACGAAATTTACAAAATATCTTAATGGAACATGATTTTTACTTAATATCATAATGATTTTTGGCTTTTTTACAAAACAATGTATTTTTGGCTAATGCTACAAATATACCCTAGCGACTTAAGACTGGTTTTGTGCTCCAGGGTCACATATGTGGAGCTATATTGTGATTCTGCAGAAATCAGATGGAATGAAGATAGAGACCAGAGACCATCTGTTTACACTATTTAATCATGAAAGTGCATTCACTCAACTTTAGTTTGGAGATGTATTTTGGATTCTGGTCTTTCATTATGCTTAGCATCCCAGATAAGTAATAAGAAAATTAAACTTTTTTCATTCTTTCTATAGAGAGATATTTTGCTTGTTTTACTCTGCTTTCATTTTGCTTTTCTTGCAAATGCATCTTGATATGAAGGGAATTGTGCCAAATGGACAA
Source organism: Cirrhinus molitorella (assembly GCA_033026305.1). Taxonomy (NCBI): domain Eukaryota; kingdom Metazoa; phylum Chordata; class Actinopteri; order Cypriniformes; family Cyprinidae; genus Cirrhinus; species Cirrhinus molitorella. Next base: position 60,426,171 of record CM065117.1, read on the forward strand.
CAGTCAAGTCACCTTTATTAATATAGTGCTTTTAACAATACAGAATGAGTCAACAGCAGCTGGTAAGTTTTTTTTGAGTAATTTTATTTCATAAAGCACTGCTCATCAGTCTAATCATGCATTAATTGTGTCTAAACAGTGCTTTGGATTTCAGAAAGCACCCAGACAATGATCATGATCTGACCTGTGAGTGTCAGACCTCATATTGAGTTTCTGTTTTGTTGAAACACAGGTTCTTAAGGTCTTGCCTTAAAGTGATATAGGCCATAGCATAATCAGAGGTGAAATTGTTTGTATTTTGTGCTCACATTAAAATTCACCCAAAAATGATTTATACATTTATTCCAAACCGTTATGAATTCCTTTACTCTCGTGAACTCAAAAGAAGATATTTTGAAGAATGTTGGTGACCAAAGAGTTACCCACTGACTGACATATTGTGAAAGCCAATGGCTACCATCAGCTGTTTGGTTGCCAGCATTCTACAGAATATCTTCTTTTGAGGAAAGAAGCTCATGATTGGAATGAGGAGAAGGAGAGTAAATGATGATTTTTGGGTGATTAAGCAACTCCTCAGCCGAAATACATTTAGTGTGGATTTGAGCAATGTAGGACACTTTAAAATACCGGATATAGATCATCAAAGGTTTAACTGGTTTAGTATTTCTCTTGAGTTTTAAACTTCTAATTACATGATTTAAAAGATTAATATGACACATCCAGCTCTGACGAAGAAAGACGAGCAAGAAAGAGACAGATGACAGACAATCTGTAAAAGGCTTTTGTCTTCTCTTAATTTAGGCATGAAATGCATACATGACTCCTGAGATGTAGTGTTAGGATTTAAGTTATGTTTTTTTCTTATAAGTCTTGGAATACTGTAATAAACGAGTGTGTTTTCTATTTAATCAGATTTGCATATTCAGTGTTGTGGGTGAGGTAGGAGGCAAACAACCCAAAGTGAAAGTAAAACCACAGTCAGCAGCTGCTGTTTTCTGGAAAAATACTCAACATTGTAAGCTTCACCCATTGGCCCAACGCCAGACTCCAGCAGTGAGGTCGAGGAATTATGTGTGTATGTCTTATACGACATCTCTGTAAAAAAAATCATCTTAACTTATTACAATTTGGATTCCAATCAAAATTCAGACTCCAGCAATGTTTTAATCTGACTTAATTTTCAAGGGGTTATTCGAGCTTTGATATATTATTGACTAACAGCTGAACAAAATTAGCTGTGGTTTAATTTAGGTATTTGATCATTCAAAACTGATTATTTTACAAAGCGTGTTAGGACTACAACTAGCTCGTAAAGCTGTGAAATGTTAGGAGTAGTGAAAAGGACCCTTTGAGTCATTAAGACCAAGCCACAAACCAGCCCAACAAACATGTCCTTGCGGGGTCCATGTTGGCTTTTTGCAGGCACAGTGGGCTAGGACCAGCACACAAAAAAACCTAAACAGGCCCAGGTGCACCTGTTAGCAGCCCACACTAGCAGACTGTCCACATTAATCCCATGATGGCCCAGTGTGGACCAGCCCATTCAGGCCCAGACCAACTTTTGTAGGTTTTGTGCAGTCAGCCCTGTAATGCAACTAGGAGAATACAAACAGCATTGACTGGCCCATTCTTTAGCCACTCAACTGAACTGGAATGACTCAAACCAAAAGAGACCTTCTCAGAACCTGTTGTTTAATATAAGCCAGGGATCCTCAAATCTGGCCCACACCATCCCCTTCCCCACAGAGTTTAGTTCTAACCTTAATCATATATCTGAGCATGCTAAGCAATGTCTTCAAGATCATTAGAAAATCACAAATGGGTGAGTTTGATCAAAGTTGGCGCTAAACTCTGCAGGAAAGTGGATCTCACGAGCCATATTTGAGGTGTAATGTGACCTGAATAAGAATTTTAGAACCTGTTTGTAAGAATTTTGTGGTCAGGTTTCTTCCTTATCACTAGATGTGCTGGGGTGTGTTAGGTTTCCTTAAGTGAAGCCATGTGGGTAGAGGAAGTTAGCAATAATAAGCAGCTATTTCCTAGTTGGGAAATATGTAATTTAAAGCCTAGTATAAAGTAAGAAGTTTTTTTTTCCTATTTAGACGTGTACTTTACTGATGTTTTTTGCAGAGATGTTCCATGTATGTATGGCCTATGTTTGGATTGATGAAGAGTGCGGAGGTCACCACATTGTGGTCTAGTTTGAATATGGATTTAAAGTTCTTTTTAATGTAGGATTATAGTCAGGACTGTTTTTGATTGTTCCTGATTAGGAAGAGTCTGGTGTTTGAGAGCTGTGCTGTGTTTGTATTACAAGAGGTTGGATTATTCATATGCTATCAGCCAACTTATGAAAAGTGAATGAAAAGTGTTTGGACATTGATGCACTACAGATTTTGCACACATCAACTTTCACATGATAAATATCCTACTTTTGTGTATTTACATTGTTGGCTATATGTAGCTTTATTAACCTGAATTGAATGTTTTCTATTTTGTATTTAATGAATCCATTGCTTTGAAATCCCTTTGACTACTGTACATTTTTGACAATACAGACATTAGTTATTTAGCTCTTTTAAGAGCTAAAAATGAAAAAAAAACTTTTACTTTTAGAATTTAGGAGAAATCTTAGTGGTAAGATAAAATGTTTTGCGAATATGGGTCCTGATCTGATAATCTGAAGTTGGAGAAAAACTGATCATCCATTATCATGGCATGTCCTGTTGTTGATTGTACAGAAACAGTATTTAAGTGTTACCTTTAAAACACTATAATATACAGCATATCCATAATACATACATGAGACCCTGGACCACAAAACCAGTTATAAGTGTCCATTTTTCAAAATTGAGATGTATGTATTACCTGAAAGAAATAAGCTTTCCATTGATGTATGGTTTGTTAGGATCGGACAATATTTGAATTCTGGAATCTGAGAGTGCAAAAAAAAAAAAAAAATAAATAAATAAAAATATAGGGATTTTTTTAGAATGATGCATATTACTAATCAAAAATTAAGTTTTTATACATTTACGGTACACAATGTACAAAATATCTTAATGGCACATGATTTTTACTTAATATCCTAATGATTTTTGACATTAAAAAAAAAAATCATTTTGACCATACATTGCTACAAATATACCCCAGCGACTGTTTTTTTGGTCCAGGGTCACATATACTAAATATTAATCAGTTAAATCTGAAAGTTCTCTGATAGAGATCAAAAGACAGATTATACTATGTTCTATTATTGTATATACAGGTGCAGGTTGGAAAATTAGAATATTGTGAAAAAGTTAATTTTTTTATGGTAACTTTCATATATTGTAGATTCTCTACATGTAAAGTAAAACATTTCAAGTTTTGTTTTTTGTTTTTTGGAAGTTTTGATGATTAGATCATACAATCCAGTATTTCAAAATATTATAATATTTCCTAAGATCAATCAAAAATGGATTTGCAAAACAGAAAAGTTCAAGTTCTTTAAAGTATGTTCATTTTTGCACTCAGTACTTGGTCGGCAGCTCATATAACAGCAAATGACTTGCTCCTATCGCAAATTACAGCATCAGTGAAGTGTGGCATGGAAGTGATCAGACTATGGCACTGCTGAGGCACTATTGAGCCTTTAGATTGTCTGTATATTGCTGGATCGACTGTTTCTCATTTTTCTTTTAAAAATATCTGATAGTTTCAGGTCAGGCGTGTTGGTTGGCCAATAAAGCACAGTAATATCAAGTGGTTTTTGCACTGTGGGCAGGTGCTAAAGTCCTGCTGGAAAAGGAAATAAGTTCACTTTCAACCACTGTTCACTGTCCAGTTGTTTTTCTCCTCAGCCCAGGTAAGATGCTTCTGACGTTGTTTCTGTTTCAGAAGTGGCTTGGTAGTCCTTTTCCTGAAGACGTCTGAGTGTGGTGACTCTTTAAGCACTGACTATGGCTTCATTCTTCTCCTTGTGAAGCTCTCCAAAGTGTTTGAATGGGCTTTACCTGACAGTATTCTCAAGCTTGTTAGAAGATGTTTTTATCCAAAATGGCCTACAAATGTGACCCTGGAGCACAAAGCCAGTCTTAAGTCACTGGGGTATATTTGTAGCAATAGCCAAAAATACATTGTATGGGTCAAAATTATCAAAAAATGTTTTATGCCAAAAATCATTAGGATATTAAGGATATAATCTCTTTGTTAAGGGTGTCAGTGATTGTCTCTTGGACCATTGCCAAGTCAGCAGTCTTCTGCATTAATGTGGTTTCAAAGAACAAGAGATATCTGCATTTTATACTGTAGGGATGGTCATTTAATGAAACTCAAATGTAAATATTCTAATATTTTGAAACTCTGGATTTTGACTTTCATGAGCTGTATGCTCTAATCGTCAAAACAAAACAAAACCAAAAAACAGACAAACAAACAAAACAAAACAAAACAAAAAACATGAAATGTTTTACTTTACATGTATGGAATCTTATTTTTTATTTTTTTTTTAAATAAGTTACCATTAAAAATATATATATATATATATATTTTTTTTTTTTCATGATTTTCTAATTTTCTGACCTGCACCTGTATGTAGAATATACATATAAATCTGCTTTCGTGACTGAAAGTCTTTATGGTCGGCTGCTGCTTTTTTGTTTATGCATATTTTGGCTCATTCCAACAAGAACTGAATCTTGAACTTTTACCTGGACTTGTCAGACAAAATGAAAACAGGTTTCTACCTTTAAAATCTTCTTCCTCTTCCTGCTTTCATGCCAGTACATAGAAACATCTCAACATGATAAATCCTCGGCTCACAGCTCATGTCCTAATAAGAAATCTCTTTATGTGTGTTTTATGTAATGGAAATGTGAGATGTAACACTGCTAATGAATATGATTAATAACTTTATGAGAAGCTGTAGGAGGTTTCAGTTTCAGTTTCATTTTTACCACAGCACTGTGTCAGAAACAAATCTGAGTAAATGTTTGTTCACCGCTGAGAAGCAGCAATATTTGCTGTTGTGAAATGCTTGTAGTTTATTTCAGTTATGTTGGTACAAATGTATCATGTGCAATGAGATGATACAAAACAATGAAGAATTACTGCATAAGTTATATTTACATTTACACTTAGTCATTTAGAAGATGTTTTTTTATCCAAAATGGCCTACAAATGTGACCCTGGAGCACAAAGCCAGTCTTAAGTCGCTGGGGTATATTTGTAGCAATAGCCAAAAATACATTGTATGGGTCAAAATTATCAAAAAATGTTTTATGCCAAAAATCATTAGGATATTAAGTAAAGATCATGTTCCATTAGGATATTTTGTAAATTTCGTACCGTAAATGAATCAAAACTTCATTTTTGATAAGTAATATGCATTGCTAAGAACTTAATTTGGACAAATTTAAAGCCGATTTTCACAATATTTTTATGCTTTTGCACCCTCAGATTCCAGATTTCAAATAGTTATATCTCGGCCAAATATTGTCTGATCTCAACAAACCTTGAGACTTAAGACTGGTTTCGTGGTCCACGGTCACAAATGAGTACAATAGAAGCAAAATCAACAAAAGAGCAATATGCAAGTGCTATTACAAGTCTAGGTTAGCCTAACGCTAATGTTAGAAGTATTTTTTTTATTTTTTTATTTTTCCTTTGTATTATTGTAGAAGAAAAGAGAAGCTAGTGTTATTTTATTATTATTATTATTATTATTTTAAAGAAAACAAGCAGTTAGTAAATGAATAGAGTACAAGTCTAAAAGGGGCAGGTTTTTTAAGAATATACAAAAATAGTGGTAGAGTTAGAGGGTCTAATAAAGATGCAAGAGATGTGTTTTTAGCCGATTCTTGAAGATGCTTGGATTGAGTTGGGCAGGTCATTCTACCAGAAGTGAACATGTAAGGTAAAAGTCAGTGAAAGTGGTTTTGTGTTTCTTTGGGATGGCACAATAATGCAAACATTAATGCCTTTAATTTTATCCAAACAGCTACTGGATTGATAAAAAGGGGTGTGATGTGTGTTCTTTTCAGCTCATTAAAGATTAATCTTGCCAAGAGAGCATTGCAATAGTCCAGCCTGGAGGTTGGCAGCAGGCATGTTCACAGGTAGGGCTCAACCTGTGCAGAGCACATTCCCCTTTTCCCTTTCACTCCGAAGTGCCCTATTATTGGTGGTGTTTTCTTCTTCTTTCTCTTGGCTATAGCCCCACTTAAATGACTACTCAGCACCCCTAAAATTCTACGATCAGCTACTGTACACAAATTTGCGATCGCCTCAGTCCCCTTTAAATTTCATATAGCAAAACGGCGGTAAGTTCGCCTTCTCCACGTCTTTTAGCACGTTCTTCAAACCTACGACACAGAGTGAGAAACAGAGGACAAGGTGTGTGTTTATCGATAGACGGATTGTCATAATCTCTGCATCTGTGCAGTTCTTAAATACAGTTTACAAAATATCATGAGGGAGCAATCGGTTCCCCATCTACTGTAAAGTTTTGGCTTTTTTCACCCCTCCTCACACCACAACTGTTTTCTCCAGCAAGAATGAAGCCCTTAACACATATGAACGCAAAATAATCATGTTGCCATTTTCATTTGAAAATTTTACTTTCAGTATATACGTATCATAGTGCATGTGACTGATCTTTTTGGATCCGCTCAAACTGTCAGTCAAACAACCTCAAACTCCACCCCCTCTATCTTGATGGAATGAAATTCCACAGCATCTGAGCAGAACGAAGTCTTGCAAGGGTAAATAAAGATTGTGTTGTTTGACTAAGTACAGTGTTTCCTTTACGCAAATATTTTATGTATTTGAGGTCTGAGACGTGGGACTCTGAAACTGGTCACCTAAATATATTTCAAATATATATATTTATGATTGCTGAAACACTTTTATTATTAACACTTTTACAATTTATTACCATTTAGTCATGTTATATGTTCGCATGGTTCATGTTTACACTGTTAATACGCAGGTAATCTAGGTAATCATTTCTTATTCTAGTATTCTATACTCTCCATTCGTCTTCACATGTATAAGCATGGTTTTAATTGTTGTTTTCATAACCATATATAAAAAGCCATTACAGAATCAGATCACTGTGAGATCTCTAGAATTTATCATGCAGAATGTATCTGGGCTATAGAAAGGGAGAGCTCTGGTACAATTCTAACTTTTCACTGCAACTGTAATTTTTTTTTTTTTTTTTACCTTTTTAGACCTTCATGAGGCCAACATCACTGGTCCTCAACAGTATCAAGTTTTAGGTAGGCAGATACATGTTGCAAATGCTATAGTGACAGAATGGCTATAGTTTCTTATAATCTCCTATTTTGACTGGAATTGTGTTGGACATAATTATTTAAATTATATTTCAAAATAGTTTTGTTAAGATTAAAAATGCCCTTTTCAGGTTCAGCACATGCCACTGGAAAAAGTCTGTGCACGGTCCTGGTTGGCAGGTATTCTGTAAAATGACATGAGATGTCAAGCTGTCAAATATAACTGAAAGACAACATAAAAAACAGTCCACATTCTGTACTACATTCCATGTCTTCTCAAGAAGAGAGTTATTGTGTCATGTGGACTGACAACATGGTAGGCATTAAACGTTTAACTTTAATTAAACTGTCCCTCTATGTCAGAGGTCCTGAAGATCCACCATCCTACAAAGTTCAGCTCCAACCCCGATCAAACACACCTGAACCAGCTAATTAATCTCTTAGGTAGCACTTGATAATTACAGACAGCTGTGTTGGAACAGGGCTGGAATTAAAGTCTGCAGGTAGGAAGATCTCCAGGCCCAGGGTTGGCACCCCTGCTCTATGTAAAAGAACTGTGTAAAAAATCTTCTAAATGATGTACTCTTTGTCATATACACCACACCATGGAGGAAAGATAAATTATACTGTAAAGATGTATGCCAGTCTGTCACGGATACACTAGACTCCACCTCCTTGCAACGATTTTAGTCACCTGACTTTTGAACACACACCTGACTCACCACCACTATATAAGCACACCACAAACACAAGCACTTTGTCTGGTCTCCCATTCGGGAAAGGACTCTTACCTCCATGTTCAACTTACCTGGTCAAAGTCTCATCTCCATCATCTGTGTTTCCATCGTCTGTGTTTCCATGCTGTGTGTTTGTGCTGTTTACCGTTGTCTACATACCTGCACCGGCTCCTGGAATGCCGTCCGCTGTTACTGCATGGTACAACCTGGAATACAAGAGATCAAAGTCAGTATAGACTCAATAACCTTCATACTTACCAGCTTAGTGTCGATATCTACAAGTGTTCAATAAACAGTGTTCCTCTTATTCTAACTAATCTGTGTTCTGAGTCTGACTTCCCATTACAAAGTCAGTCATTCATTAATGTTAATAGGAATTCCATAAAAAAAAAAAAAAATAGATAACATTTATATTTCTGTATTTTATTTTTCTGTTAGTAAGTGGTGTTACTCTGTGCATAATGAGCTGGTAGGTAGGTTTATGATGCAGTTCACCACTCTGTGACAGAAATTCCAGGGACACCCTTTACCTCCCATCCTGAAAACCAGTTTCACTTGTTTTTTCCGAAATGGCTTGTTTTTTTCTACCTTTCTCGGTTGTTTCTTAAGTTGTTTTCATGCATATGGTGAAGTAGGAAGCATCAGGCGGATCACAGTGAGATATCTGGCAAGTGATTATTTTATCATTTAAAGCTTTCAGTAGCAAATTAATTGTTTTCTTTCTTTACTGGCAGAACTGACTGATAGATTTGTGGAATCTAAAATTCTAGAAATTAATGATAAATATCTCATAAAAAATTTTTTTTTCTGAAGTATTAAATACATTTATTAATGGTTATTGGTTACTGTATTACTGATCCCAGTACTGTTGTAATGATTCATCACTGTGAAAGGGATCCATTTGCAGCTTTATTAATATCGTGGTTGTACAGGCAGGGGTCAAAACGCAGGCTAAGCAACAGAGAAGGGCAGACAGAATTAAAGTCATGAACAATCGTGAGGTCAGGTCGGTCAGCATCAACATTGGTAATCCAAAACAGAAGCAAAAGTCCAAAGGGGCAGGCAGCAAAAGATCATAAACGTTAGGCAGGCAGGGTAATAACTAAGGCAGTCCAATGCTCAGAAATGTTCACTGGGGCAAAACAAGACTTCGCAAGGAGTGAGGAAGCACTATAAATAGCTAGGTTAATGAGGGTCAGGTGTCCGAGGGGATCAGTACCAGGTACAGGGCTTATGGCAGGATGGGCAGGGGGCCCTGATCCTCAGGCGCCTCCTCTCCCTCCTCATTGGGACCAACCACGCGGTAACACGGTAGAAGAAATGTGGCAATGGTTAGGTTAGGCCAATTCAAATGAAACAGAGGTGATTTGTCTAGTTGTTGGGAAAGGACACACGTACCTGATGTTCCAAGTTTCAGGTCTCCTCACTTCTCTGAATCCAATCATTGACTGCAGGAACATTAGATGGCTCCCCTCACCAGGGAAACAGAGGTGGTTGGTATCCCAAGATGCATTAGAAAGGGTCCTGTTGGTTCTGACTGCAGTATGAACAGAGAAATGTTGTGAGCTCTTGGTTAAGTCTCTCCACCTGCCCATTAGACTGAGGATGGTAGCCCGATGTCAAACTCACATTAATCTCTAAGGCCTTGAAGAAAGCAGACCATAAGCAAGATGTGAACTGAGTACCCTGGGCAGAGACATGGTCCTCAGGGAGGCCATTAAAAACCGGAAGACCAGGTTGCTTAGATGCTCAGCGATCTCAAGTGCATTGGGGAGCTTAGGCAGGGGAATGAGGCGACAGGCCTTGGAGAAGCGGTCTATTATGATGAGGACCATGGTGTGTCCATCTGAGTTGTTTAGGTTGGTGATGAAATCTACAGCGATGTGTAACCAGGGGCGTAGAGGTATGGGTAGAGGTTGGAGCAAGCCTGCTGAGAGTTGACGGGATGGTTTCTGTGTGTTGCAAACATTACATTGGTGGATCATGTTGTATCTTTCCTTAGGGAAGCCCACCAGAATCTTTTTTGGAGAAGCTAGGTAGTTGTACTGATTCCTGGATGACTGGATCTTAGAGTTATGCACCTGCAATATAGTTCGCTCTCAAAGGTTCTCCGGCATGAATAGTTTATCCTGGGGGCATTCAGGTCGGAGTTCCCTTTAAATTGACATGATAGAGCATCTGCTTTGGTGTTCTTTGACCCTGCTCGGTAGGTTACAGTGAAGACGAAACTGGAGAAGAACAGAGACCATCTTGTCTGTCTGGGATTGTGTTGTCTGGCTGTTTTTAGGTACTCTAGGTTCCAGTGATCAGCCAAGACAGTGAACGGCTTCATATCCAACAGCTCCCTGTCCCTGAAATCATAGCTTCTCTCTGCTGAGTCAGCTTCCGTCAATCGTAGGCACAAGGGAATAATTTAGCTGGGGAACCTTGGCGTTGGGACAGTACGGTGCCTATACCGATGTTGGAAGCATCAGTCTCGACTATGAATGGCAGGTTGAAATCAGGATGGTGTAGTATGGGAGCTGTGTTAAACAGTTGTTTGAGTTTGTCGAAGGCTTCACGAGCAGGAGGTGACCAGTGGAAACAGTTAGAACACTTCTTGATCAGATCAGTTAATGGGGCGGCTGCAGAACTAAAACCCCTGATGAACCTGCAATAGAATTCGATGAACCCTAGGATGCATTGTAACTCCTTTATGATGTAAGGATCTACCCACCTGCCCCAAACTGTCAGGTTTTGAGACTCTTTTGTTGTGTTTTTGATTTGGTTTAGCCCCTTTTGTCTTTGGTTTGTTCCATTTCCTTTTTGCCCTTATTTGGTCATGTTCCTGTTTCCACCCCTCATCAAGTCATTATTAGTTAATCACCATCACCTGTCTGTCTCCTTTGTGGATTTATTGTGGATTTAGTTATTAAAAGACTTGTTTTGTTTCTGAGCTCGACCTCGTACTCCTCCCCGCACGTCACGTGACAGAAGAACGGACCAAAAACTGTTTTTATTCGTGTTTTGCCCTCGTTTTATTTTCTCGTTTTTTGGAGTCGTCAGCCCTTCCTCCACCATGGCTCCTCCCTCCTTCGGCTCCGCCGTGGGCTACCGTCACGGCTGGGATCTGGGTTCCCCCTGGCTCCTCCTGCTTCAGATCCCTCCTGTCGTCTCCCTGGCTCCTCCCTCCGGCTGATCCACCCTGGACCCTCCTGTCGTCTCCCTGGCTCCTCCCTCCGGCTGATCCACCCTGGACCCTACTGTCGTCTCCCTGGCTCCTCCCTCCGGCTGATCCACCCTGGACCCTCCTATCGTCTCCCTGGCTCCTCCCTCCATCATCTCCTCCCTGGACTCCCTTTGTTCTCCTTCTCCCGGATGTCCGTGCCCCACCCAAGCCCCCCCCCCCATGTTTCTGTTTTCGGCGCGAGGTTGCCCCTTCCGGGAGGGGGGGAGTTATGTCAGGTTTTAAGACTCTTTTGTTGTGTTTTTGATTTGGTTTAGCCCCTTTTGTCTTTGGTTTGTTCCATTTCCTTTTTGCCCTTATTTGGTCATGTTCCTGTTTCCACCCCTCATCAAGTCATTATTAGTTAATCACCATCACCTGTCTGTGTCTTGTTAACCACCCTACTTAAGTTGGATTCTGTTCATTGTTTGGTTGTCTGTTCTCGTCTTTGTGTGCGTGTCTCCATTGCCTGTCTCCTTTGTGGATTTATTGTGGATTTAGTTATTAAAAGACTTGTTTTGTTTCTGAGCTTGACCTCATACTCCTCGTTTGTCCTCCCCGCACGACACGTGACAGAAACACGAAGCCCAGTGGCCTGGTTGAAGGTTTAATGCATGTTCGGTCTTTTCCCAGTGCTTCTGCAAAGTTCACTTAATTTATCAGGATTTAGTTTCAATTTTAATCTAGCTCCGTGTTTAATCTGATTCCAATTTCAAGTGATTATTAAATTTAGGTAACATTTCCAATTCTACAGTGATCACATATATTGATTATTAATTTAGATATTCGATTATTCTGGAAATCCCATACTTTCAATTATTCATTCATTAAGAACCTGATATCCCTTAGCAATTCACTTGGCCAACAGTGAACGCACAGCACAAACTCGCCGGTTCTGAACTTACTCAGAGGATACAATGTGATTGTGGCATGGGGGCGTGGTTTAGCGAGGTCTGCAGTGAGTGAGAGAGTTGGTAGAACGGCGAGTAAGTGGATCATGTGCAAATGACAAACACCTGGTCTCGTTTCAGTAATTGATGGAGAGAATGCATAAAAAGACAGGGAAAGGAGAAGCACGAAAAGAGAGTCAGACTGCTGACTGGTGGTGTTTGTCTGGAACCCGTTTGCTCAGGAGAGCTGAAATTTATATTACATATGCACGCTGTTATATATGAAGCGCTGGTAGCACGACTTTCTGTTTGTTGTCTAGAAATGAAATAAAACCACCCGCAGTAGTCAAGCCGACCCAGTCCTCTTCCTTGATACTCTCTGACATTGTTACAGTGATTATAATACCTTTAAGTAGGCTGCACCCTGCTAGCACAAAGCAAAAAGTGTATTTTTTCTATAATCACGAAAACTGTAACTTGTTAAGCAAGTGACAGTCAGAAAATGTACCTATTATTAGTTTGATTAGCTATAGAACATACCATTGTTCAATGACTTGCCAAACTAACCTAATTTGCCTGATTAACCTAATTAACCTAGTTAAGCCTTTAAATTGCTCTTTAAGCTGAGGATTAGTATCTTGTGAAACAGCTAGCAAAATAATATGCACTGTCATCATGGTAAAGACAAAAAAATAGTTTGGACTTGAGAGAAAGAATTGTTAATGCTCATAAAGATGGAGGATTATCAAAGCGTGTTCAAGTGTCAAGAACTGCAGTGAGGTGCATTATCAAGAAGTTTAAAGAGATCAACACAGTGGAAAACAAGATGAGCAGAGGCAGAAAGTGGATTTCAAAAACTCTGGAAAGAAAACTAGTGAGAGAGGTTTCTAAAGACCCAAGAACAACTGCCAAGACACTAGTGAATGACCTAGCCGAGACTGGAATTGATGTCTCAACGAAGTCAGTCACTAGAGCTCTGCACAGGAATGGACTACGAGGTTGCAGACCAAGAGAATCATTGTGAATCATTAAAACAGACACTTGCCGCCATCTAATGGCAGTTTTATTTATCATGACAAGCCTTAACCAGCACAAAAACACACTCAGAAAAATATTCAAAATATTGTGCATGCAAGTGCGTGTGCGTGTACTGGTTTAACCGACACTGGGAAGACCAAATGTCCCCCAAAAAAGGTAAAAGTTTTGACTTTTCAGGCCCCACAAGGAAAATCATTCACAAACCATAGTATATTTAATAAAGCTTATTTTTTGTTAAATAAAAATGTTTAAAAATTAGACAAACTTTGTAATCATTTGTATTTTGACCACTGGATATACTAAAATGGTTGCTGAAATGTGAGGAGTGTACTGACTTTTGTGAGATACTGTTAAAAGGACAAATCTTTTTTTTTTTTTTTTTTTCTTGTCCAACAGAAGTGAATCAGTGACAGAAGATGACATCTCTTCAAGAACTACTTCTAGAGACACTGGATGATCTAACCAGTGAAAAACTGAAGATATTTAAATGGCATTTAAAGACTGATGGTTTTGCTAAAGTTGTCGATGTGGAGAAGGCAAATGCCACTACTGATGCAGTGGATCTGATGGTGGCACGTTGTGGACAAGAAAAAGCTGTGAATATCACTCTGGAGATCCTGAGGAAGATGAAAGAAAACAATCTGGCTGAGCAGCTACAGATGCAGATCCAAGCCAACAATGCATCTCCTAAAGGTTCAGAGGATTCAGAGAAGAGACTGGAAAAAGTAAGAAAATCAAGAAAATCTCTACAGGTGAGTGTTGACTGATATAGGAAAGAACTGATTAAGGTTCACTGATGCCATTTTAACACTTTAACATCAACACATTTTGCTTATTCATAGTTTTCTAATCCTTCATACTTTACCTCTTTTAGAGCTGGAAAATAGGGTGACATTGCCGGTCACTGCATTAATGTAGTATAATGTCACATTTAGGTATGGATATTCAGATGAACTGAAAAAATCATTGCAGCACAAGAACAAGAAAAGACCTTTGGGCCTGGTTTCGCAGACAGGGCTTAGCTTAAACCAGGTGTCATTAACTGTGCCATTATGGCTCCCTCCTTCACCCCTTGAGGGAGCCTTCATTTCACTATGGACATTTAACTCACTACATTTCCCATAACCCCTCTGTTGTCACCTTTCACCTTTCACCTTAGTCGGCCATCTTAGTTCACCTACTCTCAGTATAAATAGACCGGTTCTCCCACTGTTTCCTCGCGAAGTTTTGAATAGTTAATACTGTCAATTCCGAGCGTTATTTCCTGGTTGCCCTCCCGTTGCTGAGCTCCTTTGTTCCTGGTTTCCCGAGACTGTTCTCTCAACCCCTTGCCTGCCCCTTGAATTACTTTGCTCGCTGCCGGCCCCAGACCTTCACACTCGGATTCTGACGCTTCTTTGTTTTGTTCTCCGTTGTCCCAGTCTGCCCCTGTCTGACACTGTCTGTACCACTATGAGTTCTGTTAATAAAGCTAGCACTTGGATCCACCTGTCCACGTCCCGTCCTTGTTACACCAGGAATAGACCGTAGATAAATTAAGACATTTAAGCAGAGCAAGATATGCATTTTTATGCATAATGACTAGCCTTAAGCCATGTCTGTGAAACCGGGGATAGATTACGTATAAAGTAAATGTATGAAATGAAAGTTTAATTTAGTACTGGAGAACAGTGAATAAAAGAAATGTGTCCTTGTTTTGTTTAATAAACAGAGAAAAAACAAGGGTGCTGAAAGAGCAGAAGTCCAACCACTTCAACACCTACAGCAGCAAAATACTGAAAGAGAAAAAACAGAGCATCTGTTTCACAGACTCGATCTGGATATCAGACAAAAAAGAGCTGCAGATGTTCTTCAGATAACCAAACATTTATTACAGTCTCAAGAGTTGTGTGCTGAAGATGAGCTGGTTCAGACATTCATACAAAAACTACTGATGATGAACTACAGAGTGAGATGCATTAAAACCAATCAGATTATAAACACTGTTCACCTGATGGATGTCCAGATGGCCGTGTTTCACCGTGCTGATGGTTTCCTGAAGCAGCTAATGGTCACTAAACTGTCCCAGTGTCAGTACGCTCTGCCTCTGCTTGTTCCTGATCCATTCACACAACAGATTGAGTTTCCTCTCTGGACATTCAGACAAATCAACAAGAGCTGGAAGATCAGAAACACCAACAATAAAATCATTAGTCAAACCCAGCCGATTTACAAGACAGAAACCCCAATGGTGTTTTTCTTCAGGTTTGACTCTGTGTCCTCATCTAAATCTCAGCTGATGAACAGTCTGATCAATGAGAAACACAACACGTTCTTCCACAGGAACTGTCCAGGCAGCAGCAGAACCAGAGTCCTGATGGATGGAGTGGTGGAGATCGCCTGGTTCTGTCCATCTGGAACAAATGCGGATAAATTCACTGACTGTGTTACATTCTGTAATCTACACGGAGATGCAGGAGACCATGAGAAACAGCTACAGATCCTCACTCAAATGAGCTCAGTCAATGTAGTTCTTCTGCCACGACTGGACAGGAATGACAGAAATGCAGACAAGATCCAAAACCTGTGCAAGGACAGAAAGCCACTCATTTGTGTTCTTACTGAAGATGCTTCAACTGTCACTGAAATACAAACAGGAAAATTTAAAATTGGTCTAAAAGGCAGAAATCAGTCAGATGTATCCGAAGAACTTAGAAGAGCTATAAATTATTGTCACTCACAATCATCTGCTTTCAGACTTGAAGATGTGTCTAAATACTCAGACATCAGAGTAGATGAGGAAGATGATGATGACTGCAGGAGAGGAAGAGCAGCAGCACAGCAGATGATGAGTTTACTGGAGAAGAAAGATCTGACAGAAATCAAAGAATCATTTCTGCCTCATCAGGGGAAACTGTGGCATCAGTGGAGTCAGATGAACAAAGAACTACATCGACCTCGAGTAGATGAGACAGAAATGGACATCAGTAGAAAACAAACAGAAATGAAGAAAATCCGTCAACAGCAGCATGAATCTGACATCAGTGAGTTTATGATGCTATTTATTAAAGAAATGAACACAGATGCTGAATATGAGAAGGTGTTCTTTCTTAAATGGCTCAGAATTCTCCTGGATGAAAATACATCAGCGGATCTTTCTGATCTACATCACAAATATCATGAAAAGTGGTCAACAATATTACAACTTAGAGGGGATCATGATAAACGGGAACAACTGCAAGCTGAACAAACTGCACTTGAGAGAATATCCGAGGCTCTTCAAGCAGCAGCCTTTGGTTTGGAGCACATCATGAGGGAGATCGGTCAGATCTATGAATCATGTTCATCTGTGAACAGGAACAAGAAAGACCTGCAGATTGACTTATCTTCTCTCCCGAGTCTCGCAGCAGAGATGATGATCTGTGGATTTCCACTGGAGCTGATGGATGGAGATGCTGCTCATGTTCCTGTGATCTGGATCTCTGCTGTTCTAGATCAACTCATCCACAAACTGGGAGACCAGAGAGTCTTTGTGCTGTCAGTTTTAGGGTTTCAGAGCTCTGGGAAATCCACCATGCTGAATGCCATGTTTGGACTCCAGTTTGCCGTCAGTGCTGGGAGGTGCACCAGAGGAGCTTTCATGCAGCTGATCAGAGTCTCAGACGAGATGAAAACACAGATGAGGTTTGATTATATTCTGGTTGTTGATACTGAGGGTCTTCATGCTCTAGAACTGGCTGGAAGATCAACAGGAGATCATGACAATGAATTGGCCACATTTGTTGTTGGTCTTGGAAATCTGACATTGATCAACATCTTTGGAGAAAACCCATCTGAGATGCAGGACGTTCTTCAGATTGTTGTTCAGGCCTTCATGAGGATGAAGATGGTCAGACTGAATCCCAGCTGTGTGTTTGTGCATCAGAACATTTCAGACGTCACAGCTGAAGAGAAAAACATGGAGAGAAGAAGACGACTGCAGGAGAAACTGGATAAGGTGACAAAACTCGCTGCTAAAGATGAAGTTTATGATGCAGAATGTTTCAGTGATATCATTAGATTTGATGTTCAGAATGATGTGAAGTATTTCACTCAGCTCTGGGAGGGCAGTCCACCAATGGCTCCACCAAACCCAAACTACTGTGAGAACATTCAAGAACTAAAGATGACTATTATGTATCATGACTCAAAGTCAGATAAAATTAAGTTGACACACTTAAAAGATCATATTAAAGATCTCTGGGAGGCTTTACTGAATGAACAATTTGTTTTCAGCTTCAGAAATTCTATGGAGATTTCAGCTTACAGGAAACTGGAGACACAATACAGGAAGTGGTCCTGGAGTCTTCGCTGTGCCATGATGGAAACTGAGTACAAACTACACAGCAAAATAGAAAATGAAGAAATTAATGAGGTTGAAGAAACTGATCTTCAAAGAGAACTAAGGAAACCAAGTGAAGAAGTGAAAAAATCAATGTCAGATTTCTTTGAGAAAGACAGAGACACAGATATACTGATTCAGTGGAAAACATCATTTGAAACCAAAATCAAAGATCTTGAGGAAAACATTGTGAGAGAAACAAAGAGGAAATTAAATGAGGTTCTTCAGCAGCGAGACCTGAAGAAAGAAATTGATGCTCAGAGGACACATCATGAAAACACTCTCTATGAAAAGAGCAAAGAACTCGCCTTAAAACTCAAAGACAAAACAAATTATGAAGAAACACTGAAGAAAGAGTTTGATTTGTTTTGGAAACAGAGTGTGAAGATAAACATCAGAGACTGTTCTCTAATTAAAGACACTGACATAATGAGAGATGTGAGAGAGATCTTCAGTGACATCTACGAAAGTGTTCCTGTAGATCACTGGAGGGAGAGCAGGGATATTTTCACTGTGCACAGTTATTCTGGATATGTACAGTTAAACAAATCCAGCAGAATTACAGGAGCTTTCAGAAACGTTTACAGATCAACTAGAGAGAGGTTGGGTGATGTTCTGTGTAAAGAGGATGAATTGCAAATAAGATCATTAGTCTCAGATGTTGTTCAGCAGACAGACACAATGATTCAATCATTTGACATCTCAAAGATGGGCTACAACATCAGCTGCATTCAACAACTCATAGATTACATTAAAGCAAGATTAATAGAACATGAGGAAGAATCCATGAGATATGTGTTCAAGAATGAATTCTTCATAGATTTTGCTCTTTCCATCTGTAAGAGAGCAAACAAGATGATCACTGACCAACACAGACTGTTCAGAGAAGCCAATGATCCTGTAATATATGTTGAGAGAAAGAGAGAAGAGTACTATAGTATTTTCCTGAAATACTGTCATGGAGCAACATCAGCTGTTATTTTTGGTCAGATCATCTGTCAGAAACTGAAAGAAGCCATTGAGCAGAGCGTCTACAAGAAAACTGCCAGAGATCTGACAGATGAAATGAGATCAAACTGTTCATCACTGAATGGAAACAGATCAAGTCTGGAGAAACACATTCTGAAGACACTGGCAGAAGAGGAGGATTTTGACAAATACATGAACTACATTCGTAATCCCAGAGATCACTTCAAGAGTTTCATCAGAGATGAAGTCAGTCGCTACATCACTGATCAGTTCAGAGTCAGTGTTTTACCAAAGATGAAGGAGAACATTAAACTCCTGCAGCAGAAGATCATGAAAGCAGCTCATGAATCTACTGAACATGTTCAAGAGAACAGAGGAGATGCTGGTTTGTGGTTGAAGAGTTTCACACAGCAGCTCTCAGATGAGCTGATCTTCTCTGAAAAACACCTCAGTGGAGTCAGACATGATGATGTTGAGGATTTCAACCTCCTAGAAGATGTGATAAGACACGAACTCCCTGCTATAATGTCAGAGATCAGCAGCAGATTCAGCATTCAGACATTTCTAGTAAAGCTGGAGTATAAGTTCAGACCAGATGAGCTTCTGATTGATCACTTCTGTCAGTGCTGTTGGGTTCAGTGTCCGTTCTGTAAAGCTGTCTGCACAAACACCATGGGAAACCATGATGGAGATCACAGTGTTGCTTTACACAGAGTGACTGGAATTAATGGGTGGTTTTACAGAGGAACAACAAACTTGTCTATTAGCATCTGCACATCAGCAGTAGCAAGTGCTCGATCTTTTTATCCTATTTTAGCCTCAGATAATAAAGTCCTCTATAGAGAATACAGAAGAGCAGGAGGAGTTTATGCAAAGTGGAGCATCAGCCCTGATCTCTCTGATCTGCCCTACTGGAAGTGGTTTGTGTGCAGATTCCAGGAAGATCTGGAAAAACACTACAATAAAACATTTCAAAGGAGTGGTAAGATACCAGATGAATGGAGAAAATACACAAAACAAGATGCAGTTGACAGTTTGGATAAATGCATCTAATGGAGAAGATGAAGAATGAGACTCTTGTGTCTTCTCTTAGATTCAGATCACAGTCAGAAATGAGTTTCTCTGAGATTCATCACTGATACTCTGAGCTCATCTACATCTCAGAGCATCTCAAATACAAAAGATTAAAGACAAGATTCAATCTCATATACTAATATCAGTGAAATGATCAAAGCAACATACACTACCATTTTTGAACAGTAAGATGTTTTTTTTAAGAATTCTCTGCTCATCAAGCCTGCATTTGATCCAAAATACATCCAAAGCAGTAATACTATGAAATAATTGTACTATTTAAAATAACTGCTTGCTATTTGAATATGTTTTAAAATGTAATTTATTCCTTTGATCAAAGCTGAATTTTCAGCACCATTACTCCAGTCACATGATCCCTTAGAAATCATTCTGATATGCTGATTTGCAGCTTAAGAAACATTTCTGATTATTATTGTTATAGATAAATGCTGTTCTTCTGAACTTTCTATAATAATAATAATAATAATAATTTTATTAGCAGCAAATCAGCATATTGTATTTGTCTGAAGGACCATGTGACTGGAGTAATGCTGCTAAAAAAATAGCATTGAAATCACAGGAACAAATTAACATTTTAAAATATATTCAATTAGAAAACAGTTATTTTAAACAGTAAAAACAATATTGCTGCTTTTGCTGTATTTTGGATCAAATAAATGCAGGCTTGGTAGAAGAGACTTTTTACTTTCTGAAGATGTCCATTAATAATAAACTTAATAAACTTAAAATGTTTGATGTATATATTACAATTTAATACTAATCAAAATGGTTTAATATCTATGTTGAACTACAGGACACATGCACTAATTCATCAACATTCTTTATCATTAATATCCTTATCTTTTTTGGTGGTTGTTAAAGCTCAGTACTGCTAACCAAACAGTAAGAAGGAAAAAAGTGTGGGAGAAAAAATGAGAAAAGCGTTTTCAAATCAGACCTGTTAATCTGATTTATATACAAATTCAGTTCATACACATTTTATTCAAATAATGTAACATCACTGTTAAGACAATAACTGTGTGTTAAAAACTAATTTGTCCAGTGTCCTTTTACAGTGATGTGAAATATTGACCATAGGAATGAACATGTAAAAAAACATGATTACTGTGAAGATCTCACTAGGAGTATTTAATTTGTATTCACTTTATTCATTAGCCTTGACATTATTGTTTTTAAGTACAATGGTGTGTGTGTGTGCAGAAGGACTCTAGTCAGTTCATCTGTCAGTCAATCTATCTGTTCTCAAAATAAACAAACAAAGAAAAGGACAACGTGTGCATCATTTCTGTTTTTAATTTAGTTTTCTAAAGTCAAGTCACATTTAATTATATAGCTCTTACAATACAGAGTGTTTCAAAACAGCTTTAAACAAGAAAATAGTCTGCCAATAATGCAAGAGGACAAAAACAAAGAGTCATTTTTCCAGTTAAAGTAAGTTCATTGTGATTGATATGATGCTATGAATTGATGACAGTCAGATAAGTACGATTTAAACCATTTTAATGCACTACCGCTAATGCCAACATAATTTTCGAGTCTATTCAGAAGAATGCTGTGGTCAATAGTATCAAACGCAGCACTAAGATCCAGTAGCACTAATAGAGAGATACAACCACGGTCAGATGATAAGAGCAGGTCATTTGTTACTCTAATGAGAGCGGTTTCAGTACTGTGATAAGGGTGAAATCCTGACTGGAAATCCTCACAGATATTATTTTTCTCTAAAAAGGAACATAATCGTGAGGATATTACCTTTTCTAGTATTTTTGACAGAAAAGGGAGATTCAAGATTGGTCTGTAATTAATTAATTGGTTGGGGTCAAGTTGTGTTTTTTTGTTTTTTTAATGAGAGGCTTGATAACAGCCTGTTTGAAGGTTTTGGGAACATATCCTAAAGACAGTGATGAATTTACAATATTCAGAAGAGGATCTAAGATATCCTCTTCACATTGATTTAAATAGCAATACCTTGTACCATCATGATGTAAAAAATGCAAATCATAAAGAAATGTTCCATTCATTGTAATGCACATGAAGTGCATTAAACACAAGGTTTCCCAAACTAGGTTTTGTAAAGGAACGGCTGGGGGGTTTGTGAGTTTAATAAAAAGCTAACAATTAAATAATAAACAATTCAAATTAAAATTAAAATAAGTAATTTTAAAACAAAGTTCCTTTCAGAAAATTTTATGTACACTTAGCAGCCATTTTTGCAAAGTCTCCGAGCAGCTCATACACGACCAAGTCTTAATGAACGGGTGAATCCTGAAATCTCAAAAACTGCTGCCTGAACTCACAATTAAATTACATATGTCAAATCAGCAGCAAAAATGTGAAATTATTGTTCCATGAATATTGTTTCTTTTGCTTAAATAGCATTTAAAAAGCTATTTAAATTAAAACTCTTAGGGGTAGTTATAGTAAATATTAGTGGTGGCAATCGATTAAAAAAAAAAAAAAAAAAAAAAAAACGAATTAATCACACATTTTTCCAAAAAAAAAAAAAAATTGCGATTAATCCAACCTGACATTAAAGTTTCTAATTATAATTTAATAGTGAATGATTTCACATTCATGCTTCAAACTAATGTAGAAAAAACATAAAGAAAATATATTTTTAACATTTGTTTAATGCCATATTTATTAATGACTGAAGGCAAGTATCACTGATTCCAACTGTCTCTATGATTTTTTTCCAAATATTTAACCATTGAATATAACCATTCAACATTACAGTATAATTGAGAGCTATCAATTTAATATTTATGAGCCTTTTAAAAGTAATTTCTAATTTAAGTGAACTTGAAACAATCGTCCCATAAACCCATTATAATAAGTGTCATACAGGCTAGTAGCTACCTGTGCCCTTCAGCAAGCAAATATACCAAACACTAAATTATATAAACATAAAGCTTAAAACTACAGAAGTTATTCATTTTTTATTTTTATTTTTTTTTTATTTAATTTTATTTTGTTCTTTGATTATCATTCATTACAGCAGCTGGTTATTAGAATATTTTGGCTGCTGTTAATTTAAAATTGGCTGAACTTGGACACTGCTTTAAATGTGGGTTTGAATATGATACATCGTTTGTAGGAGCATGTACTATAAGCACAGAATAACGGCTGACAGGACAGATAAAGTCATTTTTACCAACATACAGCCTGACAACATCTCATCTGACCGCAGTTCACTGATGTTCTACTGAAGCTCCTCATCAACGGTACCATTTCTGCGCTCGTTTGACTCACGTCTGGTGCTGAAGTGAATTTGGAGCTCGCATCTGAAAAGTCCCCTGTTTGATGTGCTCATAAAGACGCTCTGTGCATCCAAATAAACGCATTTCATAAGCAGTTGTGGCCAAACCTAGCCCCACCCATGCATTAAATGCGCCAATTTTGACACCACTAGTAAATATATTTGGCAAATGAGGATTAGATGACAAAAAGTTTTGGAATGCCTGCATTACATATAATTAAGAATTCATGTGAATATGTGCTTTTTAATGTGTTTGAAAGACAAAAGCCTTCTAAAGACATAATAATACATGGTTAAAAAAACTGTTAAAATGAATGTGTTCACCAGTATTGATGTAATGTTGAAACCCTTCTTAAACCTGAAAAGATTTTTGTAAATGTAGGTCAAATGCTATGTCACCACCTGTGTGGTGTGAATGTCCACAAAACTGGGCTGTATATAATTGGTAGGCTGTTTTAGGAAAGATAAAGTATGAATAAATTATTGCTATTGTGTAAATAATATGTAAGCATGTAATCCATAAAAAAGTAACTGCAGTCTGATTAGGAGTACTTTCCCAGATTACATTCAATCAGTTACTTCCCAGCTCTGTATATATATATATATAAAACGTTGTATAGCTTTGTGCTCTTTCTTCTGGTGTTTAGCAACAGTGTGCATGAAATCCTCTAGAATACAATATGTCTGTTTACTCAGAGCAGCAGTTTAGTGTTTAAGCTTTGACTGTGCTGATTATTACTAGCTGCGTTTACATGAACCCTAGTAATCCGATCGTAATAGGACTAGAAGCACATTCAAAATAAAACTGTAATTGAATTGGCCAGATCTGGTTAAAATTTCGATCAGATTGTCTATTCCTTTTGCAATCCGAGCAAGAGGACATGTAAACACTTGATCGGATTGAAAACCGAAATTAGAAAGCACTGCACTTATGCAGTGATGTAAAACTAGCGTAATCAGAAGGGGCACTTTTGCTGTTTTCAAAAGTAAGCAGCACAGCACATCAGTTCATGCTGGTCGTCGCCTAATTAGGACCCAAAGTAGATAAAAATCAAGTGTGCTTCTTAAAACAACAGCGGGAAACTCTGTATATTCAAAAGATTCAATCCGATCAGAAGCTTGATATGTAAACATACATATCAACCCGATCGCTTTATTTTTAGCGTTCATGTAAACACTACATTCGGATTCGTCAATCAGAATGAATTCATTCCGATAGAAGCAAAAAGTGTGCATGTAAACATAGCCTGTGAATCTGTGACTGTTGAAATAAAAATGACCCGTCTAATTCCAGTCATGTTCATTTAAGTCTGTTTAGTTGTGCTTTATTTAGTGAATGTTTGACGAAGATTCAAAATCTTCAAACAAAGAGAAGCTGGAGACGATGAAATGGTTATTTGGTTAAGAAGTTGAGAAATGCATCATGATTCTCTTCACCTGTGGAGATGAACTGGATCAAAGCATTGAAGAACATCTGGAGCAGAAAGATCATGAGGTATATATCTGCAGTATAATGACCAGAAACAAGATGATCAACTCCCTCTGTAGAAGACTGAAGGAATGATGACAGAGAGCTGTCAGCTGTAAGTTGTTTAAGTGTTGTAGATGATGGGTTACATTAAATGTGAAGTGCTGAAATTTGCCCTGATCAGATTCATTACAAGCATCTGCAAGTCCCTGAAATGTCAGTGTCCCTAAAAGAGAGTTTATTGAGAATATAGAGCTTCATTTGAGTGATTTGATGTTTCTGTTTCAGGAGAGTCTCCAGCAGCAGATCCAGATGAGATCCATGAGAGGAAAACTCAACATGGAAAAAGGACCTCAGTGGCCGGGTTTCCATCCAGAGTTGGGAATTTAAAGGGATAGTCCACTTTGAAATTAAATTTTGATATGTTTTAGCTTACCCCAAGGACATCCAAGATGTAGGTGTCTTAGTTTCAATTTTGATATTTTTAGGTCCAACCGTTCTTGTCTGTCAGTCATATAATGCATGCCTATGGTCACCTCATCAAAGAAAATGCACAGATTCAAATTAAACAGTCCAAAATAAACAATTCCCCATTGTAAGTACATATTGATGACCTAAGACACGAAACGAGCGGTTTGTGTGAGAAAACGAACAGTATTTATATCGTTTTTTACCTCTTGTACGTCCAAGTTATCGGAGGGCGCGCTTCCTGGTGTGTGAGCGCGTTCTGGCTTATTGATGCGCCGGCGCAACTCCTGGAAAGCACCGAAAGTGATGTCTTGCGCGTGTTTACACAGAATTGTAAAGATTGTAGGTAAGACGGCTAACAGAAATTGTACTAGTTTGCGCTTATCCGTGATGTTTAAACCGTCAAAAAATAATTACGTATGTATGCTCGAGAGACCGACTGATAATGAAACGTCTCGGTTATGTTGCTATGAGGTAACCAGGGTACCTGTGGTGGTTGCTAGGGTGTTGCTATGCGGTTGCTAGGGTATTTGGGGTGGTTGCTAAGGTGTTGCTATGCAGTTGCTAGGGTACCTGTGGTGGTTGCTAGAGCATTGCTATGCGGTTGCTAGGGTATTTGGGTCGGTTACTAAGGTGTTGCTATGCAGTTGCTAGGTTACTAGCATGTTAATGATTAAATGACAAATGATTATAAATGAATGAAGAATAAATGAAGAATATAAAAAAGAAAGTAAACCACAACACAAATGTATGGTTGCTTTCTTGAAGTTAAACACACACAGTTTGCATTCGAGGATCCTCAGATCCTTCGTTCAGTAGCTCACACAATAAATGTGATAAAGAGCCAGTAAAAACGGGTTAGTCAAAACAGCTCAAATCTGCATGAGGAAGTTAAAATGGCACAGTCCCGAATCAACACTAGGCAAAACAGTTTATGTCAGATTACGTAATTGAAAAAAATCTATCCATGTAAAAAGACATGTTGTCTATTAACAATCAAATGAAAGCACTTTCAGCAAAATCTGTAGATGGATTTTGCATGAATTGTGTTGAGTTTAAAATAATGTTACATTTTAAAGACATTATCCATTATCTGTTGCAACCCTGTAATCCAAAAGCACCAACTAAATGCGTAATTAAAAATGCAGGTAAAAAACTTGTGAAAAATAATTGCAGAAAATCCCTTCATATTAAAATAGTTGTCACAGTCATAAACTCTTTTTTTGTGTTTTTGTCTTCTGTATTGGTTTAGTCCTTTTTGAGTTTGGTTCGGCCACATTTGAGGATGTGGATTTACTTGTTTACTAGCTAATAAAATGTTATTTAATAATTATTTCAGTACCATCTTTATTAAACGTGCAAATTAACTTTCATTAAAAAGGCCAATTTCTTTAGGCTAATTTTGTAATTAAGCTGCAGACAAGCGCAAACTGCGAATGATCTTCAGATACTGCTTTTATTCCTCATCAAACACCCACTTTAAGCAACTGTGATCCTGGACCACAAAATAAGGTTGTTGGTTTTTTTGTAAACTGAATAAACTGAAAGATGAATAAATAAGCTTTCCATTAATGTATGGTTTGTTAGGATAAGACCATATTTGGTCAAGATACAACTATATTAAGAAATATTGATAAAATCATCTTTAAAGTTGTCCAAATGAACTTCTTAGCAATGCATATTACTAATGAAAAAAATAAGTTGTGATGTAAAATGTATTCACAGATGAAAATTTACAAATATGTAGTGAATTCAGGTTGATTGGGACACTTTTTGTCATTGAAATACCTTTGAAAAAGTGTCCCAAACAACCTGAATTCACTATATATTCAACACGATCTTTATTTAATATCCTAATGATTTTTAGCATAAAAGAAAAACGGATAATTTGGACCCATATGTATTTTTGGCTATTGCTACAAATATACCTGTTATACTTAAGACTGGTTTGATGCCCCAGAAGAACAAATAGTGTTAAAAATCCTTTCTAATCCTATCAATTATTTTTTTTAACTAATAGGATAAACAATATATACAAAAAGTTAAACATACACCTGCAATGCCTTGGACGACTCATGCAACAAACCTGCAAAAAAGGCTCATCTTACTTAGTATTGCTTTGTTGTTTCTAGTAAAAATATCTAATAATTCTTTAATTAAGATGTTTTCACTAGATAAGCAAAATGACATAATCTTGTTTTAATAAAACTGCTATTATTTTAGCTTTTCTTCCCCTGGACTTATGTCATTTTGCATATCTAGTAAATTGATTTTAATTCAAGAAATTGTAGATATTTTAACTAGAAACAAGACAAAAGCCTTTTTTGCAGTGAAATTCTATAATTGTTGTCCATGAAAGCCTCAAAAAGCTCCTAAAAGAGTTTTAAAATCTGAACAGAAGTCCACTGTAGACAATTTGTGATGAGAACCCAAGTGCAGTTTATTGAACAGAGAGTGAAATCCAAAATACAAACAAAAGAAGATTTGACTTGGAACAGATTTGGCATAAACGGAAACACAACTCACCAAACAACATTAATACACCACAAGACACTCCTGTTACAAATATTAATGTTCAGAGTCTTTTAGAAAGAAGTACTCAGAATATTGTTAATCATCTCCTGATATTTCTCAAAAACACAGGTTTGATGGAAAGAATATAAGGTTTAATGAAAATAATTTTAATGTAACTTGATTTTCTTCTTCCTTAAGTTCCAAAGTCCTTCAAAGTTGGTGGTCAACTGCCAATCAAATCAAAAGAAGAAAAATACATGAGGGAAAGGTAAGCAATACACTAATGAATTACAAGACCATAACACAAACACAAAAACCCCACGTTACTGTCGTTTTCCAGTTAATTTCCGTTTGCAAAAAAAATGTGACCACCAAGCCTCCATTTTTAGTTGTTTCCCGCCTTTGTTCTGATTTCTGCATTAAATGCAGTATTAAACTAAGTAATGCATAATGAATACTGTGTTAAAGTAATGTATCAGTCATTACATCTCCAAGTTTATAACTGTAAACCCGTCCTGTGCTTGTTTCTGTGTTTTTTAGACTCTAGCAGCTGAACCAGGAAGACAGAGGCGTGAGTCAAAGGCTGTGAAGAGCTGCCACTCTGTGTTCGGACGACTTCTTTCTTCAGTAGGTATGTTTGTGTTTTGTTTTTGTTTTTTTCACTTGTGACCTGTGTGGGGTAAATATAACGGAAGGACACACACTCCTAAGTAAGAATAGTTTTCTCAGTTTTGTAGTTCATTCAGCCCTGACATAATGATAGAAAAGATGCACATCGCTTATGAACACAGGATATCTACCTGTGTACAATGCTCTATTAAACGTTCACCACATGTTTGTGTGTCCTAGAGTCACTATGGCTAGTGTAATTTGGCTTCTAAATGCGGGATTTGCGGTTAAAATTGAAACATGATGTGAAAAGGTTTGCATGAGGTCATTTTAGCCAATGCATGATCATTTTCACCCGCATCACTTTCGTTTCTTCTGTGAAACACCAAAGCAGCCATCTTTGGTCTTTTGAATCGGAAGTGCTGTGATGCATTTCAACAACTATGCTTTCTTAGAGATTTTTGCATCAGGCATCAACACATTTGTGACCCAGGACCACAAAATAAATAATAAATAAGCTTTCCATTGCTGTATGGTTTGTTAGGATCAGACAATATTTGGCAGAGATACAACTGTTTGAAATCTGGAATCTGAGGGTGCAAAAAATCAAGTGTCCAAATGAAGTTCTTAGCAGTGCATATTAATAATCAAAAATTAAATTTTGATACATTTATGGCACAAAATATCTTAATGGAACATGATTTTTACTTAATATCCTAATGATTTTTGCCATAACATTATTTTTTTTTAAATATAATTTCAACCCATACAATGAATTTTTGTCTATTGCTACAATTATACCCCAGCGACTTAAGACTGGTTTTGTGCTCCAGGGTCACATTTCAATCATTTTCAAATGTGCATTAAATAAATAAACAGCTGTGCAATAACTGAAAGCTTATTTGACTGTGTTTGTCAGTGTTGGATGATGGACATCAGTGTGAATGTGACGTGTGCAGAGATTCAGATCTCAGACGGGTTCGAGTACAGAGTTAATGCTGACAGATTCACTCTCCTTCATCAGTCTGACTGTGAACCGCTCTGGTTCTCACAGGTGAGAGTCTGTTTCTGTCCTCAAACTATACCATTACTCAGGGGTGGACTTAGTAATTTGGGGGCCCTAAGCAAATTCCATTGCTCTTTTACACCTATCCCTTATTTTGCTTGCTCACTCTCATAGTTTATAGTTTATTTATCCCTTCAAAAGCAGTAATTAGTCAACCTGATGCCATTTAAAGCCAAATTTTAATGATGCCTATTTTTTAGATCACAAAAAAAATACTTGCACTTTGCATTTAACGAATTGTAAACTGTCAATATTTTTACGAACATTAAATTATCCCATGCAACTCGTTCCATATCCCAAGTGTTGAAACAATGAGAAATGTAATCTCTTATTAAAAATCTCCAGTCATCGCATTTTTATGAGTGCATTTTATGATTGTGATTTCTTACAGGAAAAGCACACAAATTATTTTGAAACATTAAGACGAATACAATTTTGACTTGAAAAATTATATTATAAATTATATATTATAGTTTTCTTGTGATAAATTTAAGAGTCAGTAATATACAGCGTTGAATGTGCGCAAAGAGCGTCACTCACTTCAGTCTTAATAAGCATTGCATATTGAATCTCATATTTACATCAAGAGTAGATATTATCCACAGTTTGTTAAAGAGGACCCCTGAAACTCTATGAGTGGATTCTAGAGTAAACACTTCTGTTCATTGCCTTCTGTTTGCGTTGCATGATTGACTCAACATTGTTCAACACTGCTAATATGTGATCCCTCAGCGACACTGATCGTCTGCTTACGTCTCGCTGTGTGGATGAACTTCGTCACCAGATCCACTGCGATACTTCAGCAGTAAATGATTCCTCTCTCAACATTTAATCCTTCATTAGCACTATTAATGCTGCTCTAATGACACTTTCTTCATCACAGTTCACACTGGACACCATCTTCAGAGGTGAGAGGATCACTTTAGTAAAACTCTCTGTTAAAGTGAATCTTGAAGTGAATCATGATGATTGTGAATGTGTTTTTCAGTGAGGAATGAAACTGCAGCAACTTCAAACTCAGGTGAGTTTCAGACATTATTCACTAATAAAATCTAATCACACTCAATATTTTCTCTCATACTGACTCATATTTGTGAACTTTGTGTTTTTAAAAATATTCTGAATGAAGTAACTCCAAGGTAAGCCTTTAGCTATCTAATATTGATCATTTTATTGATCAGCTGTTTATTCAGTCTAATTTATTGTCTCTCACACGTGTAGATCAGCTGTGGTGGATTTGTCCTGATCTTCATTTTTCTTCTGGTTTTGATCTGTTTCTTGCTTTCTTCAGGTGAGCCGAGGCTGATCTCTCCTAACATGATTCATCTGTCATTATATCTTATACTGTAGTTCACAAGAGCTCATGTCATTTTCATTCATCTCATCTTCAACTGATTCTTTTATTAATATGATATCTCAACTTTAAAATCTCTCTGAATAAACAAGCAATATGCAATAGCAAGTGTCCATCTGTTTTCAGATGTTTTCAGTTCATCCATCAGCGCAAAGCTCCAAACAACAGGTGAGTGATAACTGAACTGATGTCCTGAATCACAGGATCATTTAAGAGCTGAATCAGATGGATGATGTTGTATGCTGTTGAATCTGTGTCTGCTGTTTTGTAACTGTGTGTTTCACGCAGGGATCTGGTTGATGTTTGGATCTGATCGTAAAAGAATCGGTTCAATGAATCAGTTCAGTGCCCAGAGGATTTCTGCTCAAATGATCATTTTAATATCTGCTCAAAAGAAATAAGCGATGCCTTGTTGTTGTTTTTTCTTCACTCTGTTCCTCTCTGAAGCTGCAAACGATCTGCTGAGACTCTCATGACCTTCAGGAAGCAGTTCAAGACTCTTTTTCTGCATGTGCTTCACTGACCCCAAAGTCTTAAGCCTTTCTCCAATTACTACTTATTGCAAATATTCAATTATCTGTGTGTCAGTATTGTAGTGCATTATAAAACAGCATGCAATAATAACAGATTGAATGTAACTTTTCATTCAAATTATTAAATGGATGCCGCCTTATTGGCAGAGTTTAAGCTCTGCCCGATATTTTATTCTTTCCTTTTGCTAAATATTTTTTTTGAAAATGAATGCTTTTCCTTTGTGATATGCAATTTGCTTATTTTCATCAACAAAATGATTATATTAACGAATGCTATCTAGTTAACAATTCATTATAATTCATAATTATGTCGTGTTGAGCTAAAAAACAAATCATTCTGGTGTTAAGAAAAAAACATGAACATGGTTCTTCAGTCAGTACGCTTTACTTTTCATACATATTGAAATCCAAGTGCTGAATACTTTTAGACTACTAATTTATGCAACAGTTTTATTAATTTTGGATTTTATACAAAAGTTAACATAAGGACTTATTTTAGGAACATTTCTGTTTTGTTTTTGAATGAATCTTCATTTTCGAACATTGCAGATACCCTTCAGGGGTCGTTCACATGTCTGTGCGCTCAAAATGAAATAGATGTGCTCGTTTTTTCTAGGAATAAATTCATTATTTTGGGGTACAAATAATAATAATAATAATAATATTGTTGTTGTTGTTGTTGTTTTTAACAGTGCGCAGTGATCTTGAAAAGAGTGTCCATTACTGTTAGTCTATGTTTCTCTTTTGGTGATGTTTGCATTTTCCCATTAGAACATGTTTAAAGGAAAAGTTAAGAAATTAAAAATTGAAAAATTTTCTGAATATTGTTGTTTTTTTCTTCACAGATACACCAAGGATCAAGATGATTACTGTCTGTTTGGAGGATTCTTCTTAATGTGCTGTATATCTGTCTGGTAGGAATAATGGACCTATTAATGTATGCTTTGATTTTATTTATATTTATTCACTTGTATATTTAGAATGTTCAATTAAAAGACAAGTGAAATGTTTATTATCATGACATGGAGTACGCAGAGGTCAGGAACATGTGGAAACCGTGAAAATCCTGTAATTGTTTCAGTTTTCTGATTGTTTTTTGGTTTGGAATGGGTTACTGTATCCTAATAAGAATTTCATGAAACTGTTCTTCTTTTAATTACTGTAAATCTATCCTATTTCTAGTTCTGTTTCATTTAAGATTTGTAACTGAATCACTCCATTTAACTTATACTTCAACATGTTTTAAATACTATACAGATGCTGTCTATTAAAGTTGCAAGATGATTTTATTGTTCAGAATTTTATCTTACAAAATAAAACTGTTAAATTACAAACTTGTGTATGTATTAATTTTATTGAAGGTATTAGATCGTAATGATTTAGGGGAAATCTGTTAAATAACATTGTTTTCTTTGTAGAAATATTGGTGTGTATTACTTAATGTATTTGATCATAATAACCTATGGAAAATCTGTAAAATAAAGGTTTAACCATGTAAAAAAGGTCCTGTAAAAAAACGGTCAAATGACTAGCAGCTGCCAAACAAAAACCGTAATATTAAAGTAAAAGAATGTAATTGAAACAAGGAAAATCTGCAAAATAAGGGTTTTACACTATAAAAAAGTCTTGTAAAAAAACGGTCAAATGACTGGCAGCTATGGCTGCCAAACAAAAACCGTAAAATTAAAGTAAAAGAATAGAAATGAAACAAGGAAAATCTGTAAAATAAGGGTTTTACACTGTAAAAAAGTTTTGTTAAAAAACAGTCAAATGACTGGCAGCTATGGCTGCCAAACAAAAACCGTAATATTAAAGTAAAAGAATGTAATTGAAACAAGGAAAATCTGCAAAATAAGGGTTTTACACTGTAAAAAAGTCTTGTAAAAAAACGGTCAAATGACTGGCAGCTATGGCTGCCAAACAAAAACCGTAAAATTAAAGTAAAAGAATGTAATTGAAACAAATTGTAAAATAATTTTTTTCCCCTGTAAAACCTTTAATGAACATTTCTGTAAAATTATAGTTTTTGCACTTTATTTTAATTAGGATGTTTTGCTGTAATTTTATGGTTTTTGTTTGGCAGCCGTAGCTGCCAGTCATTTGACCATTATTTTACGATTTTTTTTTTTACAGTGTATCTGGTATCCTGTCTAGTTTTAGGACTCCTGCCACTGTTTACATCTGTTCAAAATCCCGACATTTAAAACACAAACAAACTGCTGGCTCTCACTACTTGACACTACGTTGAGTGTTAAATGAAGAAGAGAACCACGTTCTGTATATCTTCGTACTGCATCCCTGAACATTCCTGCAAACTTGGACTAAAAGATAAATGTGTAGAATATGAGCATGTCTCCAAACACCTTGTTGAGCTGCAGGTTTAACAACACAGATGTTATGTTTTGATGAGCCGGAGGTTTAAAGGGTTAGTTCACCCAAAAATGGGTTTGGAACAACATCAGGGTGAGTCATTAATGACATAATTTTCATTTTTGGGTGAACTAACCCTTTAAGTTTAGCAGTGGCTGCACTTAATTTAATTAGGAATAATTAAATTATTAATTTGAATTATTTCGCCTGAAATGTTTACTGCTCCAAAATGTTCTATACGTTTCTTAAAAATAAGATAAACTGTGTTTAATAGAAGAAATGTTGTTGTTTTTTTACCCAGAAATTTAAAAATAACACATTTTAGAGTTGTAATCTAAACACTGTGATAGCATGAAATTTTTATCTAAGGTTATCATACTGTCAAAATCTCATACCGGCCCATGCCTAAGGGTGAGTAAATCATGTTGTATAAAGCTGAAATAAAGTTTCATACATCTATAGTATGAAGGAGAGAATATATTGTATTTGTTTTGGATGCATGCCATTAAAACGGACAAAAAGCAAGTTTTGTTATAGATTGCAGATGACACTTACTAGTGATGGGCTTGTTTCTTTGTTGCTGCTTGTTCTGCCTCCAAAACAAGTTTATGGTTCCAATGGTAGATCTATATAGAAAAAAGGTGAAGAGTTTTATCATTAACAGTTTTTATCTATGAAGACAAGTATAATATATATATATATATATATATTTTTTTTTTTATTTATTTTTTTCTCGAATTCACATTGCTGGACATGACAATAGCTCTGTCTTTAAGTTAACAGTATTTTATGAGGTCCATTATAATTAATCCATTTAATGTGCATAAAACAGTTACTAAACATGTACTATAAAGCCATGGTTAATTTAACATTGGACTCTGGGAACAGGTCCTTAAAAGCATACTCAAAAATGAGAATTCTCTTATCATTTACCCACTGTAATGTTGTTCCAAACCTGTATGGCTTTCTTTCTTTCTTTTGTGTAACCTTTAATCTTTGTTTAATTCGCCAGCAGCATCTATGGCCATACAGCCATAACGTTAGAGGTTTGAAAATACATTAATTTTGAGAAGACAACATTAATTTTGTGGTGAGCTATAGCCTATATGTAAACTTAAGAAAAAATGTAAAATTGTCTGTTTGATCTAAAGTAATTGTTTGCATGTTATCTCTCTTGTATTTCTATTTTATTTATCTTTTTGCACATAAAGGTCATTCCTATTGAAAACAAATTTAATTAACATGCAGACAAACGTCCAGTAATATGGCTGCTAGTGTGCATACATTAACTGTCTTAATGTTACCATGGCAATACTCACCGCCTGATGGTGTGGCTGGATATTTTTCATTACCCAAATTTCTGGATCATGAGGGAAACAAACACACAAGACATAATTCATATTAGTTACTTACTTTATATTACTTTACAGAGACATTAGAAAAAGAGTTTATAAAGTTTTACTCACCAGCTCCACATAAAATACTCTCATTATAACCGGTCCGGTAAATTAGTCCCACGTTAAGGTGTCCAATGAATTCGGTTTGACTTGCTCTGCTTAACCAGTGACAAAGTAGTTCTCAGTTTATTCATTCAAAGTTCCAGTTATTTTATTCGTAAAACTAACTTAGCAGACACATGCTAGCAGCACTTCGTAACATTAGCTGGCAGTAAACTGAAATATACTAATATCGCTATTGTGCTAATTCGATAAGATTCTCATTTTACACACTGTTAAATACTGACATAGCAGAAACATTTGAAAAGTTCTTACCTTCTGTAGTTTGCAACATGTTCGCTGACTGTTGTGATTCTTGTCCATGTATGAAACACCTAACCGTATCAAAGCACTACTGCAGTCTGCAAATGCCAAGGAGGCCAACGGACATATATTCAAACTTTACCCGAAGGCGCGCAAAGCTGTCATTGGCCAGATCCATGATGACGGTCGGAATAACCTATCATGCTGAATGATGCACTGAGACGCAGCCAGTAGTGTGATAGCATTCCAATAATAGGGAAAAACAACAACAATAAAACAAAAAAAAAAAAGAAAAAATCCTGTTTATTTTATTTACACACACACACACACACACACACACTGTATAAGCTATAAGTGTTGCGCTGATCCCAGTTCAACTGCCTTCTGTTATTCAGAAAAAGAACTCCTGCACATTATTTGGTTTTCTAGCATCTTCTACCTTTATCAAAAGTCACTATATGATTTTGTGATCCATCATTTTGCACGGAGGATATCTGAGAGACTCATGAAACTATTGCACAAGTTTCAAATTGGTTCCTGGATCAGCATTATTTTGAAAAAATATAGACTTGACTTAATCCCTACCCCTAAACCTAAATTTTCCTAATTTTCTGATTTTCCTAAAATCAGAGGGAAATGATAACTGATTAAGTGTGTAAAATCATCTGATCCTGTTCGTAAGCCTAAAACTAACATTTCCTGAAATGCTATGCCTTGATTCTGATTGTTTGAATGGAATGTTGTTCCAGGATCAACAAGGATGTTGATCCAGGAAAATGATTTACTTGGTGAAATCACATTCACCCTTGAACCTACTGCAAACTGCTTTTACCAAATGCAATATGTTCCTGGATCAACTTCTTTTGTTTAGGCTTATAATCAGTGTTTGGTGCTTGTACATCAGTGTCATTCATCTAGCATTTCCTCTTAATGTAGGGATTACTGATAGGTAAGGTTAGGTTTAGATGTAAGGATGTGGTCAAGACTACATTTTTAGATTAAAGTGTTGTTCCAGGTCAACAAAATATGCTGACCCAGGAATCTGGATGTGCACTCAGGACCAATGTAGGACTCACAAACAACAACCTCAAAACAGGAAAACAGTTGTGGATCATCCAGAAAATGTATTAAAAATATTAGGATTCAATGGTATGAAAACTTTTGTATGGGGTAATTTTTTATAAATTCAGGTTTATTATTTTGTTTTGTGGAGTATCTTTTACTGTGAAATGGCTTATTCAGGACATTACTAAATAAAAACAACATGCAATTTTAATGAGCTCTCTCATTTTATTAAAATTGTTAATATATTAGTCATGTAAGTTTCCTGAGCCAAACATGGAGAAATTTTTAATTGGTACCTATCCAAATTTGTTATCCAGACTTACATAGTTTAATTGTAAAAACACATTTAAAACAAGGCTTAGTTTAAAATGATCAGAAAACTGTTAAGTTGTTAGTATAGTCATAAACCTTATATTGATTAGGTACACAAGTAATTGCAAGTTATTAGTATAATTTTACCTAAATTTGAAAAATTTAAAATAACAGGAAATGTGCTGTATAAAACAGAAATTTTCCTGTATAAAAGACAAAAAAATGTAATTTTATTCCCCCTAAATTTCCTTAATTTGTAATTCCTAAAATAAATGTCATGTTGTTAATTTACAGATAGTTTGTAATTTTTCTAAATTTTGAGTGTAATTTAAAATGACAATAAATGGACTGTATAAATGATATAGTAATTTACCTGTATAAAAAAAAATAAAAAATTAATTTGTCTTTATTGATATAATTCCTAAAATAACAGTCAAGTTGTTAATTTACAGATATTGTTTGTAATTTTGCAAAATTTTGAACGTAATTTAAAATTAAAAGAAAAGTACCGTATAAATAATACAGTTATTTACTGTATAAAAAAAACAAAAAAAAAATTGTAATTTGTCTTTACTGATATAATTCCTAAAATAAAGGTCAAGTTGTTAATTTACAGACATTTTTTGTAATTTTGCAAAATTTTGAATGTAATTTAAAATTACAAGAAAAGTACCGTATAAATAATACAGTTATTTCCTTGTATAAAAAAACAAAAAAAAAATTGTAATTTGTCTTTACTGATATAATTCCTAAAATAAAGGTCAAGTTGTTAATTTACAGATATTGTTTGTAATTTTGCAAAATTTTTAATGTAATTTAAAATTACAAGAAAAGTACAGTATAAATAATACAGTTATTTCCTTGTATAAAAAAAACAACAAAAAAATTTAATTTGTCTTTACTGATATAATTCCTAAAATAATGGTCAAGTTGTTAATTTACAGACATTGTTTGTAATTTTGCAAAATTTCTAATGTAATTTAAAATTACAAGAAAAGTACCGTATAAATAATACAGTTATTTCCTTGTATAAAAAAACAAAAAAAAACTGTAATTTGTCTTTACTGATATAATTCCTAAAATAAAGGTCAAGTTGTTAATTTACAGATAGTTTGTAATTTTTCTAAATTTTGAGTGTAATTTAAAATGACAAGAAATGGACTGTATAAATGATATAGTAATTTATCTGTATAAAAAAAAAATAATAATTTGTCTTTATTGATATAATTCCTAAAATAACAGTCAAGTTGTTAATTTACAGATATTGTTTGTAATTTTGCAAAATTTTGAACGTAATTTAAAATTACAAGAAAAGTACCGTATAAATAATACAGTTATTTACTGTATAAAAAAAAACAAAAAAAAATTTTAATTTGTCTTTACTGATATAATTCCTAAAATAAAGGTCAAGTTGTTAATTTACAGACATTGTTTGTAATTTTGCAAAATTTCTAATGTAATTTAAAATTACAAGAAAAGTACCGTATAAATAATACAGTTATTTCCTTGTATAAAAAAACAAAAAAAAATTGTAATTTGTCTTTACTGATATAATTCCTAAAATAAAGGTCAAGTTGTTAATTTACAGATATTGTTTGTAATTTTGCAAAATTTTGAACGTAATTTAAAATTACAAGAAAAGTACAGTATAAATAATACAGTTATTTCCTTGTATAAAAAAAAACAAAAAAAAAAATTAATTTGTCTTTACTGATATAATTCCTAAAATAATGGTCAAGTTGTTAATTTACAGACATTGTTTGTAATTTTGCAAAATTTTTAATGTAATTTAAAATTACAAGAAAAGTACCGTATAAATAATACAGTTATTTCCTTGTATAAAAAAACAAAAAAAAAATTGTAATTTGTCTTTACTGATATAATTCCTAAAATAAAGGTCAAGTTGTTAATTTACAGATATTGTTTGTAATTTTGCAAAATTTTGAACGTAATTTAAAATTACAAGAAAAGTACAGTATAAATAATACAGTTATTTCCTTGTATAAAAAAACAAAAAAAAATTGTAATTTGTCTTTACTGATATAATTCCTAAAATAATGGTCAAGTTGTTAATTTACAGATATTGTTTGTAATTTTGCAAAATTTTGAACGTAATTTAAAATTACAAGAAAAGTACAGTATAAATAATACAGTTATTTCCTTGTATAAAAAAACAAAAAAAAATTGTAATTTGTCTTTACTGATATAATTCCTAAAATAAAGGTCAAGTTGTTAATTTACAGATATTGTTTGTAATTTTGCAAAATTTTGAACGTAATTTAAAATTACAAGAAAAGTACCGTATAAATAATACAGTTATTTCCTTGTATAAAAAAACAAAAAAAAAAATTAAATTTGTCTTTACTGATATAATTCCTAAAATAATGGTCAAGTTGTTAATTTACAGATATTGTTTGTAATTTTGCAAAATTTTGAACGTAATTTAAAATTACAAGAAAAGTACAGTATAAATAATACAGTTATTTCCTTGTATAAAAAAACAAAAAAAAAATTTAATTTGTCTTTACTGATATAATTCCTAAAATAATGGTCAAGTTGTTAATTTACAGATATTGTTTGTAATTTTGCAAAATTTTGAACGTAATTTAAAATTACAAGAAAATACTGTATAAATAATACAGTAATTTGCCTGTATTAAAAACAAAAAATACTCTAATTTGTTTTTATTGATATAATGCGTGAAATAATGTTCCATTTGTTAATTTACAGATATTGTTTGTAATTTCACAGAGTTCTGAATATAATCTGAAATAAAAGAAAACTACTGTAAAAAATTTAGAGTTATTTTCTGTAAAATTACGAGGTTTTTTTACAGTGTGAGCCTTTCCCAGTGACTTCCTATTGCCATTTGATGTTTTTTCGCAAGCGACTTTGTGACGTTCTTAAAACTTTTTAGCATGTTTTTGAAAAGTTTGTTTTTGGCCTCAAATCACTTGCTCCAAAAGTGCAAAAGAGGTCCTATTTTCCTTATGCACAAAGGATAATGTAGCATACAATGATGCTTCGGTAATAACCCTTTCTGCGGGTACACCAATTTGAAAAGTTGATGGTGCTCGCTAATCAAGTGTTTAAAAAAAAGCAGTCATGCCATAAGTAACAACAGGTGAAAAGACAATATTAATAATGTGCAGTAAGATGAGCAATAAGTTTCAGTTTGGATTTCCTGGAGGCACAAGGTCACCAAAAAGTAAGGGTGTGTTTCGCACCAAACAGAGTGTCTGTATAGA
Organism: Cirrhinus molitorella; assembly: GCA_033026305.1. Classification (NCBI taxonomy): domain Eukaryota; kingdom Metazoa; phylum Chordata; class Actinopteri; order Cypriniformes; family Cyprinidae; genus Cirrhinus; species Cirrhinus molitorella. Next base: position 60,465,768 of record CM065117.1, read on the forward strand.
ATTCAATCCAATGGAATTTCCACAATGTTCCAAGTTAATATTTGTCGGGCGGTTTCTGCGCTCTGTGTATCCAAAGTCAAAAGAATAAATCCTTAAAAGGAGATCATTTTTTGATATGAAAATTTCAGTCATGTATCCAAATAAAAGTTTTAGCTCGTACTGAGCGACACCCTCCAGTATATCACGCATTATATCAAAGGAAAAATTAGAACAAACATGAAAATACTGTAAAGTGTTCAACGAAGAGTCTCTTTTAACCCCATATACAGTGTTCAACTGTGTATCCGACTGAATGTCCCTGCAGTGCATCTCAAAGCTCGATTTATCACGGAACACTAGCGTTGGGTCATCCTCACTGTAAACACTCAGATTTTTCAGTTAGACACGAGCGACAAAGGTAATTACTGTTAAAAGACTCAGTAAAACCAAGAAGAGCATCATTGCTTGCTAGGAGGTGTGGAGCGTTACCTGTGATTGGCGTTTGGGTTTAAAAGACAAAGATGCAGAGAGCATGGGGTTGGCTTTCTGGGTTTTGGTCCTGTTCCTCTTCCCTCTTCAGTCCTGGATTGTTTTCCTTTTTCCCTTTATTTGTATTCATTTTTTATTATTATTATTTTGATTAAATATTTTGTTGAATTTATTGCTATGTTCTGCCTCCTTCTTTTTGGTAATGTTACCTCACCTAGAGCCAGGTGGGTGTAACAGGTGCCAAATAACCAGCCTCAAAAGATAATTTAATTGAAAACAATTTAGTAAGTAATGTTAACATACTAAACATGTATTAGTTCATTTATTATTTATAAATAATTTTTGACCTAGATTAATAAATATTGCAATACTATTATGTCTTGCTTTACTGTAAAGTGCTATTCTATCAGTCAAAGTATTCAAAATCATGCTATTATCTCTGTCTCTCTGATTGTTTTCAGATTTCATACTCCAAAGAAAAATCATTAAATATATTTGACCCTGGACCACAAAAGCAGTCTTAAGTAGCATGGGAATATTTGTAGCAATAGCCAAAAATGATAAATTATACAAAATTATAGATTTTTCTTTTATGCCAAAAATCATTACAATTTTCAGTAAAGATCAGTAAATAAATTAAAACTTAATTTTGATTAGTAATATGCATTGCTAAGAACTTCATTTGGACAACTTCAAAAGAGATTTTCTCAATATTTCTTTTTTTTTTTTTCACAGTCAGATTCCAGATATTCAAATATATTTTTTTTTTATTTTTATTTTTTTCCTGTAATGACAAACATACATCAGTGGAAAGCGTATTTATTCAGCTTTCAGATGATGTCTAAATTTCAATTTCCAAAAAATTGACCCTTATGACTGGTTTTGTGGTCCATGGTCACATTTTTAAATCATTAAATCTTTAACTTCGTGTTTAAGTTTCTTTATATCAGATCTTAGCTATGTGTGTTGATCAGTTAAAAAAGTTAATTTGAACTCGCCTGTCAATCTCTAAACTCGTGATAAAGATCAGGATTAGCAAGTGCCAAAGGCTTGGCAAGATTTGATATGTGCCTACTGTGGCAACACATTATTTATTATAACAGTGCTTGCATACAACAGTAAGGTCAGCTAGTCCACCTTTATCATCTATAATATGCAGCACTTGCATTGCAAAATCAACTTGGCTCCCGAGTAAAGCTGTTTTGAGCCCGGACAGGTTTGTTTACTTTGCGGTCCGAGCTGATAAACGGTCCAGGCTGCACAGCTGAATTGTAGTGCGGTACATCATCACTGTTTTTGTCACATCAGTGCTTTGCATAATGCTATAATGCTTATCTTCTTTGTTAACTAGATAAAATATGATTGTCATATTCTGCAGTATGATTAATCTGAACTAATATTCATGTTTTACAGCTCAAGCTGATTCAACAACAGCAGTGAATCCAGTCAAGATCACACGTCTTAGAGTTAGGTCAGAGCCTCTACATTAGCAAAAAAATAAAAAAAACCTTCTGGTGTGGTTCTAGACAATAATATATTGAAATGACCAAAATACACTCTATAAAAAATACAGTGGGGAAAAAAAGTTATTTTCCATTCTTCTTTTGAACTTTCCAACTGATTTTGGTGGCCACAGACAATCTGTTAATATCAGGCTCTTTGTGCTGTCTCTGTCATTCCATGCACAAGAAAATGGTCTATTACAGTAGCTCTAATTTCATCTGAAAAGACTGTTCTTTGGTTTTCATCTTCCTCTTACTCCACCTCATATTTGCACTCTTTTGTACCTCTCAAATTGCCGGATACATCTGTGCACTTTGGACTGGCTTGTATTTCGTATATTTAAATATTTAGAAACAAGTGTGTAGCTTTTTGAATGATTTTGTGTAAACGATGACAGCAGTGTTGCAGTTGTGCTTAACTTTTGCTTTCTTGTCTTTAGGCTTTTGCATCACAAGTTCATCACAGAGCAAACTGTGTCTAAGTGAGTGAGAATGTGTTTAGAGTTTTGCAAAAAGCGTGCATGAGATCTGCAAACAGTGTCTAAACTGCCTGAACTTGTTTAAGGTTTTGCAGAAAGAGTGATTTATTTGACAAATTGGTTTAGGCTATTGCGAATTTAGTTCAGAGAATGGGGTTTAGTGTTTTAGCAAATAAGAAAACCTGTAATCTCCAAGTGCTATGTTTGGTTGGCTTGTGTGTAGAGTTTTGACGTAATGAGCCAAATTCTGCAAAAAGTGTGTAAGCAGTAGGCAAAAACTGTAAGCCTTTTTTAGCTTTCATGTATTATTTCTAAGGTAGAATGCTTATAGTTTGCAGTAACATCACATCTTTAACCTAAAACATTTTTTTCCGTTCAAACTCTCACACACGTCAGGAAAAACAGTTTCCTGAATCGGAGTCCGTGTAAACACAGCTCTTAACGGAAGAATATAACTTGTAACTAGGTCACAAATCCAACATAACTCACATTGTGAGAAAACAAAGAATAACACAAAACCTTACTAGATCACGTGTTTTATATGAAATCCGGCGAGAGTTTGGTATGAGGGAAAAAAAAAAAAAAAAAAAAACACGGAGAACGACAGCTGCTGACTGTTTTTGGTGTGAAACTCCGCCTCCACACACAACCGAGCATGCGTTCAACATTCACTCTTATGATCTGTCATGAGCTAATGATGTTGAATTTATGATCCGTACTGTTAGAGTTCTCGGTTGTTAAAGGTTTGACATATTACATATATTGAATCTTAGACACAATTGTATCGTAAGAAGATCAAACGTCATCAGTGGGAGTTTACTGCAGATGTGGCGCCGCCTGCTGGACACTCAGTGAACATCAGCACATCAGCACTGAGAAACTTCACTTGCAGTGCCATAAACATTGGGAAACAAATAACATTAGCCTAAAATTACGGAGACATTATTATTTGCCTTTTATGCCGGTGTACATTGATAAAGTACTGTCCCAGACTGCATGTTTATTGGAAATAGATCCTAGTGAGTTAGTTAAATTTCAAAATAGTGAAACAAACCTCAATCAGTCTTTAAAACATATTGGTTGTCCTAAATTAAACTTTTGCAATGGCATTATTAAAATTATGTTTCATAAGAGGGACAGCCAGGGCATAGCACCAAAGTTTGGGCCCCGGTCACACAACCAAGGAGGTGGGTCCTTCACAACACTCATAAAGCACAGTCTCACAGTCTATATTTATAACCATTTTATGAGTTTATATATATATATATATATAATTATGAAAACCAGTAAATGTTAGGTTGAAGCTCAAGCTCAACTGAACTTGCATTTTGCAGATATCTTCATTCTTTTGAGCTTTTCTTCTGAATTTCAACTACTTCACTGATCTAAATAGGGTTTAAATATTTTTTAAATTTCAAAGAGTTTGTTATTGTCAATTTGAAATTGTAATGTAGCGAGTCTCTGCCGTGAAACTGGGCCCTTGAATGTGCTGCTCACTACAACACATTTGCATCCTCTTGAAGCTTGAAAACATACAATCTATCAACTGCCCTTGTATGGATAAGAAGTGGCATTTTATACTTTTGTGTTCTTCAGACAAAAAGAAAGTCATATGAACTGTAAACAACATGACAGTGAAGACATGATGAATGAACTGAGTTAAAGTGCTCATGGAGATGTCATGTGAAAGTCCTCTCATATAGAGGTGTGGAGCCAAAAAATTACGAGAGATGTCATAGGGCAATTTTCAAAGTCAGTATCACAGTAAGTCAGGTGGCATGTCAAACTGGCATGACCTGCTCTGCGTGCAGAGCTTGCTTATCTGAAACTAATCCAATCTAATAGCTATTGTACTATTGTAGTTGCCGTGATCGTGTCGAGGATATCGTCACGCACAAAACTTAAATATCAACTTTGCACTTGAAATAAAACATGGAGAAGAAAGATATAACCTGCAGGTAAGACCAGCACCACACTTTGTCCTGTAGACATTTAATTTACTGCTAAATTATTATTATTATTATTATTATTCCCAGGAAACAAGACTTCATATCTTATGTTGTTTTGCTTATCTAGTAAATGCATATTGATTTTTATTATTGACCCGAATATAAGACCACCCTTTTTCAAAATATACCTTCTGGTAAAAGGCTTTTTGGAAATCAAATCTTGTGTTTTATTAAGGAAAAGGGTTTTGAATGTATGGTAAATTCTGGTCAAATGTACCAACAATTTAAAAATATACATTGTTTGATATACCACAAAAATAATAGGCATCCCATCTGAATTATATAACAATTAGTCTATCGATCTCATAATAGCCTACCAACATTTCATTAACAGTAGAAGGGAAATCTTACTGCAGTCTTCAAATCTGGGTACTTTATTAACAAGTTTTATTCCAGGCTAACATTACAGTCATGACATGCTGCTGTAAGCTTTTCATTTTCTTTTTTCTTCACTTGCAAACTTCTAACATTATGACATGCATTACATTACGCATTTCTTGGCACACACATTTTACACATATTTGACACCACCTATTTTTGTGGGTAAATAAAATGTATTTATTTATTTAATTATTATTATTATTTTATTTAATTAATTATTTTTTGCAGTGTATGTATTCACCACTTTAATTCAAATGATTTGCCTTTTGTCATGCGTAGTACACCGAGTTTGCTCACAGGAATGTCCAGATCATATGGTTTTATAGACTTTTCTGTCTTTCTGTAGATATCGCATGCATGGTGCTTGTAACAAGGGGAATGACTGTGAGTTCTCTCATGATCTTAAAAACAGCAAGAGTGACATGAACTGTACATACTACAAGCAGGGAAAATGTACCTATGGCGACAAGTGCAGGTGAGTTTACAACAAGGTGGATTACAAGCCAAGCATATTCGATTATTATTGTGGTGGAAACATGCCTCTGTCTCTGTTGTCAATGCGAATCTTTTTCAAAATTTTGCCTGTGATAATCAAAAATAATGTATGGTTTAACAGTTTTGCATTGCCAATTTAAAGCTTCTTGTGTCTCTTTATTAGATATAACCACATTAAAAACTACCCCCCACCACCACCATCCCCTCCACCACCCACAGTCTAAGTAGTGCCCAGAAGATCACATGAACAGAGCCAGCAGTCCGGGAGCCTCAGTTCCAGGATCTGGACCTAACGTCATAACTATTTACACAAAATTCATGATATAAGTGGGCACATTCAAGCAATTATAACCTTGACATAAAATATACTGATCAGACATGTAATTGTGAAACATGTTATTTTGTTATGATGTCATGATCATGAAAAGTAACAATAAACATCTTTAAGACTGGACTGCTTTTCTACTACTTCATTGCAACATGACTACCTTTGTTTACAAGGTCTGTTAACATAAGTTTAAAAGCTTTGTAGTCATCACTACAGCAGATACATGTAGGCCTACTGATCATACACAATACATATTGTTTCAAAGCAGCTTTACAGAAAATGAAGGTGACTATATTACAAATTTCAGTGATCTGTTATCATATTATTATTATTGTAACAATGAGTCAGCAGAGCAGAGATCCATACGCAACTTTATTGAACAAGCTTGTGGTACAACAGGCAAAGTCGATAGGCAGCAGACAGGATTAACATAGGCAGAGCTAGCGGGTGGTCAGTTTCCAAGCAATGGGTCGAGACAGGTGGCTAGCAAACAAACATAATCCAGAAAACAGGCATGGGTCAATAGGCAGGCAGAGAAACAGGAATCAGGAAACGGGAAACAAACAAGATTGGTAACAGGAAAACAAACATAGGAATAAACGCTTTGAATTGACAGCAGCGCAAATCAAGACTTCGCAAAGTTCTGTGTGTAATGTGGGTCTATTTATAGTCCATGTGTAATGAGGTAAGATGGCCGACAGGTGTGCAGGAAGTCATGGGGAAAGGGGTTATGGGAGATGGAGTCTGTGACAGAGATCAGAGTATCAGTGTAGGCTTCCTCTAATGGTGAGAGGAGGGAGCCGTAGTGGTACACTGTAAAAAATGATTCTGAGTTTTAGTCAGGCGGAAAAGAAAAGTCATGTCCTGTCAACTTGCTGTGTCTCACTACACAATAGGATGAGTTGTAACAACCTCAACTAGAAGATAAATTGAAAACTTTAAATAACGTGTTCATACAGCAACAAAACATATGTTCTATCAATTTTCTGTGCAATGTGCATGTGCCAATAATGGTATGTCACGATGACGTACTACTTTAACGAAGTTGAGGCAGACGTGCCATCCGCCATTTTCTGCACGAGAAGCTGCTGATCATGCGAGAAAAGATGAGGAAGCCCGGGTTTGAACGAACACAGATGGACTGCAAATAATGCAATGAGTAAGTATATCCTGATTTGTGCTTTCTCTGATGTTAATTTAGGCTTGTTTCACTCGCCGTTCGCGTTTTGATTTCATGCAATCACATTTTGCGAACTCGATGAATAACCAGTAACGTTAGTCACGCGTTGCCAGGCACATTCGTGGTTATTTGCTTTCAGACGTTACTGACAGTCCCTCGGACTCAAAATAATCCAATGCTTTAGAGTATGTTACGCCATTAACCCCAGAAGTTTACTGAATTGAGACGCGCTGTGCTCAGAGGACTGTTGAACACGAGCAGCTTATACTGAGCATGATTTTAAGCTGATCACGTTATTATTTATGAGCTGAAAACTCGTTTGTGTAAGCTAATGAAGACAATTTATGTCTATAAGACTTAAAACATCTGTTTGCACAAATCCTAATGTAAGAAACTTTTCCAAGATGATGATGATGATGATTTAACTTAAGGTATGATTACAAATTATTTTATTTGAATGTGTTATCATCTATTTTCATCTTCTGGGACTTCTAAAATCATACAATCTTTTTGCATGATGAAAACATAAAATTAAATCTTTGTTTACAATAAGGTTTGGTTGTATTAGCTTCTACATTAATATCAAACCTCAGTGGTTCTTGCCAGTCTTTTGAACAGATGTCATGACAGAAGAACTAATGAGGTTTGATGTTGTTGTATTATATCATAGTGACATCAAAACTGATATGATCAGTTTATTTTACAAAGTTGTCTTCAGAAAACTTTTAAATAGGCAACATGACTAATCTACTTATACCTATTTTTTATAGTGTTGACTTGTCCTTTATAGAGCTTGACAGCAACTATTAATTCTTATTTTGCTGAAGAAAAAAGATAACTGGTGTTGCACCACATCACTGGTGATTTATTTACAACAAAAGTATAAGTATAAGTGTAAATGTGCAAATGTGTTTTTATTTTTTATAAAAAGCATCAAAGACAGAGGGAGAGATAGAAAGAATAAACGAATAAAGGAAAACAAAGGATGACTAAAGCTGGTACTTTAACCATCCTATATTTTACAGACAACAAACCAAAGGATGAGGACAGCAGCATTGCTGGGCCTGTTGTGGTATATGCGAGAGACTCCTTCAAAATTCATGAAGATATGCAACGTAAGCTGAAACACGTAGGGCAAAACCAGGGGAAATTGAACATTAGATCTTAGTTCATTAGTTCACTTCCAGAACAAAAATTTACAGATAATGTACTCACCCCCGTGTCATCCAAGTTATTCATGTCTTTCTTTCTTCAGTCGTAATAAAAGAGATGTTTTTTGAGGAAAACATTTCAGGATTTCTCTCCATATAATGGACTTCTATGGTGCCCCGAACTTTCAAAATGCAAAGATGCAGAGAGCATGGGGTTGGCTTTCTGGGTTTTGGTCCTGTTCCTCTTCTCTCTTCAGTCCTGGATTGTTTTCCTTTTTCCCTTTATTTGTATTCATTTTTTATTATTATTATTTTGATTAAATATTTTGTTGAATTTATTGCTATGTTCTGCCTCCTTCTTTTTGGTAATGTTACCTCACCTAGAGCCAGGTGGGTGTAACAGGTGCCAAATAACCAGCCTCAAAAGATAATTTAATTGAAAACAATTTAGTAAGTAATGTTAACATACTAAACATGTATTAGTTCATTTATTATTTATAAATAATTTTTGACCTAGATTAATAAATATTGCAATACTATTATGGTGTTCTTGGGGTGGTGGGCAGTGCCATTTCTTCTCCAAACATGGTGTGAAGAATGACTGCCAAAAAGTTCAATTTTGCTTTCATCTGACCATACTATAGTCTCCCAATAATCCACAGGCTTCTCCAAATGCTGTTTCGCAAACTTTAACCGAGCCTCAACATGCTTTTTGTTCAGCAATGGAGTCTTGCGTGGTGAGCGTGCATGGATGCCATGGTGGTTCAGTGCATTGCTTATAGTTTTCTTAGAAACAACAGTACCTGCTGATGCAAGGTCTTCCTGAAGTTCTTCCCGAGTGGTTCTTTGGCTCTTGGAGAACTCTCCTGATTATTCTTTGGACTCCTCAGACAGGGATCTTACGTGGAGCACCTGATCGTGGCCGGTTTATGGTGAACTGATGCTCTTTCCATTTCTGGATAATGGCCCCCACAGTGCTCACAGGAACATTCAGCATTCTGGAAATTCGCCTATAACCATTCCCATCAAAATGCTTTTCAACGATAAGATTACGAAGATCTTGAGAAAGTTCTTTGCTTTTACCCATCATGAAGTCTTTCCTGTGTGCCTCCTGGGTAATGAGAAACCTTTATAGGCCATCAATTAGGACCAAAGCAGCTGATATCAATTAGTACTGATAGGGGGCAGGGTTTCTCTCTCAATACTGACAGATTTCAGGTGATCTCCTGGCTTTTTATGCCATTTTGCACCTTGTTATCTTCATGTGTTCAATACTTATTCCCTGTGTCATTTCACAGTGTTAAATTGGTAAGGGCAAGAATTCAGCACACTGTAATTTAAACTGTTTAAGTTTTTTGTACTTAAAATATTTGAGGCAACGAGTTACCTCAAAAAAATTTAGTTTTGAGCCATACAATTTTGAGTCTTGTGTTTTGAAGGTTTTGAGTTGCTTGTACTTAAAACAAAAAGACAAAGATACTAATAAATATTGAGTTCATTCAACTTAAAAGTGGTTCTTTGTGTACTTATGTTTTTGAGTAATGTTAACTAAATGCCATGAGAATGGGTAATCAACATTTTAAGTCACTGTAACTGAAAATATTTAAGTTGATTTAATAACAAGTTTTAATTTAACTGTAATGAAAAGGTTTATGTAGCATGTATTCTAAATATTTAACTTTTGAAATATTTAACTTTTAAGTTCATGATTCAATGCTGAAAAAGAGGGAAGTCAGTTTGAAACAATTTCACTAAATACGCTTGAGTGATAATAAATGAGTGAAAATGTGTGTTCTTTATCTTTAAAAAAATCACATAAAATATGAAAATATATAAATGGTTCATTTTTTACAGAGACACATCAGGTTTTAGCAGACTACATACACTAGCAATCATTTGAATCAGTAGACCTTGTGAAAAAACAAATCTAAACAACAAAAGCTCACTCCCAAAGTATCAAAATTTGAATTAAAAGCAAAGCTCCTTGTATGTCACTATATAGACACTAAATGTACACTATGTGACAAACTAGAATCACCATTGACTTCAATGAGTAAAGTATACAGAGAAAGGGTATTTTCATGGGTATTTTATTGCCATGAAAATATTTATTGGGTAATAATTTTGTGATTATGACAAATATGTTGGAGTATGATTTTCAACAGCCAAAATCATCCTTATTACACTGTTGTTTGTTTAACCATATGCCATTGGCTATCCTTAAAATTCCTCCCCTATGGCTTCAGAAACTTGGAGTTCAACATAAGTCATATTATGTTGCATTTTATTGTTAGTTTTTGCAACAAATAAACCTGTGATTGTACTTTTATCTGTCTGTTTTGTGTTTTACACAGTTGAGAAGTTGTTAGGTTTAGGCTTCAAAAGTAAACATAATTTCTACTTTTACAAATGCATGTGAAGAATTGAGTGTGTCTTGATCTGATGTATAATGCAGTTCCTATGAATATAGTGACACAGTCGCACTTTTTATTTTTATTTATTTATTTATTTATTTATTTTTTACCATAGCCTCACTCTTTTTATTCATTATTTTACCACAGCTCCCCTCTTTTTATTTATTTTCTCGCAGCCCCATGAGCAGAATGCAGCCTGCAGGTTAATGATGATGTGGTTATCATTCGACTCTCCCGACAGCGGCACCTTACTCAGCAGCAAAATCATTGTTAAGAGATACGCGAGAAATTAAAAATGGATAATAAAAAGTGCAAAGCTGGAAAGGCCAGATTAAAAAAAATAAAATAAAAAAAGAAAGCTCTAGAAACTGACGCGGTCAAATGTACTAAGCTGAGTAAGTGACATTTTTCGTTAAAACCAGCAGCAGCGAGAGTACAATAACACTTGAAGACGATGAAACGGCCGGTAAGTTAACGTTAAGCTAGTTAGAAGCAGTGCAAAACAACGATGTCTGCAAACCACCGTTCATGTTTTTGTATTAAACTTTTTCTTGTACTGTAGCTCTTCAGCAGCAGCAGCCTCTAGTCCAGTTTATTTATGAGCACTAATTCTTACAGAAAATAGATTCTGATACTGTTGAACATTACATTGTGTTAACTGTTCAAATAAATCTTCACTGTGAGGCAACACTTAGGCTACTGTATAGAGGGTATGCACGTGATGTCACCGTCAGCTGGAGTGAATCCGGCTCCGCCCACTGAGTGTCAAAAAGAGTGAGTGACAGCATTGGTTTCAGTGTAAATGCTGCGACAGAACACACAAAACACCTCTAAAACCAGAACGAACTTTGCGATTGACTGTACAAAGAGACTTGACGAGAAACTTGAGGTATATTTTTTACAGGCTGACGAAAGCGACAAAAAGGAAAGGCAAATTAATCGCTGCAATTCAAAGAAACAAATGGACTTCAGGCGGTGAAACACGGATTTGCAGTTATCGCTTCATGTTAATATGTTCATTTTTTGCTGTAAAAGCATGCCCTTGTAAATTATATTGTCATATCATATTGACAACTCATCAATAAAATATTTACCCTAAATTATGCACACCTGGATGTTTTTAAATAAACACTGACAGAAAAATATGTAAGATTTTGGGCTGGATGATATAACCATGTATTACCATATGATATAAGTGATCACCGGGGTTTAGACTTAACTATTATGTATTTACAGAATGTGTTCCCATGCAAATCTGTTTGTTTATTTCCCCGGCGTTGAAATCAGGCACATATAAATGTGAGGAAACACGATTCCTGGCTGCATATCAATATCCATGGACCACTGGATATTTAGTAAGTAAGGAACATTATATCAAGTCCAGCAAAAGGATTATCGTTTTTCGTTTTCGCAGCTTCCCTATTTAAATCCATTCACGCAACTTGTTCTTTTGCCACTCAGTCCGGCTGAGGGGGCGTGTTCCGGCGGGAAAATTACGTCAATGCATACCCTCTATTTGCACTGATTTGGAAATGACCTTATTTTAATATAGTCAGTCGTGAACTAAAGTGGGCCGGGCTTGAAACTCCAGGGCTGAAAATGAGTCCCACTCTGGCCCTGATTATCAGTCATCGCTGTCACTTCAGATAACTCCTGCACATCCCTATTAATAGTCCTAATATGTATTATATTTAGCTAGCAGTGTTGTAATGCTTAAACATAACAATTCATTTGAAATAACCCAATAAATCCATTAAATTATTCATACTTTTTGGGGTTTAAGACAGATATGGGGTTATCCTAACTTTAAGAAGTTATTTAAGAACTTCTCGCCTTTTTTCAGGCGAAGCACTTCTCAAACAAGCCTAATATTCGCCCTATTATTTCCCTCCTCTCGACGCTTCACACTCCAGTCCAGCGGGTGGCGCTAAAACAAATACGTTTGTTTTCGAAACATCATTAATCCTCAGAGGAAGAAAATCAGTTTCACCGCGCGTTCCTCTGTTATGGTGTGATGCCGATTTACTACGAACTGTTAGAAATGTAGTTTTCTGTAAATGGAAAAATACAGGTTTGAATTAAGCCAGTAAATACCTGTAATATTCTCATCCTCACAATCGTGAATATGTTGTGAAGCAAACAGGAATATCTGGAGGAGTATCATCTGAACTGAGATTTGCTGCTGAGAAGATGGTGTTTGTTAAAGAGGAGAGTGAGGAGCACACGAATGAACCAGAAACATGGAGAATAAAACACGAGGAACCAGAAACCTGGAAAATAAAACACGAGGAACCAGAAACCTTGGGAATAAAACAAGAGGAAGCAGCAACCTGGAAAATAAAACACGAGGAACCAGAAACCTTGGGAGTAAAACATGAGGAACCAGGAGGTTGGTGTTTATTTTTCATTCATCTTTAGTGACTATTTGTGGCACATTAGTCTTACAAAGTTTTAACCCTGTTTTTTTTTTCTCTCTCTCCATGTCAGGGTTTAAATTAAGCCTGGAGTAGGCATAATCTAGAATAGTTAATAAAGGTTTAAAAAGTGGCTACTAACCGATTACAAACTCCTGGACTATGGGTTAATGATGAATTAAAATAAAGTAGAAGAAGATGTGGGATTTTCCTGAAATATATATCTATCTCCAGTGTTACTTTTAAAAGTAATGAATTACAATATTGCATTACTCCCTAAAATTTTATGGAAAGTAATGCTTTACTTTCATTACTAAGTAATGTGTAACTTTTTGAATCTGGGCAGGGCTTGTTTGTTTTGCAAATGTAAAAGCCCTTTCACACTGAAATGAAATGAAGCGAATAAGGCTAAGGCTGAAGAAAAAGTAAATTGACGTCTATACATTAGAACTGTAGGAAAAGGTTCAACACTCTTCAGCAATGAGAAAAATGAAGCACAAATGTTTTTGTTTAGTAGTACACTGAAAAAATTATTTTGTTACTTGGATGTTTTGTCTTGTTTCCAGCCAAAATATCTGAAAGTGAAAATTATTTTCTTGTTTTCAGAAAAGCAAGTTAAAATTAAGTGTTTTTATCTTTTTTTTTTTTTTTTTTTTGCTTGAAACAATCAAAATAATCTGCCAATGGGGAAAGCAAAATACTCTTGTTTTCTTTTTGAAATAAGATTTTTTTTTTTTCTTATCCAACTTGCAGATTATTTTGCTTGTTCTGAGTCACTTAATTTTGACTTGTTTTTCTAAAAATAAGAACATAATTTTCACTTGTCTAGAAAATCCTTCTTGATTTAAGAATTTTCAGATGTTTTGCTGGAAACAAAACATAAAATCTAAGTAACGGAATAATTTTATTGCAGTGTATGGTTGAACTGGATCAACAAATGTCAGCAGCAAAGTCACTGATTAATAAAATGGGATTAAATATATAAAGAAAACAAAATGTAACTAGCGTTACTTTTTTGAAAAAAGTAACTCAGATAATTTCTTGGGATTGAAAAAGTAATGTGTTATAAAAAAAAAAAAATATTACGTAACTTGCGTTACTTGTAATGTGTTTACCCCCAACACTGACACAAATAATCTTTCATAGATGTGTTTAAATGCAATAAATACAAGAAACATGTCATTTGATGCTTTATACTTTTGCATTTACATCTAGATTTAGTTGCTCAAGAAGGTGGTAACACATTTAAACTGTTTTTCTTACATTATCACAATCTCAATTGAAACGTAAACCTACAATTGCCAGAGAATCAGCTCTACTGCCTTTTTTTGCATTTAAATCTTTATTACAAGCAACAAGAACTTGTTTCCCTACCTCCAGAGTGCTATCTATTATTGCATTATTTATCTAAAAGTACTCTTTTCCTTTAAACCTAGCCAAAAGGTCATCTGTAATACACATGCTACTAGTAAATAAACTGTTTTTGCTTTTATTTTAGAGTTTATTGAAGAAAGTCAGGAGAATGAAGAATTGAGAGATGAGGAGAAAAGTCATGTCAAAACTGGAGAAAACCCTTGCCCTCAAACCAAACAGATAGATTCAAACAAAAGAGGAGCCAAGAAATCTTTCCCCTGCACTCAGTGTGGAAAGAGTTTGACGAGCAAATATAATCTTGAGCGTCACATGATAGTTCATATTGGAGTGAGACTGTTCACTTGTGATCAACGTGGGAAGAAATTCACAAAACCGTCCTGCTTTAAGGAGCGCATGAACATCCACACAGGAGAGAAACCATACACATGTGATCAATGCGGAAAGAGTTTTGCACGAAAAGGAGTCCTTATGACCCACAGGAAAGTTCATGCAGGAGAGAAACTGTGTACTTGTGATTACTGTGGGAAGAGTTTCACACAATCAGGACACCTGAACACTGGAGAGAAACTGACCTCATGTGATCAATGCAAAACATTACCTTCAGTCCTGAAGAAACTTCCTGCAAGAGAGAAGCCACATTCATGTAACTTGTGTGGAAAGAGTTTTTCACGTTTTTCGATTTTGAAGGAACATCAGAAAATGCATACTGCTGTGAGAGAGCATGTGTGCTTTGAGTGTGACGAAACATTTACTTCAGCAACCTCTTTAGAGCTGCATGAGAAGATTCACACTAGAGAAAAAAAGTGTTCACACTGTGACGAGAGATTCATCCATTTAGCACATCTGAAAATTCATGAGAGGACACATTTTAGAGTGAAACCTTATAAGTGTTCACACAGTGACAAGAGATGTGTTCATTTCTCACAGCTGAAAACACATGAGAGGATCCATTTTAGAGTGAAACCTTATAAGTGTTTCCACTGTGACAAGAGATTTGCTTATGTATCACAACTGAAAATTCATGAGAGGACCCATTTTAGAGTGAAACCTTACAAGTGTTCACACTGTGAAATGAGATTCGATCATTCAATACGTCTGAAAACACATGAGAGGATCCACACTGGAGAGAAACCTTATAAGTGTTCACACTGCAACAAGAGATTCAAACGGTCAGTACATCTGAAAACACATGAGATGATTCACACTGGAGAGAAACCTTATAAGTGTTCACACTGTGACAGGAGATTCATTAAATCAGGAGACCTGAAAACACATGAGAGGACCCACACTGGAGAGAAACCTTATAAGTGTTCACACTGTGAGAAGAGATTCAGTCGTTCATCAAGTCTGAATAGACATGAGGCAATCCACACTGGAGAGAAACCTAAAAAGTGTTCACACTGTGACAGGAGATTTATTAAATCAGAAGACCTGAAAACACATGAGAGGACCCACACTGAAGAGAAACCTTATAAGTGTTCACACTGCAACAAGAGATTCAATCGGTCACTACATCTGAAAATACATGAGATGATCCACACTGGAGAGAAACCTTACGAGTGTTCACACTGTGACAAGAGATTCATTAAATCAGGAGACCTGAAAACACATGAGAGGATCCACACTGGAGAGAAACCTTATAAGTGTTCACACTGTGACAGGAGATTCAGCCGTTCATCAAATCTGAAAAGACACAAGGGTATCCACACCAAGACTGCAGCCCTTGGAGGATGGGTCTTGGTCTAAGTATGCTCAGAGTCTAGTCTTTGCAGGATTTCCTAGATGATATTTACGAAAATGAAAATAACTGGAGCCTGAATTGTTCGTTTTTTTACTTTTAATGAACAAATTAGGTTTAGACTTGGGGTGCTTTCACATTTGGTTCGATTGCCAGGTCTGAACCCGAGTTCGATTGCTCCCCCTCCCCCGCTGGACTGAGTTCGTATTAGTTTATTTGGATCTGTATGAGACATGTAATTTCTCTTATATTTAGTCCACAATTTCTGATGCGTATCTTTGTTGTTGAACTAGTTCACTCATGACTCAGGAGTCCATGAAGTCCTTCTGTTTCTTCGTTTATTTTCAACATCGAACGTTTCAACTCTTTACGGCCTTCTCGCGTAAATCCACTTGGTATACAACAACTTATTTGCTGTATCTTAATGTCTTGTAATTCCAGTTATGACTGTTCTTAATTACGGTCAAAAGCTTGTGTTCTCCCAATGGCTTGTGCAACTTAATACTTTCTTAAGCCCCGTTCACACTACAAGCGACTAGGTCACCTGGGGCTGGCCATGAGGTTGCTAGTGGGCGTTCCCACTACTGGTTGCCTTGTCAGGTTTCGTGTCTCTAAATACAAACATTTTGGAGGCAAAATACATTACATTTACATTACATTTAGGCATTTGGCAGACGCTTTTGTCCAAAGCGACATACAGTTGGGAGAACATAGAGCGATTCTTCTTAAGGAGACAAACAGACACAGGCAGTGCTATAATACCAGATTTCAAGTGGTGCTTCAGACAAGTACAAGCTAGAAAGGGAAGGAATAAAGAGATTAGTTTTTTTTTTTTTTTTATGGTAACAGCAAATAGAGTTGAAAGAGATAAGTTTTAAGCTGTCGCTTGAAGCTTGTCAGGGAATCAGCATTCCGGATAGGGGTAGGAAGATCGTTCCACCAGCCAGGAACAGTAAAAGAGAATGTTCTGGATAGTGATTTCGCACCTCTCTGTGATGGTACCACAAGGCGTCGCTCACTAGCAGATCTCAGAGTTCTGGAGGGGGTGTAGATTTGCAATAGCGAGTGCAGATAAGCAGGTGCAGTAGCTGTGGTTGTCCTATATGCAAGCATCAGAGTCTTGAACTTGATACGAGCCGCAATTGGGAGCCAGTGCAAGGAGATAAAGAGAGGTGTAACATGGGCTCTTTTGGGCTCATTGAAGACCAGCCGTGCTGCTGCATTCTGAATCATTTGTAGAGGTTTGATTGTGCATGATGGAAGACCAGTCAAAAGAGCATTGCAGTAGTCCAGTCTGGAGATGACAAGGGCCTGGACAAGAAGTTGTGTAGCCTGCACTGTTAGAAAGGGCCTGATCTTTCTGATGTTGTGCAAAGCAAACCTGCAAGATCGAGTAGTCTTTGCAATATGATCTTTGAAAGACAACTGGTCATCAAAGATGACACCCAGATTCCTGATTGAGTTCGAAGAAGTGATTGTGGAAGAGCCCAGCTGGATGGTGAACCCATGCTGTAAGTTTGGAGTGCAAGGAAAAACAAGAAGCTCAGTTTTTGCCAAGGTAAGCTGGAGGTGATGTTCTTTCATCCACGTTGAGATGTCCGCCAAGCAGCCTGAGATCCGTGCAGGTACTGTTGGATCATCTGGTTGAAATGAAAGATGGAGTTGTGTTTCATCAGCATAGCAATGGTAGGAGAAGCCATGTGACTCTATGATGGGACCCAGTGATGTTGTGTATATGGAGAAGAGGAGAGGACCAAGAACTGATCCCTGAGGAACCCCAGTGATCAGTTGATGCGTTTTGGATACCTCTCCTCCCCAGGTTACCGTGAATGACCTACCGGTGAGATAGGATTCAAACCAGCGAAGCGGAGTTCCTGTGATGCCCAGCGATGAGAGGGTGGACAGGAGGATCTGATGGTTGAAATACTAAATATAATATACATATAAACTAAATACGTACATACAAACAAAAATGAGTGAGAAGCAGAGCCTGCTTTTGTTCTGTTGCGTATGTTTATCCACTGCTGAGCGGAGAGTGATCACACAAGCTCCTTTCAAGTCTTTCTTCCTATTGGCTGTCGCTCTCGAAAGTCGCTCTTCATTTGCATAAAGTTGAAGGATTCTCAACTTTGTCGCGTCGCTGGACATGCCCCATCCGGTCGCCAACGGCCGCGATGCAGAAGTCGCTAACTCTCCGTTGAAATGAATGGTGTGGCGTTGCTTGTAGTGTGAACGGGGCTTTACGTGCGTCAATTACCATGCACATCCACTACGAAAAATGACATCACTAGACATGCGCAATAAAAAACTGTGAACAAAAATATACAACATAATATAACACAAATATTTAAGATAGTCAATTTAAATACTGAATTATGAAATATGGCCCTTACAGGGTCTGAACTGTGGTTCGTTTGCGTCATCAAGCCAGCAACTGTTTACCCCGTTGCTTAGTAACGCTGGTTCAGGAAAAGGCTGCAAAATGCATAACATTGCTGTCTTCATTTATATATATTTAGTTTTTGAAACGTTCGTTTTGTTTTCAAAGCTTTAGTACATAACGGCACCTAACGTCTGCCTTACAAATATGCTGCAAATGCTCTAAAGACCGCTGAAGAAGAACAAATGTTTGGTGCGATTGCGTTCATATCAGCAGCGAACCGTATCGGCGTTCACATGAACCGTACACCAGACCACTGTTTTAAAGTGGACTCGGGTGCGGTTCGTGGGTGCGCACCCGAGTTCGGAAGATGATGTGTTCGGAAGGTTCCCATCATTTAAATGTACTGAATTCTGACGTCAATCGAACTCGGCTGCGCACCAAAAGTGCTAGTGTGAAAGCACCCTTACTTGAATATTGTAATGATATGAAACATACAAAATATAAAGTGGTTAAACTACCAAAATGTGATTGTTGTTTGTTCTATTATTGATTATTATGGACCATGATGAACAAAAAATATCACAGAACAGCAACACTACAAAATACATGGCAATATAGTTCAATAAATTTGTATGCTTTGTAATTATTTATTTTGTAATTAGTGGAACAAAAGTATGTTTATATACAACAATTTATTTTCATTTTCAAATGTTATTTAGAGGCAAATGAATAGAAGAATTTCTGTCATTTAAATTATAACTTGCTTTGCAAAAATAAACAATTTAGGGCTGTGCCGATATTTGAACGCGATTCTCATGCGTATCTCCTCAGTAATGCCGGTTCTGTGATTAGACGTAAATTTCATTCACCTGTTCATTCATGCCGCAGCGTTTACTACACAGAGCCGTAGTTCACTGACAAGCCACGCAATATCGCCTTCATTATCGCAGGCGATACATATCGATAATGCACGCGATATTGCGTGGCTTGTCAGTGAACTACGGCTCTGTGTAGTAAACGCGGCGGCATGAATGAACAGGTGAATGAGATTTACGTCTAATCACAGAACCGGCATTACTGACGAGATACGCATGAGAATCGCGTTCGAATATCGGCACAGCCCTAATTTACAGAACTACTTCTTGTCTATTATTTACAAGGTTCGATTTGTAATGCAAAAATAAGAAATTACTTTGCTTAATTTACAAATAGTTTCAGTTAGAACATCTTTTCCCAGCAGCTCCATTTTCTCCAGAACTGTCCTAAAAGAAGAGAAAAGTTAAGATTGATGAAAATGATTAAGACAGGGCAGCAAAACATGTTGTCCTGTGATACATGCTATTAGAAACTATTTAAAATAGAAAACTGTTATTTTAACAGAAAAATACGTTCAAATGTTATTGATTTTGGATGTATGCTGGAATAAAATAAATGCAGGCTTAGTGAGCAGAAGAGAATACAAAATCTTACTGTTCAAAATTTTTTGACTGGTAGTGTTTAACAAAACATATGTTCGAACTATCATAAAGTCTGAGCAGCTGAATGATCCGATAAACCATTCTTGATATCCAGTACACATACATTACTTCTTCAGTCGCAAAGAAATTATGTTTTCTGAGGAAAACATTTCAGGATATTCCTCTATATAATGGATATGAATTGTGCCCCAAAGTTTGAACTTCCAAAATGTAGTAAAATGCTATAAACGATCCCAGACAATGAAGAATAATCTATCAGAGCAAGGAGTCTCTCTGTGTAGCCTATGAAGTCATGAACATCTTGGATGACAACTGGGTTAGTATCTTATCTGTAATTTTTTCAATGAAAATGTCCTATTTCTTTAACTGTCAGTGATTATTTTGCTTGTGGGTGTAGAAGCGCATGCTTGTTAATCGCAAAATCGAAAGTGAAAGTAAGTTTAAACAGCGCAAAGCGATTTCAATACCCTATAGCCTACTGATGGCGCGAAAATTATATACAATATTAGAATGTTTGCGGGTGCAGGAAAAAGTGAAAAAAAAAAAGGAAAATATATGGAGCTCAACTGAATATTGCTCCAATTTTGTGATTGGCTGTAAGGCTGTGTAGCGAGGGACCAGGATGGGCTAAGCTTCAGGTGGGCCAGGCGGGTCCGTGTACCTTCGTATAATTCGTTATCTCGTTTTTGTGCTCAAAACGGAATAATGGGTAAATCAGTAGGTTACCGGTTCCCGCGCATCTGTAGAAATCGAAAAATCAAGCTGCTTATTCGTTTTTCCACCCCTGAACGAAAAAACGAGAAATTACGAGAAGTTTTCTCACGTTTCTTCTTTCAATATTAAATAAAAACGAAAGTAACTAATGATACACGGATTTTATTATTATCCCCGTATTATTTCCCTCCTGTCGACGTTTCACACTCCAGTCCAGCTGGTGGCGCTAAAACATACATTTGTTTGTCAAACACCATTAAACCTCAGAGGAAGAAGTTCAGTATCAACGCGCTCTCTGTTGTTTTGTCGTGACCTGGTTCGATACAAACGGTTAGAAATGTTGCTTCTGTTAGTAGGAAAAAACCTGTTTTTGTCAGTAAGTACCTGTAATATTCTCGTCCTCACAGTCATGACTAAGCTTTGAAGCAAGCAGGAATATCTGGAGGAGTATCAGCTGAACTGAGATCTGCTGCTGTGAAGATGGTGTTTGTTAAAGAGAAGAGTGAGGAGGACACGTGTGAACCAGAAACCTGGAGAATTAAACACGAGGAACCAGAAACCTGGAGAATTAAACACGAGGAACCAGAAACCTGGAGAATTAAACACGAGGAGCCAGAAATATGCAGAATAAAAGTAGAGGAACACAGAGGTTGGTGTATACTTCATCTTTAATCACTGTTTATGGTACACCAACTAATCCTTTATGTTAAAATAAGACCTTAACTGTCCTTAAAATGCCTTAAATCCACGTTTCAACATTCTTAGGGATGTGACTGAACCGACACCAAAAAGATTTAGAGTTTATTTTTGCTTAACTTTGATTTACTTGTTTATTCTGATCAGTAATCAGTGGTTTTTAATGTGTACTTATTCAAGTTCAGACATATTTTAAAATTATTCAAATAATTCAAAATATTCACACACTTGCTCACCATGTCATCAACTATATCTGATACTTCGATTCAAATACATGTAAGTGAGTGTATTTTGTTGTTACTTATTAAAAACGGTATAAATGCTCTTGATCGTGATCTGTAACGTGAGATGGGCGTCGCTACATGTTTACTCGTGGCCGGGCGTCTGCTCCATTCATAAAAACAGAGACAGGCGGAACATGCAGTATTCAGCACATAAATTCATCAGTTACTCCCGAAATACATACGTGTATAGTATATCTGATATGAATAAAACATCCGCAAATTGTATTTGAATGAATTGTGATTGCTGCTTCCATAGACTTTCGCGTGTTTTATAAACTCTAAATGTATTGTTTTTACTAGTACTCGTGTGCATTCGCATGTCTAATAAAGATAAAATAAGCATTAGGTGGGTAAAAACACTGCATAATTGTAATATGACAAATCGCTCTCTGGCTCAGCGCCAGCCAAACGCGCCAAAGCGCAGTTTGAATTTTTCAAAAAAAAAAATGTTTCTAAATCGCTCTAATCGTTCTATTACCGCTCAATGATGTTTCTCTTACAATACACAGTAAAAGTATTTGAGACTGTTCCACATGTAATACTTCCTATGCAAATATGTTATCCACCATTTGTGAAAACAGTAACATTGTAGCATACTCCCCCGAAAGATGGTCAAGACTTAAACTGATGGTTTTCTCGTTTTATTAAATCAAACACCACCGTAAGAGCTAAACACAATAAAAACAAAATTACAATAATTAAACAACGTGTATATCACTTAATGCCAACTTAGCATCTCAACATCACGTTCTTAATACCACAACAAAAACTGAAACACGTCATAAACATAATATTTTATAAACACTGACCTTGTGCCGCTTCGGAGGGTGCTAAAAATATTCCACATAAACCTTTTCTGTGTCTATCTTTTTCCTTCACTCAAAGCAGCGATCTCCATCTGCTCCCTTCTTTTTCCTTCAAAAAACTACCTGGTAGGGAACTCGCTATACTAGGTAAGTCAATTTCAAAATAAAAGTTCCTCCCGACAAAGCGTTATAGGAATTCAAAATAAAATAAGACAAAAACAAAATTTAAACACAATATTCCTTAAAAGAAAATAAAATTAAAAATAGGTCATTTACACTCCCACCAAAATTAAGAGTAATTTTCACATTAGCGAATGACCTTTACTTGCATTTTAATTTTCATCATTACCCGTGGATGACTTAGAAGCCTCCAACAACAGAACCAACTTCTGTACTGGTCGCTCTAATATAGAAAGCTTACTTAGGCGCTCACCATGTTTGTTTAGTCTCTTGTCTCCTACTGAGATTTTCACTCTTCTCACAAGTCCATCTTTCCCTTCAACAGTCTCTACAACCCTTGCGAGTTTCCACTCACCTCTGGGTGATGATTCATCAATGTCCATCATAACATCTCCTACTTGCAAGCTTCTTTTCGGTGCATGCCATTTCTGTCTTGCCATGATGCTGTGGAGATATTCTTGTTTCCAGCGACTCCAGAATTGCTCCGCTAGATGCTGAACCTGACGCCATCTTTTTGCTCCATACAGATCCTCTCTCGGGAATGTGCCAGGTGGAGGTAGCGCTGGGGTGGTCTTCATTTGGATAAGGTGATTGGGGGTCAGAGGCTCTAGGCTATCAGGACTGAATAGGGTGTCCACAGTGAGGGGTCTGCTGTTGACTATGGCCATAACTTCATATAGCACAGTCCTTAATACAGAGTCACTGAGTCTGTTGTGGGCTACTGACAATGTTGAATTGAGAACACTTCTGACTGTCTTGATCTGGCGCTCCCATACCCCACCCGCATGACTCGAATGGGGGGCATTCATCACAAAGTCGCACTGTTTTTGGGACAGAAATAAACTCAGTCTGTCAGCACATAGCTCTTGTTGAGCTGCTTTGCACTCATTCTTGGCACCAATAAAATTGGTGCCTTGGTCACATCGAATCTGACGGACAGCACCTCTGATGGAAATGAAGCACCTTAAGCTGTTAATTAAGGCATCAGTAGACATGTCCTCCAACATTTCCAAGTGGATAGCCCGTGAACAAAAGCATGTAAAGAGCAGGCCATATCGTTTGTGTTGTTTCCTTCCTTCTGTTGTGACGAAAGGACCAAAGCAGTCCATCCCACACAAAGTGAATGGAGGTGAAGGTTCCATGCGTTCTTCTGGCAAGTCACTCATTCTTTGCCCTTCTGGCAGTCTCCTAAGTCTGCGACAGATGACACACTGACGTATAAATGAAGACACCGCTCTGCTCATACTTGGTATCCAATAACCACTGGATCTGATTGCATTTGCTGTAAAGCCCTTGCCTTGATGCTGGGTCCTTTCATGATTGTAAGCTATTATCAATTTTGTCACATGATGTTCTTTGGGAATGACAATGGGATGTTTAAGCGAATCACAGAGGTTTGAATAATGAAGTCTTCCTCCCACCCTCACAATGCCATTTGTGTCCATAAAGACATCCAGTTGGTAAAGTTTGTTGCCTTTTTTCAATTGATTTCCTTTCTTTAAATGTTCAATTTCTTTTCCGTATGCTTGCTTTTGCAGATCTCTGATAATGACATATTCTGAGTTTTTCTGTTCATTTACCGTAGAGAGTGTGTTTAATTTAATTTGTCTGGCTCGTCGCACAAGGCGGGCCACTGCTTTTATGGCTCTGGACCATGATGAGAATTTGACAAGACGATCTGCAATGCTGAATGGTTCTGGCGTTTGTATTGTCGAAGTTTGTAATGTTTGTGCTTTTCTGATTTCTGGATCTCCAATCGTCAGATCTGGTACAACATTTTCAAATATGAATATTTCACTTTCCCACAGGAATGCAGGACCTGAGAACCAGTCAGATTCAATCAGCTCACTCACTGTTCTTCCTCGGGATGCTCCATCTGCCGGGTTCTTGTCTGTAGGCACATAAAACCACTGCTGGGGAGTTGTGCTATTGCGAATTTTCTGGACTCTGTTCGCAACGAACGTATGAAAGCGTCGTGAGTCATTGTTGATGTAACTCAACACCACTTTGGAATCCGTCCAGAAATACTCCTTAGTGTTAGCACAGTTCAGCTCTTCTCTAAGCATGTCACTGATAACAACTGAGACAAGTGCCGCAGACAATTCGAGCCTTGGTATTGTTGTTAACTTTGTGGGAGAGACACGAGCTTTTCCCATCACTAGAGAACAGTGAATTTCACCTTTCTGATTTTTGACTCTCAGGTAAGTGCACTGTCCATATCCGCTGGTACTTGCATCAGAGAAGTGATGCAATTCCCTATCTGTGACTTCTCCAAAATTGATGGGCACATAACATCGAGCTATGTTTATCCTTTTCAGATTGGAAAACTCAGATTGCCAACTCTCCCATCGTGGTTTCAGGATTTCAGGCAGAGGTTCGTCCCAGCCAACACCTTGACGACACATTTCCTGCAGAATCTTCTTCCCAGTGAGGACATATGGCGCCAGGAAGCCAAGAGGGTCAAATATGGAGGCAACAGTTGCTAAGATGCCTCTACGTGTCCCTGGCTGGTTCTCTAAAGTGTTGCTGAACCTGAAACTATCCTCTTCTATACTCCACTGTATACCAAGAGCTCGTTCTAGCTGCGTGTCTGAGAAAGTCAAATCCTTTGTCTTTATATCGGTTGCTCGTTCTGATGAAGGTATGCTTTGTAGAACAGCTTCGCTGTTTGAGATAAATTTGTGGAGACGAAGACCCCCTTTGGCACATATTTCAATTGCTTCTCGTGCCAGTTGAATCACCTTTTCCGCCGTATCTGCGCTGGTGAGCCCGTCATCCACATAAAAATCTCTTTCAACAAACACAGATCCTGCTGGATGCAGAGATTTGTTCTCTTTGGCTAAATGCTTCAACCCATAATTTGCGCAGCCAGGTGACGACGCTGCACCAAACAGGTGGACCTTCAATCGGTAATCTTGAGGTTGCATGCTGACATCGCCATCTTTCCACTATAAAAATCTTAAGTAGTCACGATCCTGGTTTGGGACATGAAACTGGTGGAACATTTTCTCTATATCGCAAATGAGAGCTATGGGGTGCTGTCTGAACCGCAGCAGGACACCTGTAAGATTGTTCATCAAAACAGGCCCTGGAAGAAGGTGTTCGTTCAGGCTTGTGCCACCACACTTTGCTGAGCAGTCGAATACGACACGCAGCTTGTCAGGTTTCCTAGGGTGGTATATTCCATGATGGAGAATGTACCATCGTTCACCTGGGGTTCCATTTTCTAGCACCTTTTCCACATCACCTCTTTCTATGATTTCTTTTATGTATGTCGTGTAGTCCTTTTTGTATTTCTCATCTCTGTTGAATTTCCTTCGCAGGTGTTCGAGTCTGTTTTCAGCGAGTCTTCTGTTATCCGGTAAGTATGGTCGTTGTCTAAATGGTAATGGCATCTCATAATGTCCTTGCTCATTCTTCTTTATGTTTTTTTTAAGTTTGTCTAAGAACAGAAGGTCTTCTTGTGAGACTGCTTTGTCTTCTTTGACGTCCTTAAAATCTGACTCCAGGACACCCAACACATTTATGGGTGTTACTAGAGGAAGCTCTTTTACAGAAACCCTGTGACATAGGCTGACATCTCCTCTGTCGATGCTTGGCACTGCACTGCCTACAACACTCCATCCCAGATCGGTGCAGATGGCGTAGGGCTCATTGTCCTTTCCCGTTAATGCCTGTCTGGGTGTTAATGCTCTGGGACAGTTGTACCCAATTAAAAGTCCAATATCGCAGGTGAGGAGAGGAGGCACTTTGTCCGCTATAGATGTCAAGTGTGGCCAACTTCTCGCAGTATCATGAGTGGGTATATGGTCACGATTCCCTGGAATGCAGTCCTTTGTATATGCAGGAGGTAGGTCAATATGGACACAAGAGTTGTATCCTCTCACTCTCAGTCCAGAGATCCTTTCACACTTCACAATGATGTTCTCTCCTAGCATAGTGGTAAGTTTCAGTTTCACAGGTTTGGTATCTGCTTGTAACTTATGGCTCACCTCACTGTCGATGAATGTGCTGTCGCTTTGTGTGTCCAGTAATGCATAGATGAGCTGTTCTTTAGAAGGATCCGTGGACATGGAGACCCACACAGGAACAATCATAGAAGTACAGCACGACTGGTTCCCAATAGTGATATTGAGCGCTGTGGCTGCTGTAGATACATCAGGAACATTGACTGGAATTTTTGCTAATGATGTATGGCCCTCTTTTGGTCCTGATCTTGCTTTGTAGTTCTCGTCATGAAGACAGGTAGGGTGTCTTCCCTGACAAGTGTCGCAGGTGAGGCGGCGACGGCATTCTTTGGCATTATGGCCTGGTTTGAGACACCCATAACATAAGTTATTTTCTTTTACATATGCCCGTTTGTCATTCAAAGACTGCTCTCTGAAGGTTAAGCATTTGGGTAATTGATGATTGTCATATTTGCACCACATACACAGGGGTTTTGGTTTGCCATTACTAACTGAAATGTTGCTGTTTGTAGCAGTTTGTATGCTGAAAACATTAGCCTTAGTTCCTTTGAATTCCCTTGTAACTTTTCTTTCACTGAATGTGTGAGACGAATGGAGAGCATGTAGTGAGGTGACGGGATTACATGCTATCTCTGCTTCAAGAGACACAAAGTCAGCAAAATCTTTAAAAGTGGGAAAATCTCTGCCCTCTATGAGGGCTACAGTGACCTGGCGATTCCAACTGGCAGCCAGCCAGTCTGGAACTTTAAGCATCAGCTTTTGATTTTCTTCACAATCGTTTAAAACATCTAAGCCTTTCACATGGGACATTGCTTGTGAACAGGCATTCAGAAAATCCGAGAATGCTCTTAGTCCTTCAGCATCCTTGGCCTGTATTTTTGGCCATTTTGACAATTTGTCTCTAAAGGCACATTGAATCATGAACGGATGACCGTATCGCTGATTGAGCTTATTCCATGCATCTCTATATGCCTCATCATCGCTCCTGTAGAACGTACCTTCCAGACATTTTTGAGCTGCACCACTGACATATTTCTTTAAATAAAAAAGTTTATCAGCAGAGGAGATATTCTTTTGATCAATTAGAGATTGGAATGAGGCTCTCCATTCAATGTAGTGGATTGGATCACCACTAAAAACTGAGGGAGTTGGAAATGGGAGTCTGTTGGCTGTTATGCTCTCTTGAATTGCTTGAGCTAAAAGGGAAACGTCAGTAGGGGGTGCCATTGTATCATTTAAAGTGAACTGTCCGTTGTTTGGTTGTATGAGCTGAGATACATTCTCCTGTTTGATTTCTCTCTCATAGACTTTGAGTCTAGCTCGAGCAGCTTCCATATCTTTCTCCGCTTGTAGGCGTTCTAGACGAGCACACTGCATTTCCATATCTCTTTTATGCTGTTCTTCCATTAATCTAATTTTTTCTTTTTGCTTTATTTCTTCTTGCATTGCTCTGTATTGAGCTTCCTTTGCAGCAAGTTCTGCAGCTGCTTCTGTTCTTTTTGCAGCTATGCTCGACTCAGAATGATGATCGCAAGCATCAATTTTACATCTGAGTTCCGTGGATGGTGGGACACGATCTCTGATTTCATGATATAGTTTCAATATGTCATTCATTCCATTTTCAATGTCATCTGCCATAGTAGCCAGCTCTGACTCAGAAATGTCTTTCTTTAACGTTTCTCTGGCCTTTCTAATTTGAATTTTCCACTGTTCATATAAGCTGAATAAACGTTTTTCCTTTTTATTTAATTCCTCCATTTTATATGCTTGCATTTTCTGAGTGGGCTTAGGCTGGCGTTCTGTGCGACGTGGAAAGGCCACCTCTTCCTCTTCGGTCGTTTTATGTTGAATTTCGGCTAATTGTTTTTCCTTACTTTCAATTAGTTCCTTTAATTCCTGCCTGGATATGCCTTCACATTCGCCTTGATTTAGCAAGCTTCTAGCCTCTTGTATTTCCGTCTCTAACTTCTTTATCTGTTGTTCTGACTCTTCCATTTTGCTTTGTCCTTACCGTCTCCGTTGACCATCACACCGCCACTACTCACTGCCGTCCGTGCCGTTCCATCCGTGAATCACGTTAGCAGCTCGCGCAGCAGGTGCAGGTGAAGCTCTTACTGTAGCATACTCCCCCGAAAGATGGTCAAGACTTAAACTGATGGTTTTCTCGTTTTATTAAATCAAACACCACCGTAAGAGCTAAACACAATAAAAACAAAATTACAATAATTAAACAACGTGTATATCACTTAATGCCAACTTAGCATCTCAACATCACGTTCTTAATACCACAACAAAAACTGAAACACGTCATAAACATAATATTTTATAAACACTGACCTTGTGCCGCTTCGGAGGGTGCTAAAAATATTCCACATAAACCTTTTCTGTGTCTATCTTTTTCCTTCACTCAAAGCAGCGATCTCCATCTGCTCCCTTCTTTTTCCTTCAAAAAACTACCTGGTAGGAACTCGCTATACTAGGTAAGTCAATTTCAAAATAAAAGTTCCTCCCGACAAAGCGTTATAGGAATTCAAAATAAAATAAGACAACAACAAAATTTAAACACAATATTCCTTAAAAGAAAATAAAATTAAAAATAGGTCATTTACAAACATCATGCGCTTGATTTAATTTTTTAGGCCTGATGAAAATGAAAGAAGAAAGACAAGATCTGAATGAAGTGGAGAAACATCAAGTTCAGAAAGATCATGTTGTCAGTGGAGAAAAATCGGCAAGTCGCAGCAGTCAAAAAAACAAAGGTCAAAAAGCCTAGCAGCTGCTCTCAGTGTGGAAACAGTTTCACAGACAGATCCAAACTTAGGAAGCACATGGTAATTCATACTGGACTAAAGCCTTTCAGCTGCTCTCAGTGTGGAACGAGTTATCCACATAAATCAACCCTTAAGAAGCACATGGTAATTCATGCTGGAATAAAGCCTTTCACTTGCTCGCAGTGTGGAAAAAGCTACACACAAAAATCAACCACATGATGATTCACACTGGGAAAAAGCCTTTCACATGCTCTCAATGTGGAAAGACTTTTACAGATAATTCAAAACTTAGGAATCACGTTAATTCATACTGGAATAAAGCCTTTCGTCTGCTCTGAGTGTGGAAAGAGTTTCATACATAAAGGCTTACTTAAGACTCACATGTTGATTCATGCTGGAATAAAGTCTTTTACCTGCTCTGAGTGTGGAAAGACTTCTACACATCAAACAACCCATAAGAGACATATGTTAATTCATACTGGGAAAAAGCCTTTCAGCTGCTCTCAATGTGGAAAGACTTTTACACAGAAAGGACACCTTAAATTTCATTTGCAAACTCACACTTCAGAAAAGCCTTTCATCTGCTCTGAGTGCGGAAAGGGTTTCATACATAAAGGCTTACTTAAGACTCACATGTTGATTCATGCTGGAATAAAGTCTTTTACCTGCTCTGAGTGTGGAAAGACTTCTACACATCAAACAACCCATAAGAGACGTGTTAATTCATACTGGGAAAAAGCCTTTCAGCTGCTCTCAATGTGGAAAGACTTTTACACAGAAAGGAAACTGTAAAGTTCATTTGCGAACTCACATTTAATAAAGCCCTTTCACCTGCTCTCAGTGTGGAAAGACTTTTGCATGATTTTTCCCGATACCGGTGCCAAATCGATACTTTTTTAAAAAAAAAGCCACAAAATGGTGGATGAGACATACATTTCTTGAAGATCACATGCAAAAAAATTGTGCATTTTGAGAGCGTAATCAAGTGACTCTCATGAAGAATTTGCTCTGTTTCAATTTTAACAATCTCAATTTGCCTGAGATTTGGTGCTTGGATTTTTTTAATTATTTTTCTAATTAATCTCGTGTTTTTATTGATCTTAATTTCCACATTTACATGCTGCAACTTTGTGTGATTTTCGGCATTGTAATATTTGACTCGTTTTTCTTCTCTAATTCTTACTCACGAAAACTGTTCAATTTGCTGCTCAAATACCATGCAAGTCCTTTTCATTTTTTTTTGTGCTGCTCGGCTTTTTTTTCTAAAAGGAAAAAAAAAACAGCGTAGCTTATACATGCACTAAGTAATTTTTCCCGGACTTTTCCGCTCCTCGCGCTCGTTTCACTCTCCAGTCCAACGGGTGGCGCTAAAACACATACGTTTGTTTGCCAAACACTACAACCACAGAGTAAGAAGTTCAGTTTCAATGCATTCTGTTGTTTTGTCGTGATACTGTTTCAATACAAACTATTGTTTTTGTTAGTAGAAACGTACAGTTTTTGAATTAGCTCAATAAATACCTGTAATATTCTCGTCCTCACAGTCCTGACTAAGTTTTGAAGCAAGCAGAAATATCTGGATTAGAGTCAGCTGAACTGAGATCTGCTGCTGTGAAGATGGTGTTTGTTAAAGAGGAGAGAGAGGAGCACATGAGTGAACGAGAAACCTGGAAAATAAAACAAGAGGAAGCAGTAACCTGCAGAATAAAAATTGAAGAATCAGAAACCTACGGCATAAAACAGGAAGAACAAGAAGGTTGGTGTTTATACTTCATTCATCTTTAATGACTGAACATATATCTAGGTTTAACGTTTAAACCAATATTGTTTCATAGCTACTTTAACTGTTTTAGATCTATAGATTTTATTTCATGCAAGTCGTGATGAATTTGAGAAGGCAAATTGATCAGACTATGAACAGTCTTCCGCTAGTTGCTGTTCGTTACTTTTAAAAAAAAAAATGCTCCAAAAGTTTTTCTAAATTAACTTAATGAAAAAACGAAACGAAATATAATCACTTTGCCATTATATACAAAATGTAACTATTTTAATAGCTGAAATAGTACACGCTATTCTGGGAGAAGAGGGGAAAGACGGATTCAGGTCGGACTCGTAGCTACCCGCCTGTAACTGTAGACCTATACAATTCTGAAATAATTTTGTAGTCTATTAGATGAATACAAACGTTGCTTTGTGAATGTTGAAAATGTTTATCGTTATCTTAATTGTTATTAGCTATATTCTGTTGCCAGTTTACAGGGCAATGATTCAGTGCACTTTCAGGCTGAAATAAAGGCTGTTTTCATTTACATTAAAATGCCTAGTATGTATATTTAATGATCGCGGGTGCGGGGCGGGTGGTAAATATAGTTACTGTGGTGCGGGGCGGGCTGGGACCGGCCAAATAATTTCATAAAAGCGGGACCCGCGGGTTGGAAAAAAACCCGACCCGTGCATCGCTGGTAGGCAGCACTCCAGCCAAAATGAATGAATTAAAAAAGTAACGGACAAACGCACCATATTGTAACGGTAACTGAGTTAATTTATTTAAAAAGTAACGCGTTAGAGTATTAGTTACTGTCAAAAGTAACTGCGCTACAGCAACGCGTTACTACCCAACACTGTTAGTCAGTGTCCCACGTTAGAGCAATTCACCCTAACTTGTTTATTCAAATGTAACTCTAAAAAACACTGGGTTAAAAACAACCCAATTTGGTTAGTTTTTAACCAAATAAGGGCTGGGTAAATATAGGACAGAACCCATTTGGGGTTAATTTTACCCAGCAAATTGGGTTGTTTATTTAACCCATCATGATGGGTTGATTTAACTCATCTAATGGGTTGATTAATTTTTATTAAAATAAAAAAGCTTATTCTTACTTTATACATATGAAATGATGAAATACTTTATGCTTTTTACTTTGTACATAATAATGTTTACAGATTCATTTAAATCATGTAAACTTTTGTAAAATACTCCACACAACCACTGGTTTGCATGATAACTTCCTTTATTTTCCTTTATTTATCATTTACAGCATAGTTTATCGTTTTAATGTACACATATTGCCTATTTATACTCATTTAACAAACATTAAACGTACAAATTAAACATTAAACAGGAGTAATTCACGTGTAATCGACCGGTCTCTGTTACTCCGTTTCCACCGTAAGGGCACTGGCTCTCGTGCCCGAGCAGGAGTCGTGTTCGGTGGGGAACTGCAATCATGGCGAGGAGATGGGCTCCGCCGCGGTGGTCTCCGCGGTCGCCGCAACCGAGAACGGGGCACCCCATCACCTCCACCCAGGCGGCAGAAGTAATTCACGTGAATTCAAGCAGTCTCTGTTATTCCGTTTCCACCGTAACGGTGCTGGCTCTGTGTACGCGAGCTTAAGTGTTCGGTGGGGAACGTTTTCCGGCTACCGCCTCACCGAGTTGCGCAATCATAGCCGAAATATACTGCGACTGCTTTTATAACCTGCCCAAAACAAACAGTAAACAGCTCTGAGGAAATATTTTCACATCCAAAGTATTTGTATTCTAGTATCTTTATGAATAAGCGTTTATTTTATGTAGAGTATCAGGCATTTTAATTAAACGATATACAGCACGGTAATTCTTTTATATATAAAATAAAATATACACAAACCTGTTTGTACAGAAGAAATGCATCAATTCGATGGCACTTAAAAGTGCTCTCTCAACACAAAATCCCCGCGATAAATAACTCAACTGCTGGGTTAAGTCTGACCCAGATCTGAGTAATACAAAAGCTACCCAAACATTGGGTTGTTATGTCTGACCCAGGAGCTGGGTAACACTAAAAAACTACCCAATCATTGGGTTGTTACATTTGACCCAGGGGCTGGGTAACACAAAAACTACCCAAACACTGAGAAAATAACCCAAAAAATGAGAGGGTGCTCGCTGCAGAGCCAAATGGGAGGAGCTAGAGCTCTAGCTCCCCCTCGCTGGAGCTCCAGCTCCCCCTCGCTGGATCTAGGGGGCGGGGCTTGAGACGTCATAGGTCCAGACGTACTACCGCGCACGCAAGTAGAGTCCATTCAAACAACCTGTATGAAAACTGTACCTTAAAAATAAACTGAATTTTGAGATGTATACAACAGGGCTCTACAGTGCGATCATTTCAGACGCATTTGCGACTATGAAAAAATATGTGAGCCGATCAGCATATTTGTGTTTGCACTGAGGGGAGCCTCAAAGGTTTCTGCGTGTTTTGCAACGTTGAGTAATGTATCACGGACATACTTCACGAATCCTTTCATAAACAAAGTGTAGAGAGAGTGTAAATAAGATATTGATTGTGGAGTGTATAGAGCTTCGTTAATTATAATGGAACTTTGTGAAATTGCTATTAACAATGATGAGTGACAGCTTTTAATGATTTTAAGGTAGTTTGTAAATGAGATATTATTTTAATACAACAGTTAAACAAAAAGTTAATATTAAGTGATTTACTTTGTCTGACTGTAACACTATTGCCTGATGTTGCTCTATTTTGTTGCCAAAAATGGTCTGAAAGAAGTCAAAACTGCGCATCTACATTCAAACAGTTTCGTTTCATTTATGAAGGAATGTGCGTTTATAAAGAATAAGCCGCTCGAACGAATCAAATGAATATGATTCAGTAATTAAATCAGTGGCTTTATTTAATTTTTAAATTATCTTTTAAGTTAGCCTATTTAAATCATTTAATATTTCTATATTCAAAATGTTATATATACATTTTTATTATATATATATATATATATATATATATATATTAAAACTGACATAAAATAAGACATACTTTTAATAAAGTTAAATCACTTTAAGGAGTTCTAGATTCATCTAGATTTAAGGTTTATTTTATGTTTAGATGCACATTTTGCACAATTGGGTTAACAGAAACAAATAAATCCAGTGCAACACTTGTAGGACAGTGTATGTGAGTATGTGACTATTAAATTACATCTTACATCTTATCCCAAATGTTGTTGGAGAGGACGCATCACTAATCTCAAAACAAGTCTATCTAAAATTAGTCAATATTCCATTTAAAATTACAATATGATTAAAAAAAGCATCTTGCGCATCAAAACAAGCATTTACTTCCATTATGGATGAACTCGCAATAACATTAACAGCCACTTGGTGGCGCTTGATAGCACCTCAAGCCCCGCCCCCTAGATCCAGCGAGGGGGAGCTGGAGCTCCAGCGAGGGGGAGCTAGAGCTCTAGCTCCTCCCATTTGGCTCTGCAGCGAGTACCACTTGCAAAAAATTGACCCAAAAGGCTCAACCCAGCATTTGGGTTAAAAAAAAAATAACCCAGGATTTTTTTAGAGTGCACCAGTTTAGCTGAACACTTAAAAATAATGTGTCTCTTACAAAACATAGTAAAAGTATTTGAGACTGTTCCACATGTAATACTGCAAGGATGTTATCCACCATTTGTAAAAACAGTAGCATCATGTGCATGAGTATTACATGTTCAGCCTATAGATGTGTAGTGTTTTGATGGCATTGCCATTTTGTAGTGTTTTAGTCATTTTTATGGATTTGTGTGAAATTGGACTGTTTGCTTCTGTGCACGCATATATTATCCTTTTTATTTTTCAAATGTCCCAATTGATTTTCATCTTTATAATGATTTTAATTTTTTTAGGTGCAATGAAAATGAAAGAAGAAAGACCAGATCTGAATGAAGTGGAGGAGAAACATCAGGTTCAGAAAGCTCATGATGCCAATTTAGAAAAATCAGCAAGTTGCAGCAATCAAAAAACAAAAGTGAAGATGCCTCTCAGTTGCTCTCAGTGTGGAAGGTCTATTGCACGTAAAGCAGACCTTAAAAAGCACATGTTAATTCATACTGGAATAAAGCCTTTCACCTGCTCTCAGTGTGGAAGGTCTATTGCACGTAAAGCAGACCTTAAAAAGCACATGTTAATTCATACTGGAATAAAGCCTTTCACCTGCTCTCAGTGTGGAAAGAGTTTTACAGATAAATCAAATCTTGGCACTCACATGTTAATTCATTCTGGAATAAAGGCTTTCAGCTGCTCTCAGTGTGGAAAGAGATTTACACAGAAAGGACAGCTTAAATTTCATTTGCGAATTCACACTTCAGAAAAGCCTTACATCTGCTCTCAGTGTGGAAAGTGTTTTGCACGTAAAGAAGATCTTAAGAAGCACACGTTAATTCATGCTGGAATAAAGCCTTTCGCCTGCTCTCAGTGTGGAAAGACTTTTACAAAGAAATCAAACACCAGGACTCACATGTTAATTCATACTGGGAAAAAGCCTTTCAGCTGCTCTCAGTGTGGAAAGACTTTTACACAGAAAGGAAACTGTAAAGTTCATTTGCGAACTCACATTTAATAAAGCCCTTTCACCTGCTCTCAGTGTTAAAAGTCTTTTGCATGAAAAATATAGGAAGCCAAACAACCCAAAAGTGGGCAGAGACAGCACTGTGTTTTACAGAGCTTGTACCACGCTCACGTCATGACGTGTTTTTATTTTTTATTTATTTATTTTTTTCCGATACTGGTGCCAAATTGATAATTTTACAAAATGGTGGATGACACAAGAATTTCTTGAAGATCACATGCAAAAAAAATGGTGCATTTTGAGAGCGTAATCAAGTGACTAGATCAAATGAAGAATTATTTGCTCTTGTAAACAATTTTGTGCTCTAGTGGTTATTTACAATTTTCACTACATGGATTTTTATAAAATCTACAAGTTTCCCCTCGCCTTTTGTTGTTTGATTATTAACGCTGACACTTAATTCAAGAGACAAAATGAGACACAAGTTCACAAGAATGAGACGAGGTCGAGATTATTCGATATTCAAACTTCGCATCCAATGACCCCTTTAAACGTATTATTCATTGCATTATTGTATCAACAACAATAGCATATCAGAGCAAATCAGACCATTTAAGATTCAAACAGAACATTGTTTAATCAAAAAGAGCTAACTTCCACAAAGATAACATGGATGATCATGAATCGGATCCTAGCACCAGCCTGAAGGAAGCTTAACCAACAACTCTTTCACAGCTTGAACAGCTTTCAGCATTAAAACAAGAACAATTATTGATAATTTAACTCAGGAAGAGGATTGTCAATTTTGGTGTAAGTTACCAAGATTAATAGTCAAATTAATAGTTTTACCGTTAACCGCCAGTAAGAATTTTAACCGATTAATGATATCAGTTAAATGGTTTAAAAGGTTTTTTCTACAAGTATTTTTTTTATTTGCTGCAAGGTGAAAGAACAATGCTATCCATAAGAATTGGTTTACTCACAGGCGAGTGTCGACACGTGCAGCATGCTTAGGCTATACAGGCTTACATAAATATGGCTATACAGACATATTTCGCAGAGCAAGCACCTGATTCACCTTCACTTAACTGATGCAGCCTATACGCAACACAATGGCAAGCGGCAATATTGGATAAATGGCTATCGGAGAGTGAATCCGTGAGTGAATGGATTCTGAATGGATTATAGCCTAGAAAGTGTGCAATGGGCGCGGCGCTCCCTTACAATCACTTGAAAAAGATGTCACACATCTTAATGTAGTTCATCGCTTTTTCAAAGTTAATAAAGAGTAATAAAATAACCTTTAAACTGCTCAATTAATCTCTTATTTACATCATGTCTACGTTTTCTGTTTTAATGATAGTTCACGAATGTAGAGCAGAACTGAACTGAACACTACTGGCATTGTGGATGCTGAGAGGATTGTAACCTAACCGCCTCTGACTGAGATGGTGTTTTTGCCGCGGGTCTAACAGTTACAGAAAGCACTCCAGTCATGTCGCCATGCACGTCTCCTTCAGCTATTAAAATAGTTACATTTCGTACATAATGGCAAAGTGATTATATTTCGTTTCATTTTCTATTAAGTTAATTTAGAAAAACTTGTGGACCTTTTTTTTTTGCTCGTTAAATATAAGTTTTTGTGTTTTTTAAGTAACGAACAGCGGCCAGCAGAAGACTGTTCATAGTCATAGAATAGTCATGTTCATAGAACAATTTGCCTTCTCAAATCATCACAACTTGAAATAAAATCTATAGATCTAAAACAGTTAAAGTAGCTAACCTAGATAAATGTGCGCTAGGTGCATTTCATTTTTGGAGAGTGGAAGCTGGAACCGCTTTGCAGGACATGGAGGTGCCAGCGTGATCATTTGAATTTTTTTTCAGTGAATATATAAATAGAAAGCTTTAAATGATTACTTAACGAAACAAAACAAATCGGAAAAAATCTGTTTCATTAGGCTATGTAATCCGTAAAGATACATTTCTTTCTAAAGGTGCGTTCAAAAAGGAGATTGGGAGTCAGGGTCTTTGCGACACTATTCTCGGCTGGTGCCTGATAATTTGAGGATAGCCTATGTGAATTTTTATTGTTGCTCTGCTGCTGTGTATGCTGCTGTTTGCGAGTTAAAATAAAATATTTGTTTGTAATTTTTCTGTATCATCATATATTTTTATTTTATACTAATTTATTATTCTAATTTGATCAGTTAACGGTTAAGGTTCGGTTGACGAGCAGCGGTTGTCGGTCAGGAAAATTAACCAAAATGAGCATCCCTAGATTCTTACAAATTGTCAGGTGTGTTTTGGCTCATGTCTTTTATTTTGTAATTTGCTGTAGCCATGTGTCTTCCTTGCTCTCATGTGTTCCTGCTCTGTCTTCCTTTAGTCCATGTCATGTTCTCATTGGTTCATTGTCCTGTCATGTGGTTTCAGTTATGTTTGTTCATTGGTTGCTTTCTATCATGTGTTTCCTAGTTTAGTATCTGCTTCTTTGTTGTGTATTATGTTTGTGTCGAGCTGCTGTTGGTGAGTCTATTGTCATGTTAGCTTCATGTTTTCTCAGGTCATGCTAATCCTTTGTTTTTTGTCTATTAGTTTAACTTTGAAGATATTAAACTGCTCTTGGGTTCTGCATCTGGCTGACCTCAGTCTGAGTTTGTGACACACATTTGGTGATTCCCCTTCATGAGCTGCTAATGTGAGGATGTGATCAACTGTGAAGCAAAGCAACAAAGATGAACAAATAATGAAATGATCAATTAATGTTCATAATAATTCATATAACTTTATTGTGGTTAGTTCAGAAATCCATTTTGATAAACTAATGACTTCCACACACTTCACCTTTTCTCACAGCTGAGTTGAAAGAGGAAATCTATCGGGTTTGGAATAAATATTTGCCCCCAAAAAATGTAATGTAAAAATCTAAAACTCAAAGTTTAGTTGAGAATAAAGATACTCACACTGTGTGTTAATACAATATAACACTATAGTAAACACTATACAGGCAAAGGATAATGCTGTCTGATCTAATTCAGGCCAAGCCCCGCCCATTCAGACACAAACAGACCAATAGAAGCTGCATTTAGTGAGCAGCCAATCAGATTGAACTGATGTCATCTCCAGCCGCTATATATATCCAACAGTGTGTGTGTTAATGCTGTCTGAAGATGAGACTAGTAACACTGTGACTGTGATACTGACACACAAACACACTCTTGAAAATATTCCTCCAGAAGTTGTTTTTTGTTGATTCATATTCACAGCATCATCAGTTTAAACTTGGTTTTAGAGATGATCTCTGCTCTTCTGCGGTCAAATGAACTGAGCTCTCACACTCAGCAATAGCATGTTTCCACTCCTCAACAGTGACATCACACTCTGAAACACTACAGCTGCTATAAATAATACACTATTTTAGTGATGAAAGTGAAGAACGGCTGTCAACCATCTCAAGATTGTAAGAAGGTCTTGACTCTGGAATAGATGCAAAACATCGCTGTAAAACTTCATATGAATATGATGATCACATAATCACTATTATCATAATCATTTGCAGAAATGCAGCAAATAAATGATCTGTATATGTTCACTCATGAAAGTATGACACTTAAACTTGTGGCATTCATTGAAGAACGTGGGTCTGGATGAGAGTCTTGAGTATTGAGAAGTTTGTCATCCTCATATAGGATGAGCTGGTCTTAGATTTAGAGCAGCTGCAGCAGAAATAACTCTGTCCTCATCCAGCTGCACTCAATGCTGTCAGTCAGAGAAATTAAAAAGTGTTCATGAAACATCTCTACCTTCTGATGCTCTCCATTACATGATGAGACACATTTACAGCCTTGAACGTGTGGAAACTTACAAGTTCCTCATTCGTGCATCTTGTGTTCACACTTGTCTCAGTGTTGTCAGAGTCAGTGCTGACAGTTGACCTTTTAAAGAAACAGACGTAAGGCCTGCAGCTCATCCACATCTCCACCAAAAAACATTGTGTGATTTTTATCATGAATGCTCCTACATCTGGCCCTTTCTGTGTCAGATCTTGATGTGTTTTAGCTCAACTCTCCAAAGTGTTTGACCAATGCTGGATAGATGCAAGATCACATAAGATGGCCATTGTATCTCTCTCTAATCAAACACACCTGATTCAGTCATCAGTTCATCAATAGAGACTCCAGTGATAGAAACATTGTTGAGGAGACTCCAGGAACTGGTTTGGGAAACACTGCTCATTGGAAATGTGCAGAAATATATATGTGCCACATCAGGCTCCTCCAGAGAGACACTTTTCAGCTCTAATTAAACACACTAATAGAGGGTTTACCTGAAAATCAAAGCCAGGTGTTTGGATGAGAAACCCTGCTTTACATTAAAACACTGAAATGAAGACTTTAGATAAACTGCACCAATTAAAATAACAGAGAACTTGTAAATGGATTGCAGCTAACATTTACACAAAGGAAAAGGTTGAGTTTCAGTTGTAGAAAACCAGTTAAAAAAAGAATAGAAACTGTGACCTGAATGTGTGAAAATTCACAGCTGTCAGTCCAAACTGGGTTTAACGATGATCTCATTAAAGAGTTTAATAATGATCTCAGATCTGTGTGAGTTAAAGCAGTGGTCAAACTAACTGAGTTTTCACAGTCAGCTCCTGATGTAATAAACAGCCTATAGATTGGGTTCAGAGTAAATGTGGTTTGATCAACAATATGAAGATCTCACTGAAGAACAGTATTTCTCCAGGTTAGTGGTTATGGTTATGGTTTAGCAGTTCATAGGAAATATAGAAGAAACTGAGTTCATCTCAACACCAGTAACAGTCAGAGCTCAGCTCTCGAGGGAAGATTTAACTGATTGAGACGTTTACAGAATGACTGCAGGTTAAAACTGTCTGAACTGATCTCAGTTCTTCTACTTCTCCATTATGACTGGCATTGTGTCACTAAATAGCAGCATTTCAACACTCGGTCAGATCAGATCAGAGGAAGTGAACGATGACAGGAAGGGTGGATGGTATTTAAAGAAAGAGTTGTGAGCATATAATGAAGAGGAAGACTGACAGAAAGAGAAAATGGCTGATGAGTGTCATTTGTGTCTGCTGGGACTGATCTTTCTCTCTTCACTTCTCACAGGTAACACATTTCTACATGCTCTTTACACTCTTGTCAAAGAGTTCAGTTTATATCTCAATAAAAAAGTTTATATCAAATGTTTATATGCAAAACAAAAGTTTCATTTACATATATCATAATGATCACTCAAATGTTCTTGTGTTTCAGGTATCAGTGGAGTGGATGATGTTCATGTGTTCATCAGTTCTGGTGAAAATGTCCGTCTGCCCTGTAATAATGCTCTTCATGACTGCAAATCAACTACATGGAACTATAACAACAAATTCAGACATTCAGCAACAGTTGAACTGATTAATTCAGGGATAAAGAAGAAAGACACAGAGAGTCATGAGAGACTGAGTCTGGGGTCTGACTGCTCTCTGAACATCAAGAACATCACAAAAGAAGATTATGGATCTTACATCTGCAGACAATATGTGAATGGACAACAACAAGGAGATGCTGCACGTGTTTATCTGCATGTTCTTCATGGTAATTTTTATGATTATGTGATCAATTTAATTGAATCATAATTCTTGATTTAAACTCTCATGATGATTGAAAAGCAACATGTCCTCCAATTTATACGACCGACTACAGTCGTTTTCACAAATCCTCAAATACGTCTCTGTAAAGCGTATTCAACATTTGCTCCCTTATCAGTAACAGGTATCTAACTCAACCTTAGCTTTATGTGTAGGTCAATTAGTAGCGCGTGGCACTGCGGAGTGGTATAATCATATGAACACAGGGTCGATTCCGGAGAATGCATATGTTTTCATTGTATGTTTTTTTTTTTTTTTAAATATGCACTAGAAATCATGATTTTGCACTATTTCTGTAAGGGGTAGGTTTAGGGTAGGGTTAGGTGTGGTCATATATACGAATTACACCTAGTAAAACACGTTTAAATTACCCTGAAATCGTATAAAAACTCATACGTCATTCGATGACGTCAGATCCAACGCGACACTGTCATTATTTTTACGACCGCTAGAGGGCGCTTAACTTTAAAACGTAAGAATGGATCGTATTTGGTCGATTCAAAAACGTACAACTGGGTCATATTTTCTTTGAGGACAGTCTCAATTGATCTGTTGTGGGTGAATCAGGCTGGTGATAAACTGAAGATATCAGACTCCAGATATCAGATATCAGCTCCAGGACACTGTATCATCACTCTGACTACAACACTCCTGAATGAAGATGACAACAGAGAGTGGAGATGTGAAGTTACTCAAGGAGATCAAGTCAACACCTCAGTCACATATACTGTCAAGATTTCAGGTGAGAAAACAATCTCATCAATCATTTTAGATCCTCATAATGTCAGTAACATTAAGGACTGTTAGACTATGTTCAGACTGCGAGCCTTAATGCTCAGTTTAAATTTTCTGCTCAGATCTGTTTTTTTTTTTGCCTGTTCACTGCTCTCCTCCAGGTTTTGGTGAGTAAACGCAAGGCAGAAGGGTTGCAGTCTTTGCACTGGCCCACTTAACTACTTATATGAGGCATTTCCTGTTTTTGTGTTGAAATGAGGATGAAGACCTCAAGTGTGTGTCGAACTTTTCATTACCTGATGGGACACACTTAAAGGGTTGTAAAAAAATAAATAAAAAATCAGAGCTTTATTTTCAATACTTTGCATTTTAAAATCAACTTCTAAGTGTCTGCTCAATAGTCCCTATAACAGATTAATCAGTTTAATTTGTGGTGCTT
The DNA here is from genome assembly GCA_033026305.1 of Cirrhinus molitorella. Classification (NCBI taxonomy): domain Eukaryota; kingdom Metazoa; phylum Chordata; class Actinopteri; order Cypriniformes; family Cyprinidae; genus Cirrhinus; species Cirrhinus molitorella. Next base: position 60,508,146 of record CM065117.1, read on the forward strand.
ATAATTAAGTGATAAAAAGCAGTTGCAAATGTTGTACAAAATAAATATCACCACTACTCATCTTTGCACCAATAAAATGTGCAACACTTTGTGTTTCTCCCAAATTAGATATAATATCTAAGTATTGTATTAATTTCAATTACAGTGGAAAGGTTTTGGTGACATCACACGAGATCTTGCCAAAAAGTCTCACAAGTTGTTTCCAGAACATGATGCATTATGGGATACACTAAGCCTTGAATACTGCTACAGAGCGGTTTTCAAGATTTCAAGTGGATTTAGTGTGTGGCTCATGCCACAAAACCACCAGGTTCAGTGTGGGGTCATCCTCTGGTTTCTTCTGAGTCTGGTAGAATGGGCGAAGGAATTCTAGCAGGAACTACAAAACATCTGAAGATACTTCATCGATTCTTCTGCTTTCCCCGCGGAGGTCAAGGTTTTCACGAAGCTCAGCATATATCTCTTTAATTGAATCCAAGATAATGAACACAGTGCTGAACCTGGTGTCCGACATTTGTCTGACTGTTTTTGTTAACTGGTTTATTATGCCTGCTTGCTTGATGTATCTCACGAGTGCTCTGGCTGCCAATAAAGTCTGTGTGATCTCTGACGCGCAGTCTCATAGTTCGTCACAATCAAGTGCACGTCAGAGTACGGTGTTATAAACATGGTCCTGACAATCCAGCCGATGATACGGTGCGAGTGCAGCAATTATGTTTGATCCCTGATCAGTGACCCAGACGACGTTGTTCATAACGCAGGCATCTAATCCAAGTACAGCAACGAGCTGCCGCTGTAATTCTCTCTGTATGTTGTCACTAGAGGTCGACCGATGTATTGGTTTTGCCGATTAATCTGCACCGATAGTTGATTGCCGGAAAAATCGGTTATCGGCAAAAATCTATGCCGATAGTTTTCCGGGTTGCGTCCGTTGCTGAAGTGGCTGAGAAGGGTCCATTATCATTACACAGTGCGAGCGCCAACATATCTACGACGAGAGCGGGCTCTAGAGGTGAAAATCATGTGCATTTGTTTTGACATGTTACTCTGCGCTGCACAGAGAGAGCTCAGTGCATGGACAGCGCTGACATTTCAGACTCATGTTTAAAACAAAGAGGTAGGCATTCAGTACAGTCCAGTACATGTTTTCATGTCAATATAAAGTAAAGAATTTGTATGTATCCATATGTTGTCACCAGTTTTCGCTTCTTCAGGGGGGAACAACACTGTAGTAAGGACTACAAAATCTGGAGTGATTGTTAAAAAACTGTTCTTGCAGAAATCGTCAGTCCACATATCAGTGGTCATCCAAACATTAATGTTACGCATAATTTCCGATATTTCTTTGACCACAGTCTGACGTTTTGAGGACAAGGCTTCTTTACATCTCTGAGAGATTGTTTTGGGATCAGGTAATAGCCTCTGGCCCCCACGTTTATTAGTTCTTGAGCTAGGTTGACAAAACCTTTCCCTGCAACTGTATGAAACGATCTAAAATCATGACAACAAAACTCCACGCATTTTTCTGTGAGACTGGATTTTAAAGAAGCAGGTACTGACTTTGCTGGTGGAGATAAATAATCCGAAACCGATTTTTGTGTGTAGGTAGTACTATCTGCTGCTGCTGCTGTTGAACGTGTCGCTGTAGCGAAGATTTACCTGTCTTCTTACTGTCGTAGGCCAAGACAGCTTTGCAAGCCCTACACTGTGCGTAGTCGCTGAGCTCTTTATTGTTTGTAAGGATAAGATCAAAATTCCTCCATATTGCAGCTTTTCCGGCATCATTTGGCACTGTAATAAGTTTCCCCTTTCTAATTTTTTGCTTGATCGCACTCATTTTGTCTGAGGTTTTGTGAGCAAAAATGTGCGAGAGCAGGAGCACTTGCGCAAACGTTGGTAAGTTTAAATAATAATCATTATTTATTGTTTTTTATTAGTTAAATATTAACCCGAACCCGACCTGAAGCCCGAGAGTTTTTTCGGGACCCGTCGGGCTCGGGTCGGGTAGCAGACCTCTACTCCAGTCAAAGCAGACATACCATTTGTAAAAACAGTAACATCATGTGCATGAGTATTACATGTTCAGCCTATAGCTGTATAGTGTTTCTATACAAAACAACATTGACATCTACTGGCATAATGTAGTGTTTTAGTCATTTTTATGGATCTGTGTGAAATTGGATAGTTTTGACATAATTTTTGTTTGCACACGAATATATTATCATTTTATTTTTCAAATGTCCCAATTGATTTTCATCTTTACAATTATTTTATTTTTTAGGCCTGATGAAAATTAAAGAAGAAAGACAAGATCTGAATGAAGTGGAGGAAAAACATCAGCTTCAGAAAGATCATGATGTCAGTGGAGAAAAATCAGTGAGTTGCAGCAGTCAAAAAACAGAAGTCAAAAAGCGTTTCAGCTGCTCTCAGTGTGAAAAGAGTTACACGGAAAAATCCAACCTTAGGAGGCACAAGTTAATTCATAAAGAAAGAAAGCCTTTCAGCTGCTCTCAGTGTGAAAAGAGTTACACGGAAAAATCCAACCTTAGGAGGCACATGTTAATTCACACTGGGAAAAGGCCTTTCAGCTGCTCCAAGTGTGGAAAGACTTTTACAGTAAAATTCAACCTTAAGAAGCACATGTCAGTTCATACTGGAATAAAGCCTTTCAGCTGCTCTCAGTGTGGGAAGGGTTTTACACAGAAATCAAAATGTAGGATTCACATGTTAATTCACACTGGGAAAAAGCCTTTCAGCTGCTCTCAGTGTGGAAAGACTTTTACAGACAAATCCAGTCTTAAGAGGCACATGTTAATTCATTCTGAGGAAAAACCTTTCGGTTGCTCTCAGTGTGGAAAGGCTTTTAGAGATAAATCAAACCTCAGGACTCACATGTTTTCTCATACTGGGAAAAAGCCTTTCAGCTGCTCTCAGTGTGGGAAGGGTTTTACACAGAAAGGTCAACTTAACATTCATTTGTTCTCTCATACTTCAGAAAAGCCCTTCTCCTGCTCTCAGTGTGGAAAGAGTTTCCTATATAAAGGGAACCTTAAGGCTCACATGTTGATTCACACTGGAATAAAGCCTTTTATCTGCTCTGAGTGTGGAAAGTCTTTTACAGAAAAATCCAGTCTTAAGAGGCACATGATAATTCATTCTGAGGAAAAACCTTTCGGCTGCTCTGAGTGTGGAAAGACTTTTGCAGATCAATCAACCCTTAATACGCACATGTTAATTCATGCTGGAATAAAGCCTTTTAACTGCTCTGAGTGTGGAAAGTCTTTTAGAGACAAATCCAGCTTTAAGAGGCACATGTTAATTCATACTGGGGAAAAGCCTTTCAGCTGCTCTGAGTGTGGAAAGAGTTTCACACATAAAGGACATTTTAATATTCATTTGCGAACTCACACTTCAGAAAAGCCTTTTGGCTGCTCTCAGTGTGGAAAGAGTTTCAAAAATAAAGCAGACCTTAAGTCTCACATGTTGATTCATGCTGGAATAAAGCCTTTTACCTGCTCTGAGTGTGGAAAGAGTTTCACACATAAAGGACATTTTAATATTCATTTGCGAACTCACACTTCAGAAAAGCCTTTCAGCTGCTCTCAGTGTGTAAAGTCTTATACACAGAAAGCAGCCCTTAATAGGCACATGTTAACTCATACTGGGGAAAAGCCTTTCAGCTGCTCTCATTGTGGAAAGACTTTTACACACAAAGGAAACTGTAAGAGTCATATGCTAACTCATGTTTAATAAAGCCCTTTCACCTGCTCTCACTGGCTATGTTTACATGCACCAATTTTTGTCAATTTGAATGAATTGAATCTGATTGCGGATCTGTTTGCATGTACTCTTAACATTGTAATCTGATTCAAATATCAGTTTATATGTGTTTTATATACATTCCCATTAAAACTTCTGCGCACGCGCTCTGCCTACTAAAGAAGACGTGAACATGAACTTGCGCACTGCGTAATGCATGTATCCCACAGACTTCTGAATACGACTGAGAAAGTAGTCGGACTCAAGCATTTACATGTTTTTGTTGTTGCTGTTGGATCTCATTAGAAAAGGAATAAACCACCCCTTTTAATCTGATTGAAATTTCATTCTGATCGAGCTCAATTGGATCGATTAAAATGTTTACATGAATGTTTTTCAATCTGATTGAGCTGTCAATCCGATTACAAATGTATTACTTGGGTGCATGTATTGTGTATATCAGAGTAAAGGTCATTGCATACAGAGTCAGAATTTTTGTCTAAATATTTTGCATGTTGAAAAATAAATACAACCTCATGTTATGTCAGTCAGTCATTGCACACTGCCTCCGAAATGTTCATGCATGAAAAAAAAAAAAATAATAATAATTGGATTGGGTTCATTTTTTTTTTTTTTTGTATTGTATGTGTATTAAGTGTTTTGAGAGGTGTTTTGACAGTTCAGAGCCACCATACAAGTGAAAGCAAAAGTCCAGAATCACGGCTGACAAGTTTATCCACTTCGTCTCACAGCACAAAGCACTGTAATGGGCCTTGTGCACTAAGTTCACAGAAAGTACTGGTCTTATTTATAATATGTGGCTCCAGTAATGCTATCAAAGATCGAAGTTTACATGCATCTTGAAGTAATCTTCAAATCGCCCAGGATAATCCTGCAGCTCATTAATAAGGAGGTGTGCATAAAAAGTATTCTCTCATTCCTCTCTAATTGGATGGACTCAATATGTCATATCTTTTTAAAAAAAAGAGTGGGCAACAAAATCATCCTTGCTTCATTAAGATTCTGTTTCATATAGTTTTTGTTGTTGTTGTTGTTGTTGAATTAATACGTATCGGACAAGGTTTCTGTGCATAACAAATTTTTAGGATTACAAATATGAAAAAATGCATATAAAAAATTCACTCAGTGTGCAATGACCTTTAATCAGGCGATTTAAGATTCAAACGGAACATTGTTTAATCAAAAAGAGCTAACTTCCACAAATATAACATGGATGATCATGAATCAGATCCTAGCACCAGTCTGAAGGAAGCCTAACCGACAACTCTTTCACAGCTTGAACATCTTTCAGCATTAAAACCAAAGAACACTTATTGAAAATTCAACTCAGGATAGAGATTGCGAGTCAAATTTGGGGCAAGTGACCAAGATTAATGGTTAAAGCATGACCAACACATGATGAAAATCTCAAAATGAAGACTTCATCAGATTGGCTTCACCCACGTAGCAGACAAGTACTAGACTGAGATTCTTTCTAGACCTTTTCGACTGTCATTTACATGACTGAATGCATCAGTCCAACAAAAATGATGCTAAAAGGACTAATGAACAAAAGTCATTCTATATCATAACTCTGAATCATGTATGTAACCCACACATTTGACTATCATGTTCTAATCACTCATTGTGTAAGACATTTTTAATAACTATTGGATAGTTTATAGGTTCAAGTACATCTTTAGTATGTGTATGTTTGAAAATATGTCCTTTAAATCTTTCCATCACCCAATTCTTAGCCTGAGACAATGCAATGGGTGCTTCTCTTTCTTATTTGTGCATCCTCGTTTCCTTTCCTCAAAACCTTTCTTTGTGTCTTAGCTCCACCCCTTTAGGATATGAGGGAAGGAAGCCTACTTTATGTATTTGTTTTAGAGATTTTGTCAATAAATGTAGAGGATTTACAATTCTGTGTTTATGTTGATTGTAACTTGTAAGAGATTTTTTTTTAAATAAAATGTAAAATATGCTAAATTCCAACTTCATGTAAGAGATATACATGCGAATGATATGGGAGTATATTTTAGTTCACATTAATTGCTTATTTAGAAGTACACACTAACCATATTTCAAAGTACGTATAAAATATCCTGAAATCCCAGTGGATTTTCAGTGTAAAGTGATGCAAATATATCACTCACAAATTCAATTGCATTTAATGTATTTTTTTTTTTTTTTAAATTGTGATATTTAAAATCAATTACAAAAAATATGCATTTTCAGGTGGTTGAAAGCATTACATTTTTTTTCACGCTGAAGTGTGTTGTTAACTGCCATTAAAGTATATTTTAGTTCACATGAATGTGGTTTAGAGAATGGATTTTGGTGTTTTAGCAAATGAAAACAAAACAAAAACTAATTCACAAGGGAAATATTAAACCAATATTAAACAAATATCCAAATTTACATGCATATGATGTTTGCATTGTAAGAATGTACACGAATACTTGTTAGATTAAAATAATTTGATTTCCATTTAATTCAGTAGTATGCACTGGGGAACACTAACATGAAAGCATGGCTTTATTTCTATGACATCATGAGCAAACCAGTTCTCTATTGTATTACACTCATTTCAAGTCATTTTTATTTATTTGTGCTGATCAGCTTTTTCTAAAAGGAAAAAAAAACGGCGCACTTTATCGACGCACTAATTTTCCACTCCTCTCAAGGCTTCACTCCAGTCCAGCGGGTGGCGCTAAAACACATACATTTGTTTGTCAAACACCATTAAACCTCAGAGGAAGAAGTTCAGTTTAAATGCGCACTCTGTTGTTTTGGCATGATACTGTTTCAATACACACTGTTAGAAATGTTGCTTCTGTTCAGTTCTGTTCAGTTTTTTAATTAGTTCAACAAATACTTGTAATATTCTCGTCTTCATAGTCGTGAATAAGTTTTGAAGCAAGCAGGAATATCTGGAGGAGTATCAGCTGAACTGAGATCTGCTGCTGAGAAGATGGTTTTTGAGTGAGGAGGACATTAGTGAGCCAGAACCCTGGAAAATAAAAGACAAGGAAACTAAAACTTGGAAAATAAAACACGAGGAACCAGAAACCTGGGAAAATAAAAGACAAGGAAACTAAAACTTGGAAAATAAAACACAAGGAACCAGAAACCTGGGAAAATAAAAGACAAGGAAACTAAAACTTGGAAAATAAAACACAAGGAACCGAAAACTTGGAAAATAAAACACAAGGAACCAGAAACTTGGGAAAATAAAAGACAAGGAATCTAAAACTTGGAAAATAAAACACGAGGAACCGAAAACTTGGAAAATAAAACACAAGGAACCAGAAACTTGGGAAAATAAAAGACAAGGAAACTAAAACTTGGAAAATAAAACACAAGGAACCGAAAACTTGGAAAATAAAACACAAGGAACCAGAAACTTGGGAAAATAAAAGACAAGGAATCTAAAACTTGGAAAATAAAACACAAGGAACCAGAAACCTGGGAAAATAAAACACAAGGAAACTAAAACTTGGAAAATAAAACACAAGGAACCGAAAACTTGGAAAATAAAACATGAGGAACCAGAAACCTGGGGAAATAAAACACGAGTGAACCAGAAACCTGGGAAAATAAAAGACAAGGAAACTAAAACTTGGAAAATAAAACACGAGGAACCGAAAACTTGGAAAATAAAACTCAAGGAACCAGAAACCTGGGAAAATAAAAGACAAGGAAACTAAAACTTGGAAAATAAAACACGAGGAACCAGAACTTTGGAAAATAAAACACAAGGAACCAGAAACCTGGGAAAATAAAACACAAGGAACCAGAAACCTGGGAAAATAAAACACAAGGAACCAAGAACTTGGAGAATAAAACACAAGGAACCAGAAACCTGGTGAAATAAAACATGAGGAAACAGAACTTTGGAAAATAAAACACAAGGAACCAGAAACCTGGGGAAATAAAACACGAGGAACCAGAAATTTGGAAAATAAAACACAAGGAACCAGAAACCTGGGAAAATAAAACACAAGGAACCAAGAACTTGGAGAATAAAACACAAGGAACCAGAAACCTGGTGAAATAAAACATGAGGAAACAGAACTTTGGAAAATAAAACACAAGGAACCAGAAACCTGTTGGTTGTGTTAGGTTGGTGTTTATACCTCATTTGTCTTTAATGACTGTTCATGGTACACCAACTAGTCCTTTATGTAAAAATAATATACCTATACTATAATAATAATATAATACCTTAACTGTCCTTAAAATGCCCTAAATCCATGTTTCAACATTCTTAGGGAAATGTGACTGAACCAACACTAAGAAGATTTAGACTTTATTTTTGCTTAACTTTGATTTACTTGTTTATTCTAATGTCTGATCTGTAATCAGTGATTTTTAGTGTGCAATTATTTATGTTCAGTCAGATTTTATCTCAAAATTGTTCAATGTGTGTTTTTTTTTTATCTTTATTGTGTGTGTGTGTGTTGGTGGATTACAAGGACAGACTCAGTCAGGGGTGAGTTCTCCTCTGGCCACCAAACGAACAAAGTGTCATTAGCCGCTTTTCTATTATTATTATTATTATTATTATTATTATTATTGAAGAACACGTAAACTACATTACTAAAACAGGCACCAAAGACAGAAACTCTGAAAAAAAATAAACAAATAATAGACATTCACAATTAAGTCACTGTACAGACCCATATGACTTACAATATATGTACATTTCACAACGTTTTGAGACTTTATTAAGAAAGCAAATTCATTACAGAAAAACTTATGTAAAATGTCCATCATTTATCTCATTGTTTATTAAATTGCATCACAGAAAATTGATAAGCTTAAAGTTTGAGTCTCCTTTAAAATAAAACAAAAAAGGTTTGTGTACCTTAGAAAAACACCTAAATTGATAGTGATTTTTTTAAAATGACATTTTTGACCATTAAACTAACAATTTCTTTAAACACCTGCTTGAGGGGGAAATAAAATAATCTTCTGCTTACACATCATGTAAAAAAATCAATAAAGTAACCTGAGATTGAAATGTACAGATTTTGAATAAATGTGTGCAGTAATATTAATTCTTAAAAAAATAAATAAATAAACATTCTGTGGCATAACCATTCCTTAACCAAACCAAAAATTAGATTTTTAGTGAAATATTTGACTTCTCTCGGTTTTCTCTTCTAATCCCCAATCATAAAGACTGTTGTTGATTGGATACCATTTGAGTCTATTTATTTAGTTTATTTGAATTTCTTTCCATTTATTTGTCCAGATCGGCTTGTAGACTTTATTTTTCTCCTCTCGCAGCTTCACACTTCAGTCCAGCGGATGGCGCTAAAACACATACATTTGTTTGCAAAAGACCATTAAACCTAGGAACTAGGAAAATAGTGAGTCACTAATGCAAAAGGACAACAGTAAACACATAGTTTTCAGTTAAAATAGTCTACATCAGTGGCAGCTGGTCAGTAATTAGCCCCACCAAGACTATTTCAACATGTCAAAAAATGCGTTTAATATATGCATTGCAAAACAGTCACAAAATTGTTTTATTTAGTCACTATTTAAAAATGGGTGTCTATTAGGTCTGTACATGTTTGAAACACACCTGACTTGTGGCTGCGCTCTAATTGGCTTGTTTCATGTTTTCCTCAGAGTGCAGACCCTCCCACTTTAGATCTTAGCCAATCAATATTGTTTTTATATACTTCCGCCTCATGTGATTGGACCGTTCTCGACTGTCAAATATGTGCAATATCTTTTCCCAGATTAATGTAAATTAAATTGTATCTTTAAAAAACCTTCCACAAGCTGTAGAAATAAGGCTTGGATGGCGTTTACTTGCTAGATGCTACGTAAGTCATGCCTTTTAGCATTTCCCCTGTTTGTTAACTTTTATGCTGTCACTCAGTGAGTGACTCCGCCCACTATGACATCATGTGCTTCTGTTCACACTCTGGCTCACAAACATTCACTAAACATGAACACTTCAATCTGCTTTAGGCCAATCTTTTGATCTGCATCTATCTACCTTGCTATTTATGGCATTCAGCAGCTCACCTAAAGAAAAAAAATGTAAGTATATATTTTATTTGATTAGCATAAACGTTTATGCCTAATAAATTATGGGCTACAAAGGCTTAACATAAACCTTGAACACAGAGGATAATCTGAGAACTGTCTGAGATCAGTTGCACTAACCATCAACATTTAATGGTTGTTTTATTGAACTTGGAAGAAAAGGTATGTTATGGTCATGTAATTGCATTCTATAGGCTCCATCATGCAGTGAGTTGTTCTCCTGCATCATGTTTGTCACCAATCAGCTGTAAGAATATATAAAATGACCTTTGCAGGTTAAGTGCATAAATCATTTTTATAACTAACCTTTTGAAGGAATGTGTTCAATCGACAGCCCTCGTTAAAACATGCTACCAACTAACAGAACGGTCTTATGAAATTAAAATTTAAAATGTATTAAATTAAAATTTAAAATGAGTGTTAGTGACTACATTGTTTGGTTAATTCAGTTAAAACCAGGTTTAACTTATGTTTCTTAAACAGGCTGAAGTAATGCCATTGTTAGCAGCACATTTGAAGAGAAAAGAGGAAGTGTCCTTTCACAGCCATCAGTTTATTTTGAGCTCAGAGATGATCTCACTTTATGTCTGTTCACTTTTCTGTTTTTCTAAGAGTTACTGACAAAAAATGAGGAGAAAGATCATGTCAGAAGTGGGGAATAACCAAAACAGAAAGACTTAAAGAAAATAAGGGACAAGAGGTATTTCGCCTGCACTCAGTTTGGAAAGAGATCCACAAGCGAAAATGATCTTGATGTTCACATGAGAATCCAGCTCCTCAGACCCTCCCACTTTAGATCTTAGCCAATCAGTTTTGTTTTTACATATTTTCGCCTCATGTGATTGGACCGTTCTCGACTGTCGAATATGTGCAATATATTTTCCCAGATGAAATTAAATTAGATTTTATCTTTTAAAAAAAACCTTCCACAAGCTGTTGAAAGTAAGAAAAAAATATTATAGAATTAAAAAAAATATATGGATCATGGCACTTTGATGGAGTGTACTCGCTAAATGCTATGTAAGTCACGCCTTTTATCATTTTCCCTGTATGTTATTTCCTGTATATCTCTTTTGCTGTCACTCAGTGAGTGAAACCGCAGTGACTCTGCCCACTATGACATCATGTGCTTCTGTTCACACTCCACATGACTAACATTCACCTCTGAACATGAACACTTCGATCTGTGGTTAAACTCAACAGTGAGATCACACCTGAAACTGCTAAAATTAATAGACTATTTTAGTTACAAAAGCGTAGAATGACAATCAACCATTTCAGCATTATAAGAAAGCCTTGAGTCTGAAATCGATGCAAAAGGTCACCATAAAACTTCATAAAGACAGAGTTTGTTTGACTAAATGCTGATTCCGTAATCATTATTATCAGAATATTTAGCATAAATGCAACAAACAAATGATATGTTCACTCATTGTGATTTTATTTGTGTCAGCGCATCTTTGAAGCAATCATGAGTCTCAGGGTTCAGATCAGATTCAGAGCAAATATAACTGTGAAGATCAGAAAACAGGAACATTGGTTGATCATCAGAATATGACAGTGATATAGTGTCAGTCAAATGCAGCTGGTGTCAGGAATAAACACTCAGCCAATCAGATCAGAGAAAGTTAAACACAGGAAGAGCTGATAGTATTTAAAGAAAGAGTTGTGAGCATATAATGAAGAGGAAGACTGACAGAAAGAGAAAATGGCTGATGAGTGTCATTTGTGTCTGCTGGGACTGATCTTTCTCTCTTCACTTCTCACAGGTAAACAAATCTGGACTTTCTCTACAAAACATTTAGTGGAATTAGTCTGAGAAACAGTTCATTTGAACATGATCAGTTTATGCTTGTTTCAAACACAAGAACATTTTTCAGGATTATTCCTGAATCCACTAAAACCATACATTTTCAACCTCAAACATCTAATGATAAATCTAATGCTGCATTGTTTTTATGTTAAGAGTATGTTTAATCATTTGAACAGCTCTCTGATGAAGAGAAATATATTATTCTATTTTTATTTTATTTATTTATGTATTTATCAATTTTAATATATAGAACAATGGTCACTGTGTTTCAGGAGTCAGTGGACAGGATGATACTTTTGTGTTCATCAGTTCTGGTGAAAATGTCCATCTGCGCTGTAATATTGCTCTTCATGACTGCAGATCAACTTCATGGATCTATTACAACAAATTCAGACATTCATCAGTAGTTGAACTGATTGCTTTAGGGATAAAGAAGAATAACACAGAGAGTCATGAGAGACTGAGTCTGGGGTCTGACTGCTCTCTGAACATCAAGAACATCACAAAAGAAGATTATGGACTTTACACCTGCAGACAATATGTGAATGGACAACACTACCAAGGAGCTGATGGACGTGTTTATCTGCATGTTCTTCACGGTAATTTTATGATTACATGATTATTTTAAAATGGTCTAATTCTTGGTTTTAACTCCCATGATTGTGTGAAAGTGTGTGATTTGTGTGTTATTTTGTGTTTCAGTCTCTTCATCATCCTCACAGACTGAGATCAGTGCAGGCAGCTCTGTGTCTCTCTCCTGTCAGTTATATTCATATTCATCTGCTGGAGTCTCTTGTGGTGATTCGGGTCGTTCTGAGGGAATTGATGTGTTGTGGGTGAATCAGGCTGGTGATAAACTGAAGATATCAGACTCCAGATATCAGATATCAGCTCCAGGACACTGTATCATCAATCTGACTACAACACTCCTGAATGAAGATGACAACAGAGAGTGGAGATGTGAAGTTACTCAAGGAGATCAAGTCAAGACCTCAGTCACATATACTGTCAAGATTTCAGGTGAGAAAACAATCTCATCAATCATTTCAGATCCTCATAATGTCAGTAACAGTAAGGACTAGCTCTTTCGATTTTCTTAATGCAATTTACATTATTCATCACTACATATGATAAAAGTGAATGTTAGTAAATCTCATTCAGGGCTTTCTTCTGTAATTTCATGCACCTACGAAAATGTTTTAAAAAATAAAAACACATAAGCCTAAAATATCATTCACAAACTACTCTAGAACATTGTAAATCTGAAGACATTCACTTTCAAGTACAGTGAAAATGACGTATATTAGGCTATAATAAAAATATAATTTACTGGTTAACAAATTATTTTATATACAATCTAGTCAAATGTTTAAAATAATTAAGACTTTATATATATATATATATATATATATATATATATATATTAAATAAGGCTCAATTTTTATGACCATAATACAATAAAAATAATAATTTTGTTAAAGCTATTTTAAAATGTAATTTATTTTTCTGTGATTAATTAATAGTGATTTCAGCTTACTTCAGTCTTCACTGTCACATGGTTCTTCAGGAATTATTTTAAAATGCTGTTTTTCTGATTGTTATCAGTCATTATTTGTGATCAGTTATTACTAATGATTCTTATTTTTATCAATAATGAATCTGTTTTTAATTAATGTTTTTGTGGAAACGGTGATACTTGTACCCCTGGTTTCACAGACAAGGCTTAAGCCTAGTCCTAGACTAAAATGTAAGTCTGAGCTGTTTCAACTGAAAGAAACTTGCACTGACTGATCTAAAAATATATCAGTGTTTTTTAATAAGTGTGTTTATAAAAAACTTACTTAAATGTCCTAATTGAACTATGGGCTAATCCTGGCTTAGTCTAACCAATGTTTGTGAAACTGGGCCTTATTTTTTCAGGATTTGATGAATACAAAGTTAAAGAACAGCATTTATCAGAAAAAAAAGTTTGTAATAAGTATACATATCTTTACTGTCACTTTAGAATAAATGCTTTAGAATATAACTTTAGAATAAAACACTTAATTTCTGTATATTTGTGGTATTACCCTTGATTGAATGGTAATGTCACATTTTCCATAAAAATATGAATCGGCACACCTGCTTTCAACATCAGAAATGTTTCTTAAGCAGCAAATGTTTTCTGAAAAACCAATAGAAAAGCACCATAAAAACAGAGAATGATTGAATACACTTGAATTACAATGTTTACACATTACATTTAATTAAAACATGGTCAACTTGACATTATTCACTATACTACAGATCCACAGACCAACGGCTGAGCAGGATTGTGGCATTCGAATATTCAAATATTACTATAGTAAACGTCATCAAGTTGACAGCAGTATGGCGGACGGCTTACGAGGCATCTAGGTATATATACATGGGCGACATTTGACTCTTGAGTCAGGGGAGGGCAAAAAAAGAAAAAGGTGTGGGGGGGGTTACTAAAGGTGAGACATGTGATGGTAAAAATAAACGATCAGGTGTGAGACTATTCTGTCATAAATCGCAAACCTTTCAGAACAGAAAAGTTAATAGGGGTTTACTGCTATAGGACATTTCTAATCGTAAAAAACTGCGTATTTCTATTTGTAAGGTATCGTTTTGTTATTATAAACTGATTTAAAGGTTATTAATCATAAATATTACCTTTTCCACTCGCGCGCTTATGAACAGGCAACATCTGGGGTGCGGAAGAAAGAGCGGGCGCCAGCGCAGCATCAAACATATTTCAAAGCAAGCATTATTACTGTCTTTACTGGGTCGGGATTGTGGCTAATGCAGGACACTACTGAATGATGTGCGTCAGAGGGTATTATTAGAAGTGGGTATATGCAAAGCCGACTGAAACCCTCCACTACATCACTGATCATAGTCTAGAAACTGCGCAACGCGCGCTCCCTTTATTTTAACTACAAAGCGTCACTCATCTTCACTGCGATCTCAGGAAGTTCCTTTATAAACAATGAAGGTCTCTAAATTACACAATGCATCTCTTAAATACATCGCATTTGCACTTAGTTAATGAGATGATCCACCAGCGCGCAAAAGCTGTGAGTGCATTCTGACAAAAAACGTTTCTAATTGGCTATTTTGTTCAAGAAATCAACAGATATGCATGTGATTGGGCTACATTGATTAACCATGCAATAACGCATAGTTTGCTTTCGTTTCGTTTTCGTATTTAGCACCGTCTAGTACCCCCCCCCACACACACACACACATATATATATATATGATACATCAACATCATGCTAGCAACATGTTAATTAAGCTAATTTTGTTTTAACATTCTACTTGTATTAACATGTTTGTTAGAATAATGCTAACACAATTAACATGTTGTTATTAACATGATGCTAACACAATTAGTATTACTAATGATGAGTTTTGCCATGACAAATTAAAAATTAATTATATATTTACATCTCTGAATTTTCTGATTTATTTTCATTTAACTTTTGATATTCAGCGCCCTATTAGTGCAACTTAATGGCCGCACTTTGTTTGACCATTCAAAACAAATGGTTTTGTTGTCTGCTGCGTTTTCTTTTTTAAAGACCTTTTAAGATGGATGCAGCTTTTCTGGGTTCACATCGAATGTTCTTAGATTTTAATACATAATAAATCTGTTTATGATCTTCCCTGCTGAAAAAAAAAAAGGAAAGGAAAAAAAACAGCTAAAACCAGTCTAAGCTGGTTGGCTGGTTTTAGCTTAGTTATAACTGGTCAGCAGGCTAGTTTCAGAGGGGTTTTGGACACATACTTAGGTCATGCTGGTCTTAGTTGGTCAGGCTGGGAGACCAGCTGGAACAAGCTAAAACCAACCAACCAGATTAGGACTGTTTTAGCTAGTTAACCAGCTGAGTTTTAGCTGGTCAGCAGGCTGGTTTTACAGGGGTTTTGGCCACTTCCTCAGCTGGTCTGGCTGGGAGACCAGCTTAAACCAGCTACGACCATGGTCTCCCTACACCTATTCTAACCTTAAACAATACATTATTTTTGGCTTTTTCAATGATTGTGTCAAAAGAAGCATAATAATAATAATATGTTTAATTTATATAGCACCTTTCCCAAGCTCAAGGACACTTTACAGAAACAGAAAATCAATTTAAAGTAGTTAAATAGTACACAATTAACCACCTGCACCACTGTAGCTATTGATTGATAATCATCTTTTGTAATGTTGACTAGCCCAATACAGAAAGACCAATCACAACAGCCTTGGCCAGCTGACCAATCAGAGCAGAGTAGGCCTATGGAGGGAGGGGTTTACAGAACCTAAGCTCAGAACTGCTTTGTAGAAATCATTTCAAAATCATTGCAAAATGATTCTAATATTGAATCTATATTCTGAGAAAATTACAAAATGATCTTAAAAAATTACAGTGACTTTAGTTACATTGAAACCTGTTGTAAGGGTCTCCAGCACAATAGTAGGACATTTTAAAATACCATAGGTCCCATTTCATATAACTTAAATAGTAATGTACTATAACTCTCTTCCCAACAACTGCTACTGTAAACACTGATGATCAAACACAAACTGCATGTCATAATGATTGCTGTGTCTTCTTCACTTAGCAAGCAATAGTGACTTGTGATGACAGTGAGTTAAATAAAAGAAGTCATCATGGACAACTATTCTTAAAGGGGAATTGCCCAGTAAATGAATACTCAGTTGTATACAACTATTTCATTGATCAAGTATGAAAATATGGTTTTAATGTTCTGCAGTATTATGATGTATTTGAACATTCATCTTCTGCAGCTCCAGTCGATACAGAAACACAGATTCCAGTCAGCAGATCAAACTCTGAGACGACATCAAGACAAACTACAGCAGCAGCTCCTGAACAAGACTCATCTTCACTCTCACAAGGTTCATCTTCACTCTCACACATCAGTAGTCTGTCTCACAAACTGGTTTAATCATGTCAAATTAAGTCTGTGACAATTCAGATTAATTAAGTGAGATTTTTGCTTGAAGCAATCAAAATAATCTGCCAATGGGGTAAGCAAAATAATCTTATTTCAAGCAGAAAACTACAGCTGCACATTTGATCGTTAAAAGATCGCGATCTCGATTCGACCCCCGATCTTAATCCAGCATTTATACAATTCAGCCAATTATATTTTCAAGGACAGGAGACGAGCATAACTCGTCTGATCTCGAGGTAACACGGTAGGCTCGTTTGAGATGAGCAAAATCTGCGCAGAACCGATCACCGGTGACCAGCGCCAGTTGCATAATAGAAATGTGTCCGAGTTACGTGCGCCTTGCTCTGATGTCATGCTGACGTGTGCAAAAAAAACACTCGCGACGGTGAGGCGGCTGTGTCCGATTGAGCAGTCGAGCGCAGTAGCTCTCCACTGACTGCGCTGACCGAACACGATGGGAAACGACTGGCTGACGACACATCTTAATGCTCACTGGTTCAGACAACTGTGACCTTACCATTCTTTACTAAAATGTTTTATTTTTAATCTAATCATATGTGGTTATGTGTTTGAATTATGCACAAATATTCCCAAACACTATGACAGTGTGATCTCTGTGTAAAATATGTGATTGTTGTAATATTCCTAAATACACGTTTGCATTAAAGTAAAAATTGATGATACATACGTCTTTCGTATGGAAATAAATAGCAAGTACTTTGAGTGTCTTGTTCATCATATTTACTTTCATATAAAAACAACAGAACTCAAATTATATCATGTTTATCAGCAACACAGCACGTGCGTGTGATGACGCGATATCTGCCTTTGATCTCGTTGGTATCTGTTCTGCATCCAGAGCTCAAAACTGTCGGTCTTGACCGCACTTATTTCACTCCTCCCTGGACTGCAGCCGCCTACTCTCGCCTACATTTAAGGCAAGGCGAGTCGCATCTCAAACAAGCCTAGTCACTCACAGCGGGAGTGATGACGCCTGACGTCGCATGCGGTTTTGCGTGGGCAGCGGCCAGATGTGCTTGTTACCTGCCCTGCACCTGAACAGTGGATGCGAGTCATGCGACATTCGAGTTAGAAACCAGGGATGTGATTTTTCCGTATAAATACGGATTTCCGTATTTTCCGACCTCTGAAGGATGACCCATGTGATTCGCGTAGATACGAGGTTTTTTTTTTTATTTTGTTTGTTTTGTTTTGTTTTGTTTTGTTTTGAAGAGGGGGTGGGGGTGGAATTGAAATCGCGCAAATTAACTGCAAAAAGATTGTTTTCTAAAACATCAAGGACGGAGTGGTTCTGAGAGGGCTGTACGAGCGTGCGGCGCCATCTGTAAGACATCTGTAGAACGTTAAAATCGTTCAAATGCAGTAGAATCAGTGCTGAAACGTGTTCGACCCGGTAACTTTTTATGAATGGCGCTGAGAATTTGAGATTGCTTGTAGTGCTGTCATAAAAATCACAACAGTGACGTAATTATATAATAGACTGTCTGACACGATACATGTTTGTTGTTGCAGTACTGTTTTTACGTTCGATTCACTGTTAGTGCTAGCTGTGCTAGGTTTGAACCGCTTTCATTTGCATTTGGGAACGCAACATTCGTCATTTGAAACGTTTATAAATCTGTTTTTATAAAGAGAAGTTTCAGTGTCACATAATCCTTCAGAAATTATTCTAATATGCTGATTTGCTGTTTCAAGAAACATTTATCATTATAATCAGTTAAAAAGCAGTTTTGCTGCTTCATTTTTTTGTGGAAAAAATATAGCTACCACTCAAACATTTGTATAAGAGAGAAAATGTCTTAATAGTAGTCTTAAAATAGAGAGAGAAATGCAAAATATTTCTTGAGAGTAAATTGATATTTTAAAAATAAATGATTTCTAAAAGATCATGTGACACTGAAAACTACATTCTGCTTTTTATTTTTTTACAGGACAGTAGTATTTGTTGTTATAAATTAATGTGATAATATATATAGAAATGATAAAATATATATAATTTATATATATAAATTAAATAAGTGCTGGGGCGTGGCTTGTGGGCATGGTCAGATTTTCCTTTTTTTGTGTCTAGCTGATCACATGCCTGAAAGAGTATTATGTCTTATTTTGCTGCTACTTTACTGCCGTTTGATAACCCAATGTTCAGGGGTAAATCTTTAAAATAAAAAAAGTTATCCAGTGAGAGAATTGTGATCTTTATTCTAAGCAAAAGAATCGTGAATCTCATTTTATCCAGAATCATGCAGCTCTACAGAAAACTAGATTATTTTGTTTGTTTCAAGCAAAAGCTTTATATATATATATATCATGATAATTAAGGATAATTGTGCTCTTAAATTCTTAAATGTGTCATGTATCATTTTGTTTGTTGTTTATTTTCTATGCTTTGTTGAACACATTAATGCTGAATGTGTGCCTCTATATTGTCTCAGTGATTGTGATCATGATTGCTGTCGGAGCTTCGTTCGCTGTTTTCCTCCTTGCTCTGATTGTTTGGCTGATTCTGAAGAAAAGAGCCGGTGAGTTTTTAGACTTTCTCATATTCTGGTCAAACAGGCAAAAAGTTCAAAACATCTGACTAAGTATTAATAATTGAGTTAACACAAATAATGTTTCTATTCTACATCACTTGAATTATTCTAGAGTGTTATAAATGGACTGGTTTGTGTGTTTGATCATAACTATACCCATGGCATTATTTTTCAGGTGTCAGAAGAGCGGCTGATGAATCTGTGGTGAGTTTCGTAGGTTGATCATGAGCTCCACATACGACTGACTCTTAAATATCACACTCTTGTTAGTCACATCAGATCAGGACAAGTGCATTTCTATAGTTTCTGCTTTAAAGCTCACAGATAGAAATAAATATAATGGAACCAGTTACATTTACATACATTTCCATTCATCCCACTCCCTGTGAAAAATATGATTTATCTTTAATAATTTGTGTATATTTTCATATCTGTGTATATTCGAGTTACTGTGGTAATCTTCCTGTCATGTTACAATAGGATCATCCTCACCTCATATCTGTATAATAGATTTAATAAAACCTGTAGGTTTTACACATATTTTACTTAGACATTTGCAGCCCCTGAGTAAAATAATTAGTCTGATTCACACAGTAGTGATGGATGGGCCTTTAACAGCTTGATTTGGTGTATGTTCATTGATGTTTAGGAGCAGACAGACAGAGCAGATGTGACTTACACTGAAGTTACTGTGAACAAGAAAAAACAAGCCAAAAAGAACAAGGTCAGCAAGCACTTCCTTAACACAACTTATATTTTATTACATGCAGTTTTTTTTTTTTTTTGTGTGTCTTGAATTGAGCTCAAACAGCATGCTGTAATAACTGTGTGTTAAATCAGTAACTGTGATGTTGATTCAGGTTCGCTGTGATGATCAAGTGACTTACGCTTCCATCAGAGGAGCAGAAGCTGGAGCTCAGGAAGACTGCAGTCAAATTTATGCCACTGTGAACAAGAGCCATCACAAATCAGGCAAATAATTATACAAACCTACATATTGTATAGCTGACTCCTAATTATTTTGTTCAGTGCCATTAGAAATACTTTCAGTGTGTTTTACATGTTAGCAAACAAGTTCTGATTCATTTCTAGCTATTGTTTTTTCTTCTCAGTTTGTCATGTTTGTCACAATAAAATGGTTTAGATCACAAAAGCCAATCTTGGTTATGATCAGCTTCAAATTGTCAGTTTGTGTTGTTCAAAATGTTTTAGTGAGATTGGGATGCCTTTAATCAAAAAATCAGGATTATACTGATCCCAGCACAAGTGTGCAACAAAAAAACAAATTATTTTTCTTTTCTTTTTTTAATCACAATGTCCCTTTTAGGGCACTGTAGAGCACTAGTAATCCAGATTTGGTCATCTGAAAAAAGTGTATATATGGATCATTGTCATCCAATCCAATTATGCTCGAAAAAAGTGCTTTTCTTGCTTAGATTTTTGCCTTGTTTCCAGCCAAAATATCTAATAATTCTAAAATCAAGAAGAAATTTCTAGATAAGTAAGAAGATGAAGACTAGTTTGTTTTCAGATGAAAATGCCTTTGTTACGTATGGTATGGTTCCCTGATTGAGGGAACGGAGACATTGTGTTGAAGTAGTGACACTAGGGGTCGCTCTAGAGAGCCTGAACACCTCTGAAACTTTGAGAAAAGGCCAATGAAGTTGGATGAGCAAGCTATGCGGAATTTGCATGGCAGGCCCCGCCCCGACCATCTGGGTATAAAGGGGCTGACAGCAGATAGCTCATTTGTTCTTTTCTGAGGAGTCGAGCGGCCACTCAACTACACACATTAAGATAAAATATATTTCAAAAAAGCCTTTCAGCTGCTCTCAGTGTGGAACATCTTTCACACGTAAAACAAACCTTAACACTCACATATTAATTCATACTGGAACAATGCCTTTCGCTTGCACTCAGTGTGAAAAAAGTTTCAGAACTAAAGGACTCCTGAGGAATCAGATGGTAATTCATACTGGGCAAAAGCCTTTCAGCTGTTCTCAGTGTGGAAAGGCTTTCACACGCAACATAAACCTTAAGACGCACATGTTGAGTCATGCTGGGTAAAAGCCTTTTAGCTCCTGTCAATATGGATATGTAAAGAGGACTTAATCATCACTTGAGAATGCCTTATATACAAATTAAACTGTCATGAAATCCATGTTTCAGCACTGTTCTTTCACACCTTGGATCTGAAAAGGTCTCCAGAAATAAGTGTGTAAAACTGGAAAAGTGGAGGGAAGAGGCAGTGTTCATTTTGGCAGGCATTTCTGATTTAGTCTTAGTCTTGAGATGAAAATGCTTACTAGTCTTAGTCACATTTTAGTCATTTTATAGTCTTTCATAGTTTTAGTTGATGAAGTCATTGCATTTTTGTCAACTTCTAGCCATTACTTCTAGTCAAACTGCAGTTACCAGCATATTTTATGTTGCTATTTTATATGCAGTATTCAAAAATAATGCATATAAATAATCATTAATTCAGGGCTATATACAACTTTTTTTTTTTTTTTTTGAAAATGTGAGAGTTAATATTTCTTGTGGTTTTCAAGCTAAATTAAAAGGCGACTTCTTAAACCAGACGAGGTGAACATGTTGGTATTGTTGTGGAAAAAAACATGCAAGCGCTGTCACCGGCAGCCAGTTTCGTTTCACTTTTCATTTTGAAAAGCCTGTTATCTTTGCTGTTTACCTCACATCTTTTTAAGGCATTTGATTCCTCAGTGTTAGCTTTATAGTATTAAGTTATATAGAGTTTCAGATATACAGGATATAAAAGATTTAGGCCACTAGTATTTTCACCAACACAAAATGGTTTTAAGTCAGTAATTTCTAACTTTTGCTGTAGTGTGTCAGTCGGAAATATCAGTGTACATTTCCAAACATTCATTTTGCCATTAATTGTAATAATCCAGTGAGATTTTTGTTTGCAAAATTGAAATGATGATTTTATCCTCATCCAGTCTGTCTGGAATGACATGAAGAAACAGAACAAACTCAGACAGACTAAATCCAGATGAACTGTGGCAACGTCTCCGAGATGCGTCAAGAAACCTACCTGCAAAGCTACAGAATTCTGTTAAAAGTTTGTGTAAAAATGCTGTCAAAAGAAAATACTGTCAATAAATAGATTTTGTCAAATAACTTCTATTAACTAAATTAAATCAGCATTTGGTGTCACCAGCCTTTGCATTTATAGTTTTTTTTTTTTGCCCTAGGTGCACTTGTGCATAGTTTTTTAGGTAGCTTTGCAGGTAGGTTTCTTCAAGCATCTTGGAGACAATTTTTTTATTTGTTTTCAATGCAAATAAAAATGAATGAAATAATCAAAGTGCAAATAAAGTATGAGGTATGGTTAGGTGTTTCTGAGCAGCAGGTACCCTTTGTTTTACTTTGCTGTGTCTCGGGCACAGCAAGCGCAACTAAGGGTGTGTTCACACTTGTGTTTGGTTCGATTAAAACGAACCCTGGTGCGATTGCTCTGATAGTGCGGTTCGTTTGAGTAAGTGTGAACGCTGCCATCCGAACCCTGGTGCGCACCAAACAAGCGGAGCGAGACCGCTAAAAAGACAGGTCTCGGTCCGCTTCCAAACGAACTCTGGTGCGGTTCGAATGATATATGAACGCAACACGGACCAAATAATTCTAAACGAACCAAAACCAGGAAGTAATGACAAGATGTGACGCTATGCGACATAATTTCACAAACAGAACAAGTGGTACCCAAAACAAAACGAGCAGAGGGCAAACGTAGAGCAACGAGGGCTTAAAGAGCGGGGTTAAGTTGGTTTTGTTTTTGATATTCGTGACACATTCAGCGGTAAACACCAATAACTCCAAAACGACTTGCCTTAAAATGAGCTAAACAGTGTAAACGCCAAAAGGGCAAAGCTGATCATGTTTTACAGCATTCTTTTTACTTATTTTCGCTGTATATAATAGGCAGTGCCCCGAACAAGCCGTCGCAATGTGCCTTCAGCCGGGAGAGCTCGCTCTCGGTGGAGCGGTAAGTAAGGGACCGTGGGGAAAGTGCACATTTTCTTCGTTTTTTTTTTTTTTTTGCTCTGGCTTGGTGGATATGTGTGATGGTTGTTTTGTTAAAGGGCCAGTGCCTTTTAATAGAGGGTGAGGGGAGAGTGGACATTTTTCACATCCATTAATTTTTTTTTACTGATTAACTGGGAATTTTTTAGGGAACTTTTGTTAGCAGGTAGACAGAGACGTGAGACTAGTGTCAATCAATAGAGGGGGACAGTGGACATGTTTTACAACCTCTTTTTTTACCCCTACTGGCTGATTAGGGAATTGCATGTCCAAAATTTACATTCTTTTTATAATAACTTTTATCAGCAGGTAGACAGAGACATGAGACTACTGTCAATCAATACAGGGGGACAGTGGACATGTTTTACAACCTCTTTTTTATCCCTACTGGCTGATTAGGGAATTGCATATACAAATTTAACATTCTTTTTCTAGTAACTTTTGTCAGCAGGTAGACAGAGATGTGAGACTAGTGTCAATCAATAGAGGGGGACAGTGGACATGTTTTGCAACCTTCCACTTTCCCCTACTGGCTATTAACAAAATTGCATGTCCAAAATTAACATTCTTTTTCTAATAACTTTTATCGGCACAGAGGCAGAGACATGAGACTAGTGTCAATCAATACAGGGGGACAGTGGACATGTTTTACAACCTCCTTTTTACCCCTACTGGCTGATTAGGGAATTGCATGTCCAAAATTTACATTCTTTTTATAATAACTTTTATTAGCAGGTAGACAGAGACGTGAGACTAGTGTCAATCAATAGAGGGGGACAGTGGACATGTTTTACAACCTCTTTTTTACCCCTACTGGCTGATTAGGGAATTGCATATCCAAAATTTACATTCTTTTTATAATAACTTTTATCAGCAGGTAGACAGAGAAGTGAGACTAGTGTCAATGAATAGAGGGGGACAGTGGACATGGTTTACAACCCCTTTTTTACCCCTACCAGCTAATTAGGGAATTGCATGTCCAAAATTAACATTCTTTTTATAATAACTTTTATCGGCACAGAGGCAGAGACATGAGACTAGTGTCAATCAGTAGAGGGGGACAGTGGACATGTTTTACAACCTCTTTTTTACCCCTACTGGCTGATTAGGGAATTGCATGTCCAAAATTAACATTCTTTTTATAATAACTTTTGTCAGCAGATCGACAGAGACGTGAGACTAGTGTCAGTCAATAGAGGGGGACAGTGGACATGTTTTACAACCTCTTTTTTATCCCTACTGGCTGATTAGGGAATTGCATGTCCAAAATTTACATTCTTTTTCTAATAACTTTTATCAGCACAGAGACAGAGACATGACACTAGCACCAATCAATAGAGGGAGACAGTGGACATGTTTTACAACCTCTTTTTTATTCCTACTGGCTGATTAGGGAATTGCATGTCCAAAATTTACATTATTTTTATAATAAATTTTATCAGCAGGTAGACAGAGAAGTGAGACTAGTGTCAATTAATAAAGGGAGACAGTGGACATGGTTTACAACCCCTTTTTTACCCCTACCAGCTGATTAGGGAATTGCATGTCCAAAATTAACATTCTTTTTATAATAACTTTTATCGGCACAGAGGCAGAGACATGAGACTAGTGTCAATCAGTAGAGGGGGACAGTGGACATGTTTTACAACCTTCCATTTTCCCCTACTGGCTGATTACAAAATTGCATGTAAAAATTAACATTCTTTTTATAATAACTTTTGTCAGCAGGTAGACAGAGACACGAGACTAGTGTCAATCAATAGAGGGGGACAGTGGACATGTTTTACAACCTCTTTTTTACCCCTACTGGCTGATTAGGGAATTGCATGTCCAAAATTAATATTCTTTTTATAATAACTTTTATCAGCAGGTAGACAGAGAAGTGAGACTAGTGTCAATGAATAGAGGAGGACAGTGGACATGTTTTACAACCTCTTTTTTACCCCTACTGGCTGATTAGGGAATTGCATGTCCAAAATTTACATTCTTTTTATAATAACTTTTGTCAGCAGGTAGACAGAGACACGAGACTAGTGTCAATCAATAAAGAGGGACTGTGGACATGTTTTACAACCTTTCATTTTCCCCTACTGGCTGATTAGGGAATTGCATGTCCAAAATTTACATTCTTTTTCTAATAACTTTTGTCAGCAGGTAGACAGAGACACGAGACTAGTGTCAATCAATAAAGAGGGACTGTGGACATGTTTTGCAACCTTCCACTTTCCCCTACTGGCTATTAACAAAATTGCATGTCCAAAATTAACATTCTTTTTCTAATAACTTTTGTCAGCAGGTAGTCAGAGACGTGAGACTAGTGGCATTCAACAGAGGGGGACAGTGGACATGTTTTACAACCTTCCATTTTCCCCTACTGGCTGATTACAAAATTGCATGTAAAAATTAACATTCTTTTTCTAATAACTTTTGTCAGCAGGTAGACAGAGACGTGAGATCAGTGTCAATCAATAAAGAGGGACAGTGGACATGTTTTACAGCCTTCCATTTTCCACTACTGGCTGATTAGGGAATTGCATGTCCAAAATTAATATTCTTTTTCTAATAACTTTTGTCAGCAGGTAGACAGAGACACGAGACTAGTGTCAATCAATAAAGAGGGACAGAGAACATGTTTTACAACTTTCCATTTTCCCCTATTGGCTGACTAGAATATTGCATGTCCAAAATTAAGATTCTTTTTCTAATAACTTTTGTCAGCAGGTCGACAGAGACGTGAGACTAGTGTCAGTCAATAGAGGGGGACAGTGGACATGTTTTACAACCTCTTTTTTATCCCTACTGGCTGATTAGGGAATTGCATGTCCAAAATTTACATTCTTTTTCTAATAACTTTTATCAGCACAGAGACAGAGACATGACACTAGCACCAATCAATAGAGGGAGACAGTGGACATGTTTTACAACCTCTTTTTTACTCCTACTGGCTGATTAGGGAATTGCATGTCCAAAATTTACATTCTTTTTATAATAAATTTTATCAGCAGGTAGACAGAGAAGTGAGACTAGTGTCAATGAATAGAGGGAGACAGTGGACATGGTTTACAACCCCTTTTTTACCCCTACCAGCTGATTAGGGAATTGCATGTCCAAAATTAACATTCTTTTTATAATAACTTTTATCGGCACAGAGGCAGAGACATGAGACTAGTGTCAATCAGTAGAGGGGGACAGTGGACAGGTTTTACAACCTTCCATTTTCCCCTACTGGCTGATTACAAAATTGCATGTAAAAATTAACATTCTTTTTATAATAACTTTTGTCAGCAGGTAGACAGAGACACGAGACTAGTGTCAATCAATAGAGGGGGACAGTGGACATGTTTTACAACCTCTTTTTTACCCCTACTGGCTGATTAGGGAATTGCATGTCCAAAATTAATATTCTTTTTATAATAACTTTTATCAGCAGGTAGACAGAGAAGTGAGACTAGTGTCAATGAATAGAGGGGGACAGTGGACATGTTTTACAACCTCTTTTTTTACCCCTACTGGCTGATTAGGGAATTGCATGTCCAAAATTTACATTCTTTTTATAATAACTTTTGTCAGCAGGTAGACAGAGACACGAGACTAGTGTCAATCAATAAAGAGGGACTGTGGACATGTTTTACAACCTTTCATTTTCCCCTACTGGCTGATTAGGGAATTGCATGTCCAAAATTTACATTCTTTTTCTAATAACTTTTGTCAGCAGGTAGTCAGAGACGTGAGACTAGTGGCATTCAACAGAGGGGGACAGTGGACATGTTTTACAACCTTCCATTTTCCCCTACTGGCTGATTACAAAATTGCATGTAAAAATTAACATTCTTTTTCTAATAACTTTTGTCAGCAGGTAGACAGAGACGTGAGATCAGTGTCAATCAATAAAGAGGGACAGTGGACATGTTTTACAGCCTTCCATTTTCCACTACTGGCTGATTAGGGAATTGCATGTCCAAAATTAATATTCTTTTTCTAATAACTTTTGTCAGCAGGTAGACAGAGACACGAGACTAGTGTCAATCAATAAAGAGGGACAGAGAACATGTTTTACAACTTTCCATTTTCCCCTATTGGCTGACTAGAATATTGCATGTCCAAAATTAAGATTCTTTTTCTAATAACTTTTGTCAGCAGGTAGACAGAGACCTGAGACTAGTGTCAATCAATAAAGAGGGACTGTGGACATGTTTTACAACCTCTTTTTTACCCCTACTGGCTGATTAGGGAATTGCATGTCCAAAATTAATATTCTTTTTATAATAACTTTTATCAGCAGGTAGACAGAGAAGTGAGACCAGTGTCAATGAATAGAGGGGGACAGTGGACATGTTTTACAACCTCTTTTTTACCCCTACTGGCTGATTAGGGAATTGCATGTCCAAAATTTACATTCTTTTTCTAATAACTTTTGTCAGCAGGTAGACAGAGACACGAGACTAGTGTCAATCAATAAAGAGGGACTGTGGACATGTTTTACAACCTTCCATTTTCCCCTACTGGCTGATTACTTAATGGCTTAAGTGTCAAAAAAATCTTAGTTACAAGTAGGAGCTAGCTAAAAGTAGGATAATATTATAAAGATGCTAAAAGTAACATTGAGTAAAGTCTAATACTGATTCTTAAGTGTTGACTGAGGGGACACTTAAGTTTTGTAAACTAAGGACTGCAATGATTTCAACATAAAATGGCTGACCTCGACCTCTGAATCAGCCAATTGTGGGCTTGCTCATGTGAAGGCACAGCAGCATAACATCAATCATTTAATGTCACTATAGTAAAATAATTTAATAAAGACACTGAAATGTTTAAATATTTAAATGTATGTTTTTAATGCTTCACATTGTGCAACAATTAGTGCTGTCAAAAGATTAATCGCGATTAATTGCATCCAAAATAAAAGTTTTTATTCACATAATACATGTGTGTGTACTGTGAGTATTTATTATGTATAAATAAATATACACACATACAGTATATATTTTGAAAATATTTATATGTATTCACATATATATTTATATACATATAATTTATATTATATATAAATATATTTAATTTATAAAGATATTTTTTTTTAAATATGTATATGCATGTGTGCATATTTACATAGGCATAATATATACATAATAAACAAACGTACTATGTAAACAAAAACTTTTATTTTGAATGTGATTAATTGCGATTAATCGTTTGACAGCACTAGCAAAAATATATTTTTTATTACTGATGCTTTGCTTTCTATTGGTATGACATTTTGTTTATACTGCAGTTGGAGCAATGATGTTGTCATGAATTGCACCATTGTGGCTCCCTCACTTCATCCCTAGAGGGAGCCTTCATTTCACTGTGGATCATTCATTCACTATATTTCCCATAATCCCATTCTCATGAACTTCCTGTGTCCTCTCACCTCTCACCCCTGTCGGCCATCTTGCTTGCACACACCTGGCAGTCATTACACTCATTACTCACTGTATAAAAGCCCTGCTCTCACTCAGTCTCATCGCGAAGTCTTGTTTAGTTCTACTGGCAATTCTCAGTGTTTCTCCTGATTTGTTTTCCCGTTGCTACTCCTTGTTTCCTGGCTCCCATGATTGTTCTCCACCCGCCTTTGACCCTTGCCGGTTTCTCGTTTTATGATTGTTTGCCTGTGCCCCTTGTGACTTTCTGCCTCAGCCTCACTCATGACAGATGTAAACATGAGTTAAATCAATGTCTCCAACAGCTAGGAATGTCCACAATCCTCATAAAAATGGTGTGTTTTTGCAGCATGGTTGGATGGTCAGTTGTGGAGAGAAGTTATGACTGGCCTAGGATATTTGACATATTCACTGTCAATTAAAAAAAAAAACAGAAAGTGTTAATGATTTTTTACACATATTACATTTACATTTACATTACATTTAGGCATTTGGCAGACGCTTTTGTCCAAAGCGACATACAGTTGGAAGAACATAGAGCGATTCTTCTTAAGGAGACAAACAGACACAGGCAGTGCTATAATACCAGATTTCAAGTGGTGCTTCAAACAAGTACAAGCTAGAAAGGGAAGGAATAAAGTTTTTTTTTTTTTTTATGGTAACAGTAAATAGAGTTGAAAGAGATGAGTTTTAAGCTGTCGCTTGAAGCTTGTCAGGGAATCAGCATTCCAGATAGGGGTAGGAAGATCATTCCACCAGCCAGGAACAGTAAAAGAAAATGTTCTGGATAGTGATTTCGCACCTCTCTGTGATGGTACCACAAGGCGTCGCTCACTAGCAGATCTCAGAGTTCTGGAGGGGGTGTAGATTTGCAATAGCGAGTGCAGATAAGCAGGTGCAGTAGCTGTGGTTGTCCTATATGCAAGCATCAGAGTCTTGAACTTGATACGAGCCGCAATTGGGAGCCAGTGCAAGGAGATAAAGAGAGGTGTAACATGGGCTCTTTTGGGCTCGTTGAAGACCAGCCGTGCTGCTGCATTCTGAATCATTTGTAGAGGTTTGATTGTGCATGATGGAAGACCAGTCAAAAGAGCATTGCAGTAGTCCAGTCTGGAGATGACAAGGGCCTGGACAAGAAGTTGTGTAGCCTGCACTGTTAGAAAGGGCCTGATCTTTCTGATGTTGTGCAAAGCAAACCTGCAAGATCGAGTAGTCTTTGCAATATGATCTTTGAAAGACAACTGGTCATCAAAGATGACACCCAGATTCCTGATTGAGTTTGAAGAAGTGATTGTGGAAGAGCCCAGCTGGATGGTGAACCCATGCTGTAAGTTTGGAGTGCAAGGAAAAACAAGAAGCTCAGTTTTTGCCAAGTTAAGCTGGAGGTGATGTTCTTTCATCCACGTTGAGTGGATGAGTGGAGTATGAATGGAAGCAGAGAGACCGGTCTGTAGCTGTCAAGAAGTGAGGTGTTCAGTGTTGGTTTCTTAAGCAGTGGGGTTACCCGAGCCTTCTTAAAAGAAGTTGGAAAAGTGCCTGTGAGGAGTGATGTATTTATGATGTGTGTGAGTGCTGGTAAGACAGTAGGAGAGATTGCTTGAAGAATGTGTGAGGGGATGGGATCAAGTGGGCATGTTGTAGGGTGGCTGGAGAGGAGAAGTTTTGATACTTCTGTCTCAGTGAGGGGACAGAAGGAGAAAGTGAGAGTGTTCGAAGTGGGTGTGGTGGGTTGTAGGTCATGTGTATGAGGGGCTAAGAATTGTTTGCTGATTGTTCGAGTTTTGTCTGTGAAGAATTGTGCGAAATCATTAGCTGTTAGTGTAGTGGTGGGTGGTGGTGGAGGGGGACAGAGGAGAGAGTTAAATGTTTTGAAGAGATTGCGCATGTCAGAAGCACTATTGATCTTGTTATGATAATATGAGGATTTGGCAGTGTGGAGTTGAGTAGAAAAAGCTGAAAGCAACGATTGGTACATACTCAGGTCAGACGGGTGTTTAGATTTGCGCCATTTTCTTTCTGCTCGCCTGAGTTTGGACCGATGTTCACGAAGAACATCGGTCAGCCAGGGGTTAGAGGGGGTAGCCCGTGCTGGCCTGGTGGAAAGAGGACAGATATCGTCGAGACAAGACTATTGCCTTAAGTTAATTGTTTTATTTGTTATAATAATGCAATAAAATATGGAAAATTGTGTTCATAAGTTCTGGCCATGCTGTCATAGACATAAAAAAAGAGTTGCTTGATTATGTTGTAGCCATTGTCAATGTTGCCAATTTAGTGACTTCCTCACCCCCTTTGAGACATTTTTCAAAAGCCAAGCAACAAAATCAATTTCTTGGACAAACCATATCTGCATTCCAAGACTCTTCCACCAATCTATATTTATAGATCAGTGAAGTCGCCATGATGATGTGTTATGATGGTTTGAGTTAAATGCAGAGTAAAAAAAACACTATTTGCAACTGGTGTGTTTGGTGGGGTTAATGCCACAATATGTATGACACCTATTTACTCTCATCACTGGTTCATTGCTGAATTTTTACATACTACATAATTTTGACATACTTAGGCTTTATACATATGGCCCCCTGGAAAAGACTCTAGCCCCACAGCATTTTGGATGACCTGTAGCTTGTTTATTGAAGATGCAAGACATCCAGCTATCAGAGCATTGCAGTAGTCCAGTCTAGAGGTAATGAATGAATGAACTTATGAATTTTGTATGAATGTACAAATTTTCTAATGCTGTTACCAATGTGCAACATGTATATTAAAAATAGCAGAGAATCTAGGACAGATCTTTGTCAGGCGCTTCTGCCGCTGATTCTGGTTCAAAAGTGGCTTGACCTGGGGAATGCGGCACCTGTAGCCTATTTCCTGCACACGCCTGTACACGGTGGCTCTGGATGTTTCTACTCCAGACTCAGTCCACTGCTTCCGCAGGTCCCCCAAGGTCTGGAATCGGTCCTTCTCCACAATCTTCCTCAGGGTCCGGTCACCTCTTCTCGTTGTGCAGCGTTTTCTGCCACACTTTTTCCTTCCCACAGACCTCTTGCTTGAGGGTGTCAATGATGGCCTTCTGGACAGCAGTCAGGTCGGCAGTCTTACCCATGATTGCGGTTTTGAGTAATGAACCAGGCTGGGAGTTTTTAAAAGCCTCAGGAATCTTTTGCAGGTGTTTAGAGTTAATTAGTTGATTCAGATGATTAGGTTAATAGCTCGTTTAGAGAACCTTTTCATGATATGCTAATTTTTTGAGATAGGAATTTTGGGTTTTCATGAGCTGTATGCCAAAATCATCAATATTAAAACAATAAAAAGGCTTGAACTACTTCAGTTGTGTGTAATGAATCTAAAATATATGAAAGTCTAATGTTTATCAGTACATTACAGAAAATAATGAACTTTATCACAATATGCTAATTTTTTGAGAAGGACCTGTATATAAAAACTTTTGTTGTAATGTTAAAGTATGTTTTGATCAACTGGCATGTTGAAACAAATCCTTTAAAGAAAATAATTTTAATTTTGGACAATTAAAAGTGTTATATAGCCCACTGATTCATACTCAGATTTAATGCTCACAACAATAAAACCACTTTATTGAGACAACTGTCAGGACATTAATTTTTTTTTCAATTGCTACCATACTTTTGACCAATCTGTAGTTACATTTTCAAAACTTTAAACATAATTAACACAATATCTGTCTGTTGTGACCATACCATTATGTGGAGTGGAGTCAATTACCATGTTTCTAAAATGCAAACATTTTCTTTTTGTACAAGCTTACCCAAAACCAAAATCATGGGTCTTTTTTGCAAATGCTTAAATACAGCATGTCAGAAATGAAGACCTAATGTTCTGAACCTTAAATGCAGTAAAAAAACTCTATTTCTGCAACAACTGCAGCTCAAAATAATTAAGAATATCTAAATATAAAATATTGTAACAACAGATCAATTAAATATTTAGAAATAGGTCATTCCAGTCTTTTAATTGGAGGAATAGTCAGGTCTTGACACTATTTTCATTACATGAACATAGTAAAAAAAAAGACCTCTTTAAATTAGTTTAGTGGACAAAAATAAATAAATAAATAAATAAAAATCAGAGAGAAAAAAAAATGTCTGGCAGAGGGAGACAAGTAGTTGGAGGTAGAGGAGTAGATGGATTATAAAAAGGGAGAGGAAGAGGTAGGGGAGAGGAGTAAGAATGTGTGTTGGACTGTGCATTTTTATGTTTGATTTCCCCCTTACACTTGTGAAAACTATGAAATCTTATTTTTGCCATAGAATACAAAGGTAATTGTGAATTTTGTATTTCACAATTCTGATAAAGTCTGAACTGCAATATGTAAACGTCTAGGTTACGTACGTAACCCACGTTCCCTGAAGGAGGGAACGGAGACGTTATATGGGAACTTGCTAGTGACCAATCTCCTCTGAGCTTAAGAGAAAGGGCCAATGAACATTGGCGAGTGGCTTGCGTACGCCGCCACACCCCCGTACATACGGGTATATAAGATGGCGGCGCGCATCACTCATTCAGGTTTCTGCTGAAGAGCCGAGCCTTGGCCCAGCCCCCCAGGGCCGACCGGCTCAGGATTGTGGCAAGGGGATATAATGTCTCCGTTCCCTCCTTCAGGGAACGTGGGTTACGTACGTAACCTAGACGTTCCCCTTCAGTCTATCCACTTCAACGTTATATGGGAACACCCATGGAAAACGCCACAATCCTGAGGCTGCATCAACCACCCAATGAGCCAACCTCTGCTTGGAGACAGCATTCCCCTTCTGCTGTCCCCCAAAGCAGACAAAGAGCTGCTCGGAGCGTCTGAAGCTCCGGGTGCAGTCCACGTAAATGCGCAAGGCGTGAACGGGACACAGCAACGCTAAGGCCAGGTCTGCCTCCTCCTGTGGCAGAGCTTGCAGGTTCACCACCTGGTCCCGGAAGGGAGTGGTGGGAACCTTGGGCACTTAGCCAGGTCGGGGTCTCAGGATAACGTGAGAGTCAGCCGGCCCGAATTCCAGGCACGTTTCTTTGACAGAGAAAGCTTGAAGGTCCCCAACCCTCTTAATGAAAGCGAGTGCGGCCAGGAGCACTGTCTTAAGGGACAGAATTTTTAGCTCGACTGAAGCCAGCGGCTCGAAGGGAGCGGCTCGAAGGGAGCACCTCGTAGTGCACGAAGGACTACGGAAAGGACCCAAGAGGGAACGAGATGCGGACGAGGGGGATTAATCCTCCGCGCACCTCTGAGGAACCTAATGACCAGTTGGTGCCTACCTAAGGACATGCCGTCCACTGCATCATGGCACCGCTATGACATACACTTTCAAAGTTGAAGGGGACAGCCTGCGCTCCAACTTCCCCTGCAGGAAGGAAAGCACCACTGCAATTGTACAAGTCTGAGGGTTCTCTTCGCAAGAGGAACACCAGTCAACGAACAGACCCCACTTCAGAGTGTAGGCCTACCTCGTAGAGGGAGCTCTAGCCTGAGTGATAGTGTCTACCACGGCCTGCGGAAGGCCAGTGAGGTCTACCGCGTCCCGCCCAGAAGCCACACGTGTAGGTTCCAGAGATTGGGACGAGGGTGCCAAATCGTGCCCATCCCCTGAGAAAGAAGATCCTTCCTGCTGCAAGGAGCGAGAGGTCGGTAAACCAGGTCCGGGTTGGCCAATACGGGGCAACCAGCAGAACCTGCTCCTCGTCCGTACAAGGGTCTGTACAAGGAGGCTCACTGGGGGAAAGGCGTACTTGAGAAGCCCGCGCGGCCAGCTGTGTGCCAGCGCGTCCTGACCAAGAGTCCCCTCGGTCAGGGCGTAGAAGGGCTGGCAGTGGGAGGACTCTGGGGAGGTAAACAGATCTACCTGGGCCTCCCCGAATCGACTCCAGATCAGCTGAACCATCTGGGGGTGGAGTCGCCATTCTCCAGGAAGGGTGAGCTGTCGAGAGAGCTGATCGGCTGTCTAATTGAGCTCTCCTGGAATGTGAACGGCGCGCAGCGACTTGAGCCGCGTCTGACTCCAGAGCAGGATATGGCGGGTGAGTTGCAACATGCGACGGGAGCGTAGACCACCCTGACGGTTGATGTACGCTACAGTCACAGTGTTGTCTTTGCGGACTAGCACGTGCTTGCCTCGCAACATCGGCAGAAACCGACGAAGTGCGAGGAAGACTGCTGCCATATGCCCCAGGAGCCTCTGGAAGGTTTTGAGAGAGACCGCTGTCTTGTGCTCGAGGAAACGAACGCAAGTCAGAATTGACTGGGCACGCGCTCCGGAGAGGCGCGCCGTCATGTTGACCGAGTCCAGCTCCATGCCAAGAAAAGAGATACTCTGCACGGGGGAGAGCTTGCTCTTCTCCTGGTTGACCCGAAGTCCCAGATGGCAGAGATTCCGAAGCACCAGGTCCCTGTGTTCGCACAACTGATCCTTCGAGTGAGCCATGATAAGCCAGTCGTCGAGATAGTTGAGAATGCGAACGCCCTTCTGCCAAAAAAGGTGTCTCTACCTTGGTAAAGATGCGGGGGGACAGGGACAGGCCAAATGGGAGGACCTTGTACTGGTACGCCGACCCTCGAAAGCAAACCGAAGAAACGGTCTGTGTCGAGGTAAAATCGAGACGTGAAAGTACGTGTCCTTCAGGTCGATGGCTGCAAACCAATCCTGGGGACGAATGCATGAGATGATGCGCTTTGAGGTCAGCGTCTTGAACGGTAGCTTCTGGAGGTACCGGTTCAAGACTCGAAGGTCCAGGATTGGCCGGAGCCCACTGCTCGTCTTGGGCACGATGAAGTAAGGGCTGTAAAACCCTGACCTCATCTCGGCTGGAGGGACTGGCTCGACTGCGTCGTTCGCAAGTAGGACTGCAATCTCCGCACACAAGACAGAGGCACCTGTGCACGAGGGGACAGATGTGAAACGAATGCCTCTGAACATGGGCGGGCACCAGGCGAACTGAATCGCATAGCCGAGCCATACCGTCTGGATCAACCATCGAGACGGACTGGGAAGCTGAGACCAAGCCTCCAGTCGACATGCAAGAGGGATTAACGGAGCGTTGACCGGCGTGTCCACGGTGGGGCAGCCTGGAGCAGGAAGAGGAAGGGGACTCGAGACAGAAGGATGAACGTCCTGTCTTGGAGTACGACCCTTCCCCGAAACCCGTGCTGGCGAACTGTGACTCTGAGTCTGAGTTCGAGGAAGCAGCGCATCGCTCGAAGTCGGACAGAGAGTCAGGTAACCTGGAGATGTTAGAAACTGCTCTTTCTGTGAGTGGTTGGGTACCGTCGACCCGGAAGTCGATGGCGGGTGTGGGTACAGGAGCCTGGGCCCTCTCCCAAGGCTGTGGGGACAGATGTCATCGTCCCCCGAAGAGCAATCTCCTCCATCTCCGGGCTGCCCGTGTCAGGGACGCTTGGCTCTGGATCTTCGGCCCGGTTTCGCGGATCCCTGAGACGCGCACGGGACTCACGCCGAGGCAAGATGTGACCCACCGCCTCCGACTGCTTCTGCACTGCCGAGAACGTCCTGGCAACGTCCTTGACAGTGTCGCCGAACAGGCCATCCTGGGAGACGGGCGCGTCGAAAAAGTGGACTTTGTCGGCGTCGCCCACCTGAGCCAGGTTTAGCCAGAGATGGCGCTCCTGGACCACAGCTGTGGACATCACTTGACCTAGGGACCGCGCCATGAACTTCGTCGCATCGCCGAACGCAGTTCCTGCAACACCGCTAGGGCAAGTCCACCCTCGTGGAGCAGCTGCAGCCCGATGCCCCTAGAGGCTCAGAGAGGCATGGCCGCCAGCTCAGCGTCCTCCTCCGACAGAGGATTGGATTACTGGATTGGATTACTGTGTTTGACGTTGGACTGTTTATACCAGTTTGGATTGCATGCTGCCTGTCTTTTTGACCCTCTTCTCTGTTTTTGGACTATTGTTTCTCTGCTAGCTGCCTGCCCTGATCCATTGTCTGCCTTGAGTTTTTGCCTCTGTCTCACCTCTGTTTGCTGCTACCAATCTGTGCGTGTACGACTATGCTCTTATCAATAAAAATTTGCAAATGGATCCTCAGTGTGCTGACACATCATAACACATAATATGCATAACCAGTTTATCATATGCATGTTCTTAAAGTATTATTGGAGAGTTTGAATAATGCAAAACTCACTAATAAACTCATTAGAATATTGCTATTATTTACTGTGACTGACTATTTAACTGTGACTTTAATAAATCACCATGGCAATATCATTCAACATATCCAAAATCTGTTAGCTGTTTAGAATCTTTAATAGTTTGCCATTATGTTGACAAAAATGCTCTCTGTTAACAAAAGTAATTAAAAAAAGAATGTAAATTTTGGACATGCAATTCGCTAATCAGCCAGTAGGGTTAAAAAAGAGGTTGTAAAACATGTCCACTGTCCCTCTTTATTGACTGACACTACTGTCACATCTCAGTCTCCCTGCTGAGAAAAGTTATTAGAAAAAGAATGTAAATTTTGGACATGCAATTCCCTAATCAGCCAATAGGGGAAAATGAAAGGCTGTAAAACATGTCCACTGTCCCACCCTATTGATTGACACTACTGTCACATCTCAGTCTCCCTGCTGACAAAAGTTATTAGAAAAAGAATGTAAATTTTGGACATGCAATTCCCTAATCAGCCAGTAGGGAAAATGAAAGGTTGTAAAACATGTCCACTGTCCCCCTCTATTGAATGCCACTAGTCTCACATCTCATTCTCCCTGCTGACAAAAGTTATTAGAAAAAGAATGTAAATTTTGGACATGCAATTCCCTTATCAGCCAGTAGGGGAAAATGAAAGGCTGTAAAACATGTCCACTGTCCCCCTCTATTGATTGACACTAGTCTCACTTCTCTGTCTACCTGCTGAGAAAAGTTATTAGAAAAAGAATGTAAATTTTGGACATGCAATTCCCTAATCAGCCAGTAGGGAAAATGAAAGGTTGTAAAACATGTCCACTGTCCCCCTCTATTGAATGCCACTAGTCTCACATCTCAGTCTCCCTGCTGACAAAAGTTATTAGAAAAAGAATGTAAATTTTGGACATGCAATTCCCTAATCAGCCAGTAGGGGAAAATGAAAGGCTGTAAAACATGTCCACTGTCCCCCTCTATTGATTGACACTAGTCTCACTTCTCTGTCTACCTGCTGAGAAAAGTTATTAGAAAAAGAATGTAAATTTTGGACATGCAATTCCCTAATCAGCCAGTAGGGGAAAATGAAAGGTTGTAAAACATGTCCCCTGTCCACCTCTATTGAATGCCACTAGTCTCACATCTCAGTCTCTCTGCTGACAAAAGTTATTAGAAAAAGAATGTAAATTTTGGACATGCAATTCCCTAATCAGCCAGTAGGGGAAAATGAAAGGGTGTAAAACATGTCCACTGTCCCCCTCTATTGATTGACACTAGTCTCACTTCTCTGTCTACCTGCTGAGAAAAGTTATTAGAAAAAGAATGTAAATTTTGGACATGCAATTCCCTAATCAGCCAGTAGGGGAAAATGAAAGGTTGTAAAAAATGTCCACTGTCCCCCTCTATTGAATGCCACTAGTCTCACATCTCACGTCTCCCTGCTGACAAAAGTTATTAGAAAAAGAATATAAATTTTGGACATGCAATTCCTTAATCAGCCAGTAGGGGAAAATGAAAGGCTGTAAAACATGTCCACTGTCCCCCTCTATTGATTGACACTAGTCTCACTTCTCTGTCTACCTGCTGAGAAAAGTTATTAGAAAAAGAATGTAAATTTTGGACATGCAATTCCCTAATCAGCCAGTAGGGAAAATGAAAGGTTGTAAAACATGTCCACTGTCCCCCTCTATTGAATGCCACTAGTCTCACATCTCAGTCTCCCTGCTGACAAAAGTTATTAGAAAAAGAATGTAAATTTTGGACATGCAATTCCCTAATCAGCCAGTAGGGGAAAATGAAAGGCTGTAAAACATGTCCACTGTCCCCCTCTATTGATTGACACTAGTCTCACTTCTCTGTCTACCTGCTGAGAAAAGTTATTAGAAAAAGAATGAAAATTTTGGACATGCAATTCCCTAATCAGCCAGTAGGGGAAAATGAAAGGTTGTAAAACATGTCCACTGTCCACCTCTATTGAATGCCACTAGTCTCACATCTCAGTCTCTCTGCTGACAAAAGTTATTAGAAAAAGAATATTAATTTTGGACATGCAATTCCCTAATCAGCCAGTAGGGGAAAATGAAAGGCTGTAAAACATGTCCACTGTCTCCCTCTATTGATTGACACTACTGTCACATCTCTGTCTACCTGCTGAGAAAAGTTATTAGAAAAAGAATATTAATTTTGGACATGCAATTCCCTAATCAGCCAGTAGGGGAAAATGAAAGGGTGTAAAACATGTCCACTGTCCCCCTCTATTGATTGACACTAGTCTCACTTCTCTGTCTACCTGCTGAGAAAAGTTATTAGAAAAAGAATGTAAATTTTGGACATGCAATTCCCTAATCAGCCAGTAGGGGAAAATGAAAGGTTGTAAAACATGTCCACTGTCCCCCTCTATTGAATGCCACTAGTCTCACATCTCAGTCTCCCTGCTGAGAAAAGTTATTAGAAAAAGAATATTAATTTTGGACATGCAATTCCCTAATCAGCCAGTAGGGAAAATGAAAGGTTGTAAAACATGTCCACTGTCCCCCTCTATTGAATGCCACTAGTCTCACATCTCAGTCTCCCTGCTGACAAAAGTTATTAGAAAAAGAATATTAATTTTGGACATGCAATTCCCTAATCAGCCAGTAGTGGAAAATGAAAGGCTGTAAAACACGTCCACTGTCCCCCTCTATTGATTGACACTAGTCTCACTTCTCTGTCTACCTGCTGAGAAAAGTTATTAGAAAAAGAATGTAAATTTTGGACATGCAATTCCCTAATCAGTTAATAAAATTTTAAATTAATGGATGTGAAAAATGTCCACTCTCCACTCACCCTCTATTAAAAGGCACTGGCCCTTTAACAAAACAACCATCACACATATCCACCAAGCCAGAGCAAAAAAAAAAAAACGAAGAAAATGTGCACTTTCCCCACGGTCCCTTACTTACCGCTCCACCGAGAGCGAGCTCTCCCGGCTGAAGGCACATTGCGACGGCTTGTTCGGGGCACTGCCTATTATATACAGCGAAAATAAGTAAAAAGAATGCTGTAAAACATGATCAGCTTTGCCCTTTTGGCGTTTACACTGTTTAGCTCATTTTAAGGCAAGTCGTTTTGGAGTTATTGGCGTTTACCGCTGAATGTGTCACGAATATCAAAAACAAAACCAACTTAACCCCGCTGAGGTAAAGTACCTTGTATGAGCTCTTTGTGAGTTCGTAGATGGTGAAAATAAAACATATGCACGCAAAAATGAGCGTGCTTAGTCCAGCAGACGGTAATGCGTAAATCCGAGTTAAAGCGGCAATCATCATATCGATCCGTGAACAGGTACTTTGATGTCAAACACCCGCAGCGCCGCTTTAAGTCGAAATCACCTTTTCCTTTTGTTTGGAGTGTTCGGTGAGTTCCGTCCACTGATCTATATATTCTCTATTATATTATAATATTCTCTATTCTCACCCTCCATCTCCACACATGGACATACGGACATATCTTCAGAGAGGGGTAAAAATCCAATAGCATGGCAAAAGTGTTGAGTAGGCTGAGATGTGGACCGCTACGAACATACAGACATACAGGTTGCTTGTGTTTTTCCAACTATAAACCAAATAATTGTGTGTAAGCCTTACTTTCACATCTTTCCACAGTGTGCCATAGCCATGCCACATATGGCTCTCTGTTCTGTGAAAACTGGGTCATATACCTCAATACAAATAGTCATCTAAAAGAAATCCAGTTCAATGACATATATGATCAAAGTTTGGCCCATATGTGCACAGCCATGCCACATCTAGGCCAAAAGGTTTTGCTGTCTGGGACGTCATGTGCTATTTCGCGGAAGTGGTTTTTTTTTTTTTTTTTTTTTGCATGTTCTAAAAATCTGCAAAGTTGATACATATCCTACATCAAAGCGTTCCAATCATGTGCACGAATTTCATCTTCACTCTGCTTTATGTTTTTCTTCTTGATTGGACTTTGGCTTCAGTTCAAGCAGGTAAATGATTAACTTTTACTGAATTTTAGAGAACCAAAGTGAAAGTAACATGTTTACACTTTGTAATCATAAAAAATAAGACATGCTAGCATTGTTTACAATCTATTAAAAGTATATAGATTTGTCAATTATATAACTTAACCTATGTAAACTTTGATCCACAACATTAGATAAATTAGTTTACCCCAATACTAGACAAACTGAAATGAACTTTCAGTTTAATTCATAGAAAGATCTTTGTTTCTAGTTTGATCCTGTTAGGAATGCATTACATTTTGTGATTTTGACAAGACTAAAATAATTTGTCTCTGAGAATTACTGATCTGGCTTCATATATTCATTTGTTTCTTTGAGACTGTTCTTCGTCCACCTGCAAAAGCCTCTAAATCCATTTCCGATATATATTTCTATGTTATTTCTGATTGGGCTGAGGCTGGAATTTTAACGATTTTGATGGATGTATAATATGTGTCAAAAGCATTCACTCAGTATTGTATCTCATTTTTGACTGAGATAGGTTTTAGCTGAACTTTTTTTTATCAGTGAACTCTTATTTCATGTATGCTTTATTGCTCTTTATTGCAGAGAAACACTCCCTGCATTACATTTACACGTGTTTATCCAAACCTGTCAATCTGCCAGGCATCTATGATTTCACTGTTGTGGGTCTGCTAGATGGCAGACAGATTGACTATTACAACAGCAAAGACCAGAGGATGATTTCCAAACAAAAGTGGATGAAAGAGAAAATGCCGGAGGATTACTTTGAAATGGGCACCCAGATGAGAAAAAGCAAAGAACAGTCGCTTAATGTGATTATCGAATTTTTGATGGAACCCATGAGACGCAATGAATCAGGTGACTAACTTTCTTGGAGTTTAGCCTACATACATGATCATTTCATTTATTAACATCTTACATTTTGATTTGTGTCTATTTCAGACCTTCATGTTCTTCAGATGAGATCTGGTTGTGAAGTTCAGCAGCAAGGGGGTAAAGTGATGTTTTCCAAAGGCATTAGAGAGTATGGTTATGATGGAAGGGACTTCTTGTCTTTTGACATTACAGTGTCTCGGTGGCTCACCCCAGTGTATGCAGCTCTACCATTGAAGAGACAATTGGACAATATGACGGAGCAAAACGAGTTCATCAAAACTTACTTGAAGTTAGAGTGTGTGGGCTGGCTCAACAAATTCAGAGAATATGCAGAGGAAGAGCTCAGAAACACCTGTGAGTAAATGTGTTTGTTGAGTATTTACAGGGTGACCATATTTTAGGTTTAAAAAAAAAATAAAAAAAAGGATGCAGGAGGGAGGGGGGAGTAGTTTTGCTATCAAAATTTCCATACCAAAACCTACATATTTTACAGATGTAAAAAAAAAAAAAAAAAAAAATGTAGAAAGACTTCAGTATATTTGGAACAAAAGTAACACAACAGTACAAACTAGATTTTTATTAAATATATGTGACTATGATCTTGTTAATATGTAACTGCAAGCATATCTCGTCCTTTATCTTTACAAAAAAATTATTAAATGACATTTTCATTTTAAATTTAAATTTCATCAAATGTTTCAAAGCTCGACTGTACAAACTTAAATAGTTTAAAATGCATTTATTCGATTTATTTTTATAAAACTTTTTTTTTAACTTAATGAACAATGTGAAAATTAAATTGACATAAAATAAATTCTCAAGATAATGTAACAGTAGGCCTATTCATGTTTCCTTCCAGCTGTTTGTATGCATAAATTCAAAATGTGCATAAAAACATCTGGAAACACTGCAAATTCATAGGTGGAGGTGGAAAAGCTAAGGTATGGCTAAAACCTAAATATGACTAGGTCATGAAACACTTGTTGTCACTGTAAGTGTTACTTTTGTCCCTGAAGGAACTCCTGACATTTAAGCCCAAATACGTTTTTAATACTGAAAAAACTCTAAAAGGCAAACTGTGGGATGTGTTCCAGCACTAAATAACCTGTAGATTGATCATTACTGTGACACTAAACCAGAAACACAACTGATTATAAAAAAACACCGCTTCCGTAATTTTACTTATACTCAAAAACCGCTTTCTGGGCCTAACTGCAGGAATCAATGATGAAATCACAGATATTTCTCAGCTCCATCAAGGGTTGCGTGCTGAAAGCACTGTCATAGTTTGGAAAACAAATGTAGTCAGGGCTCTGAGAAAATCGTTACTTTCGTCTCGCGTACTTTCGCTCCGTATTGGGCGAAAATTATATTCAATATTAGAATGTTTCTGGAAGCGGGATTAAGAAAACAGTCCTGCACAATGCTTTAATACAAAAAAATGCACATAATGAACGATGACTTATGAAAGCAAGTGCAAAATAAGGACATGTTCGGGGAAAAGAGGACGTATGGTCACCCTATTTAGTGGTTTCATACATAGGTGTCAGTTAATAAGCCTTCGCTGTCTCTGTGTTTTCAGCTCCTCCAGATGTTCATGTGTTTGCAAAACAGTATTTCAGGGACAAAACCAAGATGAAACTTGCCTGTATGGCCACCGGCTTCTACTCTAAAGATGTGATAATGACCATTAGGAAAAATCACACACCTGTCCCTGAGACTGAATCCACTGGAATCAGACCAAACCATGATGGGACCTTCCAGCTGATGAAGAGTGTGGAGATCAGCAAGGATGAAGAAGCTGATTGTTTTGTGTCCCACAGAACCTTCAAAGAACCGATCATCATCAAATGGGGTCATTAAAACAGTCACACAGAGATACCAAAACATCTGCTATTTCAGTCATAAGTTGTGAACCTCCAGCTCACCCCTTAAATAAGCACTTTCTACCTTTTCTGCAATTGCATAGATGGAAAACACCAGAACTTTCCACCAGAGGTTGTTGCAGGTGTTATTGGAGCAGTGATTGGAGGTGTGCTTTTGGTGGTAATTCTCTGTTTAGTGGTTTACATCTTAAAGACCAGAAAGAGAGTTAGTGGTGAGTAGTGACTGATTAATGATTACCCACACATTTACTTCTTTTTTATTTTGTGTTGCAATGGCTAGCTTTCTTTTGACGCATCCCCTTTTAGTAGATCTTCCGACACACACTTTGACATTTCAAATGGAGGAGACGCCGAGAGGACGATACACAGCTGGTGGATCAGATGACAGCACAGCTAACTACTGGGACGATGTTAACCAAGAGGTAATTAAGTTGGCTTGATCTGCTATTTAAACTTCATAGTATTCTTCTTCTGAGACTAAAATCTCAAGATCTTTAACTCTACAAACTCCAAACTCAGCCCATATCTTCAGAATGATCTGACAGATTGTGCTTCATCTTTTTCAACTGATCGGACTTATGATTTTTCTAAAAATTACAAATAAAACTGGGAAAAAATTCCATAAACTTGCAAACTTTGAATGTTCAAATGGGCCAAGACTGAACTGCAAAAAACGCTTTTCTAGCTTAGATTTTTTGTCTTGTTTCCAGCCAAAATATCTAAAAATTCTTAAATCAAGCAGGATTTTCTAGACAAGTACACGTTAATGTCTTGTTTTTAGAACAAAATAAGTCAAAATTAA
Source organism: Cirrhinus molitorella (assembly GCA_033026305.1). Classification (NCBI taxonomy): domain Eukaryota; kingdom Metazoa; phylum Chordata; class Actinopteri; order Cypriniformes; family Cyprinidae; genus Cirrhinus; species Cirrhinus molitorella. Next base: position 60,552,490 of record CM065117.1, read on the forward strand.
GTGAGGTTTTGCTTGAAACAAGCAAAATAATCTGCCAATGGGGTGAGCAAAATAATCTAGTCTTCTACTTGAAATTAGAGTATTTTGCTTACCCCATTGGCAGATTATTTTGCTTGTTTCAAGCAAAACCTTACTTAATTTTGACTTATTTTTCCTGAAAATAAGACAGTTTTTACTTGTCTAGAAAATCCTTCTTGATTTAAGAATGTTTAGATATTTTGGCTGGAAACAAGACAAAAAATCTAAGCTAGAAAAGCATTTTTTTGCAGTGTGTTCAAACACCAACACCCAGAATCCCTTGAGATTCAATCAAGCTTTACTTCTATCTACTATATTTCTAATCCATTTAAACTCATCTCACTAGCCAAGCCTAGCCTAGCAACTAGAATCATGCTAGTACCCTGCTAATAGTGTTAAAAACATATTATCAACATGCTAGTAGCATGCTAATCATGCTAGCAGCATGCCAGTAACTGGCTAACCATGCTAGAAATGTGCTAGCAACATGCTAGTAGCTTGCTAATCATCTTAACACATGCAAATCGTGCTAGTAACATGCTAGTAACTGGCTAATCATGCTAAAAACGTATTAGCAACTTGTTAATCATGTTAGAAAATGTTAACAACTTGCTGCTAATATGCTAACCATGCTAGAAATGTGCTAGGAACATGCTAGTAGCTTGTTAATCATGCTAAAAACATGCAAATCATGCTAGCAGCATGCCAGTAACTGGCTAACCATGCTAGAAATGTGATAGGAACATGCTAGTAGCTTGCTAGTCATGCTACAAACATGCAAATGCTAGTAACTGGCTAAACATGCTAGAGACATATTAGCAACTTGCTAATCGTGCTAGAGACATGTTAACAACTTGTTACTAACATAATAACCATGTTAGAAATATGCTAGCAACATGGTAGTAGCTTGCTAATCATGCTAAAACATGCAAATCATGCTAACAACATGCTAGTAACTGGCTAATCATGCTAGAAACATATTAGCAACTTGTTAATCATGCTAAAAACTTACTAACAACTTGCTACTAACAGGCTAACCATGTTAGAAATGTGCTAGCAACATGCTAGTAGCTTGCTAATCATCTTAACACATGCAAATCGTGCTAGTAACATGCTAGTAACTGGCTAATCATGTTAAAAACGTATTAGCAACTTGTTAATCATGCTAGAAAATGTTAACAACTTGCTGCTAACATGCTAACCATGCTAGAAATGTGCTAGGAACATGCTAGTAGCTTGTTAATCATGCTAAAAACATGCAAATCATGCTAGCAGCATGCCAGTAACTGGCTAACCGTGCTAGAAATGTGATAGGAACATGCTAGTAGCTTGCTAGTCATGCTACAAACATGCAAATGCTAGTAACTGGCTAATCATGCTAGAGACATGTTAACAACTTGTTACTAACATACTAACCATGTTAGAAATATGCTAGCAACATGGTAGTAGCTTGCTAATCATGCTAAAACATGCAAATCATGCTAGCAACATCCTAGTAACTGGCTAATCATGCTAGAAATATATCAGCAACTTGTTAATCATGTTAGTAACATGTTAATCACGCTAGCAACATGCATAACAGCTTGCTACTCATGCTAACAACTTTTTAATCATGCAAATAACATTCTATTTATGTGCATATCTATATCTATCTATGAAACATTAAGCTTTTAAAACTACTTTAACCTTTAAACTATTTTACACTGAAACTTTTACAAATGTTTAAAAAAATATATATATATCTTTCTGGTCAGGCTTTCTCTCAGGTATTGTCTTGACAAACTTTTAAATTTGAAATGGACCATCAGTGCAGTGTAGCATGGTAGAAGAAAAAGAAAAAACATTCATTTTAAGACTGGGATGTCTGCTGTTTCACTAAAGCTAATTTAACCATTTGGGGTTTAGGACAGCAACATAGTCTTTTTATGGGGACTATAAGTTTAGTAGTGATAGTCAGACTGATGCATTATAGATGAACTGCAGAGGTTTGAAAGGTTTTAGGTGTACTCTTCACTTGGTAATATCAGTCGTTGCAATATGCATTAATTAAATAAATGAACTGCTTATATCTGTGTTTCAGTATGAGGACTCCAGAAACAGACTGGCAGCTCACTCAATGGAGGCATGACCCCTGATACAATGAAAGAGGAAGATTGATAACACCAATATTGAAACTCCTGACAGTCACTGTATTTCAAATGTGTGAGTGTCTGATGGTCTTTATGCCAGATACACAAAGGAAAATGTTTTAAAACAAGAAGAATTTTTCCAGACTGCTTTGGCGGTTTCTACCATTGCTTTTTAACATTACCAAACGAAATGTCAAACCCACAACGAGGTAAGCTTTGAATGTGTTGTAGGAGCTAAATCTAATACATTAAGCTACTGAGTTGTTTGATCCCCGATTAATTAGGTTGATGTGTTTTATAAATCTGATGTTACGTTGTTAATTTCCTTGTTGCATCTCTCCATAATAAACCACAACATCAGTCTTCTGTTTCATAACCATTTATTGGCTCTTCAATCCATTAAAGTGCATATTGTGCATTAATTTTCAATACATTCATTAAAGGGAAGTTTCACATTGTCCATCAGTTTTGCGGTCAAGAACATTTGCCCTTCTAGGTCAAATGCCTACCTACCTCAAATGCTACCTATTTGCTTAAATCAGTGTAAAGTTAACAGTGCCATTCACCTTTTTCTCCTCTTATTTCTATTGACTTAATAAAACAGATAAAATGTTCTTAATAAAAGCCACCATTCTTAAATTAATAGTTCACTCAAAATAAAAATTACCCCATAATTTACTCACCCTCAAGCTATCAAGCTATATGACTTTCTTCTTCCAGATGAACACAGTCTGAGTTGTTTTAAAATGTATCCTGGCTCTTGCAAGCTTTATAATGGCAGTGGATAGTAGCTGAAATGTTGAATCTACAAAATTTTGGCTACTATCCACCACCATTATAAAGCTTGGAAGAGCCAGGACAAATTTTAAAACAACTCTCACTGTGTTCATCTGCAAGAAGAAAGTCATATACACCTAGGATGGCTTGAAGTTGAGGGTGAGTAATTATAGACTAACTTTCATTTTTCAGTGAACAATTCCTTTAATAATAGGAGAGACTGGGGAGTGATGGGGTTAGTTGTAAAATGGTCAATTTGACAAGTCAGAAAAGTGCTGTGGTAATGCCATCAATATCATACACTCCATTCACATTTTTACTGTTACAGAAGCAGTGGCATGAGAATGTGAGCAACATTGTAGATTTAATAACCAAAAAACTCATTTTCAAGAGAGAAAGTATTTTTTTATTAAGATTATTTTTTGCCTAGCAATCATTGTGCTGTAGATGCAGTTATTAGCGGTTTCTCTAATTTAATCCGATACTTTGCATTTATGCTAACTTAAAACCCACATGCTAAAACAGTTATGTATGTACAGCTATGTTATGGATGTCTGAGGTGGAGATTCTTTAAAAATGGTTACAGAAAACTCCTTATGATGCTTCCAATGAGTCCATTTATCCAATTACATCCTCTATTGAGTCATGTCACGTGGGGTTTTTGTTGCACATGAAAGGATGTGTTTCCTTCATAGTTTATGCGCATATCTTCTTTTTGGATTAAAAAAAAAAAAAAAAAAAAACACTATCTCCCTCAAACACATTTTTTAGATTTGACTTCTTTCATTTTTCTCTTAATCCTCACTCATGAAAACTGTTGGTGATGTTCAAATACCATGCGAGTCTATTATTTATTCATCATTTATTTGTGCAGATCGGCTATTTCAAATGAAAACAAATCCGCGGACCTTATAGACGCACGAACTTTACGAAGTAGCCTAATATTCCCCTATTATTTTCCTCCTCTCGCCGCTTCTCACTCCAGTCCAGCGGGTGGCGCTAAAACACATTCGTTAGTTTGACAAACGAAATACAACCTCAGAGGAAGAAGATCAGCTTCAACGCGCTCTCTGTTTTGCCCTGAAACAATACGGTTTTTGAATAATTTGTAATATTCTCGTACAAGTTTTCAAGCAAGCAAAAATATCTGGATTAGAGTCAGCTGAACTGAGATCTGCTGCTGTGAAGATGATGTTGGTTAAAGAGGAGAATGAAGAGCACACGAGTGAAACAGAAACCTGGAATATAAAACATGAGGAACCAGAACCCTACATAATAAAACACAAGGAACAAGGAGGTTGGTGTTTATACTTCATTCATCTTTAATAACTGTTTATGGTACACCCACAGATCCTTTATGTAAAATAAAACCTTAACTGTCATTGAAATGGCATTAAATTCGTGTTTTAAAGTTCACAGGGAAATGTTAGACTGTATCAGAAATCACCCCCATACCCTCATTCACTATTCTCTATATTAGTCCACTCATTCAGTTCACTTGAAGGAATGAATGAAAACGAGTGAGTGAATTTGGACACTGAGTGCACCGGAAAGGACTACTTTTGCATAGTTTGCTTGCTGTTTAATAATCATTTGAAACGGGCAATTCCACTATAAGTATTTATCTTAAACTTATGAACGAAAATTAAGAATAAACCCTATTTGAACAATTTGATATTCAATTTTCAATGAACTTGTACCTGTGTTGTATTACGCTGAGGATGAGTGCGTTGTAAAATGAATGTATGAATGATTCTGCTACAAGGGCCGTCTTCTGGAGAAACGCGAGAATTCATTTGGCGCGTGACTCATGCGTTAAGTGTACATCGGTTGTACACTGGTTTTTGCGGTGCATTGTGGGATATAATGAGTGCACTCGAGAATGTCCACTATGCTGTTGCACGAACCAACTTCTCTGCATCAGAAACAGGTAACATGTCTGGTGGCTTGGCAATATTTCTAAGATGGAAGAATGCTGTTTTTGTAACATGGGAAATATGATTTTCACAAGACAACTGCTGTCTAATATAACAACCAAACTTTTGAGTGTAGAGGAAGTAACAGTTCATCCATCTAGTTGCAAATTGTAATCCAAAAGATTATGTGTATTATTATTATTTTTTTTTTGGTTCAATAAGTAATATCTCCCTCTTATCTGAATTTAATATGAGAACATGATTGGTCATCCAATCTTTTAAACACACTTTGTTAATAGTTAACACTGTTAACGGTTTCATCTGGTCTTGTTGAGATATATAGTTGAGTATCATCAGCCTAACAATGGAAACTAATTCCATATTTCCTAATAATATTGCCAAGGGGCAACATGTATATTGAGAATAGCAGAAGCCCTAGGACAGATCCTTGTGGCACTCCATACTTTACTGGTGATAATTGAGATGACTCCAGGTTTAAATAGACAAAGTGGTAGCAATTGGACAAGTAGGGTCTAAAACATCTTAAAGCCTGCCCTAAAGTATGAAATAACATGTGTGCCCTAAAGTTTGATTTCAGAGTATTACATGTTCAGCCTATAGATGAGTAATGTTTCTTTACAAAATTGCATTGTCATCTACTGTCCTGTCACCATAATGCAGTGTTTTAGTCCTTTTTATTGATCTGTGTGAAATTGGACAGTTTTCACATAATTTTCGTCTGTACACGAATATATTATCATTTTCATTTTTCAAACGTCCCAATTGATTTTCATCTTTATGATTTTATTTTTTAGGTCTGATGAAAATGAAAGAAGAAAGGCCAGATCTGAATGAAGTGGAGGAGAAATATCAGGTTCAGAAAGATCATGATGTCAATGGAGAAAAATCAGCGAGTTGCAGCAGTCAAAACACACAAGTCAAAAAGCCTTTCAGCTGCTCTCAGTGTGGAAACAGTTTTAATCATAAATCAAACCTTAACATGCACATGTTAATTCACACTGGGAAAAAGCCTTTCAGCTGCTCTCAGTGTGGAAAGTCTTTCACACGTAAAGCAGACGTTAAGAAGCACATGTTAATTCATACTGGGGAAAAGCCGTTCAGCTGCTCTCAGTGTGAAAAGAGTTTCATACGTAAAGATAACCTTAAGACTCACATGTTGATTCATGCGGGAATAAAGCCTTTCAGCTGCTCTCAGTGTGGAAAGGCTTTCACGGATAAATCACAACTTAGGACTCACATGTTAATTCATACTGAGAAAAAGCCTTTCATCTGCCCTCAGTGTGGAAAAAGTTGTACACAGAAAGGACAACTTAACATTAATTTGCTAACTCACACTTCAGAAAAGCCTTTCAGCTGCTCTGAGTGTGGAAAGGGTTTCATATGTAAAGGAAACCTTAATACTCACATGGCAGTTCATACTGGAATAAAACCCTTCCTTTGCTCTCAATGTGGAAAGACTTTTAAAGACCAATCAAACCTCAGGACTCACATGTTAATTCATAATGGGATAAAGTCTTTCAGCTGCTCTCAATGTGGACATTCTTTTACGCAGAAAGCATCCCTTACTAAGCACATGTTAATTCACACTGGGGAAAAGCCTTTCAGCTGCTCTCAGTGTGGAAAGACTTTCACAAGTAAAGCAAACCTTAAGAACCACATGTTAATTCATACTGAGTTAAAGCCTTTCAGCTGCTCCCAATGTGGTATGACTTTTACACTGAAAGCAACCTATATGAAGCATATGCTAATTCACACTGAGAAAAAGCCTTTCATCTGCCCTCAGTGTGGAAAAAGTTGTACACAGAAAGGACAACTTAACATTCATTTGCTAACTCACACTTCAGAAAAGCCTTTCAGCTGCTCTGAGTGTGGAAAGGGTTTCATATGTAAAGGAAATCTTAATACTCACATGGCAGTTCATACTGGAATAAAACCCTTCCTTTGCTCTCAATGTGGAAAGACTTTTAAAGACAAATCAAACCTCAGGACTCACATGTTAATTCATAATGGGATAAAGACTTTCAGCTGCTCTCAATGTGGAAAGACTTTTACAGATAAATCAAACCTTAGGACTCACATGTTAATTCATACTGGGGAAAAGCCTTTTGTCTGCTCTCAGTGTGGAAAGAGTTTCACACTTAAAGGGAACCTTAAGACTCACATGTTGACTCATTCTGGAATAAAGCCTTTTGCCTGCTCTCAATGTGGTAAGACTTTTACACTGAAAGCAACCTATATGAAGCATATGCTAATTCACACTGAGAAAAAGCCTTTTAGCTGCTCTTAGTGTGGAAAGACTTTTACACAGAATGGAAACTGCAAGGCTTATTTGCCAACTCACATTTAATGAAGCCCTTTCACCTGCTCTCTCTCTCTCTCTCTCTCTCGCTCTCTCTCTGTCATATGCCACATTTGTTTTTTGTAAAAAACACATGTTCTGGAATTTGTTATACTAGTCCTAGGTTTTATACCCGATTGCCACCAAACTCAGTCAACATTATTAGAGACACTGGGGATGCAAAATTGTGAGTGGATTACCTGGATCTGAAAAGTGTGGTCTTCAGGAATGAGTGAAGATTCTGCCATCATCCTCCGTAATCTTCTACATAAACTTTTTTTTTTCTTGTTGAATCTTGTTCTTGTTAAATTTATCTCGTTTCATCCCTGAGAATTATAAATAAAACAACAAATGTATCAAAGATATTTTATCCATTTCTGTGTGTATAATTTCATACTATGAGGTATGCAAACCCATTATAATTGTTTTCTGTTTTTTTGTCATTATGATTGCTAAAGATGCTACCATCTTATAAGATCTGCAGTAATAATAATAAAAAGAAAATAAGAGCAACAGGTGCACAAACAGCTCAAAGACCTCAATAACACAACCCTACCTAGTATGGTTTATCTTCATTTCTACACAAAGGAGACATCAGGCAGCTGCTGGAAGATCTTGGGCCCTATTTTAACGATCTAAACGCAAAGTGTTGAAGCTCAGGGCCTGTCCAGGTCCACTTTTGCTAATTTAACGATGGGAAAACGGTCCGAAATGGGTTGTCCCTATTCCCTTAATAAGTAAGGGGTGTTTTTTTGGGCGTAACGTGCAATAAACCAATCAGAGTCTCATCTCGCATTCGCTTTAAGAGCGAGTTGCGCTCATGCCATGGCTGATCGCTATTTACATGTACAAGACATGTACAGGTACTCCATTTGGCTGAACTATTTGAAAATACGTAACATTATAAAATAAAATCTACCAGTGCACTCTTTAAATAACAAAATATTGCGCCATTAACTTTAGACGCAGTCTATTTTCAGTTCCTCAAAATAGCAATTACGCGCCAAAAATAATGCGCCCGAACACACCTCTTTTTTAGACCAGCACGCCCATGGGCGCACAAACGGGTGCAAATGCATTTGCTAATTAAACGACGCGGTGCTGGACGGGAAAATGCAAACTGCGTCAGACTTAAACTAGCAAACACACTTGCCCCAGCAAACACAGTACGTTGTGACTCTTACATTTGAAACGATTTTTATAACGTTATCTTTATAGTTATAGTTATCGCTTGTTATGCAATAAAGCAAATAACTATCTAAAACCAAACTTATTTAACAAAAAAAAAAAAAAAAAAACACAAGTTTATATCTCCTAATTTGGGCTTTATATCTCGATTTAACAAAACTAGTGAGTTTGTTAATTCATAGGAAATAAAAGCCAGAAGTATAAACTCTGAACCGAGAGGAAAAGAGAGAATGACGAGTTGTTTTTCCTTATTAGAGTTGTGAGATATAATTTTGGAATTGCGAAAATAAAGTGATTTTGAAATATAAAATATTGTAAAATAACGTTTTGAAAATGACACATAATCAATATAATCTATAATCTTTTTAAATCTAAGTATTTTGTGCCGTATCTGTGTAATTCTCTAGCTGTAAGGCTTTTTGCAACAATGCTGCGTGCGCATCCTGAATGTTTACAAACTGATCACAGTGAGAGTGTTGTACTGTGAGTGTGTCTCCTCTTTTCCTTCTGCTTTGTTTGCTTTTTGGCGTCTAGCGTATCTTCTGTTTCATTTATATGCTTTTTGTTTGAATAGTGCTAGAGTGATTTAATTATGTGTTCGGTGCAGAAAGGAGAGTTTTACTCCAGAAATGCCTTTCAACCGGACAAACGATCATTCTGTGTTTAATGTTTCTCCGTTCATAAAAGATGAGTTGTGCAGACATGGACAAATAGTTTCACAAATGGGGAAGATGTTCTGCTAGGCTGTAAATGATGGAGATAATATAATGCAGATTTCCACAACTCATGTGCACAAGACTGAAAGCATACATTAAATCTGCATGCGCTAGAGAAGCTCTGTACAGATATGTTTTTAACTAATAATTTGAAGATAAGTGTACGTCTTTGATGGAAAGTTTCAGAGATGTGTAATTTCTAAACATAATTATGCAATAGTCTACTTTGTCTTATTATATCAGGGATACATTTTATGTTCTCTCACTGTATGTCCTTTAAGTTTTCAGGTTTTTTTAAGAATTTACTGACAGATTTACTGCTTTTACTTTTGTTTCAGAGCAGATTGAAGACAATGAGGAGAAAGATCATGTCAGAAGTGGAGAAAAACCCAAACAGAAAGATTTGAAGAAAAGAAGACCCAAGAAACCTTTCATCTGCACTCTGTGTGGAAAGAGTTTTGCACACAAACACTATCTTGATATTCACATGAGAATTCACACTGGAGAGAATCCGTATGCATGTGATCAGTGCGATAAAACATTTTTGAGAGCTTCACACCTGAAAGATCACCTGAGAGTTCATACAATGGAGAAGCCACATTCATGTGATTTGTGTGGAAAGAGTTTTTCACATCTAGAAAGTTTGAAAGATCATCAGAAACTACACACAGATGTGAGAGAGCACAAGTGCTTTGAGTGTGAGAAGGCTTTTATCACTGCAATGCTTTTAAAACTGCACCAGATGATCCACACTGGAGAAAAACCTCACGTGTTCACACTGCGACAAGAGATTCATCTATTCATCACATCTGAAAAGACATGAGAGGATCCACACTGGAGAGAAACCGTACGCATGTGATCAATGCGGGAAGAGTTTCTCAGTAAAAGGATCCCTTGTGTCACACATGAGAGTTCATACTGGAGAGAAACCGTTCACTTGTGATCAGTGCGAGAAAAGCTTTGCACACTCATCAGACTTTAAGAATCACATGAACGTCCACACTAGAGAGAAACTGTTCACATGCGATCAATGCAGCAGAACATTTTTAAGAGTTCATGAGCGTTCATGCAAAGGAGAAGCCACATTCATGTCATTTGTGTGGAAAGAGTTTTTCACATCTAGACGGTTTGAAAGATCATCAGAAAAGGCATGCTGCTGTGAGAGAGCACATGTGCTTTGAGTGTGAAAAGACTTTTACTACAGCATACTGTTTAAAACAGCATGAGAGGATCCACACTGGAGAAAAACCTTACAAGTGTTCACACTGCAACAAGAGATTCAGTCAATCAGGACATCTGAGAAAACATGAGATGATTCACTCTGGAGAAAAACCTTACAAGTGTTCAATCTGTGCCAAAAGATTCACTCAGTCATCAAGTCTGAAAACACATGGGATTATTCACTTTGGAGAGAAACCGTATCACTGCACTGAATGTGGGAAGTGTTTCAATCAATCATCTTCATTACGCAGACATACAAAAAAATATCACAGTGAGTAGATGATCATCAGATCTGATGCTGCGTCCTTATCAAATGTGACACAATAATGAATCAAACAATAAAATATCTTCTGGATCTGGATCATTACAAGGGACACGACAAAGAAACATTATCTAAAGATTTGCAGTTAATAAAGTTGATCTTCAAAACCAGCAGATTCAACTGAGATTCAGCTCAAAGATGGAGTTCCTCCCCAAAGAACAATGTCCAAAAGTTAAATTCTTGTCTATCATTTTTCTTCATGATTTACATGATATCATTGTTCTTTCTTATGGGATTCGTATTATGTTCAGTGTGCTTAATAAGCAGGATTGATAGAATAGTAACACCATTAAAACCTTACTGATCCGTGATCAGTAGAGAGAGATCCAGCTCATGTCTGCATTTTCTTTGAGCAATTATTGATTAATTGTTGTTTGTTTTTTAACACATTATCTTTACTTTTTATTTTTTTTTAACAACTTTTATTGTCTACTGATTGTATTTGAATCAGGAAAAATAATTTTAATTTTAATGTTTAAAAGCTATTAGGAATTATAACTGCATTTTGGGTTCCAAATAAAGCTTTGATTTGCATAATAAAGTATATTTGTTTTTCTACATTAGCACCCTTTTTTCTTCTAGCAGTGGGCAGATTAATCTTAATATTGATGTTACCTATACAAATGTTGGTAATGGTAACAGAAATGGAGCGCAGCGTTAGTTCTGGCAGGTCACGTTAATCAAGCTTGCATCAGCTGACGCTCAGCTGATCCACGTCTACCTATAGGATGCGACATCAATCATTAATTCCCTATATAAGGTCTATTCAGTCATTATTCAGCAGCTATCACTTTGCGCAGGAGCTAATCACCCCCCTCCATCCCCAACTCCTCCTCTCATCCAGTAAGGACTCGGCATTGGATATTTCTTTGTTAAGTCAGACCACAGGATTGTTATTACATAAAATAATCACTTGCGACATTAATGATATCTGCTACTTTAATCATTAATGTTGGTTCTGTTCTGTTTGTCTGAAGTGGAGCTGTATCTGCACAGTAGTGAGTGAAGTAGTGCCGTGTCTGCGCAGTAGTGAGCGAAGTAGAGCCGTGTCTGCGCAGTAGTGAGCGAAGTAGAGCTGTGTCTGTTAAATAGTCACTCAGGCAACACTGCATTAGTCGCTGAAAGGTGACTGGAGTATTGCAAAGCCCAAACGGCATATGCTGCAATTCGTATAGCCCAAGGGGTGTAGCAAAAGCTGTTTTAGGACGACCTTCAGGATGAACACCCACCTGCTAATAGCCACTTGACAGGTCCATGGTGCTGAAAAACTCAGCCCGTTTCAAGGTGGTCAACTTTAAAATCCAACACTGCATAGTCAACATAAGGCCATTTGTAGCTCTTAAAGTTAAAACAGGGGTCTGATCAAACTGGTACTGTGGAAACTCTTCTTTAAACACACTTTCCTGCATCAAAGTGACTTGAGAGCCAGCGTCTAAAAGTCCTGTGCACTCGATATCCTGCATCATGACACTTGCTGTTGGACAGCTACCAATAAATGGAGACATGGTCTTTAAATTCTCTACTTCGCTCACTACTGCGCAGACATGACTCGACTTCGCTCACTACTGTGCAGAGATTTTTGCATCAGGCATCCAATATGCATTAAAAAATAAACAGCTGTGCTCTAACTGAAAGCTTATTTGACTGTGTTTGTCAGTGTTAGATGATGGACATCAGTGTGAATGTGACGTGTGCAGAGATTCAGATCACAGATGGGTTTGAGTTGAGAGTTCCTGCTGACAGATTCACTCACTTCATCAGTCTGACTGTGAACCGCTTTGGTTCTCACAGGTCAGAGAGTCTGTTTCTGTCCTCAAACTATATTTGAGAAAGCCAATTTACTGAAATGCTAGATCTTTAACTCTACAAACTCCAGACTCAGACCTTCAGACTGATCTGATCTGAGCTGCTATATGTGACCCTGGACCATGAAAACCAGTCATAAGTGTCAATTTTTTAAAATTGAGATTTATATATCATCTGAAAGTTGAATAAATAAGCTTTCCATTGATGTATGGTTTGTTAGGATCAATATTTGGCCAAGATACAACTATTTGAAATCTGGAATCTGAGGGTGCAAAAAAATAAAAAATATTGAGAAAATTGCCTTTAAAGTTGTCCAAATTAAGTTTATAGCAATGCATATTACTGATCAAAAATTAAGATTTGATACATTTTTGGTATGAAATTAACAAAATATCTTAATGGAACATGATTTTTACATAATATCCTAATGATTTTTGGCATACATTTTTTTTTTGATAATTTTGACCCATACAATGTATTTTTGGCTATTGCTACAAATATACTCCAGCGACTTTAGACTGCTTTTGTGCTCCAGGGTCACATTTCTTTACTAACTGATAGGACTAACGATTTTCCTAAAAATATGCTAGTAACAATATGCTAACCGTGCTAAAGTCTTGTTAGCAACATGCTAGTGACATGCTAATCATGCTAAAGTCATACTAGCAACATTCTAACGGTATGCTAGTCATGTTAGAAATGTGCTAACAACATGCTAGCAACTTGCTAATCATGCTAGCAATATGTTATTAACATGCTAATCATGCTAAAGTCTTGTTAGCGACATGCTGGTGACATGCTAGAAACTTGCTAATGACATGCTAGTCATGTTAGAAACTTTGCTAATCATGCTAACAACTTGCTAGTCATTCTAGAAACATTCTAACAACATGCTAGCAACTTGCATATCATGTTAACAACTTGCTAGTAACATGCTAATCATGCTAAAGTCATACTAGCAACATTCTAACGATATGCTAGTCATGTTAGAAATGTCCTAACAACATGCTAGCAACTTGCTAATCATGCTAGCAATATGCTATTAACATGCTAATCATGCTAAAGTCTTGTTAGCAACATGCTAGTGACATGCTAGTTATGCTAGAAACGTGCTAACAACATTTATCATACATTAAGCTTTTAAAACTACTTTAAACTTTAAAAAATCTACTTTTTAAAACTTACTAAACATTTAAACTCTTTAACATTTTTAAACTTTCTGGTCCGGCTTTCTCAAGCCAAATTAAAGTTTGTCTTGACAAACTTTTTTATCTAGTTCACAATTAATCTCCTAATGCTGCTTTATTTGATCAGGACAATCGTCTGCTAGCAGATCCAGCGACTCAGAAACTGATGGATCCTGTTATTTCTGTCTCATCTGATCGTCTGCTTACGTCTCGCTGTGTGGATGAACTTCGTCACCAGATCCACTGCGATACTTCAGCAGTAAATGATTCCTCTCTCAACATTTAATCCTTCATTAGCACTATTAATGCTGCTCTAATGACTCTTTCTTCATCACAGTTCACACTGGACACCATCTTCAGAGGTCAGACAATCACTTTAGTAAAACTCTGTTGAAGTGAATCTTGAAGTGAATCATGATGACTGTGAATGTGTTTTCAGTGAGAAATGAAACTGCAGCGACTTCAGGTGAGTTTCAGACATTATTCACCAATAAAATCTGATTCACACTCACTTTTCAAGTTTATTTGTATAGCGCTTTTCACGAAACAAATCGTTTTCTGTCATATTGACTCATATTTGTGAACTTTGTGTTTTTAAAAATATTCTGAATGAAGTAACTCCAAGGTAAACCTTTAGCTATCTAATATTGATCATTTTATTGATCAGCTGTTTATTCAGTCTAATTTATTGTCTCTCACACGTGTAGATCAGCTGTGGTGGATTTGTCCTGATCTTCATTTTTCTTCTGGTTTTGATCTGTTTCTTGCTTTCTTCAGGTGAGCCAAGGCTGATTTCTCCTAACATGATTCATCTGTCATTATATCTTATACTGTAGTTCACAAGAGCTCATGTCATCGCAGTCACATTTTCATTCATCTCATCTTCAACTGATTCTTTTATTAATTTGATATCTCAACTTTAAAATCTCTCTGAGTAAACAAGCAATATGCGATATCAAGTGTCCATCTGTTTTCAGATGTTTTCAGTTTATCCATCAGCGCAAAGCTCCAGACAACAGATGAGTGAATCAAACTGATTACTGAACTGATGTCCTGAATCACATGATCATTTAAGAGCTGAATCAGATTTCTGTGCCTGCTGTTTTGTAACTGTGTGTTTCACGCAGGGATCTGGTTGATGTTCGGATCTGATCGTAAAATAATCGGTTCAATGAATCAGTTCAGTGCCCAGAGGATTTCTGCTCAAATGATCATTTTAATATCTGCTCAAAAGAAATAAGCGATGCCTTGTTGTTGTTTTTTCTTCACTCTGTTCCTCTCTGAAGCTGCAGCTGATCTGCTGAGACTTTCATGACCTTCAGGAAGCAGTTCAAGACTCTTTTTCTGCAAGTGCTTCACTGACCCAAAGTCTTAAGCCTTTCTGCTATTGTAAGTATCTGTGTTTTCGTTTTGACATGTGTTCATTGTTTATCTATAGCAGGGGTGCCCAAACTCAGTCCTGGAGGGCCGGTGTCCTGCGCAGTTTAGCTCCAACTTGCCTCAACACACCTGCCTGGAGGTTTTAGCATGCCTGTTAAGACCTTGATTAGCTGGTTCAGGTGTGTTTAATTAGGGTTGGAGCTCAAATCTGCAGGATACCGGCCCTCCAGGACTGAGTTTGGGCACCCCTGATCTATATTATTTGCCATCATGTGTAGGAAGATCGTAGTTGATAGTGATCCTTGACTAGGCCCCATGGTTCAGCATTCATGTGATCAGAGGATTAATTGCAAAATGTAATAGATAATAGATTGAAAGTTTATAATTTGTATGCGTTTACAAACTCAATCGTTCTAAAGCAGTGCAAAAAGAGCTTTGACAAAGATTAACCTGTTGATTAATACAGTGAACACACTCAGAAGAATGAATAGGAAGAAACTGAATAGGAGTTTCAACATCTGGAAAAGTGGATGGAAAATGAGGAGATCCAGGCAGCATTGGTAAAAAAACCTCTCCAAAACAACATTTCCTCACAAAAGCTCTCATCTCTGACAAAGTCAATCAATTATTTTTACTATATTGACTTTAATGTATGACTGAACAATGGCCTGTTACATACAGAGAGCATGGCAGGGCTTGACATTAAGCTTTGACATGTGCTTGTCCTTCAGGCAAGTAAATTAGTAGTTCACTTGTCAGAGTAAAAAATGACTTGTTCGGGGCAAAAAAAAAAAGCCTTCATTCCAGTCTCATCACTATTCTATGAGGTCTTATTTTAATCAGCATATTTGTGATATTTGCCTTAAACTTTAACCTCATTTAAACTTTTTTCTCATGAAGGCCAATATTTCCCTAACCTTACTAAATGTATGTGTCATCATTTAGGTCAAATTCTTAAATTTTATCAATGCATTTAGTTAAAATAATTAGACTCTGTATCGCTGTTACAATTCATATTAAATCAGTATCAGCCAACTCCACTTTCCACTGCAGATGAAAACAAATAAAGTGCATTTTAAATGTATTAACCAAGACTGTTTAATGAAGATAAGAGGTCTCAAAAAATGCATTTACACAGTAAAATTGCAAATGCATAATGTTATAAGATTTACTGAGATAAAGTTTTACTTTTTTAACAGACAAATCTGAAATGTTAGTAAAATGCAATAATTTCCTATACGGGGAGGCTTCAGACCTGGAGCAAGGCAGATCTACGGCACAAGACAGTTTTACAGCCCAGGCAGTTTTCCGCCCCTGTTGTTCCTGATGCATCCAGTAGGGGGAGGATGATATATAACATCACTCAAATCAATGAAACTTACACACACACACATAGATGATGGCTATTTTTTTAATATTTTTTAATTAATAAAGAGATTTTTTTATGATCCAAAGAGACTTCAGATTACAAATGAAGACAATGATTAGCAGTTTTTCTTATTAATAATAAAAAAAAAACAATAGAAAAAGAATAGAGCAAGCTATTGTGAGTTTTTTTTTTTTTTTTGCTTTTACGTAATTGTATAATAAATGGAAAAAAAAAACAGAATATAGAAAAAGAATAGAGCAAGCGATTTTGATTTTTTTTTGTTTTGTTTTTTTTTTGCTTTTAGGTAATTGTATAATAAATAGAAAAAAAATAATAGATAAAAATAATAGATAAGCTAGGTTTTTTGTTTCTAGAAACATAAAATAGAAACAGAATAGAGTGTGCTAGAGGATATTTAAAAAAAAAAAGTAATAATAATAATTTAAATAGAATAGAGTGCTATGATTAGAGAGACAAATAAAGATGGAAGAGGTGTGTTTTAGCCATTTTTTTTTTTTTTTAGCCAATGCAGAGTGATACGCATAATCACTAACGGTCAATATGATTCGAAGAATATATATATATATATATATATATATATATATATATATGTATATATATATATATATATATGTATATGTATATATGTATATATATATATATATATATATATATATATATATATATATATGTATATATATATATATATATATATATATATGTATATATATATATATATATATATATATATTATTAGTTAGTTGTATACATAATATTTATTAAAGCATTTATTTAAAGCACGTATCGCGAATCATTTGATTCATATAAATTATAATGATGTCTCTTTTGAATTTAAAGAAATTAATTAGCTAATTGCTTATAATTTATACTTATTAGACGGTTGCTGAACAACAATAACTTTAATGATATGTAACATACGTGTTGCTTCTAGATTTTGACTGGTTTTTAATTCAGTTCTAATGGCTGTAATGACATTATAGTGACTTCAGGAAATGCAGCATGGCTGATAAATATTGTCCTAATAAAAACTGTCACATGCCAGAAAAATAAATAACTGATATAAATGTTTTGACATATAGAATATTTGATATATGTCATTTGAAATGTCATTTTAACTGTCTATCTGACGTCTTTTTCTACAAGAAACAGCCGATATACTGAAAGCAAAAGTAATTTCTACTGCAATAAGAAAATGGTTTGTTTTTTTTCCAGTAGTAAAGCTCAACTCGTGGATCATTTTCTGTTCCTCTGATGGCAGCGTAAGTCACTGAATCATTATGATCCTGAAACAACAGCACAGAATTTCTCCATCAATGCCATTATTATTATTATTATTATTATTATTATTATTATTATTATTATTGGTGATGAGCTTCATTTATCTGAGACTGAGATGCAGAGCTCCATTTGAGCAGCATATAGATGAGAGAAGCTGCTGTGATTTTCTCTGAATAGGATGGACAGCAGTCACTAATGAAGAACAAGGGAATGAGCTTCTATCTACTCACAGTGAGTGATTTTACTGGCTTTTTACCAGGAAGACCAGATTTCAGAATAAGTCACATCATCTGTCTGCTCCTAAACATCAATGAAATCAAGTTTAATCCACAGATCAGACATGTCTCTCACTGTAATATGTTCAATAACACAACAGTTTTCAGTAAATCACATTCTAGAACAGACAGTGAACTGAATGCTGAATGCTTTAGTTGACTCACATTGTCTCTTGCAGCAGCAGGAATGGACATGTTGATTGTTTCATACGTCCCTTTATCTTCATTCTCATCTTTGACCTTCGGACAACAAACCGTTAAAACTGAACTCACTGACGATCCATCAGTCCCTCTTTTATTACCTGTAAAAACATGCCTCATGTAAATATGAGTATTTATGATAAAACACACTTTCAAAACACTGGATGCTAATAATGCTAATGACATTCAGATTTCAAAACCAAACTTCAAATGAATTCTAGAAACAAATGTTGTTTGACTTGATAACTCTCTGAAACTGATACATACAATCTAAACTCAATGTGTTTGTTTGCTCTTCATTAAAGAGAGATCTGAAACTCACCAGCTCTTTTTCTCCAGATCAGACAGAAAACAGCAAGAAGGAAAACAGCAAATGCAGTGACAGAAACAGAAATCACTAGAGGAAAAGAAGACACTGAAGAAGAGATGGTCACAGTCAGGGATTGATGACTATTAGAGTCAAAATGAAAGCATCAGTAACATCATCA
Organism: Cirrhinus molitorella; assembly: GCA_033026305.1. Taxonomy (NCBI): domain Eukaryota; kingdom Metazoa; phylum Chordata; class Actinopteri; order Cypriniformes; family Cyprinidae; genus Cirrhinus; species Cirrhinus molitorella. The sequence continues at coordinate 60,571,141 of CM065117.1, forward strand.
TGACTGAATCAGTAGCAGTAGAAATACCAGTGGTTAATTAGGCTAATTATGCATTATTTTGACCACATTCTTCATTCTTTCAAGCAGACATATTTATTTATATAAATACATTCAGATTAATCTATATTAGAGTGTGATTCATTGAGTGATTTTCTGATTTTCTTTTGTTGCTTGATTAACATCAATGCCCAACTCAGTCTCATTAAAATACATACCTCTGGGTACTTTTTAGCAGCACTGTTTTTATGTACCTTACTGCATGTTTCACAGCAGTTTCAAAAAGAAATGTCCACTGAGTGGCGCTAAAACACAGGTCCAATCCGTGAACCCTGGCATGTATTTATTATGTTGATATAGGTACATATTGCTGTGTTTTTATTACATTGCTTCAGGTACGTACTGTAGCGGTTCAGAGTTCAAATATCTGGGGACTTTTGCTAAAAGTTAATGCTTGGAAATATGCCCTACACCAGCTATAACCTACCTGATAGTGTTAGCAAATGCAAAATTGATATATAAACATATTTGCTGACATCATTTGAACACTCCTTGAGTGTAGATTTGAACTCTTTCGTCAAACTGTAGTTACTAAGTACATCTCCCTACTGTGTGAGCTACCAAACAAACGTATCGTCTATGAAAACCCATAAATATGAAGCTGGATATGTCATGCTAACATTCATAAGCATCCATTTTCAAATCTCCCAGCATATTAAAATAGTTTTTAAGTCATAATATAATATTCTTCAAGTAATTGTGTGAAAATTACGCTTTATCAATCTCTGTAAATCATACTTTGTGTGAAAAGGAATAAAAGGTGATGGCGTTTTACTGCCTCTAGTGTTTATTTTTTATTTTTATTTTTTCGAAACTGCGTACTTGAACGCTGTCAGGTGTCGTGCAGGGAGGACAAACGAGGAGTTCAAGGTCGAGATCAGGTGCAAAACAAGTCTTTTAATAAACAAAATCCACAGGAATAATCCACAGGGTGACAGGCAAGGAGACACGCACACAACGACGAGAACGGACAACCAAACAATGATCACAGGAAACTTATATAGGGTGGATAATGAGGCAGACAGGTGAAGGCACTTAACTGATAATGAGATAATGAGGGGTGGAGACAGGAACATGACCAAATAAGGACAGGACTAAACCAAATACAGACTGGACTAAACCAAATACACAGGACTAAAATAACATGAAAACACTACAAAAGAGTCCCGAAACCTGACAAATGCGTTTCTCGTCTTGTGAAAAAAAGTGCCCCCAGCTACATTTTGTCATGAGACCAGGTAGCAACGCCACAGACAATAGCAATTAAACAGTGGTATCGTGTCGTAGCATTTTATTTTTTAATGAATGTTATATTATTATTCTTATTAGGCCTATTAATTCCATAACACATCACCACAAGACACGCTGAGAGGATAATAAAAGATTAGGCTATTAGCTTATTCCTCACCAATAATGCTTACAATAATACTGCTACAATGAGTTATAGGCCTAAAATTACAATGATTAACACTGCAGTCATAAATTAAAATCAAGAACATCTATATGTTATGCACTGATTTTCATAAAACAACCTGTTCAACACAAAACATGTTTCTTCTCATGTTTTTCACTTTATGGGCCACAAGAGCAATATAAGGGGGATTTTTTAGACAGATATATACCGTTATCAGCATATGATGAAGTAGATTCCCATTCCAACAATAATCATGTGTTTAGGTGTTTAGGGGTATGTGTGACTATTGGGTGTTACATTTACTTATTAAAAAAAAAAATACATGATGATAGTGAAATGATAACATTTACAATAAGGTATCATTTGTTAACATTAGTGAATGTATTAACTAACTTGAACTACCAAGAACAATACATTTGTAAGAGTATTAATTATTTTGTTAATGTTAGTTATGGAAAATGAAACTTATTTAAAAAAAACACAGGTGCTGGCAAAGTCACATTATAAATTAAACACAAACAGCAAGAACAATTACATCTGGTATTTCTGCAGAAAACTAATGCAGTTTTTTTTAACACTTCTCTTACAGTGGTTTTCAAACTTTAAGCACAACCCTATTTTTATTTATCTATTTATTTATTTTTCATTTGAAATTGTTACGACCCACAACTGCGCCTCACACCGACAACACCATTTGATCTAAATCTATCAAACCAACTGTAAAATATTCACAATATTATTCCTATAATGCACAAGGCTTGTTTTTTTTTCCTGATTATGACTTTATTATATTTATATATGGTACTGAAATAATATTTTTATATGTTGTAACACAGGGTCCAATCTTGTGCAATATAGGTTTAATAACTTTATCTCAAACAGTGGCGGAGCAGTAAGCGTTTAGTATAATAAAACATATCTAAAATATAGCTTCAGTACCATATATAAAAATAATACAGATATAACAAGAAAAAAACAAGCATTGTGCATTATTGACAATAATATTCTGAAAATATTACAGTTGGTTTGATAACTTTATCTCAAATGGTGGCAGAGTTTAATTAATATAAGTGGGTTCAGTTCAGTATAATAAAACATCAAAAATATGGTTTTAATACCATATATAACAATAATAAAGGCATACTCATAAAAAAAAACAAGCATTGTGCATTATAATAATAACATTTTGAATATTTTAGTAATTTTAGTTGGTTTGCTATCTTTAGATCAAATGGTTTTGCTGTTTAATGGATTTCTATCATTGCATACATTAAAAGTTGTGTAAAATTATTACAAAACACATAAAAGGCTAATTTAAAAAACGGAGCCTTGTGCAATAACAGGGATGTTTTTCTGAACTTTTTAGTATTGGTTTTATAGTATAATGTCATGTAGTAAAATTGTTTAATTTATATGGCTATGTTTTTCCCCTTGAAATTAAGCCTTAGCAATGCAAAGGACATATATTTCTGTCTATCTGAGTTAGTTTGGGCTCAAAAGAGTTTAATTGGTTTAATTGGTATGAAAGCAAATGTCTAGTTTTTGTTATGAATACCACTGAAGTGAGGGCCAGTAAAATACATGTTTAGTGCTGATAATGTTTATTAACATTTCACTTTGTTTACTAATATTTTTTTTTTTTCTGAATGTAATAATAAAATGTGATTTATACACTGATGCAACTTAGTCGCTCTTTCTCTTTCTCTCAACAATGCAAATTTGACCTTTTTTTGACACGTTTTCTGAAAAATATAGCACACTGCCAATACAAAAGATACTGTTTGCACCAAAAAATGTCAAATAAATGATGAACCCTCACAGCTACATTAAGTTTAGCTTGAATCACTGTTATAACCCCTGCAGTAGACACATATTTAAACATTGTTTGCCACATTGCATAATAAAAACTTTAAATTTCTTCATTGTTAGTGCCATTGATGCAGAACAAACCAACGTACAAAAACTTCTTTCAGTCTGCCAGAAGAAAAATAAATCAAATTACTGCTGCAAGCTAATGATCTACAGTCAAGTTTAACAGTCCAAAAAGAGCTGTAAATAAGTCCTTACTGTTACTGATATTATAAGGGTCTAAAATTGGACATGAGATTGTTTTCTCACCTGAAATCTTGACAGTATATGTGACTGAGGTCTTGACTTGATCTCCTTGAGTAACTTCACATCTCCACTCTCTGTTGTCATCTTCATTCAGGAGTGTTGTAGTCAGAGTGATGATACAGTGTCCTGGAGCTGATATCTGATATCTGGAGTCTGATATCTTCAGTTTATCACCAGCCTGATTCACCCACAACAGAGCAATTCCTTCAGAATGGATCCAATAATCACAAGAGACTCTAACAGAATATAACTGACAGGAGAGAGTCACAGAGCTGCCTGCACTGATCTCAGTCTGTGAGGATGATGAAGAGACTGAAACACAAAATAACACACAAAACACACACTTTTCAATCATCATGAGAGTTTAAACAAATAATAATGATTAAAGGGTACATAACACCCACAGTTTCACATAATCTCATGTTAATCTTGAGTACCTTTAGAGTAGTACTGCAATCATAATATCTCCAAAAAGTATTTAGTTTTATCATTGTAGAACTTTCCAGCAGGTGTCACTATTGTTTTACGTATGTATATTATAAGTGGTAAATGTTGTTATTATGTTCTGGGGTATTTGAAGAAAAGTGTGTATATTTACCATCTTATTTCACATGCAGGCACATTTATGTTATATTTCACATATGTTATAATCCTATGAGGTTATGGATATGTTTTATTATTGTTCCTAGTCACCTTTACCCAACCAGTAACCCTTGCTATTGCTACTCCACCTGTTAACAGTCAGCCTGCTGTTGCTACTCCGCCTGTCGATCTCAGAACAAGACAAAGTAGTAGCATGCCATATAGTAGCCCTGGTTTGTACGCCAGTGGAGATAACAGCTCTCAGTGGACCCGACCAAAAATAAGGCTCACACCTATAAGCTTACCTAAATTCTCTGGGGACAGGAGGGGTTATTGGCATTGGAAGGCTGAATGGGAAAGTATCCAGGCGCAAGCAGAACCTACGGGGTCAAGGGAATGCAAGAAACTTCACTTACTTGACAGTATAAGTGAGTCTGTGAAAAGTGAACTCAGGCTGTTGCACTGCAGAGATGCAAACGATATCTTCAGGGAATTGGAGAACTGTTATGCCGACAAAGCACAAACGGCCGAAGAGATCGTGTTGGAGCTTCAATCATGACCTGCTGTAAAGAACCATCAGCCACGAGAGAAGTTAGAGTTGATTCTAGCAGTGGAGAGGGCAGTATTGGACCACACAGACCTGGGGTGTGAAGACGCTGTGCGAAATCAGCTGGTGATTCGATCTTTGGAGAATAAACTCCCTGATGTTATGAAAAGAGAGTGGCTCATGTGTGTGAGAAACCCTGTAAATGACGTCCAACCTATAAAACCATTTCGACAGGCTCTTGATGTTCCTGGAAGACCAAAAGTCACTGCTCATGAGGCTGGAGCATTTGCTACGCTTTTGACACAAATTATATTACACACCAAGCTGCGGAAAGGCTCGGACTGACCAGTGAACCAATCTCCCTTGTCGCTGTGGAAAGTGCTCACCGGGAGGAAAGGAGATGTCTCCTGCTGTTGATAAAGAACTGGAGATAATAAAGGCAGGTCTAACCTTCAGAGAGAGATGCTCACAGCGACCAGCCCCACTGGGATGCAAAGTACCCCTGGAAGGAAGACCCAGTCTTTCTTCCTAACAACCAAAATGCTGTGGAAGCAATGTTCCTGAGGAATAAGAAGTGGCTCGCGAGAGACCCTCTGTGGAAAGAAGTTTACCTGAGGCAAGTCGATGAGATGGTAGAGAGGGGAGCTGCTATTAAGCTCACTAAGGATGTTATGGACAACTGGAAATGTGCTGTGTGGGGGGTGAGTCACCTAACCACCCCAAACCCCCATTCAGTGACCACGCCAGTACGACTCATCTGGAATAGCAGCCAGGAGTTCGGAGGGGTTAGCATGAATAGCATTCTGCTCCAAGGCCCAGACGTCTTGAAGCCCATCAGGGCGGTGCTCCTTAGATTCCGGGAAGGAGAACATGCGGCCATCTTAGACATCACCAAGATGTATAATTCGATCTGGCTGGAGGAACAAGAAGTCCATGTGCATCAATTCCTATGGAGAAACTCCCTGGAGGATGAGATCGAGGATTACGTTGTTGTGAGTGTGAACATGGGGGACAAACCTGCGGGGTGTATTGCGCAGGTTGCCATGCGAGAGACCGTGAAGTTACCCCAGTTCTCTGATATGAAGGAAGAAAGAAGGGTCATCGAGGAAGACTCCAACGTCGATTACCTCCTCACGTCCCTCAGTGACCCACACCGTCTAACCAAAATTCAAGAGGGAGAGGAAAAGATACTGAAAGCAGGAGGCTTCTACCTCAAGCCTTGGATCCGGTCTGGTCAAAGTGGGAGGAGGGACGAGACAGATTCCAAGCCAGTGATTCTTACCCAAACAGTTAAGGGAGCCCTGGGGGTTGGTTACCTCATGCAAGAGGACAAACTCTTTGAGATGGTCTCGATCAACTTCTCCAGTAGGAAGAAGAAGATGAGAACTGAGATTGACCTCACTGAAGAAGAAGTGGAAGTAAAAAAACCAAACCCACTTACTCATCGTGTTCTACTGAGCCAAGTTGCTGGATTGTATGACCCATTCGGTTTAGTAACTCTTGTGAAACAGAAAGGACAGTTCCTCTGTCTGACGAGCTCAGAGGAAAGGCAATTGAGCTGTTTAAGGAGTACGCTCGTTTGAGTAGTATTAAGTTCTACAGAAGTCTTACACCTTCTGGCTGGAAGGGTAGGCCCTGGAGAATTACGTTTGAGTCGTCAGATGGTGTGGTCACTCAGCTGGTAGAGTCAAAGGCCAAGTTAACTCCTCTCAACCAGAAAGGCGATGCAGTCAAGGCTGAGGTATGTGGAGCTGTCTTTGCCACTAGTCTGAAGGGATACGTGTTGAAGCACGGACGACTGGACATCGAGAAGTGGTATCATTTAATTGACAGTCAGACAGTGCTTGGGGCTATCCAGAGAGAGCTACGGGTTCCAGACATTCCACACACCGAATCAGGGAGATTCAAAAGGCTGGAGCTGTAACTGATTGGTGGTGGATACCAGGCGATCGCTGATCTAGTCATGAGAGGGTGCTCTCCTGAACTGCTGGGTGAGAATTCTGTGTGGCAGAAAGGTCCCGAGTTTCTGTCTAGTCCAGTTGAGGATTGGCCCATAAAGTCCACTTCAGAAGTGGCAACTGACGCTAGGGAGGTGGTGAGTAGACTCCAGAAAAAGGTCTTTTCAGTGGTCCTTACCAGAGTTCAAGCCAAGAAATTGTTAAATACTGGCAGCCCTGGTCATGAAGATCCTGTAGTCACAGAGCGAGCTAGCGGGGCTTCAATGTCCCAAGAAGATGGGATAAAATTTACCTTAACTGAGATGTCATGGTAGAGTCCAGACTTTGACCCAGGAAGAGATTGGTGTACCTCTGGTTCCCTGCAAGGCGTGGATTAGCACTCTTCTCATGAGAGAGGGCCATGAAGCTAACCACGAAGGGGTTGCTGGCACACTCCTCCATGTGAGATCTAAAGCATGGGTGGTGAGTGGTTCAAGGATTTCCAGAAATGTTGTTGATTCTTCTATGCATTGCCGGAAGATCAAAGCGAGAATGTGCAAACAGGTGATGAGTGAACTTCCCCTTGAACGAACTAACCCAGCCGCACCATTCGAGTTTACGACGTTAGACCTTTTCGGTCCCTATGTTGTTAAAGATACTGTAAGGCGAAGAACGAAGATGAAAATCTGTGGTGTGATGTTCAGCTGTATGGCTTCAAGAGCAGTACTGACATTGACATTGTGGAAGATTTGTCGCCAGAAGGATTCCTAAAAGCATACCAGCGCTTCACAGCTCTCAGGGGTCACCCAAGAAAGCTCTGGTCGGACCAAGGGACCAACTTTGTGGGCGCTAGACCAGTATTACATGAGCTTTATGAGTTCCTAAGTAACATCGGCAAGGATCATGTCCAGAAGAAAGCGGTAGTTAGAGGAACTGACTGGACGTGGGTGTTTCACCCAGTGGACTCTCCCCATTGGAATGGGGCAGCTGAAGCTGCAGTTCGTGTACTTAAGAGAGTGAGTAAAGGATCCCCACCATGGTGTGTTTCGGTTAATAAAGGATCAAGACTGTCCCTGCTACCATCCTTCCCGAGGCTGGTAGTGTGTTTCGGTAAAGGAGGTCGTAATGTCATCAAGGATAATGTATGTTGTTTTGGACATTAAAGCTACCTTGAAGATACAGTTATTCATGGTGTAACATAATACGTTCATAACCAAGTATGCAATGTTATTTGCATGATCATGGAGAGGAGTTCATATTTAGAAGTGAATTGTTTAGTTATGGTGGCCTACTTGGATTCCGAAATCAGTAGACCAAGTGGGAGGTGTAGAACTTTCCAGCAGCTGTATGGCTCTTGAAGCCATACAGGTGAACATCACACCACAGATTTTCATCTTCGTTCTTCGCCTTACAGTATCTTTAACAACATAGGGACCGAAAAGGTAACAATAATAAAACATATCTGTAACCTAATAGGATTATAACATATGTGAAATATAACATAAATGTGCCTGCATTTGAAATATGATGGTAAATATACACACTTTTCTTCCCCAGAACATAACAACATTTACCACTTATAATATTCATACGTAAAACAATAGTGATATATTACCATCTGCAGTTCTGAATTATGAGCGGGATCTTTTATAGCTGGGACCGCTCCATCTTTCAGTATCAAACAATGTGAAATCCAGCATTGAACTGGGCCTCGTATATGAAACGTTCGTCAACAAACACAAACTTGCAAAACTCCATTGCTGCCCCGGAAAAAGGAACTGCATCCACTGTTCACGTAACGCTGGGTTCTTCTGGAAGCTGAGCAACGTTATCTTTGCCTTACAACCATAACCACACTTTTTGACATTCTTCCCGAGTGAATCCCTTGCAGCAGTGCACTTGATTGGTGCTCTCTTTCTCTCGTTCTAGTCGACGTGTCCGCTGTTCCACCACCGATTACGTCATTAAAGCCGAAACTTGTACCAACCCGGAAGTAAGATTTCTGGTACAGAAATGTTCCTTCAATTGTCCAAATATATATATATTTTTTATTTTGGCCATGTTTAGCATGAGAATCTAACTCTTTAACAGTGTAAACAACTCTGAATACACCAAACACCATTGTACCCCCCTTTAAATTAAATTGATCACATAATCATAAAATTACCATGAAGAACATGCAGATAAAATCGTTCATCAGCTCCTTGTTGTTTGTCATTCACATACTGTCTGCAGCTGTAATGTCCATAATCTTCTTTTGTGATGTTCTTGATGTTCAGAGAGCAGTCAGACCCCAGACTCAGTCTCTCATGACTCTCTGTGTCTTTCTTCTTTATCCCTCCAGCAATCAGTTTAACTGGTGCTGAATGTCTGTTGTTATAGTTCCATGTAGTTGATTTGCAGTCATGAAGAGCATTATTACAGGGCAGACGGACATTTTCACCAGAACTGATGAACACATGAGCATTATCTACTCCACTGATACCTGAAACACAAGAACATTTGAGTGATTATTGAAATGAACACTTTCTCAGACTAATTCAACTAAATGTCTTGTAGAGAAAACACATATTTGTTTACCCGTGAGAAGTGAAGAGAGAAAGATCAGTCCCAGCAGACACAAATGACACTCATCAGCCATTTTCTCTTCCTGTCAGTCTTTCTCTTCATTATATGCTCACAACTCTTTCTTTAAATACTATCAGCTCTTCCTGTGTTTGTTCACTTCCTCTGATCTGACTGACTGAGTGCTTAAATGCTGCTATTTAGTGACACAGTGCCAGTCATAATGGAGAAGTAAAAGAGCTGAGAATTGTATCTAAGTGCAAAATACTTCAAATCAAAATGAGTATTTCGGTTGTGCATAAACCTGCATGCTTACAGCAGCTTTTTTTCCCTCCTCTCAACTTGAATGTTCATCATTTGTCTGATTGTGTTGTGGTTTGTGTGGCTAGTGTTTTTAGAAACTGGCAGTGAGATTTCAGTTAGTTTGACCACTGCTTTTACCCATACAGATATGAGATCATCTCTAAACCCAGTCTGGACTGATAGCTGTGAATTTTCACACATTCAGATCACAGTTCCTCTTTTTTACTAACTGGTAAACTTAAAACCCTCTATTAGTGTGTTTAATTAGAGTTGAAAAGTGTCTCTCTGGAGGAACCTGATGTGTCTCCTCAACAATGTTTCTACCACTGGAGTCTCTATTGATGAACTGATGACTGAATCAGGTGTTTGATTAGAGAGAGATACAATGGCCATCTTATGTGATCTTGCATCTATCCAGCATTGGTCAAACGCTTTGGAGAGTTGAGCTAAAACACATCAAGATCTGACACAGAAAGGGCCAGATGTAGGAGCATTCATGATAAAATCACACAATGTTTTTGGTGGAGATGTGGATGACCCTGTAGTCCTTACATCTGTTTCTTTAAAAGGTCAACTGTCAGCACTGACTCTGACAACACTGAGACAAGTGTGAACACAAGATGCACAAATGAGGGACTTGTAAGTTTCCCACGTTCAAGGCTGTAAATGTGTCTCATCATGTAATGGAGACCATCAGAAGGTAGAGGTATTTCATGAACACTTTTTAATTTCTCTGACTGACAGCATTGAGTGCAGCTGGATGAGGACAGAGTTATTTCTGCTGCAGCTGCTCTAAATCTAAGACCAGCTCATCCTATATGAGGATCACAAACTTCTCAATACTCAAGACTCTCACAACCAGACCCACGTTCTTCAATGAATGCCACAAGTTTAAGTGTCATACTTCCATGAGTGAACATATACAGATAATTTATTTGCTGCATTTCTGCAAATGATTATGATAATAGTGATTATGTGATCATCATATTCATATTAAGTTTTACAGCGATGTTTTGCATCTATTCCAGAGTCAAGACCTTCTTTCAATCTTGAGATGTTGACAGCCGTTCTTCACTTTCATCACTAAAATAGTGTATTATTTATAGCAGTTGTAGTGTTTCAGAGTGTGATCTCACTGTTGAGGAGTGGAAACATGCTATTGCTGAGTGTGAGAGCTCAGTTCATTTGACCGCAGAAGAGCAGAGATCATCTCTAAAACCAAGTTTAAACTGATGATGCTGTGAATATGAATCAACAAAAAACAACTTCTGGAGGAATATGTTCAAGAGTGTGTTTGTGTGTCAGTATCACAGTCACAGTGTTACTAGTCTCATCTTCAGACAGCATTAACACACACACTATTGGATATATATAGCGGCTGGAGATGACATCAGTTCAATCTGATTGGCTGCTCACTAAATGCAGCTTCTATTGGTCTGTTTGTGTCTGAATGGGCGGGACTTGGCCTGAATTAGATCAGACAGCATTAGCCTTTGCCTGTATAGTGTTTACTATAGTCTTATATTGTATTAACACACAGTGTGAGTAAGTGTCTTTATTCTCGAACAAACTTTGCGTTTTACGTTTTTACATTAAATTATTTTGGGGTAAATATTTACTGCAAACCCAATAAATTTGCTTTTTCAACCCAGCTGTGAGAAAAGGTGAAGTGTGTGAAAGTCATTAGTTTATCAAAATGCATTTCTGAACTAACCACAATAAAGTTATATGAATTATTATGAACATTAATAATTTCATTATTTGTTCATCTTTGTTGCTTTGCTTCACAGTTGATCACATCCTCACATTAGCAGCTCATGAAGGGGAATCACCAAATGTGTGTCACAAACTCAGACTGAGGTCAGCCAGATGCAGAACCCAAGAGCAGTTTAATATCTTCAAAGTGAAACTAATAGAAAGCAAACAAAGGTTTAGCATGACCTGAGAAAACATGAAGCTAACATGACAATAGACTCACCAACAGCAGCTCGACACAAACATAACACACAACAAAGAAGCAGATACTAAACTAGGAAACACATGATAGAAAGCAACCAATGAACAAACAGAACTGAAACCACATGACAGGACAATGAACCAATGAGAACATGACATGGACTAAAGGAAGACAGAGCAGGAACACATGAGAGCAAGGGAGAAACATATGCCTTGTCCAAATACTCACACTTGTCTTGTGGTCTTGGCCACTTGAAAGGAAGTAAGACAGGAAGTAAGTGCGCAAGACTGTCCAAGGTTTTAAACACACCAAAGTGTAGTGCCCTTAACACACACTAAATCCCCACTATCTTGAATACAGCTCTGGAGTGATATTGAAGTGAGACTCATGAGACTTTTTGCATTTGACTGTTTTTATTACTTAATTAGAAGCACCACAAATTAAATTGAGTCATCTGTTATAGGGACTACTGAACAGACACTTAGAAGTTGATTTCAAAATGTAAAGTATTGAAAATATTAAAATATAAATGAAGTATTGCATTTTAAAACACTATAAGAGTGTCCCATCAGGTAATGAAAAGGTCGACACACACTTGAGGTCTTCTTCCTCACTTGAACACTTGGGCCAAAAACAGGAAACACGTCATATAAGCAGACAAGTGGTCAAGTGCAAAGACTGCAAGTGTGGGTATTTGGACAAGGCAATAGCTACAACAAATTACAAAATAAAAGACATGACCCAAAACACACCTGACAATTTGTAAGAAACATCTCTGCAAAGGTGAAATATTAAACACAACTGCAGAGCTTTTATTAACAATATTAGTAGCAATCACTCACAATGATAATAATAATAAAAAAACAAAAACAAGAATGTAAAATAAAGAATGTACAAGATTCACCAAAGCATCTCCATCAAACAACAAAGTGAGAATTATTCTACAAACTATCTGTCCATTTCTGAATTTAATTTTATATTTAAAGTAGTTTATAAACCAAAGACAAGAAAACGTCTCAGTGATGAAGGTAACCCTCGTTCCCCAGAGGGAATGGAGACGTTATGTCAATGATGTATTTTGGGGATTGACCTCAACACCCTATCACCTCTGAGCTTAAGAGAAAAAGCTGTGTGGAGTGAGCTCAGACTCCTAGGGGGCACGGCTCACTTTGGGACTCATACGCAGGTGATGGCATCTGCTACCCAATGGGCCAGCACTGGAGACAGCATTCCCCTTCTGCTGTCCCCCAAAGCAGACAAAGAGCTGCTCTGAGCATCTGAAGCTCTGGGTGCGGTCCACATAAATGCAGAACGGGACACAGCAATTCCAAGGCCTCCTCCTGAAGCAGAGCTTGCAGATTCACCATCTGATCCCGAAAGGAGTGGTGGAAACCTCGGGCATGTAACCGGGCCATTGTCTCAGGATAACATGAGAGTCAGCCAGTCCAAACTCTAGGCACGCTTCATTGACTGAGAATGTGTGCAGGTCCCCAACCCTCTTGATGACGCCAGTCAGGAGCGAAGTTTAAGCGGCAGATATTTCAGCTCGACTGAACTGAGCGGCTCGAAGGGGGCTCTCCGAAGGCCCTGGAGGACCATGGAGAGATCCCAAGAGGGAACGAGGTGCAGTCTAGGAGGATTAATCCTTCACGCACCTCTCAGGAGCCTAATGACTAAATTGTGATATGCAGCAATGGCTGTGACATACACTTTGAAAGTAAAGGGAGGGCCTCCACTCCAACTTTTCTTGCAGGAAGGAGAACACCACTCCATCCGAGCATCTCTGTGGATCCTCTCAGTGAGAGGAACACCAATCAATGAACAGACCCCACCTTAGGCCTGCCTCTTTAAAGAAGTCATTAGTAAAGCCTAAAAACAACTCCAAATGAAATGACTTCTGAAATCAATTGTCTTCTTAGGAAGAAGTTATACAAGCTTGTTTTAAAAATGGCCATCAAGTGGTTACACTATGTATTAAACACAGAGCTGTACAGTAGAATCCCCCTTTCAAAGCCCCTCCTGATTTTCTCTAAATGCCCCTGTATTGAGAAACACTACTTTAATAATACATACTTCATTATTGTAAAAATAGAATTAAATGTTTTTCAAATGTTTGTATATTTTATTTACATGACAAATGGTGTATAATTTAGAAGAGAATATACATACATATGACAAAGTCTCCCCAAAGTGCAACGAAACAACCATACAACACATTAATGTAAATTTACATTTAATGTTAAAGCAAATAATTTAGAAGATTTTTGCCATGATTTGTGCTATTATTTGTTATCAGCTGCAATCAACTATATAATATAAAATGTAAAAAAGAAAAATCATATACAGCAATGCCAAGATCTCTGGGTATTTCTGTTCTCTGTGGTTGAGCTGGTAGCAGTCAGTGGGAAAAGGAGCAGGAATCTGTTTCAACAACCTTGAACATGAAGCGCTGGAAGATGCTGATCTCCTGGAGCACCAAAGGGTCCTAAGATCTGGAGCACACAGATGTGGCTGGTGTAGGTGCTGAAGGCCCTTAGCGTGGATCACGCAAGCAAAAATACCTGAAGTGAAGGGTTTGCTCAGCAGAGCTTAACCTTTTTGCAAATATCTGTTTGTCTTCTGCCTCTCTGGGCTAAAGACTCAGGACTTGGTAAATCCACTTTGTCTCTCTAGTATGGACTCAGGATGTGCTGCTGTTGCGGTTTCAAAGCTGGAGACTTAAAGCGTGGAGCATCTGTTTCTGTTTCTCTGGAGGGGAGACTCAGAACAAGGAGTGTCTTTTGGAAGGGTACCTTTATCCCTTTCAGATGAGAAGGAGACTGCAATTTTGCACTTCTCCATTTCCTGTCTGTCTATCTATCTATTTTCTGTCCCCCTTATTTCTGAAATGATGGCTACGGTCCTGTACTTCACTACTTAATAATGTCTGTAAAAATAACCTGATGGGAATGTTTGCAGCTCCTTACTTTTCTACAAATGAAGAAATGAACAAAAATTCCAATGTACCTGTGCAAATTAAAATAAAATCTCTAACTCTCTATAATAATAATAATAGTGTAAATTATTTAAACAAGTTTTGGTTTTAGACTTTTAGACAGTTTCTGTGTTTGTCATGAGTGTGTCTTGTTTCCTGTCAGCTGTGTATGAGATTCAACACATAACACTCACATACTCATTTTTTTGTGTCCAAATCTATTGAACTATTTACAAATATTGTAAAATTAGTTTAAAGACATTAATGTATATAATCAATTCTAATGACAAAATGGAAAACATAAAACAAATTCAAAACACCACCTGACATTTTTAAAGTCTTTAAATGTATATTCTTTTAGCAATCTTTATTAGTCAGTACAAATACATAAGAGCAATCAGTATTCAGTATGCAAATATCACAATGACAATGGTCACATGTTGAGGATTATATAGTTGATCAATGTACATCCTTAAACCTTAATGTCAATTTTACTAAACAGGCAGAAATAATCTACAAAACAAAGTCTGAAGGGAGTCTGTTGAGTTTTGTGGTTTGAGGAATTAACATTAGAGGATCAGAACAAACTGTGAATCTAAATGTTTGAGTATCAGTTCAGTGCTGGCTCACAAAAACTGAAATAACTTCTCATTCAACAACTGATTTGTTCATCTAATAATGTTTCTGTCTGAGAAATTCAGGAGAGTCACACTTAAAAGTTTCTCCAGGGGGCGCCAGAATCCCACAAGCAGACATAATGTCTGTCTGTATAAAGACTTCAACCCTGGTTCAGTTTCAGTGGAAACTTCTGCTGATCAGCAATACTGGAGAAAATGGTTATTTGTGAAGAGTATTTCATTCTAATATTGTATTCATCACTACTTTTTCTCGCTGCTGTGAGTTCTTCCTCCCTGCAAAATAATTAAACACAAAAGCATTTCCTGAGCTCTCATGAGTGCAGATTGTTTCAGATCAATGTGAATCATCTCAAAAACTCACCAGCTCTTCTCACACAGATGATCTGAAGAAGAATCACAGTAGGAGCAGCAAACACTGCAAACTCTACAATAATCACAATCACTGCAGGAAAGATGAGAGACACAATCAAGAGAAATAAAAAAATCATTGAAAAATTCTTGACAAAGCACAGCAGATTGACTGTTTCAGCATTAATGAACTGAATGTAAAGACTGTTGTACCTCTGAATAATGATCCAGCAATCCAACTGACTCCTGAAACGATATGAGTCTGTTAGTTCAGTTCAAACACAATGAACATGAACACAAACATCTTAATACTTCAGCTTCACAAAAATGATAAATATGTGCTGGACCTGTGTGAACTGTATTAATAAGGAGACAGAGGAGTGTTGTGACACAGGGGTTAGTTGTAGTTTGACAGTCAGAAAGGAGCTGTGGTGATGTCTTCAATATCAATATTTTTTTTTTCATTATTTATTTATTCATTTATTTTTTGTCTAGCAACAATTCTTTGACTTTCATAACCTAAAGTAGCTGTTTCTCTTGTTTAATTTGATACTTTGCATTCATGCTAACTTAAAACCCACATGCTAAAACAGTTTGCTATGTTATGGTTGTTTGATGTGGGGATAGTTTAACAGTTCATTAAAAATGTTACCAACTCCAAGTATCCAATCACATCCTCTATTGAGGCAAAGTCATGTGAGGTTTTTGTTGCACATCAAGAGATTTATGTAAAATGTGTTTCCATCATAGTTTATGTGCATCTTCTTATTGGATTAAAGCACTATCCGCCTCAAATGAGCACATATGTTTTTGAGCACGTTTAGAATTTATGCACATCTTGACATTTCCATCCAACATTTTTTTATGTGATATTCCAAAATTCACATGTAAATAGGTGGCAGCACAGCTAGAGACTGAATACAGTACAGACACACACACACACACACACACACACACACACACAAAGCAATTGATTTGGTGCTAAATTTAAAATCCTAAAATGAATACAGTATAATGTTTTTGTCACTTATGTACGCATTTTACATTCACTTTCAAATTAGCGGCAATTCAGCATCATTGTTTGAACTGAATGCAATTCAAATACGTCAAACTCAGCCAATAAATAAATCATATAACTTTTATTAACCAAACAATAACAAATACACATAGAACATTTATTGGAAAATGAATAAAACATGCTTAGAGACACGGCATACACTTTGATGTCAAATAAAATAAATATGTTTAGTTTAAATAAAAGTAAAAAAAAGAGCAAACACTGTGGAACCAGTTAAATTATAATAATAATAATAATAATAATAATAATAATAATAAACAATATCACCTTAAACAGCAAAAGTTGAGCAGCCACATTCAGTTTTTAATTTTTCTGTCTGTTCTCTAACTGAACTAAATTATTTTTATTACTATAAAAAAAAATGAAAACTATGGTGATGTAACTGGTGTTGCAGCTTAACACCGGTATCACTAGCTGTGCTTCCATTACCCTTTAAATTGCGCAAATTGAAAATATGCCTAATGGAAACATGTCAATTGCACAAAAACTCCCATATATCGCAAAAAAAAAAAGTTCTAACACTTGCATGAGGTATTTTTTCAGGCAATTCAAAAAAGGAATATTTCTCAAAACAGCAATGGAAATTTCACATTTACAGCTCACATTTGATTACATATAGACAAAATCTCACCAAAATCCGTTGCCATGATCGCGAGAAGAAAAATAAAACAGCCTTTACAGCATTGGTTCTGGCTTTTGTTCACACAGCGCTCGATGATAAAGAACCACTGTGGAATATCCAGCCCGATCTCGTATGTATTTTTTGAGGCGGCTAATTAGTACAGATTAGTACGACCTCACTCTTATGAATTCATACGTCTTTGGCTAAATCGTACGTATTTTACGAGTTCCCAATTCATATGAGTTTGTACGAATGCCCATCAACTAACCCTAAACCTACACATCACTGGGGTCTAGGCAAATCATACAAAATCGTATGAGTGAGGTCGCACGAATTCGTATGAATTAGCCACCTCATAAAATACATACGAATTTCTCTGAGATAGAGTTGCAATATGGGACACAAGAGTCTCTGCTTACACTTGGCTATAGCTACTCAGATCATCTATCTGTCCTCCCTGATTAAAGCGTTACACAGGAAATGGAAATTCTTGAATATACTTTGCAGTTTCAACACGCAGAAGCTAAGTGCTATTGGTAAGATCACCGCCTCAATCTCTTGCTGCTATCATCTCTTTTGGTTTTTGGCTTGTGATAGAGATATGGATGACAAATTAGGTAACTTGCTCAGTCCTGACAGAAATAATGAAAGAAGAGAGCAAATGCTGTAAACAGCTCTGCTTTGAGGCTCTAACAGTAAAGAATATGTTTCAAACTCATTGAAAGAATGGTCAGTCTGGCCTTTGATTCTGATTGGAAAGATAAAACAAAAACTTGATTGGCTGCATACAAAGAAAGAATCAGATACACATTTCTAAAGGTATGTGCCTATTTTCAGACGTGTAAGATATGTTTGTAGATATTTAGAAAACATGTTGTGTTTATATAACTGTTTCTCTGAAAACTAAAGCTAGAGCCAGTAATTCTACTCTGAAAAGTGCATCTCGGGCAGATTTCGGGACAGGATTGCAGTACTCATTTCAACCGCTAGCTGGCAATATTACATACTGCACCTTTAAATGTGATGGCCATACTAACTAACTAAATTAATTAATAAATAAAAAAAATAATAAGGTTGTCCATGGTCAACATGACATGAGGTGCAGTTACCAGTGTGACAATAAAACAGGTATGTTTTGAGCCCAGACTAACTCAGATAGACAGAAATATACGCCCTTAACATTGCACAAGGCTTAGCTTTTTATGTGTTTTGTAATAATTTTACACAACTTTTAATGTATGCAATGATATAAATCCATTAAACAGCAAAACCATTTGGTCTAAAGGTATCAAATCAACTGCAAAATATGCAGAATAATATTCCCTAAAATGCACAAAGCTTGTTTATTTATTTATTTTTCTTATTATTATTTTATTGTTTTTTATATATGGTACTGACACCATTTAATATTTTAAACTGAAACCGTATACTGTACCTACTTAAACTGATTAAACTCTGCCACTGTTTGAGATAAAGCTATCAAACCTAATGTAAAAATCTCTGAATGTTATTCCCTATAATGCACTTGAACATTATTATTTTTTATTTATTTATTTTTTCAGTCCTGGAACTGCTAATATTCTTGAACAGAACTTGAGCTAAATGAATCAAACCAGCTGTGAATTACTCTGAATATTATTCTGGCTGATGCAAGGCTTATTTGTCCTGATTATTAAATGTACAGATATATTATATACAGATATATTATTTTGCAGTTCAGAATCAGAAATACAATGAACTTTGTCAAATGTGTTTTAAAAAAAAAAGACATTGACTTCAAGTGCAGAACAATGTAAAATGTGCCAACATACTGTAAGTAAATAATAATAAAAAGATATAATAATAATAATAATGATAATAATAATAATAATAATAATAACAATAATAACAACAACAACAACAACAACATTACACAAAAGTAAAACCACAGTATGGGAGGTAAATATTGAAAGTACACAATAGGGATGGTTATGAATATAACACTAATATGGATTAGAAAATGCAAAGCTTCTGAAGGCCATCTGAAATTTTCTTTTCAAATTAATATTAGTATACCTTGTATGTCTTGACAAAGGCTTCTTGCCGAAACATTGGTTAATTAAATAAAGTCATTTATTTGCAAGTGAATGTGCAGTTGTATGTCATCTCCACGCAAATATCAGTTAAATATATTGAACATTTATTTTGGGTTGACTTTAAAATAGACATACAAATAGACAATCTGTTGAAGTTTTATATTCACAAGTAAAAAAAAAAAAAAAAGGAAACCATCATATATGACATTTTGTAACACTGATCCTAAATATATATTTTGAAACTCTTTCTAATATGAAATCACAAAATAAATAAAAAAAACTTACAAAACAATAAAAATAAACAAACAAACAAACAAAAAAAAACCTTTTTAAATGTATGTAACTGTCCTGATATTATAATAGCACTTTTTTATCCTGGTATTTTTTATTTTAATTTATGTTAATATATATTTTTTAATATATATGTTTATGTTATGTTTTGTTGTTATTCTTCTGTTTTAAATGTATGACTGTATGATATTGCTCTGTATTTGCATGTGATGGAAGTAATTTGTACCATTTAAAGTAAATAAGGTACACAAATTTATTTTTACTTTTTGCACCATACCACCCCAGTGACAGCATTGTACCCTTTTTTCTGAGATTATACATTTATATTCAGCTCTTTCATTTTTATGGCAAAGAAAATAAAATACTGATATCCATTAATGTGAAAGTACTGTACCTAAACATAAGAGAGTGATAGCGATGCTTATGGCTTTCCCATTTCAACTCTTCATATGCTTTTAATGTAGAAAAATACTATTAGCATAATCTGGTAAATTAGCCCTGTGTATCATAAGGAATAATATTTTCCATAATTTACAGTTGGTTTGATAACTTTATCTCAAACGGTGGCAGAGGTTAATGAATTTAAGTGGGTTTAATATAATAAAACATCACAAATATGGATTCAGTGCCACATATAAAAATAAATATTAAAAAAAAAAAAGTGTTCTGCATTATAGGGAATAATATTCTGAATATTTTACAGTTGATTGATAACTTTAGATCAAATGGTGGCAGAGTAATAATAAAACATATCAAAAATATGGATTCAGTACCATATATAAAAATAATACAAAATATAATGAGAAAAATTATATTCTGAATATTTCAGCTGATTTGATACTTTTTGGTGTAGTCATTTAATGGATTTATATTATTGCATACATTTAAAGTTGTGTAAAATTATTATAAAACACATAAAAGTCTAATTCCAAAAATGGAGCCTTGTGCAATAACAGAGATGTTTTTTTTTTTTTTTTCTGAACTTTTTAGTATTAGTTTTACAGTGTAATGTCATGCAGTTAAATTGTTTAATTAATTCATATGGTTATTTTTTTTCTAGAAATTAAGCCGTGTGCAAATTAAAGAGCATATATCTCTGTCTATCTGAGTTAGTTTTGGCTCAAAAGAGTTTAATTGGTCTGAAAGTGAATGTCTAATGAATGTCAAACATTTCACTGCACTTTAATTTTTAGTTATGAACACCATTGAAGTGAGGGCCAGTAAAATACATGTTTAGTGCTGATAATGTTTGTTAATGTCTCACTTTATTTACTAATATTTTACATTATTTTTGAATAATAATATAATTTATAATAATATATTTTTTTATATGCTTTCCAAAAAATACAGCACACTGCAAATACAAGAGATACCATTTGCACCAAAAAAAAAAAAAATAAAAATAAATAAATAAATAAAATTAATTGTTCAGCACTCACAGCTTACATAATAAAACTTTCAATTTAAATTTGTCATTGTTAGTATCATTGAAGCAGAACAAACCGAGGTACACAAGCTTCTTTCAGTCTGACAGAAGAAAAAAAAAATCTAAGTACTGCTGCAAACTAATGATCTACAGTCAAGTTTATCAGTCCAAAAAGAGCTGCTATAAGGGTCTAAAACTGGACATAAGATTGTTTTCTCACCTGAAATCTTGACAGTATATGTGACTGAGGTCTTGACTTGATCTCCTTGAGTAACTTCACATCTCCACTCTCTGTTGTCATCTTCATTCAGGAGTGTTGTAGTCAGAGTGATGATACAGTGTCCTGGAGCTGATATCTGATATCTGGAGTCTGATATCTTCAGTTTATCACCAGCCTGATTCACCCACAACAGATCAATTCCCTGAGAACGACCCGAATAATCACAAGAGACTCCATCAGATGAATATGAATATAACTGACAGGAGAGAGACACAGAGCTGCCTGCACTGATCTCAGTCTGTGAGGATGATGAAGAGACTGAAA
Organism: Cirrhinus molitorella; assembly: GCA_033026305.1. NCBI lineage: Eukaryota > Metazoa > Chordata > Actinopteri > Cypriniformes > Cyprinidae > Cirrhinus > Cirrhinus molitorella. The sequence continues at coordinate 60,592,614 of CM065117.1, forward strand.
CACAAAATAACACACAAATCACACACTTTTCAATCATCATGAGAGTTTAAATCAAGAATTATGATTTGATTACATTAAATTGAACACATAATCATAAAATTACCATGAAGAACATGCAGATAAACACGTGCATCATCTCCTTGTTGTTGTTCATTCACATACTGTCTGCAGATGTAATATCCATAATCTTCTTTTGTGATGTTCTTGATGTTCAGAGAGCAGTCAGACCCCAGACTCAGTCTCTCATGACTCTCTGTGTTTTTCTTCTTTATCCCTGAATTAATCAGTTCAACTGCTGCTGAATGACTGAATCTGTTATAGATCCATGCAGTTGATCTGCAGTCATGAAGAGCATTATTACAGGACAGATGGACATTTTCTCCAGAACTGATGAACACATGAACATCATTCACTCCACTGATACCTGAAACACAAGAGCATTTGAGTGATCATTATTTCTACATTATAATCATTATTTATAGTGATAAAGAAAGTGAGAGAGCTGTTTGAATCACTAACACACTCTTAATATGAAAGTGATTGAGCATCAGCTGTTTGAGTGTGAAACTGTCTAGTTTTAGTTCATTCTGGAGTCATTCATTTGGTTTGAGAAACACAACTTACTGATCTGATATTTTCTTCCTGACTGTATCTCCTCTAGAGCTTTAACTCCACAAACTACAAACTCAGATCTTCAGACTGATCTGACTCCAGCTGCTGTATCTCTAACTGATCTGGCTTATGATGTTCCTAAAAATAACGATTAAAACTGGGAAAAATCCCATAGAGTTACATTGAGGGAATGTTCAAATGAGCCAAGACTATTCAAACTCACACTGACAAAACTCCCACAATCCCTTCAGACTCAATCAAGCTTCCCTTCATCTACTATTATAATCCATTCAAACTCATTCAAACTAACTCGCTAATCATGCTAACAACATGCTAGTAACTTGTTCATCATGCTAGAAACATACTAGTAACATGCTAATAATGCTAGAATCATGTTAGCAACATGCTAGTAACTTGTTCATCATGCTAGAAACATACTAGTAACATGCTAATAATGCTAGAATCATGTTAGCAACATGCTAGTAACTTGTTAATCATGCTAGAAACATGCCAGCAACTTGCCAATCATGCTAACAACATGCTAGTAACTTGCTAGCAAATTGCTAATCATGCTAGAAACTATAGGGCTGTCGTGGTGAAGGAATTTCCCTTGTGGATTATCAGTATATTATTTTTATGGGTGATTCTTAGACTCTATGTTCTTTGATCATAATTTTAAAAAGTCCTCTTTTTGTCAAACTAACAATAAAACCACTTCAAAAAATGTACTACCTTTCTATTATGATTCTTAATACCTTATAGGTGTCAAAATCAGTGTTTTCTCCTTGTCGCACACCCAGACTTTTAAACTTCAACAATGAAAATACAGTTTAAAATATGACTTATCTGGTAACTATTAATGTACCTGAATTAAGCACTAGTAAAATAATTAACATACATTATAGTATTTAATGTGGGATGGCTGTCAATATTACTTTAGCTGTCGCACTGAATTGGTGTCATTTCCACCACAACACAGACATGTCCCTTTAAGAAGTTTGTGTGAAGATTGTTGAGGTGGTTTCTATGGAAATTTCCATCAACAACAAATGAAGAAAAATCAAGGTAAACATCGCTTGATCAGTTTATATATTTATTCTCTGTCATTTCCAAACATGCTGCGCCTTCAAGGGTGTTTTTAAAAAGTTAAAAATTGTAAGTTAAATAAGAGTATTTTTGCATACATGAAAAGCTAAGTATTAATTCAAAGCTAATCAGTAAAACTATCTTCCATTTTTTCACAAAAACTACAGAAATATCATTTCCATCACACTGCCCTCTGTGGTGAAAATGACATTTATGGTTACAAAGTACATTTGAATGTTAATATTTCACTCTCATTTCCTGTAATAAATCTATTTTACACTAGGTACAAAATATAGTTCCTCTCAGCACCTTTTCGAATAATGATGCAATATTTGTTCATAGGCTTTTATTCTGTTGACATGGCTTCAAAATTAAATTTGGACTCCTTTTTACACTTTAGTTTGCCATATAAAGCAAACTACTTGCTTTATTCCCATTTTCTGCAAAACAAAATCATACTCAAAGCTAATTTTTTGAGATATCAACCTCAAATTCAGAACACAACTTCTTTAGATTTATGGCTTTGATTTTTGTTTGTTGTCTCATTCAAAATGTTTTATAAAATATATATTTTATATTTAAAAAAAGTGCTCATAAATCATTTCCATACATTTAAACCTCTCTAACTTTTTTGGTTTACATTTTTTTTTTACAGCTTTTTAACTTTAACAATAATCTGTTAAGGGGCTTCTTTAAAATGAGACCACACTTAAGTCTGTACTCCCAATATTACAATTTTTAATTTTTATTATTTTATTTATTTATTTATTATTATTATTATTATTTTTGACATGGACATTTTTGTCCTCTATGAACCTCTGTGTAACTTTATTTTTAACTGATGCACAAAGTTGAGTTAACAAAAATAGCTTTAATCGGGCGATTATGAAATCGCAAGAAATCGTTCGCGATAATGACAGCTGTTTGCGTAGCTTCTCAGTGAACTATGAAATAAAATGTACTAAATATTTTAATGGAACATGATCTTTACTTAATATCCTAATGAGTTTTGACATTAAATAATTTTTAGGAATTTTGACCCATGCAATGTGTTTTTGGCTATTGCTACAAATATACCTGTGCTATTTAAGACTGGTTTTGTGCTCCAGGGTCACATAATGAAATATTAACTTTAAATCTCAGTTGCTTCATCCGATGAAGATGCTTGAGAATCTCTGGACGCTTCTAGTTAAGATGAGACCCATTCAGAAGAGATTTGCACGCTGCTTCTCTTTAAATAACATGTGTCCAGGTCATTAAGAGCCGTTAACCTCAGGTTCATCTGCCGTTAGTGGAGCATGTTTGGTATTTGTTATCAGCGTGAGCTTCATCTCATGAAGAACGTTAACGGCTGGAGCAGACGAGTCTCTGCACGCTTTAATGCTCTGAGTATCACCATATTACACTACACCAATAATAATAACCAGACAAACAGCAGCTTACCTGGAATACATGAGTAACTAGAGATGGTGAAGCAGTCTATATTGCTTAATATAATATTGACATGATTTAATATACAATATTTTAGTATAACATACATATTTAACATTAATATTAAATATTATGCTATTTAATGCAACTTCTTATTCTTCTTCTTCTGAACCAAATGATCAACTCTAACTCCTCCTACAGCTTTAACTCTACAAACTCCAAACTCAGTCCAGATCTTCAGACTGATCTGACTCCAGTTGCTGTATCTCTTCAAACTGATCGGACGATTTTCCTAAAAATAACGATTAAAACTGTGAAAAATCTCAGAATAGCTTCCCTTCTATGTACCATTTCTAATGCATTCAAACTAACTTGCAGAGCTGGGTAATAACTGATTAGATGTAATGTGGATTACGTAATCAGATTCCAGAAAAGAAGTACTTGTAATTAGAGTAAGTTACATTTTAAACTCTTAATCAGACTACAGTTACTTTTTTATGGATTACATATTATTCACACAATAGCAATAAAGTATTCATCATTCATTGATTTCCCCCTTATTTCTCTTTTTCATTTTTAAATGTTCCTTTCTAAAATAACTTACTGATTATATACACTCAGAAAGTCTAGTTTTGTGGACATTCACACATAGACTAGACATTATTCAGGTTTGAATTTGCAAAAGGGTTTCAACATTGCTTCAGCTACTGATGAACATTCATTTTTATTTGAATTATCACTTTTTATGTAGTTTTTTTTTTTTTTAACCATGTATTATTCTGTCTTTGTCTTTCATACTCTAACATTACTAATGCAACATTATTTCTTATTTACATGCAATGCAGGCATTTCCAAACTTTCTGTCATCTAAACCTTATTCACCAAATATATTTAGCCCTGAGATAAATATTTCAATAATTAAGATTCATATTTGCATGTTCATGTTTTTTTTGTTTTTTTTTGAAGTTGATTAATGGTCACATGGCATGCAGGTAAATACAAATATTTCAGCTTTTTTAATAAAATGGTCCTGCTTTCTCAAGCCAACTTAAAGTTTGTCTTGACAAACTTTTTTTTTTTTTTTTTATCTAGTTCAGTATGTTCTGTTTGTAACACACACATTAAACTGATGTTCATGTTCAAAATAACTCTTTCTCAGACTAATTGAACTAAATGTCTGTTAGAGAAAACACAGATTTGTTTACCAGTGAGAAGTGAAGAGAGAAAGATCAGTCCCAGCAGACACAAATGACACTCATCAGCCATTTTCTCTTTCTGTCAGTCTTCCTCTTCATTATATGCTCACAACTCTTTCTTTAAATACGATCAGCTCTTCCTGTGTTTAACTTCCTCTGATCTGAGGGACTGAGTTTTTTATTCTTCTGTGTTGATATAGTGACATTATGACAGTCATAGTGCTGCTTCATATTTCTTGTAAATATCCTCTTGAATTCAAATAGATCTTACAAATATGTCTTTTTCATTGATGTTTAAATGTAATGTCCTTGAACTTGTGGTTGATATTGAAGAGCACAATGCTAACAGCTCAGAGAGTTTTAACTTGCAGTCATTCAGTGAACACAAGACTTTGACACGACAGCAGATCTGAAACATGTTCTTCACTGTGAGAACTGCATATTGCTGCTCATTGCTGATCTAGAGGCTGTTCTTTACATTCACTTCTTTCTTTTGGCAGTTTAAGAGTCCATCACAGTGACATCAGACATCAAGTTTGCATTAATGAACACTAAACTGGATTGGAGCCTTTAAGTGTCTCTAAGTTTTTGCAACTATTTGAGAAATTTTTACGATATTAATTTATATCAACACACAAACACACATTATTTATGATCTAAGCACTAATGTTTGTCTTTTGTCTCTGTGTTGTGGTTTTTGTTCTAGTGTTTTCAGAGGCGTGTTACTGCTGGGTGTGGAAACTCAGTTATTTTGACCACTGCTTTAACCCACAGATATGAGATCATCCATAACCCCAGTTTAGACAGATATCTGTGAATTGTCACACATTCAGATACCATTTCCTCTTGTTTCTTTAACTCTGTTTAAAACTTAAACTCAGCTTCTTACTTTCATATCAATGTTTGCTGCAAACCATTTATAAATTCACTGTTAGTTTCATGTGTTTAATGAATCTAAAGTGTTTGATTCAAAGTGTCTCTCCAGGAGCAGGAATGAGGAACCTGATGAAGCTAAAGCACATTCATTTCTGCAGTTTATAGAGCAGCAGATCCTAAACCTGCTCCTGGAGCCTCCTCAACACTGCTAATGCTGAATGTGTCTATCATTGGAGTCTCTATTGATGACTGAATGAGGTCTGTTTGATTAGGGAAAGACACAATGGCCATCTAATGTGATCTTATGTTTGTGAACTCGTTCTCCATCATCAGCTGTCGAAGTTAAAGCTGCAGTCTGTATCTTTTGGTGCTCTAGTGGTTAATAAACAGAACTGCATGTGTCTTGAGGAAGAGCATTGCAGCTGGAGCTACTTCTCTCTGTTTATGTCTGTGGCGTCTGAAATAGTCTAAACATATACAAACTGCAGAACACACCTAACAATGGTCTTTATGACTGTAAACACAGACAAACAACCAACCATCAATCAACCGCTGACAAAGCAGCAAAAGAAACACTATAACTATAAATACTCAGGGGCAAACAAGGTAATGAGTGCAGTGTTGGGGAAATGCATTACTTTTAAAATATTGTATCACTCCCTAAAAACTAGGGCTACACGATAATGACAAAAATCATAATTGTCGATTATTCCCTTGAAATTGTAACTGCGATTATTAATTACGATTATCACAATTTACATTGATTGATGTTTTAAATAGCTTTATACCACTGTTTGAAGCAACTGCATGCCATCATTTTTTATAAAAAAAGCTGAAAACACTCTTCCTTAAAAACCTTTCTTTTCTTGTTGCAAAAATTAAAATAAACAGACTTAAGTCTAAATTTGAACTTGCGCTTTCATCTACTTTCATGATTCTCTCACTCATGTGCTTCTCATCTGTGCTTGATTAAATCAGAGTGCAGACACGTCTTTGACGCAGCATACAGTGGTGTTTTGCACTGTGACCAGTTGATGGGAAAAGTTATCTTAAAATGCATTAAATTTCTGAATAATTTGTTCTAAATAATACTTTTTGTTTTTTTGATGTGCAATATTGTGCATTAGTCTAGTCTCACAGTGTGACAGGTGCTAAACGAGCCTCTTAAACATGCAATATAATGTACTTTTTCCCCCAACACTGACAATGAGACACAGCTAATGAAGAAAATCACCCTGATCCAGCTTGTGTTTCCTCCACCAACAGTACCCTTACTTGATATCCACCATAAAGAGACACAATAGCCGTTTCTCAATATGACATAATGCACAACTCTCTTTCTGCCTCTTTCTGTTAAATGACGCCTTTAATGAATAATAGCAAATTATACAAATATAAGTACAAAGTATAAGAGGCTTATATAAGAGGAAATAAAGACAGAAAGCAAACAATTCAGTCAAACGTATGCTACACTGTCAGCGCTGTACTACAGTAAAGTTCAACACAAATATATAAAGTTAAACATATCTTCATGCTCACTTTGTGCTTTGTGACCAGGAACCAATAATAGATTCATGAGACCAACGATTGTCTGTTAGATAAACCCAAAACTAATGATATCTCATGTTTAATCACTACAGAGACGACAGATCCAGCAGCAAATGTCAGAAAGAGCACTAGTACTTCTGATACTAAAGTACTTTTATATCAGTGAGCATCTTTAACATTTACTTCAATCAATCTCCATAAGAAGTTATTTTCATTTACTTACGTGTAATGATTTGATAGGCTTTGTTACACTGACTGACTACAACCATAACATCTGATCAAATTATTTCAAGTTTCAGTGTTTCACAGCATCGTTAATGAAGAATCAGGAATAAACACCAACCTCTTCTTTTCTTTTTTTTTCTTCAGTATCTTCCTGCTTCACTCTGAAGAGTTCTGGATCACTCGTGTTCTCACTGTAATCTTCAATAAACTCTGTCTTTACAGGTTTCTGTTCTTCTGCTGCTCTGAATGCATGTCATCCTTGAAAACGATTCGTGGTTATTTTTTGGAAAACGTCCAAATATTTTGTTTTGAAACCTTAGTTTCGAAACGTGTCTCTTCCTTTTCTTCTTCTTGTGTTTTTGACAGTTTAGAGGAAAATAAAAGACCCTTTTCCGCCACCTACTGGTTTGGAGAGTGAAGCGCATTCAGTTTAGCACTTTTCTTCTTCTGCTTCTTTCTTTTTGTTCATTACTGCCATCTGCTGGAGACTCGGACCAGAAACACTTTCCTTTTCAGGAAACGCTTTCACTTTTCTTCCCGGCCACAACAGAGACAGAAACCTGGGTCCTTTAACAGTCTTAAATTTAGTTGGTTAAATTATAAGGTCATAAAAAGTCTTAAATTGTACAAGAAAGTCTTAATTATAATTAAGAGATCTTAAATTTTGGGCACGGGACCAGAATTGTGATTATAGCTTGTGTGACGATTAAATTTCAAAAGGCTCTGATTTCACTAAATAAACTTACTAAAAGTCAGACTTCAGTTCATTAGCCGCAGTGCAGTGCTTCATGTCTGATATGAAAACAATTGTGGTTCAGAAGCTAAATAGGCTAAATGGAGATTGCTGACAGCCATCAAACACTCAAGTTCATGGCAGGCTTTTCTGTGTCTGCTAAATGATGAGGGGAAACAGTGCACAGCAACACTGTGTTGGAGGAGCTGTCCCTGGTCCTGAACATTGCTGGGTAACCTGCCCTTGTGTCCCCCTCTGCCGCTGCTCTCCATGGTGCTGAAGATCACATGCTGCACTGTGAGGAACCGCGCTTCCTTCCGGCCCCCACACAATACAACTGATAGATGCCACTGGCACAACTTTGGTTTTATTTATTTATTAATATCCTGAGATGTCTGAAGTACTGTAGCTGCTCACTTAAACAATCTTACTCGTTTCAATCTGCTCAATCTTGCTGATGTCAGTGCCCTAAAAGATGTTATAATGGACTATTTGACATCCAGAGATGAAGGATTGGATGATGAATTACTAAGAGGAGTCTGATGACAGTCTGTTATATGCACAGGTCACCAACAGTTGCGCTGCGTTCGCTTTTCTAAATGTAAACTACAAGGTACACAATTCGTGCTATCTAAACATACAAGGGCTGATCAAAAGTTCAGAGACTATGCCCATGATAAACAACGGAAAACAGACGTTAGTGTGTGTAATGATGACTTGACAAACAGCTCTGGATAAACCCGTGAAGTGAAAGTAAAACCTGTCTCACTTTAAACCCGTTTTTCTCAAAACTACATTCTTGAAAATCATAGCTATCAGCCAACTTCAGATAGATATAACTTTAGTTACGTTCAGGCCCGGATTGGCTAATCGGGAGGACCGGGAGAATTCCCGGTGGGCCGGTCCGTTTTTTGGCTGCTAGGGCCGGTGTCCCAGTCGCACTTTTTATTTATTTTATTTTATATATGTATTTATTTTTTTAACATAGCCTCACTCTTTTTATTCATTATTTTACCGCAGCTCCACCCTTTTCATTTATTTTCTCGCAGCCCCATGAGCAGAATGCAGCCTGCATGATGACGCAATTATCATTCGACTCCCCCGACAGCGGCGGCACCTTGCTCAACAGCAAAATCAGTTGTTAAGAGATACGCGTCGCGAGAGATGAAAAAATGGATAATAAAAAGAACAACAACACATGAAGGCGATGAAACGGCCGGTAAATTAACGTTAAACTAGTTAGGAGCAGTGCAAAACAACGATGTCTGCAAACCACCGTTCATGTTTGTATCGAACGTTTTCTTGTAGCCTACTGTAGCTCTTCAGTAGCAGCAGCCTCTAGTCCAGTTTATTTATTAGCACTAATTCTTACAGAAAATAGATTCTGATACTGTTAAACATTACATTGTGTTAACTGTTCAAATAAATATTAAATAAATAAATATTACCCACTTCTAATACCCTCCGATGCCCATCATTCAGTAGTGTCCTGCATTAGCCAAAACCATGTCCACCACATCCAGACATAAAGTAGTAAATGCAAATATTCACTAAAAACACCCAGTAAAGACAGTGATGATGCTGCTAAACGTGGCGCCGGCTTGCTTTGAAATGTGTTTGATGATTGCGCCTGATGCGCCCGCTCTGTCTCCCGCTCCCCGGATGCTGTCTGTTCATACTCGAGAGCACTTTAGGGGAGGCGCACGAGTGGAAAAGTAGGCTACTAATTATTATTTATTGCTGATTTGAATCAGTTTGTAATAACGAAAACAATACCTTACAAATAAAAGAAGCAAGTTTTACGATTAGAAAACCGATAAACCACTGTAAACTTTTCTGTCAAAGCAGGGCCGTCGCCAGAAAGTCTTCAATGGGGGGCATTTCGTTTTCTTAGGGGAGCACAATTATAAGCAGTTATAAAATTGTAGTACATATTTTTATATATAAATGATAAAATAAAACACAAATTATAATGGCATTCGTTATAAACAACATTAGTCTAACCAAAACTAATTTATTTAAGAAACAGACCAATTATAAAAGAAAACGCAATTTTAATGGGAAAGAAACGGACAAATTACAAAATAAGACACACACTTTAATGGCATTCGTTATAAACAACATACAAAAGTCAAACCAAAACGAATTTAAAGAGAAACTGAAACGCACTGATACATCTCTCATTCGGCACGAATACAAATATTTCCCACGATCGCTTAGAATTTATTTCCTTATAGTAACAGAAACAACTTAAAATACTATGTCATTTTTGGTCATATAAGAGTAAGACAGTATTCGGAACTGTAAAAGGTTCAGAGCGCGCAGATGAAGCGCGGTCATGTTTTCTTATGTTCAGAGTCTGCTGTTTGAGAACGCAGATCTGGGAGCTAATGACAAAGAAGCACTTCGAGGAGACTTTGCTCAAGCATTTTAGAATGACAAAACTAGCATTTCAGATGCTGTGCAAAGAGATCAGTTCGTTAGTTAGTCCAGTTATGCTGTCCCATCGCAGTCACATGTATTTTTAATGCGCATTAAGGTGTTCCCATTGTAGTTCATGCGCACGTTTTCCTACTGGATACGAATTTAAACTAGTTGAGCGCATACATTTTTAGAATTTATGCTCATCTTGCTTTTTTATGCAATGTTCCATAATGTGCATAAAATAGGTATGTAAACTGCGTTATTATAGCTTCATATTGTAGAAATTTTTTTAGCTAAATGATTTGCTTAGCAATATCTAATGCTAGATCAGAACAAATTAATGTTCTGGAGGAGGAAGCACCACTACACCACTGTTGGAAATGACGTTATTTTAATATAGTCAGTCGTGAACTAAAGTGGGCCGGTCTAAGGCTTGAAACTCCAGGGCTGAAAAGGAGTCCCACTCCGGCCCTGGTTACGTTCAAGCTATGGACAAAATAACAGCTTTGGAAAGTGCTTTGGAAGTTAGCTTTCATATGATATCAAACCCTAAAAAAGGTCAAATTTCACCATGTGTTGGGTTTTCCTAGATCGCATGAAAACATCAACAAAAACACTGATTGCATTTACAAACACATTCCATGTTTACAAACACAACACCGCCGTTTAGCGCACACTCTAACGGCTAATATTACCCACAACACATTGCGCGGTGGACGAAGATTCGATTAGAACTACAAACGCGTATAAAAAGTGTTAAAAAACTACAAACATGGCGGACAGGTAGAGAAAGGGGTTTGAGTGATAACTAATCAGTGTCTAAGACAGTTTCTGTGTTTGTCATGAATGTTTCCTGTCAGCTGTATATGAGAATCAACACATAATGCTCACATACTAATTTTTGTTGTGTCCATATTGAACTATTCACAAATATTGTAAAATTAATCTAGTTAAAGACATTAATTTCTAATCAGCGTCTAGTGTAATCCAGTGACAAAATGGAAAACATAAAACAATTCTTTAGTCTTTAAATGTATTCTTGTAGCAATTTGGACATCCTTATTAGTCAGTACAAATACATAAGAGCAATCAGTATTCAGTATGCAAATATCACAATGACAATGGTCACATGTTGAGGATTAAATAGTTGATCAATGTACATCCTTAAACCTTAATGTCAATTTTCCTAAAAAGGCAGAAATAATCTACAAAATAAAGTCTGAAGGGAGTCTGTTGAGTTTCGTGGTTTGAGGAATTAACATTAGAGGTTCAGAACAAACTGTGAACATAAATGTTTGAGTATCAGTTCAGTGCTGGCTCACAAAAACTGAAATAACTTCTCATTCAACAACTGATTTGTTCATCTAATGATGTTTCTGTCTGAGAAATTCTGGAGAGTCACACTTAAAAGTTTCTCCAGGGGGCGCCAGAATCCCACAAGCAGACATAATGTCTGTCTGTATAAAGACTTCAACCCTGGTTCAGTTTCAGTGGAAACTTCTGCTGGCCAGCAATACTGGAGAAAATGGTTATTTGTGGAGAGTATTTTATTCTAATATTGTATTCATCGCTACTTTTTCTCGGTGCTGCGAGTTCTTCCTCCCTGCAAAATAATTCAACAAAAGCATGTATTGATCTCTCATGAGTGCAGATAGTTTCAGATCAATGTGAATCATCTCAAACTCACCAGCTCTTCTCACACAGATGATCTGAAGAAGAATCACAGTAGGAGCAGCAAACACTGCAAACTCTACAATAATCACAATCACTGCAGAAAAGATGAGACACAATCAAGAGAAATAATAAAAAAAAATCATTGAAAAATTATTGCCAAAGCACAGCAGATTGACTGTTTCAGCATTTATAAACTGAATGTAAAGACTGTCATACCTCTGAATAATGATCCAGCAATCCAACTGACTCCTGAAACAATAGGAGTCTGTTAGTTCAGTTCAAACATAATGAACATGAACACAAACATCTTAATACTTCAGCTTCACAAAAATGATAAATATGTGCTGGACCTGTGTGAACTGTATTAATAAGGAGACAGAGGAGTGTTGTGACACAGGGGTTAGTTGTAGTTTGACAGTCAGAAAGGACCCACTGCGCAATGTGACGTTGTAGTGACGTCTTTTCCATGTCATTTTTGACATATGGTCTACCAAATAAATAAATAGTCATACAGATAATAAATCTTGTTTGTTTATAAATAATCTGTATTCATATGTATAATCATGTTGATAGGCTCTATTTTGTAAAACACATTTACTGCAACTGCCATAGACGTCCAAATGACGTCCAAAAAAACCCAGATCAAATGTTGAACGTCAAAATGACGTCCAAGTTGGGTCATGGTTGGACGTCCAAATAGTAGACCTAGTTTGGACGTCGAATAGATGTCCAGAATTGGTCATGGACCGACGGACCCAATATAAACATGATCTGCACGTCTATCCGACGTCCAATGTTTAGTGGGGAGCTGTGGTGATGTCTTCAATATCAATATTTTTTTTATTATTATTTATTTTTTATTTTTTTTTTTTGTCTAGCAACAATTCTTTGACTTTCATAACCTAAAGTAGCTGTTTCTCTGATTTAATTTGATACTTTGCATTCATGCTAACTTAAAACCCATAGCTGCCAGTCAAATGACTGGCAGCTATGGCTGCCAAACAAAAACCGTAAAATTAAAGTAAAAGAATGTAAATGAAACAAGGAAAAAACTGTAAAATAAGGGTTTTACACTGTAAAAATTGTCCTGTTAAAAAAACGGTCAAATGACTGGCTGCCAAACAAAAACCGTAAAATTAAAGTAAAAGAATGTAATTGAAACAAGAGGGGAAATTGTAAAATATTTTTTTTCCCCTGTAAAACCTTTAATGAACATTTCTGTAAAATTATAGTTTTTGCACTTTATTTTAATTAGGATGTTTTGCTGTAATTTTATGGTTTTTGTTTGGCAGCCGTAGCTGCCAGTCATTTGACCATTATTTTACGATTTTTTTTTTTACAGTGTATGTTATGGCTGTTTGATGTGGGGATAGTTTAACAGTTCATTAAAAATGATACAACTAGCTCCAAGTATCCAATCACATCCTCTATTGAGGCAAAGTCATGTGAGGTTTTTGTTGCACATCAAGAGTTTATGCGCATCTTCTTATTGGATAAACACACTATCTGCCTCAAATGAGCACATATGTTTTTTTGAGCACGTTTAGAATTTATGCGCATCTTGACATTTCCATCCAGCATTTTTATGTGATATTTCAAAATTCACATGCAAATAATTAGATGGCAGCACAGCTACAGACTGAATACAGTACAGACACACACACACACACTCACACACTCACACACTCACACACACACTCACACACTCACACACTCACACACTCACACTCACACTCACTCACTCACTCACTCACTCACACACTCACACACTCACACACACACACACACACACACACACACACACACACACACACACACACACAGCAATTGATTTGGTGCTAAATTTAAAATCCTGAAATGAATACAGTACAATGTTTTTGTCCCTTAAGCGCTGTACGCATTTTACTTTCACTTTCAAATTAGCGGCAATTCAGCATCATTGTTTGAACCGAATGCAATTCAAATACGTCAAACTCAGCCAATAAATAAATCATGAAACTTTTATTACAGTTTTTGCCTATTGCTTACACACTTTTTGCAGAATTTGGCTCATTATGTCAAAACTCTACACACAAGCCAATCAGACATAGCACTTGGAGATTACCAACTCACATCTATGCCAAAATGAAACATTGCAATCAAAACGTAACACTCCTTTCTAAAAATGAAATTCTTGCAACAAAACCATACACACAAGCACCATTTGAATTACTCTTTCATATCACCAGCAACACACTGATGGGCTTTATATAAAACACTGCAGTCTTTGTGTTTCTATTTTAATTGTCATTTGCTCAAACTCAGTCTTCTGTAAAACTCAAAAGTAGAAATTCAGCAGCAATCAAACAATAGTTTTTACAATAAACAAACATTCTTACAGAAATAAAGTAAATTTAGCAACAATACAAAAGTAAAAAAAAAATGGGGTGATGGGGAGGCTTATGGATCCCGCCTTCTGTTTGGGTCTGGCCACAAGTTCTCGTCAACATCACAGGCAATGTCCTCGCGGGCTAGGCATCAGGGAAAATATCGCCTTGTGAAAATATCACCCTTGGATGGATCCCACCTCAATGTCTCCGCATGCCTCTTGCAAAGTTCTCAAAATGGCTTACCTGAGGCCTATTTGTAGTGCTAATGCTCAGACCAATTAGTGTTCTGTTTTCTGTGCCAGATAAGTTTTGCTTTTTGAACACAGTATTTTCCCAATGATAACAGGTGATTTTGTTTTTGAACAAAGTGTCAAATGTAAGAAAACGTGTGTAGTGTTTCGCAATAAGTGTGTTACAGAATTGTAAACAAAGTGCAAAGTTGACAATGTGTTTAAGCTGTGGTTACACTGTGTTTAAGGTATGCTACAAGAAGTTTATGTATTGAGACTTTGGTCTAAGCATTCGGTTTTAGTGTGTAAGCAATGGGCAAAAACTGTAACCAAACAAATTTAAATACACATAGAACATTTATTAGAAAAATGTATAAAAAAAAAAGCTTAGAGACACGCCATACACTTTGATGTCAAATAAAATAAATATGTTTAGTTTAAATAAAAGTAAAAAGAGCAAACACTGTGGAACCAGTTAAATAATAATAATAATAATAATAATAATAATAATAAAAACAATATCACTTTAGATAAACAGCAAAAGTTGAGCAGCCACATTCAGTTTTTAATTTTACTGTCTGTTCTCTAACTGAACTAAATAATTTTTATTACTATAAAAAAAAAAAAAAGAAAACTATGGTGGCGGGCGGTGGTTCGGTGGGCACCGTTATCACTAGCTGTGTTTCCATTACCCTTTTAATTTGCGCAAATTGAAAATATGCCTAATGGAAACACATCAATTGTGCAAAAACCTCTATATGTCACAAAAATTAACACTCGCATGAGGCGTTTTTTCAGGCAATTCAAAAAAGGAATATTTCTCAAAACAGCAATGGAAATTTCACATTTACAGCTCACATTTGATTAAATATAGCTAAAATCCAACCAAATCCATTGCCATGAATTATCGCGAGAGGGAAAAAACACAGCCTTTACTGCATTGGTTCTGGCTTTTGTTCACACAGCACTCGATGATAAAGAACCACTGTGGAATTTCCAGCCCGATCTCGTATGTATTTTTTGAGGCGGCTAATTAGTACGATTTCGTACGACCTCACTCTTATGAATTCATACATCTTTGGCTAAATCGTACGTATTTTACGAGTTCCAAATTCATATGAATTTATACGAATGCCCTTTAACTAACCCTAAACCTACCCATCACTGGGGTCTAGGCAAACCGTACAAAATCATATGAGTGAGGTCTTAGAACGCCAGTTGTTTCTATAGCAACCGGGACTTCTAACGGCAGCTACAGTGACGCGCTGGCTTTACTAATCAACCATTGGCTCTTTCATTAGAAAGGCGGGGCTTCGCGGCCATAATGAGCGTTGCATTTTTCCCCATTCAAAACTATAGGAGTGACACGTCTTGGGTATTCTATAGTCTTTGGCTATAGCTACTCAGATCATCTATCTGTCCTCCCTGATTAAAGCGTTACACAGTATGTGGAAATTCTGGAATATACTTTGCAGTTTCAACACGCAGAAGCTAAGTGCTATTGGTAAGATCACCACCTCAATCTCTTGCTGCTATCATCTCTTTTGGTTTTTGGCTTGTGATAGAGATATGGATGACAAGTTAGGTAACTTGCTCAGTCCTGATAGAAATAATGAAGAAGAGAGCAAATGCTGTAAACAGCTCTGCTTTGAGGCTCTAACAGTAAAGAATATGTTTCAAACTCATTGAAGGAATGGTCAGTCTGGCCTTTGATTCTGATTGGAAAGATAAAACAAAAACTTGATTGGCTGCATACAAAGAAAGAACCAGATACACATTTCTAAAGGTATGTGCCTATTTTCAGATGTGAAAATTTTCTTGATCTTTAGAAATACCTGCTGGTTGTGTTTCTCTGTGATTCTGAGAGTTTGTGATGTGGACTGGAGTCACTGCTGTTGTTGAATCAGTTTGAGCTGTAAAACATGAATATTAGTTCAGATTAATCAAACTGCAGATTATGACAATCATATTTTTAGTTGACAAACAAGATAACTCTAGCATTATGCAAAGCACTGATGTGAGAAACACAGTGATGATGTACCTTTAGTTTGTGGTGATTTTGTAGTTGAGGGTTTATAAGGGTCTGTGATGTGGACTGGAGCCACTTCTGTCGTTGTTTTATCTTGAGCTGTAAAACATGGATTAGTTCAGATGCATCATACTGTAGAACAGGGCTTTTCAAAGTGTCTGAGAAATAATTAGCTATACTGTATTTTCTGGGCTACAAATTGTGTTTTTTTATAATCTGAAATGATCTGAAACTGAAACTGAAATTCATATTCCAAATAAACTGATATAAATGCACTCATATCATCATAAAAAAAAAAAAAAACAGACACTTAAAATGATACACTTCAAAGTTTGTAGATATATTTCTCATGTTTGTGTGAAATAGGCAGTATTCTCGTTTTGGTTTATTTTTGTGATGCACTTGAGTTTGTGCAAGTACATTTTGTTTGTTTTCTTATTTTATAAAAGTAGGATGTTCTGCTGTTATTTTTGAAGGTACACCTATAAAAAATAAAATAAAATAAAAAACTTTGCCGTTTTGAATGTTGTTTTGACTCTTCATCTTTAAACCAGAATTAATTCTGACAACAAATTTTGATTTAGTCTTAGTCCTAGTCTTTTGACTAAAATGCAGTTTTGTTGTATTTTATTTTAGATTTATTTTAGTTTTTATTATAATTATGTATTCTTTATAATAACCTGTTTACCATATTCTTAATTTATTTCTATAAATTCAGATAAATCTATATTAGGGTGCAATTCCATCAAGATTCAGAGAGTGATTTTCTGTTTTTCCTTGCTTGATTAACATCAATGCCACAGTCCCTTTAAAACCAAATACACAAATATGACCCTGGACCACAAAAGTGGTCCAGTTTTTTCAAAACTGAGATTTATATATCATCTGAAAATTGAACAAGTAAGCTTTTGATGTATGGTTTGTTTTGATTGGAAAATATCTGTCGATATACAACTATTTGAAATCTGGAATCTGAGGGTGCGAAAAAAAAAAAAAAAAAAAAACAAATATTGAGAAAATCGCCTTTAAAGTGTCCAAATTAAGTTCATGGAAATGCAAATTACTTAACTTAATGTTTGATTTGATACATTTACGGTAGGAAATTTACTAAATATCTTAATGGAACACAAACTTTAGTTAATATCCTAATGATTTTTCGCATAAAGGAAAAATTGGTAATTTTGACCCATACAATGTATTTTTGGCTATTGCTACAAATACACCCCAGCGACTTATAACTAGTTTTGTGGTCCAGGGTCACATATGTAATATACAGTGGCATATTGGTATCGTGTGCATGTTGAATCATGTGTAGATGATAGCCAGATTGTGTCAAAAGCATCAAAATGTAAGCATTTTGCATTATTTTCAATGAATGTTATATTCATCTTATTATTAGGCCTATTACTATTTTTATTAGGTTAGATTTCTTATTAAATTACAATGAACTTGCCCCGCAATAATTTCATAGCACATTACCGCATGACACACTGAGAAGATAATAAAAGATAAGGCTATTAGCTTATTCCTCACCAATAATGTTTTTTTTTTTAATTATTTATTTATTTATACAATTAATTATATGCCTATAATTAAAATGATTAACACTGCAGTCATAAACTAAAATTAGGAACAGCTTTGTGTCATTCACTGATTTTCAAAAACAACCTGTTTCCATGTTTCTCACATTCATGGTTTAGAGGGTGGGCATCTATTCTGACATATTTTGTCCAGTCCATGAGTATCACTATGTCAATCTTTGTGATTTTGAAAGGGAATCCCGCATTTGTCACTCCTGAAACAGTGTGTTCATCATGTTGTTCCTCTCAGCAGCAAGAAAAACTAAACTTTAATTGAAATTCTGAAAGGATTAAAGAAAGAGCGCTCCCTAAAGCTGTCACTCATTTCAGTTTTTCTTGTTGAGTGGATTCTGACTGATTTACACAAACACAGATCTGCACTGGAGTCTGCCGCTTACTTTCATTTTGATGATAATCTTTATTTTGTTATTAAAGTTACGTTTACTGAGTCTTGAACTTTGTTAAATACATATATACATCTTCATTAAACCAATTTTTTTAAGTCTCAGGGTTTGAAAACTGCTCTATCAAACAGTAACATTACTGTTTAATCTTCAAAATGAATGTGAAGTGTTCAGTTTCCAGCAGATGGCAGCAATGTTCTAAACTATAGCCCTTTCTAACATTATCACCATGAATTAAACTGAGAAATGTACTTCTTTAAAGTGAATTTTACATCAAATGTTGCTATTTTTAAGCCCAATTATATACAAACATTACTAAATTAGCCAATTCAATTAAAAATACCGTAAAAACCCAAATACTACACAACTATAACATAAAAAATATTATTAAAATGTTATGTGACAAAAAAAAAAAAAAAAACCCTCATATCTCCGGATCTCTAGACATTGTTGACGCCATGACGCCATTTTAAACTTTTAGTCTAGGATTTCTAGACTAGGACAACAGAAAGTTTGTTCACAAACATTTACCTCATCTAGATCTTTTTATGTGATCTTAATTGATTACATCACATTACCTCTGTCTTTTTTTCCTTTTTTGTTTTTCTTCTCTTCTTTTTTTCTCTTCCCTTCAGTTTCTCTTACTGCTGCAAAGTTGACATTCATTAGACATTCGGTTTCATACCAATTAAACTCTTTGCGCCTTTTAATTGTTTTGAGCCCAAACTAACTCAGACAGAAATATATGATCTTTATGTTGCACAAGGCTTCATTTCAAAGGGGAAAATAATTAATGAATTAATTAACCAT
This sequence comes from Cirrhinus molitorella, assembly GCA_033026305.1. Lineage (NCBI taxonomy): Eukaryota > Metazoa > Chordata > Actinopteri > Cypriniformes > Cyprinidae > Cirrhinus > Cirrhinus molitorella. The sequence goes on from CM065117.1 coordinate 60,611,841, forward strand.
AAGAAATAATTAAACAATGTAACTACATGACATTAAACTATAAAACCAATGTTACTGGACAGGGCTCCATTTTTGGAATTAGCCTTTTATGTGTTTTGTAATAATTTTACACAACTTTTAATATATGAAATGATAGAAATCCATTAAATGACAACACCATTTGATCTAAAGATAACAAACCAACTGTAAAATATTCAGAATATTATTCCCTATAATGCACGAGGCTCGTTTCTTTCTCATTATGCCTTTATTATTTTTATATATGGTACTGAAACCATATTTTTGATATGTTATAATGCCTTGAGTATTTTACAGTTGTTTTTGATAAATTCATCTAAAACGATGGAAGTTTAATACTAATTTAAGTAATTTAAGTAATTTAATCAAAATATATCAAAAATACAGATTCAGTACCATATATAAAAATAATAATATATATCTCAAATATATCATCAGAAAAAAAGCTGCATTATAGGGAAAAATTCTGAATATTTTACAGTTGGTTTAATAATGGTGGCAGTTTGTGAATTAAAAAAAATAAATAAATAATAATTATATATATATATATATATATATATATATATATATATATATATATATATATATATATATAATATTTATATATTTATATATATATATATATATATAATATTTATATATATATATATATATATATATAATATTTATATATATATATATATATATATATATATATATATATATATATATATATATATATATATATATATATATATATGGTTATAATTAAAAATATGGTTTCAGTACCATATGTAAAATAATAAATAAAATATGATCTAATCAGAAAAGAAGGCTTTTTGTTTTATAGAGAATAATATTCAAAATATTTTACAGTTAATTTGACACCTTTAGATCAAATGATGTTGTCGTTTAATGGATTTATATCATTGCATACATTTAAAGTTATGCAAATGTTTGTTAATGTTTCACTTTATTTACTAATATTTTATATTAGTAAATCATATTTTATATTAGAATCATATTTTAACTTTGATCGCCACATTGCATAATAATAATAATAATAATAATAATAATAATAATAATAATAATAATAATAATAAATCAGTTTCTTCATTATTTACAGCAGCTCTTTCTGGGCTGATAAACTTGACTGTAGATCATTAGTTTGCAGCAGTGCTTTGAGTTTCTCTTCTGTCAGACTGAAAGAAGCTTTAGTGTCCTCTGTTTGTTCTGCTTCAATGATACTAACAGTCCTTAATGTTACTGACATTATGAGGATCTAAAATGATTGATGAGATTGTTTTCTCACCTGAAATCTTGACAGTATATGTGACTGAGGTCTTGACTTGATCTCCTTGAGTAACTTCATATCTCCACTCTCTGTTGTCATCTTCATTCAGGAGTGTTGTATTCAGAGTGATGATACAGTGTCCTGGAGTCTGATATCTTCAGTTTATCACCAGCCTGATTCACCCACAACACATCAATTCCCTCAGAATGGATCCAGTAATCACAATAGACTCCAGCAGATGAATATAACTGACAGGAGAGAGACACAGAGCTGCCTGCACTGATCTCAGTCTGTGAGGATGATGAAGAGACTGAAACACAAAATAACACACAAATCACACACTTTTCAATCATCATGAGTTTAAATCAAGAATTATGATTAGATTAAATTGATAATATAATCATAAAATTACCATGAAGAACATGCAGATAAACACGTGCATCATCTCCTTGTTGTTGTTCATTCACATATTGTCTGCAGGTGTAAGATCCATAATCTTCTTTTGTGATGTTCTTGATGTTCAGAGAGCAGTCAGACCCCAGACTCAGTCTCTCATGACTCTCTGTGTCTTTCTTCTTTATCCCTGAATTAATCAGTTCAACTGCTGATGAATGACTGAATCTGTTATAGCTCCATGTAGTTGATTTGCAGTCATGAAGAGCATTATTACAGGGCAGACTGACATTTTCTCCAGAACTGATGAACACATGAACATCATCCACTCCACTGATACCTGAAACACAACAACATTTGAGTGATCATTATTTCTACATTATAATCATTATTTATAGTGATAAAGAAAGTGAGAGAGCTGTTTGAATCACTAACACACTCTTAATATGAAAGTGATTGGGCATCAGCTGTTTTAGTGTGAAACTGTCTAGTTTTAGTTCATTCTGGAGTCATTCATTTGGTTTGAGAAACACAACTTACTGATCTGCTATTTTCTTCCTGACTGTATCTCCTCTAGAGCTTTAACTCCACAAACTACAAACTCAGATCTTCAGACTGATCTGACTCCAGCTGCTGTATCTTTTCTATCTGATCTGGCTTATGATGTTCCTAAAAATAACGATTAAAACTGGGAAAAATCTCACAGACTTACATTGAGGGAGTTTTGTCAGTGTGAGTTTGAATAGTCTTGGCTCATTTGAACATTCCCACAATCCCTTGAGACTCAATCAAGCTTCCCTTCTACTATTATAATCCATTCAAACTCATTCAAACACCTCGCTAATCATGCAAACAACATGCTAATAACTTGCTAATCATGCTAGTAACTTGTTAATCATGCTAACAACATGCCAATAACTTGCTAATCATGCTAATAACATGCTGGTAACTTGCTAATCATGCTAGAAACTAGTCACAGTAAGGGACTTTCCCTTGTGGATATCGGCATATTATTTATAAGTGTGTGTGTGTGTGTGTGTGTGTATTTTCAGCATTTACAGCCTGATCTCATTTCATCTCTGACAGCATGAGCTCGAGGAGCAGAACTAGAAACTTCTTTATTTCGACCGAACCACTGAGAAACAGCAGAACCGACCCGAAGAGCTCCACACCGCTGCACTACAAAACACATTCATGCTTTAATATCTAGAATCACTCCAGCTTCTGTCTGAAAAAGCAGGTCTGTGAACCATCTGCTCCATAAATGATTCATTAGATGAGTTCATATGAAAATGTAAAATCGAAGTAAAAGTAAAGCACTTTTAAATAAATAAATGAAGTAAAATTCAAATAAAATAAATAGTAAAATTAAACAGCTGTCAAATAATACAATTAATTTTAAATAAAAAGCAAATTAATAAAATAATAAAAATGTAAAAATAAATAAATAAATAAAAAACAAAATAAATAAAAACTAATTTTAAATGAAAACAAATAAAAAGCAATAAAATACCAAAAATGTAATATTATATATATATATATATTTTTTTTTTAAAGCAGGTTCCCCAAACTGAGAAGCTAATAATTAAATCAACTCATAAAAATGACAATAAATAAATACATTTGAAATTGAAAGCAACAAATTAATAAAAATAATGAAAATGTAAAATCGAAGTAAAAGTAATTTTTTAATAAACAAATGAAGTAAAATTAAAATAGAATAAATAATAAAATGAAACTGTTGTCAAACAATACAAATAATTTAAAATAAAAAGCAAATTAAGAAAATAATGAAAGTAAATACATAAATCTACAAATATAAAAAAAAAAAAAAAATTAAATACCAAAAATGTAAAATAAAATATTTTTTTAAAGCAGGTTCCCCAAACTGAGGTGATGTGAAGCTAATAATTATTCAACTCATAAAAATTACAATAAATAAAAACATTTAGTAATGAAGTAAACATGAATAAACATGAAGTGAAAGTAACTTGTAAATAAATAAAATGAAGTAAACCTCAAATAAAATAAATAAAATGAAACAGTTGTCAAATAATACAATTTAAAATTAAAAGCAAATTAATAAAATAATTTGTAAATTAAAATAAATAAATAAATAAATAAATAAATCTATCTAACTAAAAAATATTTTTAAATGAAAACAAAAAGTAATGAAATACCAAAAATGTAAAATAAAATATTTTTATTAAAGCAGGTTGTCAAATTATTCAAATAATTTCAAATAAAAAGCAAATTAATAAAATAATGAAAATGTAAATACTAAAAAATAAATAATAAATAAATACATAAAAATAAATAATTAAATAAATAAAACTAAAAATATGTTTTAAATGAAAACAAAAAGTTATTAAATACCAAAAATGTAAAATAAAATATTTTTTAAAGCAGGTTGTCAAATTTTTCAAATAATTTCAAATAAAAAGCAAATTAATAAAATAATGAAAATGTAAATACTAAAAACAAAATAATAATAATAAATAAAAATAAATAATTAAATAAATAAAAATATTTTTAAATGAAAACAAAAAGTTATTAAATACCAAAAATGTAAAATAAAATTTTTAAAGCAGGTTGTCAAATTTTTTAAATAATTTCAAATAAAAAGCAAATTAATAAAATAATGAAAATGTAAAAAAAAAAAAAAAAAAAAAAAAACACATCAATACAAAAATCAATAAATGAAACAAAAATTGAAAACAAATAAAACAAATAAAAAGTAATGAAATACCAAAAATGTCAAATTAAATACATTTTTAAAGCAGGTTCCCCAAACTGAGGTGATGAGTGTAGTGAGGGCTCAGTAGGTTGAGAATCCAAATGCAACTTCATTAAACAACTCATAGTCAGACAGGCAAGATCGCTACACGGCAGACAGGGAAAACATAGCAGAGCTAGCAAGTGGTCAATGTGCAAGCAAGTGGTGGAGACAGGCTGCTAGCAAACAAACGTAATCCAGTGAGCAGGCGTGGGTCAATAGGCAGCAGGAGAACAATCAGAAAACGGGAAACAACAAGGTCAACAACAGGAAAGCAAACACAGGAAATAACACTCAGAACTGTAGCCGGGGTAAAACAAGACTTCACAACTAGCACACTGAGATGAGGGTCTATTTATAGTCCGGGTGTGATGAGGTGTAATGGCCGACACCTGTGAAGGTGAAAGGTCACGAAAGGGGTTGTGGGTAATGGAGTGTGTGATAGAGTTCAGAGTTTCAGTGAAGGCTCCCTCTAGTGATGGAGGAAGGGAGCCGCAGCAGCATGATTCATGACAATGAGAAGCTAATAATTAATCAACTCACAACAATGACAATAAATAAATACATTTGAAATTGAAAGCACAAATTAATAAAACAATAATGAACATGTAGAATTGAAGTAAAACTTACTTTTAAATAAATAGAATTAAAAGTAAAGAAGTAAAATTCAAATAAAATGAATAGTAAAATGAAACAGTTGTCAAATAATTCAATTAATTTAAAATAAAAAGCAAATGAATAAAATAATGAAAGTGTAAATAAAAATAAATAAATAAATAAAACAAATCTAAAATTTTTTTTTTGAATTAAAACAAATAAAACCGTAATAAAATACCGAAAATGTTTTTTAAAGCAAACTGAGAAGCTAATAATTAAGCAACTCATAAAAATGACAATAAATAAAAGTATTTGAAATTGAAAGCACAACTTTATAAATATAATGAAAACGTAAAATTGAAGTAAAAGTAACTTTTAAATAAAGTAAAATTCAAATAAAATAAAATACAATGAAACATTTGTCAAATAATACAATTTAAAATAAAAAGCAAATTAATAAAATAATAAAAGAAAAAAAATCAATAAATAAAACATAATGAAAACAAATTTTAAATGAAAACAAAAGTAATAAAATACCAAAAATGTAAAATAAAATTTTTTTTTTAAAGCAGGTTCCCCAAACTGAGGCGATGAGAAGCTAATAATTATTCAACTCATAAAAATGACAATAAATAAATGCATTTGAAATTAAAAGCACAAATTAATAAACATAATGAAAACGTAAAATCGAAGTGAAAGTAACTTTTAAATAAACAAATGATGCAAAATTCTAATACAATACAGTTAATTTAAAAAAAAAATGAATAAAATACCAACAACAAAAAAAAATATATACAATACTTCAAATCATGCTAGGAACATGCTAGCAACTTGCTAATTATGTTAACAACATCCAAGTAATTCGCTAACCATGCTATCAACATGCTAGTGACATGCTAATCATGCTAGAAATCATCTGTCTGTCTATCTGTCTAAGCTTTTAAAACTACTGTTAACTTCAAAAACGTAAACATTTAAAACTTCTTAACCTTTTTAAACTTTTTAAACTTTCTGGTCCAGCTTTCTCAAGCCAAATTAATGTCTGTCTTGACAAACTTTATCTAGTTCAGTATGTTCTGTCTGTAACACAAAAAATAAACTGATGTTCATGTTCAAAATAACTGTTTCTCAGACTAATTCAACTAAATGTCTGTTAGAGAAAACACAGATTTGTTTACCTGTGAGAAGTGAAGAGAGAAAGATCAGTCCCAGCAGACACAAATGACACTCATCAGCCATTTTCTCTTTCTGTCAGTCTTCCTCTTCATTATATGCTCACAACTCTTTCTTTAAATACTATCAGCTCTTCCTGTGTTTAACTTCCTCTGATCTGATTGGCTGAGTGTTGAGATGCTGCTATTTAGTGACACAATGTCAGTCATAATGGAGAAGTAGAAGAACTGAGATCAGTTCAGTCAGTTTTAATTCTGTAAACGTCTCAATCAGTTAAATCTTCCCTCGAGAGCTGAGCTCTGACTGTTACTGGTGTTGAGATGAACTCAGTTTCTTCTATATTTCCTATGAACTGCTTACCCATAACCATAACCATAACCACTAACCTGGAGAAACACTTTGACACAACAGCGGCTGAGAAACATGTTCTTCAGTGAGATCTTCATATTGATGATCAAACCACATTTGCTCTGAACCCAATCTATAGGCTCAGTTAGTTTGACCACTGCTTTAACTCACACAGATCTGAGATCATTATTAAACTCTTTAATGAGATCATCGTTAAACCCAGTTTGGACTGATAGCTGTGAATTTTCACACATTCAGGTCACAGTTTCTATTCTTTTTTTAACTGGTTTTCTACAACTGAAACTCAACTTTGCTGCAGTCTATTTACAATCTCTCTGCTAGTTTCATTGGTGCAGTTTATCTAAAGTCTTTATTTCAGTGTTTTCACATAAAGCAGGGTTACTTATCAATACACCTGGCTTTGATTTTCAGGTAAATCCTCTATTAGTGTGTTTAATTAGAGCTGAAAAGTGTCTCTCTGGAGGATCCTGATGTGGCACATATATATTTCTGCACATTTCCAATGACCAGTGTTTCCCAAACCAGTTCCTGGAGTCTCCTCAACAATGTTTCTACCACTGGAGTCTCTATTGATAAACTGATGACTGAATCAATAGTGTATTATTTATAGCAGTTGTAGTGTTTCAGAGTGTGATCTCACTGTTGAGGAGTGGAAACATGCTATTGCTGAGTGTGAGAGCTCAGTTCATTTGACCGCAGAAGAGCAGAGATCATCTCTAAAACCAAGTTTAAACTGATGATGCTGTGAATATGAATCAACAAAAAACAACTTCTGGAGGAATATTTTCAGGAGTGTGTTTGTGTGTCAGTATCACAGTCACAGTGTTACTAGTCTCATCTTCAGACAGCATTAACACACACACTGTTGGATATATATAGCGGCTGGAGATGACATCAGTTCAATCTGATTGGCTGCTCACTAAATGCAGCTTCTATTGGTCTGTTTGTGTCTGAATGGGCGGGCCTTGGCCTGAATTAGATCAGACAGCATTAGCCTTTGCCTGTATAGTGTTTACTATAGTGTTATATTGTATTAACACACAGTGTGAGTAAGTATCTTTATTCTCAAACAAACTTTGCATTTTACATTTTAAATAATTTTGGGGCAAATATTAATTTTAAACCCAATAAATTGTTCCAATATCCACGTAAAACACCCTACACAAAAAATAAAAAATAAATAAATAAAATTAAATATTTTGGGGCTGCACGCTGACTTTATCTTTTAAATAACTTTTAAGTCTGGGTGACTGCATTTCAGTTGGATTATTGGCTAAAATGTCAAGTTAGCAACGCTGAAATGTAGTGTATGTGCGCGGGAGGCGCCTGCATGATCAGTTACATTTAATAAAGTAAAGATATAAAGAAAACAAATAAAATGCATTAAGAGTGTCTCAAAAACGAGAGTTGTTTTTTCTCCTTTTTAAAATCTGTTAATTGATTAAGAGAAATACATTTCGTGTAGACTAGCCCTCTTTATCTAATTTCTTCTTTTTATAATTTCTGTTTTTCTCCGTTCACCGAAGTGCGGCCAGTGGGGTGATGTGAAGACGTGTGAATCCTCATGGTCTGTTGTTTATGCTGTCATTTGCGCATACAAATATACACTAAAAGAATATAAAAAAAAAAGTTTTTTGTCGGCCAGGTAAATAATCTAAATCAACAAAATGCTGTCATTATACAATTCTCCGAAATGTTCTAGGCTGCACGCAAATTCAGGCAAACTCAAAAACTTGCGTACACGAGCTCAGACCTGACGTGAGATTTGATCGTAGCCACCGCTCACGTCCATATCGATAAATACCAAGTTTTGCGTAGAAACGACCGTACGCCCAATTTTCTGTCGTACGTTCGTTTCATAAATGAGGCCCAGTGAGAGGAACATCAATCAATGAACAGAGCCCACCTTAGCGCGTATAGGCCTGCCTCGTAGAGGGGGCCCTCCCCCTGAGAAAGAAGACCCTTCCTCAAAATGATTTTCCAGGGAGGGGCTGTCATGAGGAGCATGAGGTCAGAGAACCAGGTCCAGGTGGGCCAGTATGGTGCAACCAGCAGGACCTGTTCCTGATCAAGGTCTGTTCTAGGAGGCTCACTGGGGGAAAGGCTACTTGAGGTAACCCAGGGGCCAGCTGTAGCCAGTGTGTCTCTGCTGAGGAGGGCCTCGGTCAGGGAGTAAAAGAGCTGTCAGTGGGAGGATCCTGGGCAGGCAAACAGGTCTACCTGAGCCTGACCAAATCAACTCCAAATGAGCTGAACTGGGGATGGAGTCGCCATTCTCCAGGAAGAGTGCGCTTTCCTGGGATGTGAACGGCCCGCAGCGATTTGAGTTGCGACTGACTCCAGAGGAGGAAATGGCGGGTGAGTTGCGACCAGTGACAGAAGCATAGACCACCCTGATGGTTGCTGTATGCTACAGTCGCTGTATTGTATAAATAAATAAAAATAAGGATATTATATGATAAAAAAAGGCACTTATCAGCCATTTTCTCTTTCTGTAAGTCTCTCCAGATCCTCAGCAGCTTCTACAGTAGAGATATTGAGACAGATGCAGAACTCAACCTGCTATAAACAAGAAGAGGAAATACCAACAGAATGTGTTCCCATCAGTCTTCTCTGGGTTTAGAGGTGATCTTGGCTCTATTGTGGGTTAAACCAGTGTGCTCAAACTAACTCTGAAAACACTGTGGGAAACACATTGCTCAATTTAAACTAGACAAAAGATTGTCCAAAGAGTATCACCAAAATACACAGACTCATTGAGGAAAATAGAGTCTTTAATATCTATTGTCTTCAACAGTTTAGAATATTTTTCAAAATGTCACTGGAAGCTGATTGAATGGATTTATAGTTAGAAGAATCACCATCAACATCACAGCAGTGTGCTCCTGAGTTAAAACCCTCTGAACTCTGGTTTATCAGGAAGAGGCTGTTTGTTGTCACTCGTCTCACACTGGTCTTCTGAAATCAACTGTGTTCTCAGGAAGAAGTTATACAAGCTTGTTTTAAAAATAGCCATCTAGTGGTTACACTATGCATTAAACAGCGCTGTACATTATAACCTGTGTTATATACATTATAAAGCATGTCAAGTTTCATGAAATTTTAAGAATGCTAAGTGGTTCCAAAACCACAGAAAATAGTATTAAAGTTTGATGAGTTGCTACAGCAACAATATTTGAGATATCTAGAAATCTTTGCATTTTTGCACTTGGCTTGGGCCCTAAATATAATGGCAATCTTCATGGTCCAAACTCATAATGAAAATAACATTTAAAGTGTCTAAGTGTTTTTAAAGCAGGAATTATGCTCAATATTACATGTATACATACTAAGATTTATCAGTTAATTCCTTAAGTTCAATGCACTTAGGCTCATCTATCTATCTATCTATCTATCTATCTATCTATCTATCTGTCTGTCTGTCAATCTATCAATCTATCTATCTATCTATCTATCTATCTATCTATCTATCTATCTATCTATCTATCTATCTATCTATCTATCTATCTATCTATCTATCTTTCTATCTATCTGTCTGTCTGTCTATCTGTCTGTCTATCAACCAATCTATCTAATTTCTGTCCCCCTCACTTCTGAAATGATGTCTACGCCCCTGTACTTCACTACATTTACATTACATTTAATCATTTAGCAGACGCTTTTATCCAAAGGGACTTACAACTTACACTACTTAATAATGTCTATAAAATAACCTGATGGGAATGTTTGCAGCTCCTTACTTTTCTACAAATAGTGAAGAAATGAACAAGAATTGCAATGTACCTGTGCAAATTAAAATACACTCTCTAAATCTAAAAAATCCTTATTAGTCAGTACAAATACATAAGAGCAATCAGTATTCAGTATGCAAATATCACAATGACAATGGTCACATGTTGAGGATTAAATAGTTGATCAATGTACATCCTTAAACCTTAATGACAATTTTACTAAAAAGGCAGAAATAATCTACAAAACAAAGTTTGAAGGGAGCCTGTTGAGTTTTGTGGTTTGAGGAATTAACATTAGAGGTTCAGAACAAACTGTGAACCTAAATGTTTGAGTATCAGTTCAGTGCTGGCTCACAAAAACTGAAATAACTTCTCATTCAACAACTGATTTGTTCATCTAATAATGTTTCTGTCTGAGAAATTCTGGAGAGTCACACTTAAAAGTTTCTCCAGGGGGCGCCAGAATCCCACAAGCAGACATAATGTCTGTCTGTATAAAGACTTCAACCCTGGTTCAGTTTCAGTGGAAACTTCTGCTGGCCAGCAATACTGGAGAAAATGGTTATTTGTGAAGAGTATTTTATTCTAATATTGTATTCATCACTACTTTTTCTCGGTGCTGCGAGTTCTTCCTCCCTGCAAAATAATTCAACAAGCATTTATTGATCTCTCATGAGTGCAGATAGTTTCAGATCAATGTGAATCATCTCAAAAACTCACCAGCTCTTCTCACACAGATGATCTGAAGAAGAATCACAGTAGGAGCAGCAAACACTGCAAACTCAACAATAATCACAATCACTGCAGGAAAGATGATAGACACAATCAAGAGAAATAAAAAAATCATTGAAAAATTCTTGCCAAAGCACAGCAGATTGACTGTTTCAGCATTAATGAACTGAATGTAAAGACTGTTGTACCTCTGAATAATGATCCAGCAATCCAACTGACTCCTGAAACAATAGGAGTCTGTTAGTTCAGTTCAAAAATAATGAACATGAACACAAACATCTTAATACTTCAGCTTCACAAAAATGATAAATATGTGCTGGACCTGTGTGAACTGTATTAATAAGGAGACAGAGGAGTGTTGTAACACAGGGGTTAGTTGTAGTTTGACAGTCAGAAAGGAGCTGTGGAGATGTCTTCAATATCAATATATTTTTTTTATTATTATTTATTTATTTATTTTTTTGTCTAGCAACAATTCTTTGACTTTCATAACCTAAAGTAACTGTTTCTCTGATTTAATTTGATACTTTGCATTCATGCTAACTTAAAACCCACATGCTAAAACAGTTTGCCATGTTATGTTTGTTTGATGTGGGGATAGTTTAACAGTTCATTAAAAATGATACAACCAACTCCAAGTATCCAATCACATCCTCTATTGAGGCAAAGTCATGTGAGGTTTTTGTTGCACATCAAGAGATTTATGTAAGATGTGTTTCCATCATAGTTTATGCACATCATCTTATTGGATAAAACACTATCTGCCTCAAATGAGCACATATGTTTTTTTTGAGCATGTTTAGAATTTATGCACATCTTGACATTTCCATCCAGCATTTTTTATGTGATATTTCAAAATTCACATGTAAATAGGTAGATGGCAGCACAGCTAGAGACTGAATACAGTACAGACACACACACACACACACACACACACACACACACACACACACACACACACACACACACACAAACACACACACAAACACACACACACACACACACACACACACACACACACACACACACACACACAGCTACTGATTTGGTGCTAAATTTAAAATCCTAAAATGAATACAGTACAATGTTTTTGTCACTTATGTACGCATTTTACTTTCACTTTCAAATTAGCGGCAATTCAGCATCATTGTTTGAACCGAATGCAATTCAAATACATCAAACTCAGCCAATAAATAAATCATATAACTTTTATTAACCAAACAAATTTAAATACACATAGAACATTTATTAGAAAATTAATAAAAAATGCCTAGAGACACGGCATACATTTTGATGTCATATAAAATAAATATGTTTAGTTTAAATAAAAGTAAAACAAGAGCAAACACTGTGGAACCAGTTAAATAATAATAATAATAATAATAATAATAATAATAAAAACAATATCACTTTAGATAAACAGCAAAAGTCTTGTATTTCTTTCTCTCTCTTTGTGTGATGAGACGGTTGTTCGGCACGCTGCATTGAGCAGCCACATTCAGTTTTTAGTAATGTCTGTTCTCTAACTGAACAAAATTATTTTTATTACTCTAAAAAAATGAAAACTATGGTGGCGGGCGGTGCTTTGGTGGGCAGGTGTTGCGGCTTAACACTGGTATCACTAGCTGTGCTTCCATTACCCTTCACATTGCACAATTAAAACTGTAAATTGAAAATATGCCTAATGGAAACACGTCAATTGCGCAAAAACCTCTATATGTCACAAAAATTAACACTCGCATGAGGTGTTTTTTCAGGCAATTCAAAAAAGGAATATTTCTCAAGACAGCAATGGAAATTTCACATTTACAGCTCACATTTGATTAAATATAGCTAAAATCCCACCAAACCCATTGCCATGATCACGAGAGGGAAATAAAATAAAACAGCCTTTACGGCATTGGTTCTGGCTTTTGTTCACACAGCACTCGATGATAAAGAACCACTGTGGAATTTCCAGCCCGATCTCGTATGTATTTTTTGAGGCGGCTAATTAGTATGAATTAGTACGACCTCACTCTTACGAATTCATATGTCTTTGGCTAAATTTACATATTTAGCCAAATATGTAATTTCATATAAAATTAAATCATATGAGTGAGGTCACACAAATTCGTATGAATTAGCCACCTCATAAAATACGTATGAATTCCTCTGAGATAGAGTTGCAATATGGGACACATGAGTCTCTGCTTACAGTTGGCTATAGCTACTCAGATCATCTATCTGTCCTCCCTGATTAAAGCGTTATACAGTAAATGGAAATTCTGGAATATACTTTGCAGTTTCAACACGCAGAAGCTAAGTGCTATTGTAAGATCACCGCCTCAGTCTCTTGCTGCTATCATCTCTTTTGGTTTTTGGCTTGTGATAGAGATATGGATGACAAATTAGGTAACTTGCTCAGTCCTGACAGAAATAATGAAGAAGAGAGCAAATGCTGTAAACAGCTCTGCTTTGAGGCTCTAACAGTAAAGAATATGTTTCAAACTCATTGAAAGAATGGTCAGTCTGGCCTTTGATTCTGATTGGAAAGATAAAACAAAAACTTGATTGGCTGCATACAAAGAAAGAACCAGATACACATTTCTAAAGGTATGTGCCTATTTTCAGATGTGTAAGATGGCTATTTGTTGACAATTATCCCAGAAGTAAACGCAACATCAGTAACATCATCATGAATTAATCAGCAGCACCTTGATCTTCAGAAATACCTGCTGGTTGTGTTTCTCTGTGATTCTGAGAGTTTGTGATGTGGACTGGAGTCACTGCTGTTGTTGAATCAGCTTGAGCTGTAAAACATGAATATTAGTTCAGATTAATCAAACAGAATATGACAATTATCATTTTACAAGATAAAAAAAAAAAACTATCAATTTATGAAAAATAAATGAACTTATAATGTCAAATAATCAAAGCACAGACACTTAAAATTGTACATTTCAATGTTTGTAGATATATTTCTCATGAGTTTTGGTTTATTTTTGTGACGCTTCATGAAGAGGATCATGGGAATCACAACTAGTTTGTTTTCTTTATTTTACAAAAGTAGGATGTTCTGCTGTTATTGTTGAAGGTACACCTATAAAAAGACCCTTTGCTGTTTTTAAAGTTATTTTGACATAGCAGCCTCTTCATCTTTAAGCAAGTGTTAATTTTAATTTAGTGAAGTAGCCATGGTGTATAAAGGGCTCCTGGAAATAGGTAGACTTTTAGGTAGACCCGATGCATCCAGGAGGAGTATATCATCGAGGAGTATATCAACAAGTCATATAGTGTGATCAGATGGGAGTTTTGTTTTACTGTTGCCGGTAATTTGGATGTTCATCTGTGTTTTGGTGTTCACAGTGTTAGTACATGACCCTAAAGTAAGTTTTCTTCTATTGTTATGTATTTTCAAACATGTTTTAACTGTATTTTTATGAACCAGTAATATTGTCCTTTTGATGATTTGGAAAATTGCATTGTTCATTAAGGCATCTGGATTTAGTGATATCTATTACTACCAAAGTCGTTTTATGTGACCAGACTCACAGTTATATCGTCTTCAATTGCATATCCACTGCATATTTCAAGCTTTAACACTTATTTAGAAATGAGACTGAATGTTAGTGTGCTTAACTAAGAAGAGACTGACTCATTTTGTGAATGTCTATTTATTTTCATGTTGTTTTAGTTACAGTAGATTTAGTCAGCTAAAATCTTGGTCTTCTTTTCAATGAAATAGTGGTTATAAAGGCTAATTATGCATTCTTTATAACAACTCGTTTACCACATTCTTCATTTTTTCAAGCAGACGCATTTATTGATATAAACAAATGTAGATTAATGTATATTAGAGCATGATTTAGTCAAGATTCTGTGATTTTCTGTTTTTCTTTTGTTGCTTGATTAACATCAATGCCACAGACAGTAGCAAGTAAATTGGGCTGCTGTCCCTTTAAAACCGAATGCACAAATGTAATGTACAGTGGTGTAGTGGTATGGTGTGTACATCTTATCATGGCAATATTAAGAAGATTTAGCATTTTTTTTATTAATTTTATATTCTTCTTATTATTAGGTCTATTACTCTTTTTATTAGGTTACTTTTCTTATTAAATTATAAATGAACTTGCCCCACAATAATTTCATAGGATCTGAGAGGATAATAAAAGATTAGTCTATTAGCTTATTCCTCACCAATAATGTAAAAGTTTTTTTTTTTTTTTTTTTGTACATTCATTTAAAATGATTAGCACTGCAGTCGTATATTAAAATTATGAACAGCTTTATGCCATTCACTGATTTTCAAAAACCTGTTTAATGCAAAACACGTTTCTTCTCATGTTTTTCACTTTATAAACCACAAGAGAAATATAAAGGGAATATTTTAAGACAGTTATATCCCGTTATCAGCATTTGTTGAAGTAGATTCGACTGACAAAATGAGCCATTAATGCAGAGTTTCACTTTCTCTTTCTGTATAATGAATTGACTGATATTAAGATGTTCACGGACAACTCTTGCGTGAGTTTCCATGTTGCTTGTGTGATATCCATTGGCTCACATTCATGGTTTACAGGGTCGGCATCTATTCTGACATATCATATTTTGTCCAGTCCATTGTTATGATTATCTCTGCGATTTCAAAAGGGAATGCCCCATTTGTCACTCACAAAACAGTGTGTTCATCATGTTGTTCCTCTCAGCAGCAAGAAAAACTAAACTTTTATTAAAATTCTGAATGGATTAAAGAAAGAGCGCTCCCTAAAGCTGTCGTTCATTTCAGTTTTTTTTGCATCTCAGAAAATTGT
Source organism: Cirrhinus molitorella (assembly GCA_033026305.1). NCBI lineage: Eukaryota > Metazoa > Chordata > Actinopteri > Cypriniformes > Cyprinidae > Cirrhinus > Cirrhinus molitorella. The sequence goes on from CM065117.1 coordinate 60,627,699, forward strand.
GTTATTAGCTAATGAAGGAACCTCTCTCTAAACTGCACAATAGACCTCATATTTACATTGTTTCTACACACTTTGTTATAATGAGAGGATTAGTTTGCAGCAACAAAAAGTCTGGTGTTTTGAGCGGTGAGTGGATTCTGACTGATTCACACAAACACAGATATGCGCTGGAGTCGCTTACTTTCATTTTTGTTGATAATGTTTATTTTGTTAAGGTCTCAGGCTTTAAAACTGTTCTAGCACACAGTAACATACGGATTAATTTATTGCCATCAATTAAACTGAGAAATTAACTTATTTAAAATGAATTTTACATCAACTTTAGCTATTTTTATTAAGTCCAGTAATGTACAAACATGACTAAATTAGCAATTTCAAATAAAAAAATACCATAAATATACCAAAAAAACTATAGCATATTATATATATATATATATATATATATGAATGTGTTATCCTGTGACAAAAAATAAATAAATAAATCTCAGATCTCTGGAACTCTAGACATTGTTATGATGCTATTTTAAACTCTTAGACTAGGATTTCTAGACTAGGACAACTTGGTTTACTTCATCTAGATCTTTTTATTTGCTCATAATTTATTACGTCACATTACCTCTGCCTTTTTCTTCTCCTTCTCCTCCTCCTCCTCCTCCTCCTCCTCCGTCTTCTCCTTCTACTCCTCTTTCTTCTCCTCCTCCTCCTCCGTCTTCTCCTTCTACTCCTCTTTCTTCTCCTCCTTCTTCTCCTCCTCCTCCTCCTGGGGGTATGAGTTTGTATAAAATGTGTGTAAAAGTGATTAACAAAGGAACATTAGAACGTGTGGAAACGCCCTGGAGAGACCATTTAAGTGTTGATTGTTAATTTTCACAAGCCACCATTGACTAAGAAAGTTGGTCCTGAATCCAACTGTAGAAGATAAATGTCCTTGTTCTGACAGACAGACAGTTTTATGCACTGTGAGAGACTAGGATCTCTTTTTATTCAATTAGGAGTTTTATTTTCTGCTGTGGATGAAATGTTTTCAATGATTGAATGAATTAGTTTGCAGTGAGAGACGCACAGATGCACAGCAGGCACACATACAACTGTCATCTCTCTCTTTCGTCCTCTCTCTCTGTCTTTCTCTCGATCAATGGATAATTGACCTTATGCACGGAGCGTTTTTTAGAACTTCCGCATAATGATAAGCAGCTCGTAAACTTCCGGTCAGACTCATTTTATATGTGCTATATATAGATAGAGACTCTTGAGACTGCTCTCCTGCCTCGTTTTTATCAGAAACTGAGAAAAATAATAATTGCAACATTGTAAATAATGATAGGGGCATGAGCATCCAGTTTCACATTATTTAACAATATAATTTAAATGCGGAGCCTGGTCCAGGAGAGTAATAGTTGTACATTTAAATGCTGACACTATCATAACGTGTTTAGGCTTACGTTAGCGATGCTTCTCTTTAACGACATCTTAATAATTTTCTTGATCATCAATAACTTGCCTTCATAGTCATGAACACAAATATTACATTATTTTAAAGCTTTTATTAATTTTCAACTCTACAGCTGTGCGCTGTGCAATAAAATTCACTTCAAAGATTCACTTTTCATTCATAAACACGACATGGAAAAAAGGTAGTTTAACGGAAAACAACGAATTTTTAAGATCGATATGAAATTACCCTTATAACCAAAAGATGGCAGCAGAGGATTAGTTATTGGCTGCAGCTGCCATTTAAACTCCTCATTCTTGCTTTTCCATTCATTATTGGTTTAACAAATGTTCGTACTTTTACCGCACTACAAATTGAAAAACTTAACTATTAATCACATAGTAAATAAATAATGCATTCAATATGAATTAATATGATTTTAAATATTTTAGATAAAATTTGATTAACTACATCTTTTATCTACATCGTTTTCTCTTGAATTGTAAAAGCTATTAAATAGCCTATATTCAACCAACACAAACTTGTTACTGCTGTAGTTTTGTTTCTCTGAATTTAGTCTGAATCATTGAATGCACAGCTCTGTTTCTGACATCGGCTTTATTTAGCGGATTTAATCATGTAATTTTTTTTTTAAACTAGTGTTTGTCATTCTTGAAATGGTATACATGGACGTTTGGTCCTCTTAGACAAAAAAAAAACAAAAAAACTTTGGGGACAGTCCTATTACGGCTCAGTACAGCTGACCAGAAATGATTGAGCTGGCTTATCTAAACAAGGAAGTATTCCGTGCATATGGTCAATTGATTGGAATAAATGCTATATTCCATTCAAATAAATGCAATCTTACTGCACTATTTCATCTCTGTGTCTAATTTTAATCTGGCAGAATGATGGAGCTGATGAGCTGTAACTGACAAAAATAACATCATTTTTACCCATTTGGTCAAATATTGCGCTGTAAAGAGCAATACTAGTTGCAACTTGTCTATAAATTTGCAAATGACCATGACTTCAGCCTCCACATCATGCATTTAAAATCCTTTAACCGTTGATTATCCCTTACATATCATACTGAAACCATATTTCTGATATGTTGTAACAGAGGGTCCAGTCTTGTGCACTATAGGCAATAATATTCTGAATATTTTACAGTTTATTACACCGTTTACTTTATCTCAAACAGAGTTTATTCCATTTAAGTGGGTTCAGTAATAAAACATCAAAAATATGGATTCAGTACCATAGATAAAAATAATAAAGGCATAACCAGAAAAAAAAAAAAAAAGAAAATCAAGCGTTGTGCATTATAGAGAATACTATTCTGAATATTTCAGTTAATTTAATACCATGTCTAAAGCATTGGGTCACATAGTCAACCTTCACACTTTGCTCTTACTGCTGGAATGTGCAATAAGTGAAGATCGGCCACCAGCTGCGCAAATATAGCCATGAAACCTCCAACACTATATTGGCCAGTGTTTCAGTTTCATTGCCCAACCCCTGTATTTCTGTCTGAGTTAGTTTATTTGGTATGTGTCAAAGGTCTTAAACACGGCAACGTGCAGTGTCCTTAACACACACTAAATCCACTTGAAATCTTAAAAACTGCTCCGTAGCAGTATTCAAGGCTTAGTGTATCCCATAATGCATCATGTTCTGGAAACAACTTGTGAGACTTTTTGGCAAGATCTCGTGTGATGTCACCAAAACCTTTCCACTGTAATTGAAATTAATATAATAACTAGATATTATATCTAATTTGGGAGAAACACAAAGTGTTGCACATTTTATTGGTGCAAAGATGAGTAGTGGTGATATTTATTTTGTACAACATTTGCAACTGCTTTTTATCACTTAATTATAAGCACCACCAATTAAACTGATTAATCTGTTATAGGGACTATTGAGCAGACACTTAGAAGTTGATTTTAAAATGCAAAGTATTGAAAATAAAGCTCTGAAATTTTTTTTTTTTTTTTAAACAACCCTATAAGCGTGTCCCATCAGGTAATGAAAAGTTCGACACACACTTGAGGTCTTCATCCTCATTTCAACACAAAAACAGGAAATGCGTCATAGAAGTAGTTAAGTGGGCAAGTGCAAAGACCGCAAGTGTGGGTATTTGGACAAGGCATCTGTTTGGATTACCCTTCTGCCTTGCGTTTACTCGCCAAAACATGGAGGAGAGCAGTGAACAGGCAAAAAAAAAATAAAATAACAAAATCTGATCTGAGCAGAAAATTGGAAATGAGCATTTGCAGCAGAGCTTTGAGTTTCTCTTCTGTCAGACTGAAAGAAGCTTTAGTATCCTCTGTTTGTTCTGCTTCAATGATACTAACAGTCCTTAATGTTACTGACATTATGAGGATCTAAAATGATTGATGAGATTGTTTTCTCACCTGAAATCTTGACAGTATATGTGACTGAGGTCTTGACTTGATCTCCTTGAGTAACTTCACATCTCCACTCTCTGTTGTCATCTTCATTCAGGAGTGTTGTATTCAGAGTGAAGATGCAGAGTCTTGATGTTGATACGTTATATCCAGAGTCTGATATCGTCAGATTAACACCAGTCTGATTCACCCACAACAGATTAATTCCCCCAGATTTATTCAAATCATCACAAGAGACTCCAGCAGATGAATATGAATATAACTGACAGGAGAGAGTCACAGAGCTGCCTGCACTGATCTCAGTCTGTGAGGATGATGAAGAGACTGAAACACAAAATAACACACAAATCACACACTTTTCAATCATCATGAGAGTTTAAATTAAGCCCCTTTTAAATTAACCACACAATCATAAAATTACCATGAAGAACATGCAGATTAACACGTGCATATAATCCTTGTTGTGGTTTGTGTTCATTCACATATTGTCTGCAGGTGTAAGATCCATAATCTTCTTTTGTGATGTTCTTGATGTTCAGAGAGCAGTCAGACCCCAGACTCAGTCTCTCATGACTCTCTGTGTCTTTCTTCTTGTTCCCTTTAGCAATCAGTTCAACTGCTGCTGAATTGTTATAATATATCCATGTAGTTGATCTGCAGTCATGAAGAGCATTATTACAGGGCAGACTGACATTTTCACCAGAACTGATGAACACAAGAACATCATCCACTCCACTGATACCTGAAACACAAGAACATTTGAGTGATCATTATGATATATCTATATGAAACTTTTGTTTTGCATATATACATTTTATATCAACTTCTGTATGCAGATATAAACTGAACTCTTTGACAGGAGTGTAAAGAGCATGTAGAAATGTGTTACCTGTGAGAAGTGAAGAGAGAAAGATCAGTCCCAGCAGACACAAATGACACTCATCAGCCATTTTCTCTTTCTGTCAGTCTTCCTCTTCATTATATGCTCACAACTCTCTCTTTAAATACTATCAGCTCTTCCTGTGTTTAACTTCCTCTGATCTGATTGGCTGAGTGTCTAAATGCTGCTATTTAGTGACACAATGCCAGTCATAATGGAAAAGTAGAAGAACTGAGATCAGTTCAGTCTGTTTTAATTTTGGAAACAACTCAGTCAGTTAAATCTTCCGTCGAGAGCTGAGCTCTGACTGTTACTGCTGTTGAGATGAACTCAGTTTCTTCTATATTTCCTATGAACTGCTTAACCACAACCAGCCCCACCTCCTCACTAAGATAAATGTTGTTTGTCTTTTCCTCAGAGTTGATCTTAGATTTGGTTCTGAATCATTTTAAAGCTAAGACTCCAACGTAGATTTTATTTTATTCATTTTTTTTAATCTTTTGTTCATCATTTGTCTGTTTGTGTTGTGGTTTGTGTGGCTAGTGTTTTCAGAAGCTGACTCTGTGAACTCAGTTATTTTGACCACTGCTTTAACCCACACAGATCTGAGATCAGCTCTAAACCCAGTTTGGACTGATAGCTGTGAATTTTCACACATTCAGGTCACAGTTCATCCTCTTTTTTAACTGTTTTCTACAACTGAAACTCAACTTTTCCCTTTGTGTAAATGTTAGCTGCAATCCATTTACAAGCTCTCTGTTTCATTGGTGCAGTTTATGTAAAGTCTTTATTTCAGTGTTTTCGCGTAAAGCCAACATTTTCTCACTCCAAACTCGTCACATATTGACACTTGGTCAGGGCTCTTTGGCGTCACTTCTTGATGCTCATGGTACCCCTTCAGCGTCTTTTTTTTCGACGTGCAGCGTCCTCCAGTGCTTTAAATAAGAAATGCTTGGCGTGCTGACACAAAAGGCGCTAAAAATTGTGTTGTCATTATTTAAATTATATATTGGGTAATAATATTGTTATTATTGCATATATGTTGGGGGGTGTTTTTTTTCCAGTGCAAACAGTCACAATAGTTTTACTTATTTTACACCATTTACACATGTAACTCAACCCCTGCCCCTAAACCTAAGCATTAGTCAACAAAACATAAGATATAACAGGCAGATACAACTATAAAAAGTTAAGTGCAGCATTATCTTCCATGTGTGGGTTGTGTTCCAGTGCGGATGAATCTAATGTTTCAGTAGCTGTCAGTCACCGCACCTTTGAGGATATTCACTGTACTTAGGAATCACAGATTAATAGATTCAAATATATGGCCCAAATAAGAATTTTAATTGGATATTGTCATCTAAGAATAAGTAACAAAACTTTTGTTCTGACCAACTGAGGAAAAACACTACAGGTGTTTAAATCTAACAATCGGTTATTATCTCATATCTCATCAAACTAGCAAGTTATTATTACTGTAATACTGTTCTTATTGTTCATGTTAAGCGCATCAGCACTGCATATCTATGTGTGTGTAGTGTGTAGGCCTATTAGCGTTTCTGTTTCTGTACAGTCTAATCTCTGATTGACATAAAATTCAAATTTCACATGAAGAAATTCTTTTAGCCGAAAAAGCAAATCGTTCCTCCTTAGGACTGGTTCTCTTTAAAATACTAAACTTGTGTAAACCCACGCAGGCTATCTGCAATCAAATGCATAAATGCATAAATACATAAAATGCTTATATTCCAAGGCAAATGATGTATTTGTGAGAAGAACAGATGCAATCGTCGTCTACATCCACTGTCCTGTATGCTGCATTTCAGGACCGCATTTCTGGGACTGCATTTCTAGGACCCTAGTTTTGGAGGACCGACCCACCAAGGCAGTATTTCCACCCAGTTTTAACTGCATTAGAGTTTTTTTTTTTTTTTTTTTAGTTTTATTACACCCAAATACTACTTTCTTTATTGCAATTAAACTTGGTTCCTAGGAATGTTGAGAAATGATTGGGTCCAAGTAGCATAATATAACAACTCAAGTAAAATAAACAAGGAATCACAGACAAGGATGACTCTGGGGGTAGATTTATATTTATATATTGGACTTTAGTGTGGATCAGGAGGGGGGGCAGGGGTGGATATATATATTGCCGGTCCTCTAATTCGGTAATTCGGTAGGTGGCACTGTCATCAAAAACCTAGGGTCCTAGAAATGCAGTCCTGAAAATGCAGCCTCAGGTTTTGAACTCGAACCTGAACTCGAGAGATGAACTAATCAATTTTCTTTCCAGCTCAGACTGCGTTTCTTAAGCTTATGGGACTGTCTTGTGATGAACAAACGACTCAAACCCAAAAAATTTCCATCATTACAGTCCGTCTGTGTGCAAATTCAAAAAATGCGGCCAGAAGAAGCAAGCCTTGGTTGTGAAATGCCATTGGCTCTTGTGTGTTTTGTGACCGATTGTGTCACATTAAAGTTCGGGAGTATCTTTTTGAATGAGATGTGAGCACGTTAATGGAGCGGGAATCATTTTCAGCTATTAAAACCTGTTTTTTGCATAAAGAGAGCATATGGCTTCAGAAGACTTGTGTTTGTAATGTTTTTATACTGCTTGTTTATTGTCAGTTTTTGCAATAAACCCCTGTGTGTGTACTTATATTTGCCTGTTATGTGTTTTATATTGTTCAGAATTGGGTACGTTTAGGGTTGGGTTGGGGTTAGGTGCTCCAAAGTACACATTTATATTAAATTATTTCTATTTTTTACAAATGCATGCAATCCATTAAATTAAGACAAACAACTGACAACTATGAAGGACCCTGCACATAGAAAAATGGTTCTAAAAGTGATGCCAAGGGGTCCTGACCAAGAGTCAGTATGTGACGAGATGGGAGTGAGAATGTGTTGGTAAAGCAGGGTTTCTTATCCAAACAACTGATTTCCAATGACCAGTGTTTCCCAAACCAGTTCCTGGAGTCTCCTCAACAATGTTTCTACCACTGGAGTCTCTATTGATGAACTGATGACTGAATCAGGTGTGTTTGATTAGAGAGAGATACAATGGCCATCTTATGTGATCTTGCATCTATCCAGCATTGGTCAAACGCTTTGGAGAGTTGAGCTAAAACACATCAAGATCTGACACAGAAAGGGCCAGATGTAGGAGCATTCATGATAAAATCACACAATGTTTTTTTGGTGGAGATGTGGATGAGCTGCAGGCCTTACATCTGTTTCTTTAAAAGGTCAACTGTCAGCTCTGACTCTGACAACACTGAGACAAGTGTGAACACAAGATGCACGAATGAGGAACTTGTAAGTTTCCACACGTTCAAGGCTGTAAATGTGTCTCATCATGTAATGGAGAGCATCAGAAGGTAGAGGTGTTTCATGAACACTTTTTAATTTCTCTGACTGACAGCATTGAGTGCAGCTGGATGAGGACAGAGTTATTTCTGCTGCAGCTGCTCTAAATCTAAGACCAGCTCATCCTATATGAGGATGACAAACTTCTCAATACTCAAGACTCTCATCCAGACCCACGTTCTTCAATGAATGCCACAAGTTTAAGTGTCATACTTCCATGAGTGAACATATACAGATCATTTATTTGCTGCATTTCTGCAAATGATTATGATAATAGTGATTATGTGATCATCATATTCATATGAAGTTTTACAGCGATGTTTTGCATCTATTCCAGAGTCAAGACCTTCTTACAATCTTGAGATGTTGACAGCCGTTCTACACTTTCATCACTAAAATAGTGTATTATTTATAGCAGTTGTAGTGTTTCAGAGTGTGATCTCACTGTTGAGGAGTGGAAACATGCTATTGCTGAGTGTGAGAGCTCAGTTCATTTGACCGCAGAAGAGCAGAGATCATCTCTAAAACCAAGTTTAAACTGATGATGCTGTGAATATGAATCAACAAAAAACAACTTCTGGAGGAATATTTTCAAGAGTGTGTTTGTGTGTCAGTATCACAGTCACAGTGTTACTAGTCTCATCTTCAGACAGCATTAACACACACACACTGTTGGATATATATAGCGGCTGGAGATGACATCAGTTCAATCTGATTGGCTGCTCACTAAATGCAGCTTCTATTGGTCTGTTTGTGTCTGAATGGGCGGGGCTTGGCCTGAATTAGATCAGACAGCATTAGCCTTTGCCTGTATAGTGTTTACTATAGTGTTATATTGTATTAACACACAGTGTGAGTAAGTATCTTTATTCTCAAACAAACTTTACATTTTACATTTTTACATTGTATAACCCTATAAATTTGCTCTTTCAAACCAGCTGTGAAAAAAGATGAAGTGTGTGGAAGTCATTAGTTCATCAAAATGAATTTCTGAACTAACCACAATAAAGTTATGAATTATTATGAACATTAATTGATAATTTCATTATTTGTTCATCTTTTGCTTTGCTTCACAGTTGATCACATCCTCACATTAGCAGCTCATGAAGGGGAATCACCAAATGTGTGTCACAAACTCAGACTGAGGTCAGCCAGATGCAGAACCCAAGAGCAGTTTAATATCTTCAAAGTGAAACACATAGAAAACAAACAAAGGTTTAGCATGACCTGAGAAAACATGAAGCTAACATGACAATAGACTCACCAACAGCAGCTACATAACACACAACAAAGAAGCAGATACTAAACTAGGAAACACATGATAGAAAGCAACCAATGAACAAACAGAACTGAAACCACATGACAGGACAATGAACCAATGAGAACATGACATGGACTAAAGGAAGACAGAGCAGGAACACATGAGAGCAAGGAAGACACATGGCTACAGCAAATTACAAAATAAAAGACATGAGCCAAAACACACTCAGAAACATCTCTGCAAAGGTGAAATATTAAACACAACTGCAGAGCTTTTATTACGAATATTAGTAGCAATCACTCACACTAATAATAATTTTTAAAAATTATAGATTATTGTTGTTCTTATTATTATGTCAGTATATGTCATATATATTATAATATATGTCAGTGCATTCAGGAATAAAACAGTATTTGCAAATGTGACTCTGAGATCAGAACATGAATGTCAGGAAGAATAAAGCATGTTTAAACACTAGATTTGCAGTGTTTGGATCAGAGGATGTACTTTCTGTGGAAGCTGAAGAAGTTCAACCTACCAAAGATAATGATGGTGTTTCAAATCCATGAGGAAATTTGAGAGCGACGCAGTGATTGTAATCCTGTAAAGGCAATCCATAATCACAGTTGAGCAGAAACTCAAAAAGTTCTCAACAGGACTTGACTTGAGCAGCAGTTAACGTGAGCTCACCGAAACACTTTCCCTCTACCAAACAAACGCACTTCTTCTTCTTCTTCTTCTTGGTTTTATGGCGAGTTACAATCAGTGCTCATATCGCCACCTACTGTGCTGTAATGCAATCAGGATTTTCTGTATTTAGTTGATGATGTTCTTCTCAACTCTGAAGCATCAGAATCCAGGTTTCGGTTTGCGCTGTGTGTTCAGCTCCTCTGTCCTCCACACTGAACCCCTTAAACTCAGAGCTGAAACACTACCACTGTTATATTATATTCACTCATCTAGTCCTGTTCTGTATAAATAATTCAATAGAAGCCTATATCCTATTCTATCACTATTACATTCACAGCCCAATAAGTATCCCACATCTATACTCTTACCTTTATCCTTTAAATATACTATTAGTTCCTTCCTATCCTCACTATACTTTACACATTCAAATATTACATGCTCAACTGTTTCTTTCACACCACAAAATCCACATAAGCCATTATCATGTGCACTGATTAAAAATAGTGAATCATTGCCATCCATCAGACTAGAACAGGATGCAAAGTATCTATCATTGTAGAATCTGTTGCACTACATTTAATTGAATCTGATTAAAAAACACTGAATTACAGTAATCAGAGTCTAATCAGAGTCTTTTTTCTATGGTAAAATATTATGCTAATGAAATGGGTGGAGCTACTACTAATAAACTGCATGAAAATCTTCAAAATAACAGGAGAAAAAATAAATGTAATAAAGATATAGTGACTTCAGGAAATGCAGCATGACTGATAAATATTGTCCTAATAAAAACGTGGGAAAAATAAAAATATAATTTTTTTTTTACATATAGAATATTTGATGGAAATGTCATTTGAACTGTCTTCCTGATGTATTTTTCTACAAGAAACAGCTGATATACTGAAAGCAAAAAGTAATTTTTACTGCAATAAGATTTTTTTTTTTTTTACAGCACTTTGCTTTAAAATAATTGACATACAAGTTCTGTTTGTTCACATACAAATATCTAATTCTTCCAAACAGCAAAGATGTGAATATCAGCATCTGGAGAAACATCTCATTTGCTGCTGATATGATGAGCTCAAGCAGTGATCTGTATCATTAATGTTTATTTGTGGAGCTCTTGTTCTTGTTCACAGAGGAGTAAAGCTCAACTCGTGGATCATTTTCTGTTCCTCTGATGGCAGCGTAAGTCACTGAATGTGATTTTACTGGCTTTTTACCAGAAGAAGAGACTTCAGAATAAGTCACATCATCTGTCTGCTTCTAAACATCAACGAAATCAAGTTTAATCCACAGATCAGACATATCTCTCACTGTAATATGTTCAATAACACAACAGTTTTCAGTAAATCACATTCTAGAACAGACAGTGAACTGAATGCTGAATGCTTTAGTTGACTCACATTGTCTCTTGCAGCAGCAGGAATGGACATGTTGATTGTTTCATACGTCCCTTTATCTTCATTCTCATCTTTGACCTTCAGACAACAAACCGTTAAAACTGTTAAAATAACACTTGAGCTTTAAAGACTGAAATCAGATCTAAATCACTGGCATTACTGAACTCACAGATGATACATCAGTCCCTCTTTTATTACCTGAAAAAAAAAAACATGCCTCATGTAAATATGAGTATTTATGATAAAACACACATGCAAAACACTGGATGCTAATAATGCTAATGACATTTAGATTTCAAAACCAAAATTCAAATGAATTATAGAAATGAATGTTGTTTGACTTGATAACTCTCTGAAACTGATGCATACAATCTAAACAAGCTGAAACAAATTTTTAGAGTAGAGGACATCTGAAAACTCACCAGCTCTTTTTCTCCAGATCACACAGAAAACAACAAGAAGGAAAACAGCAAATGCAGCGACAGAAACAGAAATCACTAGAGGAAAAGAAGTCACTAAAGAAGAGATGGTCACAGTCAGGGATTGATGACTATTAGAGTCTAAATGAAAGCATCAGTAAAATCATCATGAATTAATCAGTAGCACCTTGATCTTTAGAAGTTCCTGGCAGGGACGGATTATGGGTTGTGTGGGCCCCTGGGCAAAACGTTCGCGAGGACCCCCCTCCCCCCCCCCCCCGTCATCATGCCACTTGTGGGTCCAAACTAGTGCGGCGTACGCGTACCGTGTTGTAAAAGCAGAATTATGTTGACAAAACTATCTTTTGCTGCTTTTTACCTCGGAAAAAGTGAAAAGAAGGTGGCTTAAGTTGATACAGTAAGTTGGATCTCAAATTTTAATCAGTACAGCCTAATGCCATTACCTCACATTAATGTTAGCACCAGGTTACCCATCATCTCTGTTTATAGAGACAGGTAGCAACGTAGCACAACCAGATCGTACCATAACAAACATTATTTGTTTGAATTATCCAGAATGTGCTAGTTCGAAATAGAAATGGAAATGTCTATAAAAGTGAACCAAGTACCTGTTATAATCTGCAATTGTTGCTTTGCAGCTTTCCCAAAGAAGACAATTACATCCTCGTAGCTAGGGGGTAATCATATCATGCGCAGGGCCAGGAACAAATAAATTCAAGGACACCAACAGAATGAAATGGTAAAGTAAGCGAAATCACAAATACTACCCACCCGTGTCATATTTAATAAACCAATATCTTAGATAAACAGCAGGTTTACACGTGGGTTGTCAGAATGTTGTGGAGAAGTGCGCTCATGTAGTTGAGAGGTGGCCGGGCGTTAGCTTGTCAGATGCAAGTTGACATGTATAAATCTGACGATGGTATAAGGTGCAACAAATAGACCCAACAAGAAATATGATGCGCTCAAAATAATATGTGCTGTGAATTTCTTGCCAACTAGAGCCACGGCTGGCAAATGATAAATGAAACCTATTGTCCTACCTTAAAACTTCGTAGCTACAGTTAATGTTGTCGTTAGCTGTGTGATCCTTTTGTCTTCTTGCCGGCTCATGGAAGTCTTTATCAGTTTAAATTTGCGATTGTAGATCTACTTTTATTACATTACTTTTCGTTCTTTTACTTTATGCCATATAGATTTAGGAGGGCAAGCATACTATAATACAGATTGAAACAAAAAAAAAAACACGTTGCGCCACGACAAGAAAAAAATATCCATGATTTCAACTTGGGAATGCCCACTAGAAACGTCTACCGCACGCCCATATAATTTTTTTCTTTTCTTCATTTAAATTGCTTAATTTTCTGTCAAATCCGTGTGCCTCAAAACCGCCTCCATCCCACCATGCTACCACTCCCTAGTCAGAGGGCCTTCTGTAAGGCTGTTAACACGCCCCCCTCCCCTCCCCCCAGAAGCCAGGGGCCCCATGGTAGGGGCCCTTGTAATCAGATGGCCCTCTAAAGGTACACTACACCCTCCTCCCTAGGGCCTCCTAGTAGGGCCCTCATAATCAGAGGGCCCTCTAAAAGCCCCCAAAGCCCCCATCCTCCCTAGGACCCCCTGGTAGCCAGAAGCCAGGACCATAATAGGAGGGCCTAAGAGGGCCTTCTAAAAGTAGGCTCCCATGCACCCATTTCCCTTTAAAGTTCCTATAGCAGGGCCGGGGGCCCCCTGAAAGCACCGACCTCCCCCCCACCACCACCAGCACCACCACCACAACCACCACAATTCAAGGGCCCTTGGCAGCCAAACGCCCTCCCTATAGGGTCAGGGGCCCTTGTAGGCAGAGGATCAAAGAATGTAGGCCCTCTAAAATAGACAAACGAAAATACATTGTTGATAAGCGTTGCAAATTGTTTTGGGCTAGGGGCCCCACGGGCCCCCTGCACCCCTAGGGCCCCTGGGCAGCGGCCCCGCTGGCCCGGTTCGTAATCCGTCCCTGGTTCCTGGTGATTTTGTAGTTTTGTGATTCTGAGAGTTTGTGATGTGGACTGGAGTCACTGCTGTTGTTGAATCAGCTTGAGCTGTAAAACATGAATATTAGTTCAGATTAATCAAACTGCAGATTATGACAATCATATCTGATTTAATTAGTTAGATAATCATTATAGCATTATGCAAAGCACTGATGTGAGAAACACAGTGATGATGTACCTTTAGTTTCTGGTGATTTTGTAGTTGAGGGTTTGTAAGGGTTTGTGATGTGGACTGGATTCACTGCTGTTGTTGTTTTATCTTGAGCTGTAAAGGTGACATCTGTTAGTTCAGATTAATCATGGAATTTTACAATCATATTTTATTTAGTTACAAACAGGACAAACTGTAGCATTATGCAAAGCACTGATGTGAGAAAGACAGTGGTGATGTACCTTTAGTTTCTGATGATTTTGTAGTTGAGGGATCCTGATAGGGTTTCTTAGGGTTTTTGGTGTGGACTGGATTCACTGCTGTCGTTGTTTTATCTTGAGCTGTAAAACATGGATTCATTCAGATGCATCATACTGTAAAAGAGAGCTTTTCAAAGTGTCTGAGAAATAATCTGCTATACAGAGGCGCAAAAATGGTGTATGCAGTATATGAGGTGCATAGGGACGCTAATATGCTGATTCGCTTTTAATGTTTAGTAGTATTATAATTATCAACATTTAAAACAAGTACATTCTTTCAGGATTCTTTGATGAATAGAAAGATCAGCATTTATACATAGATCAGAAATTGTAGAAATTTACATTTTAAACCTGAAAAACTTCCACAGCTGTTTTCAGCTGGTGCATAGATACATCTGTAGATGCGCTGGGACACAAACATCAGTGATGTTCCTGAGATCACTAGGTGTTTCGGGGTTTACAACATCAGACACCCTCCCTCAGGCGACCCAGCTGGGGTTGATAAGGCCCCAACTTGTGTCCCAGCAGCGCTAACCCACTCCTCTGACCTTTTCTTCCAAATCCACCATGAAGTTCTTTCTGCAGCTTCTGTGATGGACTTAATAGCTCTCCTCTTTGCAGCTCCTATAATGCCAAGCAGGGCAAAGCTCTTACACAGGGAGCGGGCGGCAAAGCCTCAGCACCCCACCTCTATAGGTTTGCAATGAGCCCTCCAACCTCTCCTCCAGCACTCCTCTATAAACTCCTGATACTTAAGCCACCTGCGCTCATTAGCCTCATCTATGCGCTCAGTTCCAGCAAGACAACCTGCTTAGACAAAGCAGATGTCAGCACCACATCTGGTCTTAAACAGGTCAGTGTTACAAACTCTGGAAAATTGAGCTGCTTGCCCAAGTCAACTCACAGCTCCCAATCTGGTGCTGATGATAGCAGGCTGGACACTGGTGTTACCTGTGTTCATGGCTGCTCTTCAGCCTTTACAAAAGCAATTCTCCTCTGGCTGCGGACATGTTTATTATTAGCCACTGCACTGGAAATGGCCTCTGCCACAGTCTTCAGGACCTGGTCGTGTCGCCAACAATAGCAAAGCTCTCCAAGGGCTGCTGGGCAGCTGCTCAAAATATTGGTACACCAATGTCTCTCTTACACGAGACCTTGAACTCTCCCTCCAGACTGCTGAAGGGAAGTTGGAGCTTATTACTCCTGCCATAAAGTGCTGCACTAGTAAGGCTACATGGCAAACCCAGCCATCTTCAGAGGCAGCAGCTGATCTTCCTCTCCAGCATCTCTACTGTTGATATTGTCACCTCATACACCAGCAAAGACCACAGAATATGGGGCAAGATGCCATGCTGGTATAACCATGCCTTGAACCTGCCAGGTAGGCCAGATTTATCCACTGCTGACAACCAAGCTTGTTTTTTTGGACTAACTCTGTATCTCTGAGGCTACTAATAGGTTTCTCAGTGATGGATGGTATTAATACACAATCCACAACAAAGCAAAACATATCCACCACTTTCCCTCTCTTCAGGACCATTGACCTAGATTTTGTTGGTTTAAAGCTCATTCTAGCCCAAGAAATGAAATTACCAGGCCCTGAAGGATCCACCTGCACTGATGTAGTGGTGACTGTCAGATCATCCATGAAGGCTCTGATAGGTGCCTTCCGGATTCCAGACTTGGACAGGGGCCTCGACACTGTAAATCATACTTTGTGCAGTGATATATACTTACTGGTACGGGTTTTGCGTCTCGTGAAAAAAGTGTCCCCAGGTACATTTTTGTCATGAGACCCGGTAGCGTTGCTACAGACAATAGCAAGTAAATTGGGCTGCTGTCCCTTTAAAACTGGATGCACAAATGCAATGTACAGGGGCTAGTGGTATTGTGTGTATGTCGTATCATGTGTCTACGACTTAAAGTGATAGTTCACTCAAAAATGAAAATTTTCTGTTTATCTGTTTACCCCCAGGGCATCCAAGTACCAATGTAGGTAAATTTGTTTCTTCAGTAGAACACAATCAAAGATTTTTAACTCAAACCGTTGCATTCTGTCAGTCATATAATGATATTTGGGAATAAAAAAAAACATACACAAACAAAACCAAATTAATGATACACTAATGTCCTAAGACACGAAACGATCGGTTTGTGCGAGAAACTGAACAGTATTTATATCATTTTTTACCTCCACAACGTTCATCTGTCCTGAGCGCATGCACAGCTCGGGCTCGTGACATGTGAATGCGCTCAGGCATAGAATACGCAAACGCCGGCTTATATGTCACTCATTGTTTACACAGTGCACAGGGATTGCAGACATGTTCACTGGCATTGTGAAGGTCTATAGATATTTAGAAGTACAGGTCATCACAATGGAAGATGATTTTTATATATCATCAGACCATGTGCGCCGATCCTGTGTGTGATCAGGGGCTCCAGCACCCACAGAAATGATCGAGCTCCCACGGAAAAACATGAGATATTCTCAGTTCATTTTAACCAATTAGAACACCACTTTATTAATTCATTATAGTTTTATTAATTTTTCATAGTTTATATTTGAGGCAGGTTTTGATGCTATTTTAATGACAAATGTCAAGAGTGCATTATTGTAATATGAGAGAGGGTGCGTGTATTATAGTTTCTCAGCTTGTAGTGCGCTCCCTCAGACTTTGTCCTGTGTATGCGCGAATAAGTGCTTATTGTAAACAGATGTGAGATCCATGTTCAGCACCCACCGGCAGAAACATAGATTGGCGCACATGCATCAGACAACGTGGATACTACGCCAGAGCTCATGCACATATCACCCGCCGGACGCTGTGCATGTGTGCAGGACAGATGGATGTTGTGGAGAATCAGACATAAAAAATGATATAAATACTGTTCAGTTTCTTGCACAAACCGATCGTTTCTTAGGACATTAGTGTATCGTCACGAGCCACAGGGTTTAATTTGGTTTTGTTTGTGTATGTTTTTTTTTTATTCTTAAAGATTTGGTGGCCATTGGCTGCCATTATATCACTGACAGACTGCAATGGTTTGAGTTAAAAATCTTCGTTTGTGTTCTACTGAAGAAACAAAGCCACCTACATCTTGGATGCCCTGGGGGTAAGCAGATAAACAGCAATTTTTTATTTTTGGGTGAACTATCCCTTTAAGAGGATTTAGCTTTTTTTTTTTTGCAATGAATGTTATAGTCTTCTTATTATGAACCTGAAGAGAGAAATGGAGGGGTATGTGAGACTATTGGGTGTTACATTTTCTTATTATAAAAAAAATATGATGATAGTGAAATGGTTACATTTACAATAAGGTATCATTTATTAACATTCGTGAATGTATTAAGTATCTTGAACTAACAATGAACAATACATTTGTAACAGTATTAATTATTTTGTTAATGTTAGTTATGGAAAATGTAACTTATTTAAAATTGTTTTCAGCAAAACTATAAAAATATAGGTGCTGCCAAAGTCACATTATAAATGAAACACAA
Organism: Cirrhinus molitorella; assembly: GCA_033026305.1. Lineage (NCBI taxonomy): Eukaryota > Metazoa > Chordata > Actinopteri > Cypriniformes > Cyprinidae > Cirrhinus > Cirrhinus molitorella. The sequence goes on from CM065117.1 coordinate 60,645,540, forward strand.
ACAGCAAGAACAATTACTGCACAAAACTACTACAGTTTTATTTGAACACTTCTCTCACAGTGGTTTTCAAACTTTTTTAAGCGCGACCCTATATATTTTTTTTTCATTTTAAATTGTTGCGACCCACAAATGCGCCACACACCAACAACAACATTTGATCTAAATCTATCAAACCAACTGTAAAATATTCCGAATATTATTCCTACAAAGCACAATGCTTGTTTTTTTTCCTGATATAAGTGGGTTCAATATAATAAAACATATCAAAAATATGGTTTCAATGGGCATTGTGCATTATAGGAATAATATTCTGAATATTTTAGTTATTTTATTTGGTTTAATATCTTTAGATCAAATGGTGTTGTCGTTTAATGGATTTCTATCATTGCATACATTTAAAGTTGTGTAAAATTATAATAAAACACACAGGCCTGGTTTCACAGACAGGTTGTAGGTTAAAACAGGATTAGGCAATATTTCAATTAGGGCATTTAAGCAGTTTTTATAAATGTGCCTTTTACTGGTGTGCATCTTGAGACTGACATAAAAGTTACTGACATATTTTAAGATTGGTTGGTGCAAGTTTCATTCAGCTGAAACAGCTCATACTTGCATTTAGTCTGGAATTATGTTTAAACCTTGTCTGTGAAACTTGGGGATTAATTAGCCTTGTGCAATAACAGGGATGTTTTTATGAACTTTTTAGTATTGTTTTATAGTATAATGTCATGTAGTCGAGCCTTTTCATTTCAAGATGTAATACTATAATGTGATCTATACACCGATGCGTCTCTCTCTCTCTCTCTCTCTCTCTCTCTCTCATGCAAGTTTGATCTGTTTAGCATATTTTCTGAAAAATATGGCACACTGTAAATCAATAAATATTGTTTGCACCATAAAATAATAAAAAAAAAATATATGTTTAACACTCACAGCTACATTAAGTTTAGCTTGAATCACTGTTATAACCCCTGCAGTAGAAACATATTTTAACTTTGATTGCCACACTGCATAATAAAAACTTAACATTTTTGCTGTCAAGTTTCAGTTTCTTCATTATTTACAGCAGCTCTTTTTGGCCTGATAAACTTGACTGTAGATCATTAGTTTGCAGCAGTGCTTTGAGTTTCTCTTCTGTCAGACTGAAAGCAGCTTTAGTGTCCTCTGTTTGTTCTGCTTCAATGATACTAACAGTCCTTAATGTTACTGACATTATGAGGATCTAAAATGATTGATGAGATTGTTTTCTCACCTGAAATCTTGACAGTATATGTGGCTGAGGTCTTGACTTGATCTCCTTGAGTAACTTCACATCTCCACTCTCTCTCCACCCCCAATGAATCACCCGTGAAGCTGAACCCGATATTGCGTAGCTTGTCAGTGATCTACGGCTCTGTGAATAAACAGGCGCTCTATTTGAACACAGGTGATGGAGATTTACCGCTAATCAAAGAACCGGCTTTACTGACGAGATGCACATTATATCGATCGATATATATCACCCATCCCTAACAGATATTTATTTCTTCAATAAATTCTGATTAATCTATATTACTGTGTGATTCAGTCAAGATTCAGTAAGGGATTTTCTTTTTTTTCTTTTGTTGCTTAATTAACATCAATGCCACAAACAGTAGCAAGTAAATTGGGCTGCTGTCCCTTTAAAACTGGATGCACAAATGTAATGTACAGTGGCGTAGTGGTATCGTGTGCACGTCGTATCATGTGTCGACAATAGCTAGATAGTGTCACAAGCACAAAATACTGAGAGCATTTTGCATTTTTTTCAATGAATGTTATATTCTTCTTATTATTAGGCCTATTACTATTTTATTAGATTACTTTTCTTATTAAATTACAATTAACTTGCCCCGCAATAATTTCATAGCGCATCACCACATGACACACTGAGAGGATAATAAAAGATTAGGCTATTAGCTTATTCCTCACCATTAAAAAATGTTTTTTTTTTTTTTTTTTTTTTTTTTAATACATGTCTGTTCATTTAAAATGATTAACACTGCAGTCATGAATTATAATTAAGAACAGTTTTGTGTCATGCGATTTTCAAAAACACAAAATACATTACTTCCCATGTTTTTCACTACATGGACCACAAGAGAGATATAAAGGAAATATTTGAAGACAGTTATATACCGCTATGAGCTTATGCTGAAGTAGATTCAACTAAGAATATGAGCCGTTAATGATTTTCACTTTCTGTTTAATGAATTGACTGAGATAAAGTTGACATTCATTAGACATTCGGTTTCATCCCAATTAAAATCTTTGCTCCTGTTATAATTTGAGCCCAAGCTAACTCAGACAGACAGAAATATATGATCTTTATGTCGCACAAGGCTTCATTTCAAAGGGGAAAAATAATTAATTAATAAATCAACCATATGAATAATTAAACCATTTAACTATGTGACATTATACTATAAAACCAATGCTACAAACATCCCTGTTATTGCACAAGGCTCTGTTTTTAGAATTAGCCGTTTCTAGAAATGAAGCCTTGTGTTGCACAAGGCTTCATTTCTAGAAACAACAATTTAACAACATGCCAATATACTATAAAACCAATGCTAAAAACATCCCTGCTATTGCTTGGCTCTGTTTTGAAATTAGTCTTTTATGTATCTTGTAATAATTTTAACATAAAGGGCATATGTTTGTGTCTATCTGAGTTAGTTTGGGCTCAAAACATAACAGGTACAAAGCGTTTAATTGGTATGAAAGCGAATGTCTAATGAATGTCAAACTTGACTGTAGATCATTAGTTTGCAGCAGTGCTTTGAGTTTCTCTTCTGTCAGACTGAAATAAGCTTTAGTATTCTCTGTTTGTTCTGTTTCAATGATACTAACAGTCCTTAATGTTACTGACATTATGAGGATCTTAGTCTCGCGTAGGCTGAAGGTCTGGGAACTTTGGGCGCTTTGAATGGCCAAGGCCCGCCCATTGGTCCATATGACTGACAGGTAAAACAACCAATCGCGTTTCGCTTTGTGCCGCGTCATGTTTACGGGCGTGGAATTGTCGCCATAATAACAGACCGTGTGTGAAACTCTCGGACATGTTTTAAAGATTCTATGCCGTGAACTTGACATTTTTCACATTCTTTTGAAAGTCTAGTCTTTAGTTGATCCTAATAGGCGCTCATCGTCACAGTTGTAAACATGACGACTTTCTCATTTGTGAGGGAGCTGGGCGCAACGGCATTTTTGTTTCCAGGCAGAACGTTAAAGAACGCGACACACGTGTCTCCTGGAAATCCCGTATAATCTAACCAATCCTGTGACGACTTCGAAACTCCTGAAGTGTTTCCAGATAAGTGTGCCATATGCATCAGACGTTTAGCCAACGTTCTGTGGCCGTGACGTCTGAGACTATGAGGATCTGAAATGATTGATGAGATTGTTTTCTCACCTGAAATCTTGACAGTATATGTGACTGAGGTCTTGACTTGATTTCTGTGAGTAACTTCACATCTCCACTCTCTGTTGTCATCTTCATTCAGGAGTGTTGTAGTCAGAGTGATGATACAGTGTCCTGGAGCTGATATCTGATATCTGGAGTCTGATATCTTCAGTTTATCACCAGCCTGATTCACCCACAACAGATCAATTCCCCTAGAATGACCCAAATAATCACCACAAGAGACTACAACAGATGAATATAACTGACAGGAGAGAGTCACAGAGCTGCCTGCACTGATCTCAGTCTGTGAGGATGATGAAGAGACTGAAACACAAAATAACACACAAATCACACACTTTTCAATCATCATGAGAGTTTAAATCAAGAATTATGATTAAATTAAATTGATCACATAATCATAAAATTACCATGAAGAACATGTAGATAAACACATGCCTCATCTCCTTGTTGTTGTCCATTCACATATTGTCTGCAGCTGTAATATCCATAATCTTCTTTTGTGATGTTCTTGATGTTCAGAGAGCAGTCAGACCCCAGACTCAGTCTCTCTGTGTCTTTCTTCTTTATCCCTGAAACAATCAGTTCAACTGCTGGTAAATGACTGAATCTGCTAGAGTACCATGCAGTTGATTTGCAGTCATGAAGAGCATTATTACAGGACAGACGGACATTTTCACCAGAACTGATGAACACATGAGCATCCTCCACTCCACTGATACCTGAAACACAAGAACATTTGAGTGATTATTATGATATATCTATATGAAACTTTTGTTTGTTATATATATATATAAACTTTTGTATGCAGATATAAACTGAACTGTTTGACAGGAGTGTAAAGAGCATGTAGAAATGTGTTACCTGTGAGAAGTGAAGAGAGAAAGATCAGTCCCAGCAGACACAAATGACACTCATCAGACATTTTCTCTTTCTGTCAGTCTTCCTCTTCATTATATGCCCACAACTCTTTCTTTAAATACTATCAGCTCTTCCTGTGTTTGTTCACTTCCTCTGATCTGACCAACTGAGTTTTTTATTTTTCTGTGTTGATATAATGACATTTCGTCAGTCATAGTGCTGCAGTCATATTACTTGTTAATATCCTCTTGAAACATATTCAAATAGACTAATGTCTTTTTTATTGATGTTTAAATGTAATTTCCAGTTTACTGTGAGAACTGCATATTGCTGCTCATTGTTGATCTATAGGCTGTTCTTTACATTACTGTTAGTTTACTTCCTTCTTTTGGTGGTTTACTGCACACCATTACACTCTAGACATAAAATCATTCAATTAATGATAAAACTGGTTTGTTATTTGAAAGATTTCCATTATTCATGTTGAAAATGAATTCTTAAACCATTTTCAAATGATTAATATCAATTCTAGCTTAGTCAAAAAGTCTTTGCACACACTACATGAGCATCAGTAAATATTTCATGCTGCTTCTCTCTCCAGAGAGATCCAGAGTCGTTTATTAACACGACAAAACAAATGGCAGCAAATTTTCCCTTTCCCCAGTGAATTGTGCAGCAGTGTGAGTCACTCTGGAGGGTGATGTTTGGTTTGTTCATGTGTGTGCTGTGAGGCTGAGCGGTTTATAGCACTTCAGAGATGCTTTAAAAGGCAGCTATTTTGAATTTGGTAGTAAAATGTTGTATTTTTTAATTACCGAAAATGATAACAACGTATCAAATAAATAAATAAATAAATAAAAATAAAAATAAAAATAGCAGCTTTAGATTTTTGGCCCATCTTTGCATGTTTGTTTGTGTTCTTATGTTTTCCTGTCTTCTTCATTAGTCCTATTCACAAGTCTTTCAGAGTCCATCACACTGTCATCAGTCATCAAGTTTGCATTAATGAACACTGAACTAGATTGGATTGGAGCCTTTAAGTGTCTCTAAGTTTTTGCAACTATTTTGAGATGTTTGTACGCTACTAATTTATATCAACACACAACACACATTATTTATCATCTCAACACTAATGTATTCGTGCTCTTATGTTTTCAGATGCGTGTTACTGCAGGCTGTGGGAAGTTGGTTTGACCACAATGGTTTAACCCACAGAGACCCACTTTAGACAGATGGTTGAGAATTGTCACACATTCAGATGTCAGTTCCTGTTGTTTCTTAACGCGGTTTACAACTTAAACTCAGCTTCCTCCTTTTGTATCAATGTTTGCTGCAAACCATTTAAAAATCCACTGTTAGTTTCATGTGTTTAATGAATCTAAAGTGTTTATTTACAAAATATCTCTTCAGGAGCAGGAATGAGGAACCTGATGTAGCTAAAACACATTTGTTTCTGCATGTTTATAGAGCAGCAGATCTGCAAACCTGTAACTGAAGTCTCCTCAAAACCGCACAGATGCTGAATGTCTCTATCATTGATGAGCTGATGACTGAATCAGGTCTATTTGCTTATCCATTTAATGTCATCTTATATGCTTGTGCACTCGTTCTACGTCGTCAGCTGTCCAAGTTAAAGCTGCAGTTAAAATTATAGCAGTTGTAGTGTGTCAAAGCTGTGATCTCACTGTTAAAGCGGTAAAGCAGTAAAACGATTACTAATTAGATCATGACTGAAGGGGAATCTGCTAAGCTCTGGTGTATTTTCTAGTATTTTCGCCTAAATTTTTCAACCCAATTTCAAATGTCTACTCTACACACATACAATTGAGGAAATGGATAAAAATGGTGTCACTGGATAGAAAACCCTTTGAACTATACAATGTGATTGTAATTTTTCATGAATAACATTACATGTGTTTTAAATATGACAATAAACACTAAAAAAACAATAGCAATTGTAAACAATCTGTACAATCTGTATTGTAAAAAGCGCTATATAAATAAAGCTGGCTTGACTGACTTGACTTGTTTTGGTAGTACTGTGTGTTGAAACCCTGAAAGGTTTAGCTCTGTTTCACGCGCAAGACGACGTTCATCCTCGGCGTCCGATCGCAGGCCTTCCCGCTCCTTCAGTTCTCTCCAGCGCTGCAAAGCTAATCCTATATTCACACGGGTCCTACTTCTTGCCTTATCGTAAGCATTTTTTGTTCAACAGACAGCTTTTTCTTTTATTTTTTATCCGCCATCTCAATCTCGGTTGGCTCAGCTAATGTCACACATGTGACATCATTTGAAGACACGCCTGTACGCAGGTTTGTTTTTCTAATCGGCCCAAATCAGTTTCCCAAAGCATTTTTGAAAAATCATGGACCCTACCTTTAACTGTTTATCACAACAAAGGGCAAAGCAAGCGCACGACACTGACAAGCTCAAACTCTTTGTTCGGTCCTGACTGCACAACGCAATTAGCACAGCTCATTTTAAATGTTGCGCCATCATCCTTTTACCATCCCATAAGTTCGTAACAGTATGCAATCTAGTAAGAGACCAAACGTGATTTGAGCACGTCTTAACAGAGTAAACAAAAAGTGTTTCTTTGCAAGGACAACTGCGCTAAACACTAATAAAAAAACATAAATAAATACACTTATGAGCTGCTTTAAATTTCTGCTGACAGACTGCTTCTCTCAGACTGATTCTTAACACTGTCTTTTGCTAGCACTTGAACACACTTAACTGTTTATCACAACAAAGGGCAAAGCAAGCGCATGACACTGAGAAGGTGCTCAATCTAGTAAGAGACCAAACGCAATTTAATTTGTAGGGGTTAATATAGCACAATCCTTTAACACCCAACTCAACCATGGTCTGAGCTGTTTTGCCTGATTTCTTAAAGCCATTCAGATAAATAGGTAACACAAGGATACAGCAGAGCACCCTTACGCAAAACATTTGAAGTGGATCAAAACCTTTAATTAACGTTGTCCTAAAACCAAAACAATACCCATTCTTGTCTTAGGACAACTTCAATGAACTTTTCTGATCCACTTCAAATGATGATTACTGTATATTTCCTAATATATGAATGATCAATATTATTACAGTATATTTAAGGATAAGGAATAAGGAATTGCCACGTTCATGTATTGAAAAATGTGAAAATATATTTACTTATATATGTATATACACACACATATATATGGAAATATGTATTTATTATATTTGACAATCACTTATGATATATATTTCAAAATATAGCTAGTTTGCAATAGCATAAACACACCTGCTGGGTAAAAATCCATTGTGGCAGGTAACGGTGTCAAATCACTAGCCAATTTGGCGGTTTACTTTTCACAAATTATGTTCACTTATTAATTTCATGAGAAAGTTCACGCAAGCCAGGTCTGCACAAATGAACTTGTGTGACATCAGTACATTACTGAGTATATTGCAAAAACTAAAACACAACTACAAGATGAAGTCTGGTTAGGTTAGTGCAGGTACGCATTTAGAGTGATAATTAGTCAATATCACACACAGAGTGGCATTTTTTTTTTTCTTAAAAATTCAGCATGATTACAAAAATGTGATATTGATTTAATACAACAGTTCAATAAGTTAATAAAGCAAGAAACATACTTTTTACACAGCACATTGGCTGTTTTTGCACTATTTTGCGTCTCTGAGGAACATGATGGTGTTTTGTTCCTGAATGAATCAACCTTTTAAACGATTCAGTTGAATTGCAATGACTCCCTCATTAACAGTGACTTTCTGTCACCTGCTGGTGGTTTTTAATTTCACATTCAAAGTATATTTAAATTTTAAAATAATTTCAGATATCAGTATTCAATGTTTTAAGTTTAAAGTATCAAAACATTAAGTATGCATTTGGTTAAAGCATTCCATGTCCCTCTAAGCTGCATTAACATGTGGAAATACATAAATGCCACTTCATATGCAACTTACACAAATACAAATTTTGTTGATAGTGATTTCATGTTTAGTAACACCCTAAATGTATTAGTAGTAGTAGTAGTAGTAATGACTGATTAAATGTAAGAATTTGATTCAAAAGATGATGCTCTCTTTTAGAAAAAAAAAGGCTTTATAAAAGTAAAAATGGCCATAAAAGGTAAAAATCCATTTAAATGTATTGGAAAAGATTGATTTCTATCACTGCTGTGAACTGAACACACAGAATATGAAGAATATCAAAAACTTTGAGTCGGCTATAGCCTACAATGACACACTCTCAAAATATGGCCTAATTATCTTTATCGATAAAATCCCAGGAAATATAAGAATACTATTTTTTGTCAATATTGAAAAACAAAAACAAAAAGCAGTTTCACAGGGAACATTGGTGCAGATTTAACATTAAGAAACATTATTTACATTTATTGTATACATTTACAACATATGAAATAAGCACAGTGTTACACAATCCAAAGACAAGAAAAACACGAAATGATAATAATTGTTGGATTTAACGAAATCTCTCATTTTGTGTTCCACATAAAGAATCTTAAATGTTTTGATCCCTGTTAGAAATTATAGTATAATTTAGATTTATAAATGTGTTAATTTCTTGATGTCGTTTCCAGACTCACTGTTATAGAGGAGCATGGCTGATCTGCATCTGTTTGTAGTCTCTGTGTTTGGGTCATTCTGGGCTGGAAACTTCATAAGGAAAGAGGCAAGAGGAAGGAAGGCAACAACAACTCAGAGCTGCCATCTGAAGGTTTAGATTCAGTCTCAGTGTTTCTGAACTGAACATTTACTGACATCATGATCCTGGACTGTGATCTTTGTGATCTTGCAACTCAAACATCAATCCACAGATGTTTTAAAGATGTTGTTATAAAAGCAAATCACTATTACCTGAACACAAAGAAGTAGTGCAATGGCAGTTAAACATCCTTCATATATTTACAGCTATTTACAAAATCAAACATACATTAAATAACAGCCTCAATAACAAATGAGGAATGAGATTCAACTTCAAACAATCTTAAATCACAGTCAAATTTCCCAAGAGTGTTTTTCTCTGACTGTTGATTCTTTCTGTGTAACCACTGAATCCGTCTGAGTCTCTTGATTTTTTTTGTTCAGTAGAGGATTTGTTTCATGTGATTCTGCTGTGTGCTGGTTCTGGTTTGATCCACCGGCTGGAGTTTCATCAGAAACTGCTGCTGCTGCATTCTGGGTTCACAATAAGACATAGTTTAACATGTTTTCATCAACAGTGTTTCTCCTCATCAGTGTTGGGGGTAACTCATTACAAGTAACATGAGTTACGTCATCAGATTACTTTTTCAAGTAACTAATAAAGTAATGCTTTACTTTTTAATTGAAAATAAATAATCCAAGTTATTTATTTATTTTATTTTATTTTTGTTTTCAAATAAGTAACACCAGTTAATTTTTTTTCCCCATTTATTGATCAAAAGCTCTCCTGTCTCCATGTTAAGAGAAATCGCGAGCAAGATATTACTTTAGTTCTAGAATAAATGTGAACATGCATTCATTCTCACTCACTCACACACACACACACACACACACACACACACACACACACACACACACACACACACACTCACACACTCACACACACACACACACACACACACACACACACACACACACACTCACACACACACACACACACACACACACACACACACACACTCACACACACACACACACACACACACTCACACACACACACACACACACACACACACACACACTCACACACACTCACACACACACACACACACACACACACACACACACACACACACACACACACACAAAACAGATTCATTATTCCTCAAAATGAATAAAAACTGTAAAATGCAACTCAGAATATGACACAAACCTGCAATAATTGTTAAATAATACAAATATCCTTTATGTATTAATCCCATTTTATTAAGTACTGTCTTTGCTGCTAACCTTTAATTATCCAATTAAATTCCATACTAATAAGAAAAAAAATACTCAAGAAAACTAACATTTGTTATTATTATTATTATTATTATTACTGAAGAGTGTAGAACTTTCTTCTTCTGCATTCTACTTCTATTTACTATCAAAGACGTTGAGATGTCCACGTCAAAAGAAATTTAAAAAAGTGATTTTATGTCCATAGAAAGCACATTAATGTAAGTAAAGTGTCTAATTTTAAGGTTTCAAAGAAGTTTTTGGAGAATAAAATGTCAACACAATATTTGCGTAAAAATTCAAACAGCATGCTTTTTCTCTAAAATATATTAAAGAATAAGGGAGCATTTTACATTTTTATTGTTTTAAATTAGTAAAAAAAATTCTTACTGACAAATGGGCAAAGCCTGGGACAGTGACAAATGTAAAAAAAAAAAATACTAATTAGTATTTGGAGTGAAAGTAATTGGTCTTTTAATATGTCATAAATTGATTTTTCTTGTAAACACTGAATGACATTTTAGTGGGTGTCTTCTGTAAATTAGGGGAAAATGTATGATATTTATTTTTTTGCTCAGAAAAACAAAAATGCAATTCAATTACAGTTTTTGCCCATTGCTTACACACTAAAACCGAATGCTTAGACCAAAGTCTCAATACATAAACTTCTTGTAGCATACCTTAAACACAGAGTCACCATAGCTTAAACACATTGTCAACTTTGCACTTTGTTTACAATTCTGTAACACACTTATTGCAAAACACTACACACGTTTTCTTACATTTGACACTTTGTTCAAAAACAAAATCACCTGTTATCATTGGGAAAATACTGTGTTCAAAAAGCAAAACTTATCTGGCAATTGTAGGCACTTACATACACACCTGAAAACACTTGCACAGAAAACAGAACACTAATCGTTCTGAGCCTTAGCACTACAAATAGGCCTCAGGTAAGCCATTTTGAGAACTTTGCAAGAGGCATGCGGAGACATTGAGGTGGGATCAATCCAAGGGTGATATTTTCACAAGGCGATATTTTCCCTGATGCCTAGCCCGCGAGGACATCGCCTGTGATGTTGACGAGGACTTGTGGCCAGACCCAATCAGAAGGCAGGATCCATAAGCCTCCCCATCACCCCATTTTTTTTTTTTACTTTTGTATTGTTGCTAAATTTACTTTATTTCTGTAAGAATGTTTGTTTATTGTAAAAACTCTTGTTTGATTGCTGCTGAATTTCTACTTTTGAGTTTTACAGAAGACTGAGTTTGAGCAAATGACAATTAAAATAGAAACACAAAGACTGCAGTGTTTTATATAAAGCCCATCAGTGTGTTGCTGGTGATATGAAAGAGTAATTCAAATGGTGCTTGTGTGTATGGTTTTGTTGCAAGAATTTCATTTTTAGAAAGGAGTGTTACGTTTTGATTGCAATGTTTCATTTTGGCATAGATGTGAGTTGGTAATCTCCAAGTGCTATGTCTGATTGGCTTGTGTGTAGAGTTTTGACATAATGAGCCAAATTCTGCAAAAAGTGTGTAAGCAATAGGCAAAAACTGTAAACAGATTTTTTGTTACTTTTTTTTTTTTTTTTTTTTTTTTTTTTTGAAAAAATGATTTAAAGCAGTATTACACTTACTGTTTTATGCTTAATACAGGTATAAAAAAATCATACCTGTTTTTGTCTTTGACCCATTTCTAGACAGTCATTTAAAGGTGCAGTTGCTCACTTTATCTCAGAAACACCTCGACAGAGCTGCACAAAGTACTTTATATTTATATAAATTGCACTTAATTTTACTCACTTAAATGTCCAAGTATCTAGCCATTTCCTTACAAATGTAATTGAGTAGAATTACAAGTATTTTATTTCAATAAAACTCACCCAAAGAAACAACAAAATACCAAGTGCACCTTTAACACACTGGAGGTAAATGAATCAAATCTGATGCGCTTTACATCTGATACTAACCTGACATAACTGCAGACATGGTGTGATCCCTGAGGAGGAAAACAGATTTACAGGGTTAGCCTAGTGGAATATATGTACTAAAATCTATTTAAAATACAATTATTCCATGCTAAGTATACTACAAGTACATTTACATATTGATGTGCTTAATAAAAATACCCGTCAGTTGTACTTTTGGAATACTAAACTGGTATATTTAAAGTTGCTAAATTGGACAAACTAATTTTGTATTTAAAGCACTTTAACTGTGCAGAAGTAGTGCTTAAGTCCAACTAAAGATATACTGAAGTCTATAAGATTGTGCTAAAGTGGAACTATTGCAAGTATACTTCAGGTTCACTTTAAATATCTTGCATTTAAAGACTTTAAAGAAGTTGATACTAAATAGTAGTAAAACTGATCATGTATTTCCTGAAAGTGACTCATCTTAAATATCCTATTTTTACATGAGAATCCCTTAAACAAAGTGAATGTGATAAACTTTGAGGTTATACTCACAGGGTTCAAATATCATTAAAACCATCAGAAATAAAGTGAAGATGAATTCAGAGGAGAAGACGGTGATCCTCATGTCTCCCGTCACACCTTCACCATTAACTGAGGATGAAGATCAACAAGAGTGTTTTATTTACAACAGACTCTCATATTCACCAGCTAACAGCATGACACACTTATTATAAGATCTTAGTGTCATAATTAATATCTGTGAATTTAAATGAGAATAATCTGATCTGATTAACTTTGAGATGAAGCTGATTTCTGCCTCACATTGAGATTTTACCACTCAGTTCAGATTCAGATGCTGTATTACTTTATAATATTTATATACAGATATATGAGTGTAATTGTATAGTGTGTGATGTTGAAGTGTTCATTCACCTGTTTTCATGATCAGTTCAATCATCAGAGCAACAGAGTTCAATAAAACAACACCCACTGATCCAAACACATACACAGGAACAAGACGAGGAAGAGCTGAAACATCAAATCACACAGTTTAATATCATCACCATTAGATCAAATGAAAACACATTAACCACCACTACAGAGAAAAAACACAGCTAATGAATGCATTTAATCTCCAAATCTTTATAAACTTGAGTCTTAGTCTGTTTTGGAGTTTGATTTGAGGCCTTTATTCTTCTAAATATTATAATATTACAATAATCATACTTTTTCTAAATATTAACATGGTAGAACTGTTTCAGGAAACTCCTCTAACACACTTGCTCTCTCTGTTATTTCTGTATTCATTACACACTACAAATGATTCAAAACCTGCATGAGTAAATCATTTACAAATCGTTCTGCATCCTCTAACCTGAAGTGTAAAAAATTCATCACTTGTAAATGATTACACATCATTTGTAGATCATTCACATCACTTTCTGCATCCTCTAAACTAGTGTAAACTTCTCATCAGTTGTAAATGTTTTACAAACCTGCCGGTTACAGATTGTGTGGGTCTACACACTGGGGGAAAAGGATCTACAAACGATGAGTAAAACATTTACAACTGATGAATTGCTTACACTTTAGAATAGGGCATGCAGAAAGATTTGGAAATGATTTATTCATGATGTGATCTTCAATGGAGGATAAACATTTCAATGACCGACATTTCAATTATTTATAATTGTTTAATAATATTATTATTTTATGATTATTTTATGATACGCTATTTTTTTAAAGATTTGTAAATTGTTAGCATATCACTTATTAATCGGTTTCTAAATGTTTTGTAAATTATTATTTCATTAACTTATCACTTATAAATGTATAACGTAATTATAAAGTGTTACCAACATCTGCTAAATGACTAAATGTAAATGAGGTACAAAATAAAACACTTTTTCACTGTTTATTGTAAGGGAAATTACTGTTAACCAGTTAATGTTTTACTGTAGCACATTTACAGAGTTTTACTGTTAAATTGATGGTAAAATTTTATAGTGTAGAGACTCAATCTCTGTTCAGAGGAGTGATGAGAATAAACTAGAGCTGATAGTGAAAATCATCAGTGAGAAGATCTTTAGAGCAGATCATTAATACTGTACCCCATCTAAATGACCATGTGAAGTTGATCAGTGACCAGAGTAACTGAAGAAACGCAATCATACAGGCCCATCCCACACGATCTGAACATCAACAAACACATCATCATCATCATCATCAAAGTTCACTTTAGCACATGTATAAAATATACTAGAAACATGTTTCAGTTTCTGATATGTAATTTGATATTATCGTACCCTTTTCATTCTCCAGAGCGATGATGTAGAGAAAGACCAATACAGCACTGACCAGTAAAATGAGAGTTAAATACACTGATCTCCTGACCACAGAAGAACCTGAAAAACACATCTGTGAAGATGATATATTCATATTGACTAATAGAGAGCATTAATGAATTATATATTGATCACATTATGATGAGTTATTAGTGTTTATATCAGAGATCAGATCACAATTCATCAAACACTTACAGCCCATTTGTTGACCACATGTAACGTCCCAGTCGTATCTGGCGACTGTGAGAAATGCTGGTAAAACTGCAACAATGAAGAATGCTGGAAACAGAAGAGTGATTATATTAATGCAGATGCTGAGTTTCACTGACAGAGGATTATTAGGGCCTGAGCCCTAATTGGCGAAGGCCCTCTTCTTTTCCTAAGGATTTTTCATACCTTTTTTTTTTAGGGGGGCTTAACATGCTCAAAAACTCTTGACATTTTGCACACACATTGGAATCCGCAGCCATCAGGACGCCGCAGAGGCTGGGACCCGGGCGTGGCACAGGGGCTCTACGGCGCCCCCTGGAACACAGTGATGTATAGCGCACACATACTTCCACGTATTCATATGAAACTCAGTACACATATAGAACTCATTGAGCTGAACAACTTTCATACTCATGATGATGATAGTTAGACACTGGCAAAAGCTCATAAATGGGTGTGGAGGAGGCACTCTATAGCGCCACCTTTTGACAATATTTGGGGTCTTGTTTTTCCTAGAGTCACCAAACTCGGTACATATATTGTTCACTTCAATCCAGACAACTTTCTAATTTACATCCATTAGCTATGGCCAACAGGAAGTCGGCTATTTTGGTTTGAATGTGGATTTTTGGAGAAATATAGCTGTGGAATTTGAAATACTGCCCTCTGGAAAACCAACAAATTCACACCAAACTTCTTCTGCATGATGCCAAAATACTGAAGATGCTAAAGTGGAGTGGATTTTGGGATATCTGGAATGGTGTTGACGTGGTGACTTATTAAAATAACAGTAAAAAAGAGAACCATAATTGTATTATATCTTTAAAATGCAGCAATCAAACTCTTTCAAACTTTTTTCATACAGAGAACTACTCATTCTCAAAAAAGTATGCCAGAATTCAACCAAATCCAAAGCTTTATGAATTAAATAAAATTAAAAAAACAAGTAGACATCTCATCTCACTCTGTCCTTATGTGTCTGTGTGATCTAGGTGTGTGTGTGAGTGTTAGAGTGAGTGTGAGTGTTGGGAGGGGGATGGGTGGCAAGAGAGAGCAAGAGTCAGAGTGGGAGACAGACAGGGAATATTTAAACTCTTGCTGGTTTATTCATTAGATGTGAAGTAAACTGTATGGTTATGCTTTTGTAAGGCATAATTTTAATTCTATTTTCTTTCTGCATCATTTTCTCTGTCCTCCTTCTGGTGGTACACATAGATGAAGACTATAACACCCAGGATGTCCCAGAGTCACCCAGAGTCCTACCCGCGGGTACCCGACGGGTGAACCGCAAAAATGGACGTAACAGGTGGAATAATATTGACGTGTCGGGTGCGGTGCGGGTCGGACTGGAGACAGGCACGGGCGGGTTGCGGGAACAATTATAACCAAGACTATTTTGACTTAATCCGGTACACGCTGATAGGCAGCTCCTTTCAAATGGTCCCGTGCTTGTGTTCGCGCTCTGTCTGAAGACCGGGCTTCTACAGCGGGATTTGCAAACACTGAGCACTGTAGCCAATTGACAGCTGTATTGACATTGATTGACAGCTGTAGGTCTAGTGATTATATTAAAGGGAGTGCTCTTTGCTCGCGTTCTGTATTTAATCTATAGATTACTATGTTTTTATGCAAAATAAAGTTGACTGTTTTTTTATATATATATATATATATATATATATATATATATATATATATATATATATATATATATAATTTATGACGGAAAAGTTCATATTTGGTTATATTTTTAATCTAATCCTTTTAGTTTAAAATAGATTGTTCACATGTAAGCACTTATATTGTTGTTGGATGTTGCGCGCGCTCTCTCTTTCTCTTTCTCTTTCTCTTTCTCTCGACTCCGCTGCCAGTTCTACATATTTTTATGCAGCCTAGTAAAGTTGATTGTTTTTATTTTATTTTTTATTTTTTTTATGAAGGAAAAGCTCATATTTGGCTTCTTAAGCCATTTAGACCTGTTTACAATAGATCGTTCACATGTAGCTACGCAATAGTTTTATATTGTTTACACGTTGGATGTTGCTTTCTCTCTCTCTTGTTGGGTTGCGTGTGTTCATTTTAAACGCAGAAACGCATTAACTCAGAATGACTTGTGCTTGTTACATTAAAAAATAAAGGTGTTTTGTCTGCCTCATGTCACTCGGAGATGCGGGTGCGGTTCGGGTCGCGGTTTTAAGGTCAAACGCAGGCCCGGATTGGCTAATCGGGAGGACCGGGAGAATTCCCGGTGGGCCGGTCCATTTTTTGGCTGCGAGGGCCGGTGTCCCAGTCGCACTTTTTATTTATTTTATATATTTATTCATGTATTTATGTTTTACCATAGCCTCACTCTTTTTATTCATTATTTTACCGCAGCTCCACTCCACTCCACCCACAGCAAAACCAGTTGTTAAGAGATACGCGAGAGATGAAAAATGGGTAATAAAAAGCGCAAATGTGGAAAGGCCAGATTTAAAAAAGAAAAAGAAAAAGAAAGCTCTAGAAACTGACGCAGCCAAATGCACTAAGCTGAGCACATTTTTCGTTAAAACCAGCGGTAGCGAGAGTACAACAACACT
This sequence comes from Cirrhinus molitorella, assembly GCA_033026305.1. Taxonomy (NCBI): domain Eukaryota; kingdom Metazoa; phylum Chordata; class Actinopteri; order Cypriniformes; family Cyprinidae; genus Cirrhinus; species Cirrhinus molitorella. Next base: position 60,662,842 of record CM065117.1, read on the forward strand.
TGAAGACGATGAAACGGCTGGTAAATTAACGTTAAGCTAGTTAGGAGCAGTGCAAAACAACGATGTCTGCAAATCACAGTTCATGTTTATGTATCGAACTTTTTCTTGTACTGTAGCTCTTCAGCAGCAGCAGCCTCTAGTCCAGTTTATTTATGAGCACTAATTCTTACAGAAAATAGATTCTGATACTGTTGAACATTACATTGTGTAAACTGTTCAAATAAATCTTCACTGTGAAGCAACACTTAGGCTACTGTATTTGCACTGAATTGGAAATGACGTTATATTAATATAATCAGTCGTGAACTAAAGTGGGCCGGGCTTGAAACTCCAGGGCTGAAAAGGAGTCCCACTCCGGCCCTGGTCAAACGGGTCGGGTCGGGTTCGGATTTAAATTCGAATTTATTCTGTTAACTACTGCGGGTGCGGGGCGGGTGCGGGTTTATCAAACAGGACCCGTGCAGGACTCTGACGTAGGCTATGATATCTTTTAACCCATCAGAAAGAAAAATACATTCACAGAATCAGTTGATATGTACTGTACTGTCAGTATACTTTTATATAATGATTGTAGAAATGCTTACAGAGCATTAAAATATTTTTTAAAAAATCTTCTAAAGACAAATCATTAAAAGTTTTATATGTATTATACACTCTTTCACTGATAGGATGAGAAATCCTAAATCTGACCGTTTATTACTTGGTTTAATTAATTAGAATATCATAAAATGTGTTGGTAACAATTTACAGTAAGGTCTCTTTGGTTAACATTAGTCAATGCAGTAACCAACAATGAATAATATATTTTGTGTTATATATGGGGTTTTCCCAATCAAATTTCTATGCCATTTTGTAAAAACACATTTCATAATGTATCAAAATCTATAAAAAAATGTGACTATTTGAAAGAATATTTATTTTTAATGTCTTTTCTAAAGTTTAAATATACACAAATTCACAAAATGCATCAGAAAAGTTTTGATACAAGCAGTTGGCCACATCCAGTCAAATGAATGGCTCTCTATGGCCCTCTGCTGGTGAACAAATATTTCTTTCTTACTGCAGTCATTTTATGTTTGTCTCTAAACAGCAGATGACAGAATTCTACACCTAAGACTTAGACCAATATCCAGAAACAGTTTAAATTAAATTTGGATAATAATTTAAGATATTTTTTCATAAAAAATTAATATTTCACATTTACGCTAATGGTATAGTAGAGAATTTGTGTGGTAAATAGGTACAAAAATACTTCATATCTCCCAAAACACAGAATTAATGTATAGAGTAAAAAAAGAAGATATCATTTGTATGATTAAAATGTATATTGCTCTTTTCGATTAAACCATGAATCCTTGGGGTCATATTGACCCCAAATACCAGCAACGTAAACTGGAAATACGGAGAGGATGAGGGTTAATTGTATGCAGCATCTTTGACAATACAAATGATGCTGTCACACATCGTGTTTTAACATCTGAAATTTAGTGGTTTTGCTTTATATGTAGTTTAGAAATGTATTACATATTCATAAACTGTATAAATTAATGTTAAGTTAATGTTTGTTTTAACATTAATAGACAACGGTTGAATAATGAATAGTGTTTTCTTGCACTATTACTCATAAATGAATAGTTCATAAATGTAAACTCACCTCCTCTACCAGATCCAAAGGAATAAAACAGGAGGATTAATTGTAGTGAAGGCAGAACATCAAAGCTTATATCAGACAGAACATCGAATATAGTAGTGATCCGCTGACTTAACTTCTCAATGAATCTCACCAACACTGCACAAGAAAACAACAACAGTTAATACATCGATCCAATGTTTGATCTGATTTTAAATTAATGTCATTATAAAATAAAATAATAATAATTTCACTAATTTATGTTTTAATTTGGACAGACAATGTTCACACAATTATTTCCACCCTTGAAAACTAAATAAACATACAAATATCATAAAATCTTTAACACACAAGAAAAACTCACTGTTTACAGGTCTCTTGTTTACACATTAAAGTCATTATGTAGACATTAAGACAAAACATTGACACTCAGTTTGTCTGCTTTCTGAAAGTAACATGTAAACACACACAAGTGAATGTGCAGAAGCTCAGTTCAGGATGAAATGTGTGTCTAATAAATACTGTGTCATTGTTGAGCGTTTGATCTGATCATGAACATTATTTATTTTTTGTGAATATTTATTGTGGTTGTAAATCCCCGGTTGGATTGAGGTCATATGATGGGAATAATATCATTACAGGAGAACAAATGAACCTTTCATCTATTGACTATTGTGGTCTGTCTTGTGCAAGAAATTAAGTAAACTTTTCAGAAATTTCAGTGGACTGAAGAAATGACTTTAGGACAAAATAAACCGCAGTTGTGTTTCTTTACATGATGACATATATTTCTGTATCTTCCTCTGGAGTTTCCTCTCATTGCTAAAGCTTGTGCTGCATCTGGCAGGTCAGTGAGCATTTCGGTGACCTTTATATGAGACAATGAAGCAAACTAAAGTTGATATTTAAATTGCAAGTCTTCAAACTGGTATTTTCTGAAATAGATTATTAAAATATTTTAGGTGACTCTCATGATGTTCATAATGATAAAAGTGCAACTGCACTGAAAGTATCACAGCAGATCATAAAAAAAAAGAAAAAAAAAGAGAGTGTGTTTCTGATGCCTCAGTGTGTTGATTCAATCACTGTTCACTGTATATTGAACTGAAAAATAATGTGATAAATACTACTAATACATATAAACCAGTATAATTATACATGGTAATAATTGATTGCAATTAGTTATAACAACTTAAAATGTAGTATTTGTTGAGATAATTCAAATATTATAGATGTTTGATAATAATAGTTGATAAACTTAAAATTGTAAGGCAGCACAGTACACTTTTTTAAGTTAAAACCATAGACTGTTCACTCGCAGGTTTCTGAACTGAACTGAGGTGTCTGGTTGCCAAAACCCGCCTAGCTCCACAGTAGTGACAGCAGTGCTGCTGTGAGGAAAGCCCAGGAAAAAACCAAGGCAGAACACAGTATAGCATCAGTTACCACTCTTTGACTTTGTTTTGGAATGCTTCAGTTGAGTCACGGTGCTCTGCATTGGTCTTTGTTTTACTGTCCATTAAAGTTTGTTGCATTTATATTACAGCGTAGCCTAACTTGTGAACTTTCATACAGCTGTCGGCATATCATTAGACATTTCATTAGACAAACAAATTACATATATGTTCACAATCTAACAAAGCAAAGAAACAACTAGATATCTTGGCAAAAATAATGAATCTTTTTTCTTTTTATAATGAAGATTATTCACTCAGTGCCAGCTGTCAGTCTGGGGCTGCCCTTCTGCACATGTGAGGACATGAATGCCTTGTCAGCGTAGCATGTATTTGTCACGGTCACACACAGAGGAGAGAAGGCAGGTATTACTTTGTGATATTTATTGTGGTATTTAAACACTTCAAATAGGTGAAACAGGTAAGTAGTGCATCGAGCAGAGGGTTTTCTCAAACACAGTCCAACAGGTGAGTTCAAGTTCATAGCAATCACTAACGTTAGCAAAAGTCACTTCCCTTAGTTCGATGTGATATATGTCCACAGGTTCACAAAGAGAGACCACGGAGGAGCACAGGAGAATCAGGCACAAATGCGGAGAAGATCCACAGAGCAGTGTCCAGGTTACTTCGATTCCAGCCGGTGAGTAAATGACAAAGGTAAGTATTTATAGGGAGTGGTGACTGCCGGTGCAGGTGTAGGTGATTAGTATTCTGGTGATGGTGCACAGGTGTGGCGTGTTGGGGATTGGCTGGATGGTGACTAGCTGTGGTGACTGGGACTGAGGGAACGTGCTGAGGGTGTGACACTACCCCCCCTCCACGGGTGACTCCGGGCACCCAAGAGTGGCAACGGGGACGACCTCGGCCTCTAGGAGCTGGGCGATCCGGATGTTGGCGATGGAATTCTTTGAGGAGAGCAGGATCCAGGATGTCATTGCGGGGTGTCCACGATCTCTCCTCGGGCCCGAACCCCTCCCAGTCTACAAGATACTGGAGTTGGCCGTTCCGCCGCCGGGAGTCAAGGATCTCCTGGACTCGATAGATGTTGTCCCCGAGGATCTCAGGCTCATCTGGAGGGGGAGGCGGTTCCGGTTCTGTGGACGGAGGAAAGACTGGGTCAGTGTGAGGTTTTAGCAAGGACGCGTGAAACGTGGGGGAGATCCGGTATTGCGGAGGTAGGTTGAGACGGTAAGTGACGGGATTGATCTGCGAGTGGATGGTGAATGGCCCTATGTAGCGGGACTCAGCTTTCGGCAGGGCAGACGGAGGCGGATGTCCCTTAAAGAGAGCCATACCTTGTCTCCAGGACAGTAAGTAGGATTGGGTAACCTGTGACGATTAGCAGCTTCGGTGTGCCTCAGTACTGCCCGCTGAAGATGGACGTGCGCTGAGTCCCACACCCTCTCGCTCTCCTGGAACCAGTGATCTACCGCAGGCACTTCGGAGGTTTCTCCAGTCCATGGGAACAGTGATGGTTGGTAGCCTAGAATACACTGAAATGAGGTTAGTCTGGTAGATGTTTGACAGAGGGAATTTTGAGCATACTCAGCCCACGGTAGATACTGGCTCCAGGTGTTCTGGTGTTGTGAGCAGTACGTCCGAACATACCGGGAGATTTCCTGTATCTTGCTTGGTCTGGCCGTTGGTCTGAGGGTGGTATCCTGATGACAGGCTGACGGTAGTCCCAAGAAGCTGGAAGAAGGCCTGCCAGACCCTGGATATGAATTGCTGTTCCCTGTCGGACACAATGTCTTCTGGGAGTCCATAATTTCCGAACACGTTGCTGAACAATGCTCGGCTGTCTCAAGAGCTGTGGGAAGACCTTTGAGAGGGATTCATTTACAGGCTTTAGAAAAGCGATCCACCACCACAAGAATTGTTGTATAACCTTGAGAGGGAGGCAAATCCGTGGCGACATCCTTGGCCATATTCGGCCACCAGTACTTGTGTTGGAGGGTTCGCCTGCTGCCAGGATGTCCTGAGCTGAGGGACGTGTGCGTACTATCCAGGAGAGAGAGACGATGGCTGCTGGGAACGTAGGTGAGGCCCAGGGGAAGTTCTGGTGGTGCAGGCTCCTCGAGGGTGGCGGCACGGATGTCCTCATCGATCTGCCATAGAATAGGTGCTAGGAAAACAGAAGGTGATAAGATGGGATCAGGAGTGTCTATTAATGGTTCTGGTGAATACATACATGATAGAGCATCTGCTTTAGTGTTCTTGTGACCAGGTTGGTAGGTGATCAGGAAATTGAAGCGAGCAAAGAACAACGACCAGCAGGCTTGACGGGCATTGAGTCGTTTGGAATGCCGGAGGTATTGGAGGTTTTTGTGATCTATTACAACTGTGAAGGGAAATTGAGCTCCTTCTAACCAGTGCCGCCACTCCTCGAGGGCAAGCTTAATAGCTAGCAGCTCTCGATCACCAATACCATAATTTCGTTCTGCTGGAGTAAGTTTCTTAGAGTAGTACGCACACGGATGGAGAGTTCGGGGTTCACCAGACCATTGAGAGAGAATGGCTCCAACTCCTACATCAGCCACATCCACTTCGACTACAAACGGTAGAGTGGGATCAGGATGTTTGAGGATGGGTGCTGTGACAAACATCTGTTTCAGCTGGTCGAAGGCTTGTTGGGCTTCGGGGTTCCACTGTAGAACCTTTCGTCCGCCTTTAAGGAGTGACGTAAGGGGGGCTGAGAGGAGGCTGTAGTTCTTTAAGAAGCGGCGGTAAAAGTTGGCGAAGCCAAGAAAGCGCTGCAGCTCTTTCACCGTCTTGGGCTCCGCCCAATTAGCTACGGCATCTACTTTACCCGACTCCATGTGAACCCCCATAGCCGAGGAAGGAGACTGTTGACTGGTGGAATTCGCATTTTTCTGCTTTAAGGTAGAGTTGATTCTCTCGAAGACATTGGAGGACTTGACGTACGTGGGACTGATGTTCTGTCACGTTCCAGGAATAGATCAGTATATCGTGTAGATGTAGATGATAGTAAAACGTGGAGAAAAGTCACAGAAAATTTTGTTCATGAAATTTTGGAAGATGGAGGGACTGTTGGCAAGGCCATAGGGCATTACCTGGTATTCATATTGACCAGTCGGGGTATTGAAGGCGGTCATCCATTCGTCCCCTTCTCGGATATAGATAAGATTATATGCACTGCGGAGGTCGAGTTTGGTGAACACACATGCTTCTCGAGGCTCCTCTAGGGCTGCCGGTACCAGCGGAAGTGGGTAGGCGAAATTGACCGTGGCGTCATTAAGCACATAATAATCAATGCAAGGCCAGAGTCCACCATCCTTCTTGGAGACAAAGAAGAAACTAGATGCTGCAGGCGACGTAGAAGGTCTGATGAACCCCTGATGTAGAGCTTCCTTTATGTATTCCTCCATTGCCTCTTGCTCAGGACGTGAAAGGGGATAGATCTTTCCATGAGGTAGCTTGGCATCTGGCAGCAGGTCGATACTACAGTCCCAGGGCCGGTGTGGAGGTAACTGGGTGGCTCGTTCCTTGCTGAACACATCAGAAAATGAGTTGTAGATGGCAGGGATGGCTGGGCTCTCAACGGTAGTGGCCTGGATGGAGATAGAGTGCTGTGGAGGCTTAGAGTCGGATGACGGGGAGGTGTGGCCATGGTTGTGACATTCAGAGCTCCATCCTTGGATTTCTCCTGTGCTCCAGTTGATTGTAGGTTGATGTTGTGTTAGCCAGGGTCTGCCTAGGATGACGTCTACATTAGCTCGAGGGAGGACTAACAGGGTGAGTTTTTCTCGATGATCATGTGGAGAAATGAGAGTTAACTCCTTGGTCCTCTTGGAGATTATGCCGTCGCCCAATGGTGAGTCTTGGATGGTGGTGATCTGATACCTGGTTTCATTGACAACGGTGGGTATACAATGCTTAGTGATGTATAGAGAAGAGATGAAGTTGCCTGCTGCTCCAGAATCCACCAGTACATGTATGAGGAGAGTACGAGAATCAACAATCAGGCTGGCCTTGATATGGGGTATATGTGAAACGGTAGGAGTCAATGAAACGTTACTCATGGATGAGGCGGACAAACTGGACAGGTGTTGATGAGGTGCGAAGCCTCTCCACAATACAGAGTCGGTCCCGAATCCGACGTTGTTGTTCGGATGCATCCAGAGGGCATGACAGTATTACACATAAAATCAGTAACAGTTTGCAATTAAATCCCTTTCCTACCCTTTCTTGTAACTCGATAAAATTCATGGTAATAAATGTTATCGGAGGTCTGAGCAGTATTCCTACTTGCTGGCGTTCACATTAGTCCACAAGTCGTTCTTGCAGGTTAGGCTATTTTCAATAATTAAACAATAGTCTAAGTATGCCTTGCATTCTTTAATGTTAGCGAACATTGCATGACATCTCACTTTTTGAAGACAACCAAAGGCAGAACTTCAAACTCTTGGTAAAAATCAAGTTTGAGATAATTTCCCTTAAAACATCTAATTGCCAGATTTCCAGTGTTCTACCTATAATTATTTTTTTTTCTGGAAAAGTAAAAATCTTTAAAGCAATTTTTCTCAGTTTCACACAACACTGAGTTATGGTCTTTTGCCTTGTAGGGCAGAACGGTAATCCACCTGTTATATCATTCCATTATGCAGAAATGTAAGGCTTAATATAATTTAAACAGTTGAGTTAGAAAAAAAAAAATCACCTCCTCACAGTTGTCATGAAGGGCAAAATTACCCAAAAACCGCTTTTTGTACCAGGCTGTAAATATTTTCTTTCTGCTATAAATTTTAACATGGGGAGTCTATGGGATTGACTTTCTTTTGGAGCAAATAAATTGTTCTTATTTTCTTTGCTTATTGCCATTTTCCCTTACTACTGCCTTTCATAAGCTACATAATTACATGTTTCCCAGAAGACAAAATAAGGAAAATTTACTGAAGTCATCCTGTGAAAAAATGTACACTCCCTGACTCTTACAGAGACTTCTTAAGCATCAGTGAATGTTTGCAGATTTTGTAACAGTTGTGTTTGAGTCAAAATACAGTCATTGTTGGAAAGGGTTCAAATGTGCAGAAGATGCTGGAAAAGCAAAGACTTTGAGGGAGCTAATAGATTTTTCTGAAGAACAAACCATCAAAAAAGAAAAAAAAGAAAACAAACAAACAAAAAACATAGTATTAAGAATACACAGTATTAAGAATCAATATAATATATTGCAAAATGTATAACAACTATGCAACTTATAACCACAAATATGCATACAGGTTAAACAACAAAGACTCCAACATACTGCTACAATATTTTAGAGCTCAGTGTAATGTGTATAAACTAATTTAATGTTTATGATGATATTAAAATATGATTTCCTATCATGGAAAACTGAGTATCCTGTGGATTGTGATGTTTTTAAATCACTCAGTGGCCTGAGGTGGAATAAAATAATGAACTAATGGCTTGAAAAACTGACTTTACCTGCTGATTCACTGCATCATTTCAGTTTAATGGCAGCCTTTAATGGCAATATTATTATAGATTTTTTTTTATTAATTTCATGTATGTTAAAATGTACACTTCTTTGGGTTTACTTTTGTTTGTTTGTTTTTCTGTTTAGCATGTCTATGTAAAACACTGATTATGCATTTGAAATTTGCTCTATAAACTTACCTTGTCTAATGGAAATGCTTCAATAAACTGAAAAATCAGGTCTGATATATGTTTTTTATATGTTGTGCCTTTAACAAACACATTATTCTGGTAAATCATAATTTCACAGCACATTTGTTTCACTGACTCTTAATGGAAGGAAATACTTACAGAAAATAATGTAGATGAGCTTGAACAGAAGCACAAGTACAAAAAGGACTATAATCATGACACCTTCAAATCCGCCATAATTTTTGTCCCAAGCAGATTTAAACAGAACTGGAATAAAGAAAAAGATAAAAACAATTACTAATTAACACAAGACACTTTCAAGAATTAATGTCATGGATTCCTGAGTGATATTGAGAATATTACATCATTTAAATGTAATTATTGTTTAACTGTTCATGTGTATTTTAATGTGTTTATGATAATGACTGTTGATTTAGATTTGGATGTATTTACCTGGATAAAAAACAGCTGTGAAAAATATATATTCTATTCTACAGCTGAAAAATTTAACCCGTGTTTTAATCTTGGCTGTTAAAAAGGAAAAGATGAAATAATTATTTCTACAATATCAGTTACAATACCAACACAATGAAACACAAAATGCAGATAAAACACTGAATTCTTTTTAATGTTATATTCATTGTTCTCTTGACAAATTACTGTCAGTTTATGTTAAAACAATGTGCATTATAATCTGTAATCTATATTAATCTATGAAGAATAATAATAGTTAATCATACCTGTAAAGTTATTAATATACGGAGCTGTCCAGAGCAACATGAGTGGCCTCAGAAAATAAAGAGCACAACAAGAGACCGTCTCAAACAGAGACCCTGAAACAAACACCAGATATTACTGAACATCTAATATTTGAGTGAATGATTATATTATTAATTCATCAGAAGTAAAACACTGACCTTCAGAAACACCCCAGAAGACAAAAGCAAGAAACATCAGAACATTTGGAAAGAAAACTAGAAACATCTGAAGACGGACCATTGTGTCTAGAGAGAAAAGACAAAATAACGCCCCTTAAGTTAAATAGCAAATTATATTTGAATGAATATTTAATAATTAAACTATTAGTATCAGTCATTCTGATACTTTTTTTCATTCTGACAATTAAATTCACAACTTAATGAATCAAACTCAAAACTGTGTTGGAAACACAAATGTAATATTATAAATGTCATAAACGAGGCTCCCGCCATACCTCTCCCTCACCATTCACCCGAGTACTGACTGTTTCGGACTTCTTTTCCACTTATTTTCCAGTGATATTGTGTACTAATTGAACTGAGCAGGATGAGAGCATCGCTGAATTCAATGATTAACTCGCTTTAACTGAAAAATGGTAACCATTTCCTTTTGCATTATTGATACACTGCCTTCCTATTTGATACTGTAAAGCTGCTTTGACACAATCTGTATTGTAAAAAGTGCTATATAAATAAAGGTGACTTGACTTGACTTCATTTCCCATGCGCCTCATACCTGGAACTGAGTTCACTTCCTGTTGCCCTCACGTTTCCCCTTTAAGAGCGGCCTGTTTCCCTGTCTTCCTCGCAAAGTCTTGATTTGCCACGGTGATCATTACTGAGCGTTTCTTCCAATCTGATTTATGGTGATTACCCGGACTGTTTGAATGTTGTTTGATTCCAGCTGCCTGCCCAGACACTCTGCCTGCTAAATGGACTGTGATGCTAGCTACCAGCCCCAACCCCTTGCCCTTCTGCCCATTACTTGTGATCTTGTTTACGTCTAATAAAGCACTGCTGATGGATCCCAATGCACGACCAAACTACTGATTAAGAATAGAAGAGTATTTTTCTTATCTGTTGACTTACCTAATAGATTCTGTACCAAATGTATATTGGTTGAAAACTGACTGTCATTCCAAAAAGAACCACTGTGAACTGTACATTCATATTGTCCTTCATCTTCAGCTCTCAGTTTGTCCAGACGGAGAGAGAAGTTTCCATCTTTAAGGTGCTCTATAAAGAAATGAGCTCTGTCCTGATAGTCCTGCTGCTGTTCATCTGCTCGACTCTCACCATCTTCATACAGATGAACCAGATCCTTTAAGTCTTTTTTTCTCCATTCCACCTTCAGACCCTTCATTGTAGAGGGTTTATCATTATAAAAGGGCAAAACCACTGAAGATCCCAGATGAACAGGTGTGTGACGAGAATGTTTTACAGTGAATCCTGAAAATTAAAAAAAAAAAAAAAAACATTTAGCACTGAAGGCTCAAGATCCCCCATTACATTTGTTATTTCTTAAGTTTCAACCATGAATTTACAGCAGTGAGAAAATCTGACACATATCACACACAAAACTGAATAACATTTTCTCAAGTCTCTTGAATCTGATTGGCTAGCTTTGGACAACTTCCAGATGTAAGGACACACTTTTTTTATTTATTTTTTTTATTAGCCCATCTAAGAAAATCATCATCAAGTGCTTTTGAAGAAGTAATCACTTGGTGGTGTAATACAGGTGGTGTAAAGTTTGTTTGTTAATGACATCACATCTTTGAAAGATAATCAGAGTTTGTTTGAGGCACTTTAATATCATTTAAACTAGACAGCCACAGCACATAATGATTTCATTTGCATTGTTTTCTAAAAAAAATATATTTGGAATTGGTAACACTTTAGAATACTGTTCCGTCATTAATGAATAACTATGAACAAATGACTAATGCACTATTAACAATATAGTAACTACTATTAAATAACAATAATCTGTGATTAATGATTAATCTTTTTTTTTTTTTTTTTTCATATCTCCCAGAGAACTACTATATACAGGTTCATAATTACTGTGAATGATGCAAAATGTTTAATTAACTCTAAAGTGAAGATCATGATAACCCACTAATAATGACTTTAAAATGATCAAATACTTCAGAAAGGATCTCAAATTATTTGGATGAGTCTTCTAAAGTAAAGATCACAATAATTCTCTAGTAATGACTGAAATCAGTGTAAACTTTTGAGGCATATGTAAGGTTTTGGATAGTAATGTTTCTTGAGAGTTTCTTGTTAGTTAATAGTAGCTACTATAATGGTAATAGTGCATTAGTCATTAGTTCCTGTGTCGTTATTCGTTAATGATGGAACCATATTCTAAAGTGTTATCGTGAAACTATCGGTGCTTATTTTATGATTGTGTGGTTGTTGCTGCTGTATTTCTATAGCACTTTATACAATACAACATGAACAACATGAATTAACATGAACATGAAAATGGTGTTTCAATGATGGAAATGGAATTCGATTGCTGTAACTGCTGTAAAAAAAGATTGCATTATGTTTTGCACTAACACAAGACTAATTAGACACATCAGTATAATTAATCATTAATTAACAGACTGCTGACACAAATCATGGCCAATATTAACTATAACTGTCAGATATCTGGTGAAATTTCTGATCTACAAAAGAACAGACTTTGTGCTGAACAATAAATCCTTCCACAAATTTGGATTTTTTTTTCACATGATCTGATTATAGCTTTTATATTTTTTATCACACTGATTGACTTACACACATTTGCAGACCCAGCACAGCTGATAAAGCATATAACTACATGTTCAGATGTAGCTGGTAGCCTTCAAAATTAATACAATTATCTACATAATTAATAATACATGACCAGCCAAGACAATTCATATTCATCTTCAATGCATCAGTCTAATGCAACAACTTGCAGCATTTCTTTTTTCTTTGTTTCTTTTTTTCTTTTTACACTTACCTAGTTTCAGCTCTGTATTGGTTGTTTGCACACAATCCTGGTCCCTGTAAACTTTACATCTGTAAACCCCTTCATCTCCAGCTCTCAGTTTTTTCAGACGGAGGGAGAAGTTTCCATCTTTAATCTTCTTCTTTAATAAATGAGCTCTTTTGTGATATTCCTTGTTCTCTTCTTCTGCTCGGCTCTTGCCATCTTCATAGAGATGAACCAGAGTCTCTGAGTCTGCTCTCCTCCACTCCACTTTCAGACTGTTCTCTAACAAGCTTTTGTCAACCCAACAGGGCAAATCCACTGAATCTCCCAGAGGAATGAATTTACCTCTCATGAGGATCTCTAAAGGAATAGAAATGTTTTAATGTGGAAAACTGTTAATACAAAAAAAAAAAAAAAAAAAATACAAAATTAAAAATACCCCATGATTGTATAAGAGCTAGTCGAACATTCAAAACTTTATATTAATTAATGAGCTATTATATATTATATATTTATATATTATTTTATTTTAATTATAATTTGTTTTAATATTCAAATAGAAAAAAAAAATCAGTTTTATATTTTTAAGCATGAGTTTAATTTAATAGCAAACAATTCAAGATATGTTTTAAATTCCTCTTACAGGTGCTAAATGAATGAAAACCTTTTTAGAGTCACATTATAAAAAAATACATTACCATATACTACAAAAAGTATGCAATACTGTACGAAGAGCATTGACTCAGTATCATTATCTAATTTTTGACCAAGATGGCTTTTAGAGGGTTTTGCACCTGAACTCATCATTTTCAGATGGCATATAATTATTTCTTGTTTGGAAGTAATTGTAAATATTCACACACACACACACACACACACACACACACACACACACACACACACACACACGCTAACATATTTTAAACATATATGGTAATCAGTCATGAATAACTTGTGACAGTTTGACAACAGGGTCACTATTTTGAGTTATCCTGCCTCACTAAAACACTAAATAATCAAACCAGTTCAAAACCTGTACTGTGCTGTTGACTATTAAAAATCAAGTTTGATTTGTTTTTATCTGTTTACTTACTCAGAGTCAGTTTTGCCTTGGCTAAAAATATGCAGTCCTTCTTGCTGTGAACTGTACATGTATATTGTCCTGCATCTTCAGCTCTCAGTTTGTCCAGCCGAAGGGAGAAGTTTCCATGTTTAATGTGATTTGTAAATAAATGAGCTCTTTCTTTATAATCCTGGTGCTGTTTCTCCACTTGACTCTCACCATTTTCATACAGATGAACTAAAGTCTCTGATTTGTTTGTAGTTTTTCTCCATTCCACCTTCAGATCTTCAGTTAGTAAGTGTGAAGGAACATGACAGGGCAAAACCACTGAACTTCCCAGATGAACATTAAGGTTAGAAGAATTTTGCACAATCAAACCTGAAAAGGAAAAGACATTTCATCTCTAATGTGAGGTAAATGTTGAGGCAAAATAACCTCACTATCAGCCTGTCTAGATGGTTTAATCACAATAAATACAGGTGCAAATGGGTCCAGTTTTTTGTGACTAGATTACTGGGAGATTGTCAGAAACACTAATGGTTTGTTCACACTGACAGTGGTTAAATCACTGCAGGTCCAGGTCCAAGTCTCTGTGCTGTTGGTTGCTGGTAGTTTTTCTTGCTCTGTTGTACAGAATTGAATCTCATGGTGGATCACTGTCTGCACTCCCGTTGGTATTCAACACATTTTGTTTCTGTTAATTTGCATACATTTGGGCTCCAATTAATGAAGCATTACCCAGACATTAAAAAAAACTAAGATATTACTTGTTCAAAAAACAGCTCAAGCTTCTGTTAATAATTCAGAAGACAATAGTAATGGTGATGGTTTTCTGTGCAGCTATCAGACACAAGAGTGCGTCTGATTTAAGGATAACTACACCTGATCTGTACCTGCAGAGAGCTATTTGTTAGCGTTGCCATTTATCTGTACAAAAGTCATGATCAGAAACCAGTACTCTTTGCTCATATAAATGTGATGCAACTAATGAATCTAGAGTCAATGATGACTCAGAAAAATTACACTGGTTGATTCCATTGCAATCACAAAAACACACAAAAAACTTCACAAATACATAATCTTTTATCTTTACTGAGCAATCTGTCTATAGCTACTAGATTTTGCTATATTTTTCCTGAATTTAGCTATTAGTAATACAAAGCTTTAGGATGTTCCACATTTTATATATAAAATTGTGTGTGTGTGTGTGTGTGTGTGTGTGTGTGTGTGTGTGTGTGTGTGCTCGAAAAGTTTGGAAACATCGCTGGCAAAGTGTGGTTTTGGACGATATCAGCATAAATCCTTATCATTTTTTGGAGCAAATACATTAAAAGTAACTTGACATTATCATTGAAAACCAGAAATAATAATTTTCATTTTGATTGCATAATAATGGCAATATATACATGTCAAAGTCAGACATGCCCCCACCCCATGTACCTTTAGTAGTTGATCTGCAGTAGATCAGACAGCAGAGCAGCAGTGCAGATCCAGATGCAGAAATACAGAGAATCATCACCATTATGTGTAAAGCAGAGAAACCTGAGAAACACAGACAGTTATTGGACATGTTATTATTGTGCAAAATCACTTGTATATATTTGTAAATAAAAAGCTGTCCCCAAAATATGATGAAGTAGGAACAAACACATACTTAGCTAAAAGAAGATATTCCACAGCTTTCTATTGCTTTCTAGCTTATTATAATACTAATATTAATTCATTCATCAATTATAATTAATTCATTCAAATAAATGTGATATTATCGCACTATTTATCTCTGTGTTTAAAGCAGACAGAATGCTAGTGCTAACAAGCTGTAACTGATGGAAATAACCATCATTTTTACCCTTACGGTTAAGCATTGTGCCATAAACATCATGAACAGCTTTAAGTTGTCAATGCTGGCAAGGTTATAAGCAAATAAACTAAATATAATAATATTCAATATTTTGTAATATGAATTTGATGTACATTTTTCATGGTAATGCAACGTCTGATTTTAAATGGTTTTCAAAGGATGAATTTTGAGATTTTAAGTTTTCAAGTGATGTATACTTTCTTATGATTTCTAAGGAAAAAGGCAATGAATTTTTGTGACAAAGGTCAGAACTCCTGTTATGATGTAGATTTTTGAAGTGCACCTTTGTCATAAATTAATCTATTACTTTTCCTAAACAATTTGTAACACAAAAAGGTAGGATATCTATTTAGGAGTCTTAGACCTTTCCAACGATATATGGTTTGTCATGATAAACTTTATATGCAGCGGACCATAAATTAATAACAAAATTACACTTAAATATTAGGCATTTTTTATGACTCACCCAGTTGCCCCAGTACTGCCGTTGTATTGCCTGAAAGTCCTCCAGCAAACACCTCACACATATAAACTCCTTTATCCTCAGTTCTGACACTCTTCAGTCTGAGAGAGAAGTTTCCTTTGGGGATTTCATCAGTGAAGAACTCAACTCTGTCTCTGTATCGATCATTTGATGCCTCTGGCAAAGCCTCATTGTTTTGGTAGAGCAGAACCACAATGTCTTCATCTTCATCTGTTTTCTTCCATGAAACTTCCAAGTCTTCAGAAGTGATGTGAGAGTCTATAGAGCAGCTCAGAGTGACGTCTTCACCCACGGATACAGATATGGAGCAACTCGATCCTGATACTCGCAAATGCTCTGAAAAAAACAAACAAACAGTGTAAATATCACAGCAGGAAATATACATTCAGTTATTAGTTTCTGTAAAATCACAGAGAAAATGAAGGAACTTGTTTTATCAATTCTCACCAACATCATCAACTTGTATTTCAATCACAGTTTCTCCAGAATCCTGCTGACTGTGAACTGTACATGTGTATTGTCCCTCATCTTCAGCTCTGAGATTGTCCAGCCGGAGGGAGAAGTTTCCATGTTGAATCTGATCAGTAAAGAAATGAGCTCGGTCCTGATATTCCTGCTGCTGGATTTCTGCTTGAATCTCACCATCTTGAAACATATGCACTAAAGTCTCTGGGTCTGTTTTCCTCCATTCCACCTCCAGGTCCTTCATTGGTAAAGGTTTATCAACAGAACAGGGCAAAACCACTGAAGATCCCAGACGAGCAACCAGAGGACCAGAGGGACCGTGCACAGTCAACCCTGAAAATAATGTTTTCCCCATAGAAAGGGAAAGAGAAAAGTCAAATACAGCTTATTTTGCAGTCAAAAACCAATAATGACTGTCAAAATGTGGATGTTAATTTTATCTCTTGTATTAAAAAATGATGTACTTTAGTTTCAGAGTAAGCACTCAGGTCCACCCTATTTCACCAAGATCCACCCGCTTTAAAATTTCTGGCCTAAACAGAATAATGTTCCTTTTAACTAATGGCAAGTTCACACTGCAAGATTGTAGCCTCACTGGCAGTTTTGTGGAAATTGCAAACAAATGCCTGAAATCTGAGGCAAAACAGTGCTCATTGATGCAAGTGACAAACGCATAGTGTGTGTTATCAAAGACACAATATGAGAGAACCAATGCGTGAGATATTTAGCATGCTAAACAACTGGACTTGTCTGAGACTCAAGAGTACTGCAGTGTGAAATGCGTTTTGACTGGAAATTAAACTGACAAACAGCCAATGAAAGATCAAACACAGGGCACGAGAATGTTTTGGGGGAGGAGTCATAGACCTACAGCCAATGAGAGAGCAGATACAGGGCAAGGGACAGTTCAGGGGAGGATCTGTCATGTAATGTCACACAACAGCAGCTAAATTGTACTCCAAACATTCATACAGCTTGAGAAGAGCAACAATCCCATGACTTCAAAAAAAAAATAATGCAGTGTGAACTCAGCATTAGAGATAAATAAGGCAAAGACATGTTTGCATCTCATCTACCAGTGATGTAGTCATGACAGACCTCAAAGAGAAGACCAATCAAGATCAGAGGTGAGATCAATTGCAAAACCAGTACCATTCAAGAGTAGAGTTAGGATATGTTAATAAATAAATAAATAAATGAATGACTAAAATACAAAGTTTTTTCCATTGCATTTTAATGTTCTGGGTACAGAAATGATCCCTGTTCACACAGACCCACAAAAACAACTAAAAATTGTGTATTATGCTGCCAGGCCAGTAGATGGCGATGTCACTTTGAAAAGAAACACTACGTGCCCGTTCACATACTGATGGACCGTGTAATATGAATGCGAATGACGTCAATGGTATCACAAATTCACGTTTTTGTAGTTTACAGAGACACAAAGGTATCATTTTCAAAAGTTTGCACTTCAAATTATGTTTTCAAAAATTTGTTTTCAAGCCCCCAAAATGCAGTTGTCATGTAAATGAATGGCCAACAATTTTTAAAATGTTGTCACGTAAACAGCCCTTTCATGCATAATTAAGTGATTGACTGATTAATGAGCATTGGAATAAGAAACAATAAGAGACGAGATGAGCAGAAACACAAAAACTGACTTCCAGCGACAGTCTTACATCAGATCAACTGATATGAATAAAAGAAGACATTAAATCTCTCCAGATCTCAGCAGTGGATGATTAAACAACTCCACACACAGTATTACCAGCTTCATGCATTACTAACCAGGGGTGCGTTTCCCAAAAGCATTGTTAGCTAGCTGTGGTCGGTAGTTACATTAAAATCTACTGGTAATGATGGAACTTGCAACCATAGTTGGGGGTAACGCTCATAATCAGATTCATTTTTTCAAATAACTAGTAAAGTAACACATTACTTTTTAATTTGCAATGAAATATCTGAATTACTTTTTCAAATAAGTAACCCCATTGACATTTTTCCCATTTAGTGATTTAGCTCTCCTGTCCCCATGTTGAGAGAAATCAGGAGTAAGATGTTAATTTTAGAATAAATGTGAACATGCATTAATTTATCTCACTCACAAAAAAAAAGAAACAAAACAACAACAACAACAACAACAACAACAACAACAACAACAAAAGTGATTAGTGTTTCCACACTTTTCTTGGGCTCTTGACCCTGGACTTTTGAATGTTAGCTTTACTATGGCTGCTGCAAATTTGTATTTATAAGACTCTTTTGTTATGGCGAAAAACACCAGGAGAGATTGATGGTTATATATTGATGTTGACATAATCATCATGTAAACCTGATTCACTGGTCTCATTCAAAGTCTATAAAGCTGAATAATTATAAAATATTATAAATAATAATATTTATTATAATAAATAATAATATTAAATAAGACACGTATTTTTGTTTTCTTTTACTCCTGGATTTTATTATTATGATTAATGATGGTGTAAGAGCCATTTTTGTCTTTATTTTCAAATGTCCAGTAGAGGGCACTCTTGTTTGTAAGCGCACACAATATAGGTGGGAACCTTCCCTCAGGTAGCAGGTGTTGCTGGAGGGAAGGTGCACACAGTTTTTTGACCACTACGCTATGCTACGCTAGGCTGTATCACGCTAAAGGTTCGAGATCAGCTGCATCTACTACTATAGGACTCCGCAGTGTTTGCGTCTGTGGATTACACGCACACGTCATTTTTTGGGGGGTTACGGACCATTTATCTGCGCAAAGAAAGACATCGGAGGGGTATTGCACGAAAGTAAAATTAAGAAATCCAGAATAACTGAAAAAGCGCGGCTTGACCTAGCTTAATCAGCACATCCTGGCTTAGGCCGTTGCACGTTTGCTGAGCCAGGATGAGAGCGCAGAGCTAATTCAAGCCAGGTGTAGATAGTTGGGATACGTTTGGGTCTGGGTCTGGGTCTCTTCAGACACAAGGCGCTCCCTCTCAAGATTTTCCAGAGGCTCCTGGGGCATATGGTAGCTGCGGCCGTGGTTGTTCCGCTTGGCCTTTTCCCTATGAGACCGCTTAAGCCTTGGCTTATCGACCGAATCCCGAGATGGGCATGGCACAGTGCCGCACTTCGGATTGGTGTTTCCCTGGAGTGTCGCTGCCTCTTCAGCCTGTGGTTGGACCCGGCCTTTCTTTGGGAAGGAGTTCCCTTAGGTCTGGTGTCCAGGCATGTTGTGGTCAACACAGAACACATTCCAGGAGAGCTCAATCAGACAGCCAGTGCGCTCTCTCGACAGCTCACCCTTCCTTGGCTAATGGTGACTCCATCCCCAGGTGGTCAGGCTGATCTAGAGTCGATTTGGGGAAGCTCAGATAGATCTGTTGCTTCCCAGGAATCCTCCCACTGCCAGCTCTTCTACTCCCTGACCGAGGCCCCCCTTGGCAGAGACGCCCTAGCAGACAGCTGGCTCCGGGGTCCCCTCAAGTACGCCTTTCCCCCAGTGAGCCTCCTTGCACAGACTCTGTGCAAGATCAGGGAGGACGAGGAGCAGGTTATGCTCGTTGTGCCGTATTGGCCCACCAGGACCTGGTTCGCCGACCTCATGCTCCTCATGGCAGCCCCTCCCTGGAAAATCCCCTTGAGGAAGGACCTCCTTTCTCAGGGGATGGGTACGATCTGGCACCCGCGCCCCGATCTTTGGAACCTGCATGTCTTTGGAACCTCACTGGCCTTCCCCAGGCCATGGTAGAGACTATCACTCAGGCTAGAGCTCCCTCTACTAGGCAAGCCTACACCCTGAGGTGGGGTCTGCCCGTTGATCGGGGAGAGGACCCTCAGAGATGTTCGGTTGGAGTGATGCTCTCCTTTCTGCAGGAGAATTTGGAGCACAGGCTGTCTCCTTCAACTTTGAAAGTGTATGTTGCGGCTATCGCAGCATATCACAATGCAGTAGAGGGCTCGTCCCTAGGAAGACATCACCTGGTCGTCAGGTTCCTCAAAGATGCGAGGAGAGTAAACCTCCCTAGACCGCACCTCTTTGCCTCTTGGGACCTTTCCGTGGTCCTACTAGGACTACGAGGTGCTCCCTTCGAGCCGCTGGTGTCTGTTGAGCTGAAATTCTTGTCTCTTAAGACAGTGCTCCTGACTGCGCTCGTCTCCATCAAGAGGGTAGGGGACCTACATGCTTTCTCTGTCAGCAATACATACCTCGGGTTTGGTCCAGCGGATTCTCATGTAGTATTGAGACCGCGACCTGGCTACGTGCCCAAGGTTCCCACCACTCCCTTCAGGGATCAGGTGATGAACCTGCAAGCTCTGCCCCAGGAGGAGGCAGACCCGGCCTTACCGTTGCTGTGTCTTGTCCACACTATGCGTGTGTACATGGACCGTTCCCAGAGCATCTGACGTTCCAAGCAGCTCTTTGTTTGCTTCGGCGGACAGCAGAACGGGAATGCCGTCTCCAAGCAGAGGGTTGGCCCATTGGGTGGTTGATGCCATCACCTTGGCGTATGAAGCCCAAGGTGAGCCATGCCCCCTAGGAGTTCAAGCTCACTCCGCCCAGAGTGTTGCCTCCTCCTATCAGACATCTGTAGAGCTGTGGGCTGGGTGACACCAAATACCTTTGTATGGTTTTACAACCTCTGCGTTGAGCCTGTGTCCTCCCATGTGTTAACTTAAATAAAATCAGGTTTCTGTCGGGACGGACCGGCTCGGTGTCAGCTTGCTGCATCATTCCCTTGGGATCCGTGTGCTATATTCCCAGTAGTTCCACCTGGTACTCTGGTCCTCCTCACCCCACAGTCCGGACTAGGCCGGAGTAGTTCGTGGCTGTGCTCCAGCGGGAGCTCCTTCGCCCGCCGGTTGTGGCAGCATGTGTCAGTACATGTTACATTTTCACGGTTACGCCCATTTTTCCCTTACATATCTATAGCCAGCATAGATATTTGTTTATCTACATGACCATGCAGTTTTTCATTGTCTCCACCCTCCGACGACTTCTCCTAGCAACCCTGCAGGGCCCTCTTTTACGTGCTCCCGGGGCATCGGGCAGGTTACGTGCTGATGTCCATTTTCTCTGGCAAGCTTGCCTGCCAGCATTCAGACTCCGCGTAACGCAGCCCCTGACTGCGGCCTTTTCCACGGGTGTTCCCATAGTAACGTTGTAGTGGAATGACTGAAGGGGAACGTCTAGGTCACGTAGATGAGACGTTACTCCCTATGCTGCAGACCCAGACTGCAACCTGGGGGGCTGAGCCAAACTCGGCTCTTCAGCAGAAACCTGAATGAGTGTATGCGCTCCGCCTTCTTATATACCCATATATATAGGGGAGTGGCGGCGTATGCAAATCTACTCGCCAATGTTCATTGGCCTTTTCTCTGTAGCTCAGAGGTGATTTGTCGCAGTGCTCCCATAGTAACTTCTCCGTTCCCTCCTTCAGGGAACGTGGGTTACCTACGTAACCTAGACATCTGGTGTACCAAATTAACTGATATTGAATAAGCTTTTTGTCTTTGAAACAACAAACAGTCACTAAGTTGTTAGGTTTTCTGAGTAATAACGAGGATAAGACAAGACACACACAGAAAGCATATTTAATTCAAAAAATAAATAAAAATACGATGAGAGATTAAAAAAAATGTGGTTAGTTTGCTATTACATAGATTTTTTTTTTTTTTTTTGTGGAAAAATATATCATTTATCTAGTTATTATTTATTTATTCAAATATATATATATATATATATATATATATATATATATATATATATCAACATACGACACAGACTGACACAAATCAACATTATAATAGCTGACATGATACCAGTTACCGAACAATGTTAATCAAATGTAAACAGTCTTGTACTTGAGCTGTTTCTTCCAGCTCTGCTGTCCCTGGAAATTCAACTTTATATTTATTCTACTTTAATATTTATGGTGCAGCTCATCAATAATAATAATACAAATATATATTCATAAAAATACCTGATTAAAATTAAAAACTGGAAAAACATGACCACGAAAAAAAAATGAATGCACATTATTCTCAGAAGATGAAGCACTGAGGATGAGTTTTTCTCTAAATTAAAATAATGTTATAAGGAAGCGATTTGGTTGTGGAAGCTGATCTGTGCCAATCAACTTTTTTATACTCTTCATTAAATATAGGTAAGAGTCAGACTACTTACAATGTTTCATTTTTCACTCTTTTCAAATATATTGCATTATGGAGATATATTTTTCTTAATTTGTCTAGAGGCTCTGCTCTGATCTGAATATGTTCATTTATATGTTGCTATGTTTCCAATCAGCCATTTCGTCAGCGACTGTAAGAGGCCATTTTGATGTCTCAGATCGTACAAAGTCTTATAAAGCAGCACGACGAAGGGAAGTGAGAAATCAGGGTCCTTGAAGCCAAACTATATCTTAGAAATTGAAATAAAGAATTGGCCATTAAAAACAGTTTTGTTTTAAAAAAGTTAAAGTTTTGTTTGAGAGAGAGAGAGAAAGAGAGATGGATGATATAATCGTAACATTTACATACCATCGGCGATCATCAGCAGTGCTGACATCAAAACACAGTTCATTCGGTGCATCTTCAAATCCTAAATCAAACCAGAATGATTATGTCCTTTAGCTATATAATATAGAATAAAATATAGATGTTTTTCTGACAGAAGCTCATGTTCATGAAATGTCACTTATTCTTTACTTTTGATTTCAAATGGTCATCCGGTTGCATCGAGTCAGGTGATCAGGAAATATTAGTCTAACTTACTGACATATTGCAATAAACATACTCAAATTATTATTCACAGATAAAGTAATCATGTCTTCATAACTGAGCATCACCAAATTAAAAGTTGTCCACTGTGGTCAAGCCAGCTGCGATTTTAAGATTAAAAAAAAAAAAAAAACATAAAAAAATCGCCGGCCGCTAAGTACCCTTTTGGTCTATCAAGGGGGACCCACCTCGAAGACCCCTCCCCCCACCTTAATTCACCTCACACTTTCTCAGTTTAGTCCTTATTTTGCATGTGACAGACATTAGTTGTAAGGTGAGCTAGTTCATACAAGACTCTGCCTTAGTTGTAACATCAGTGAAACATGTTATAACTTACTCCAAGAAATTGTTTTGTTTTATATATGTTATCTTTGAATTTCAGCCTAGGACTTGGAAGAGAAAATCAAACCGAAAGGTGTCTCAATGTGCAAGCTTTCCATTTTTTTTTTTTGTTTTTATATATGTTACATCTAACCCAGACTAGTGTAAATTGTAACAGTTCACTCCTCATGTTTGAAACTAAACCATTCAATTCCTGTTTGTGCTGCAAAGAAAAAAAAAATAGTAGACTCTTGTAGCTAGTTTGAAACACAATTTGAAATATGTAACATGAGACATGAAAATATGTCTCCAACTGTTCCTTTTATAAACATGCAGGTGAATTTAGATGTAGGTGCAACTCTGCGATTGTCAAACATCAATTTAAAGTTTGAGCGCATCTTGCTGTGCACACATACAAGGTTGAAAGCATAATTTATTTCAGCTAGTTTGCCACTCCTAAGGTAAGCTTTAGCCTTGTTTTAAGAAGCTTTTTAGTTGTGTATATTTTTGGTGGGGAAGGTACAAAGTTTCTTTATAGCTGTGAGACTGGTTTCTGTCTTGTGTCAGCCTTCATATTATGGATGTATGGTAAAATGTTTCCTTTTTATTCATGTGAATTTTTAGGGGCCAAGCCTTCTCAAAATTGCCTCAGATGATCTTTGGACTGAGCTGCACAGACGTGACTAAACAGATTTATTTTATTTATATTTGTTCAAAAGTTATGATGTCAGGAAGATAACGAGCCTGACCCAAAATTGGTTCAGAGGCTATAACTCGGCCAAACTTTGATCAATTTAAATGATACACTTCATCTACACCATGATCTGAGGGCCCATGCCAAATTTGGGAACAGCGCCACCTATGGGTCATGAGATAGCAGAAATGCACATTTTTGCATATAACTTCTGAATAGTTGATCAGAAAATCATAATATTGGTGTCTAGGATATAATTTTTTACCAGGATTGACTAAACCACATGACTGCCATTTTGAAATATGCCATAAATTGCAATATCTTTTAAACCTTTTGACATATCTGCACAAAAATCGGTATGGAAGATCGACAGCATGTCCCGGAGGTACCCGAGAAGTTTGAACACAGCGCCACCTAGCGTTCAAGAGATATAATGACTTTTGCCAAAACGCTTGTAACTTTTGAAAACCTTGCCCAAATGTTATAATTTTGATATCGTTTAATTCCCTATTTTATGTGGATTTCCATGAATGTGCCTGTCAGCCATATTGAAGTAAATGAAAAACAGTGTTTTTGCTACTCTTCCTTCAAATTTTGCTCTATTTTGTCCAGAATTTCACCAGATGATCTTTGGACTGAGCCGCATAGACGTGACTAAACGGATTTTTGATATTCACTACCGTTCCCGAGAAATACCTCTCCAAAATCAACTGTGCCTGTGTTTGTTGATTTATGCTAGTTAGCTTAGCTTGCTAATTGGTTAGCATGCTAACTGGCTGCCATTTGTTCTAATGTGACTCTACGACTATCTGGTTTACCATAAAGTACTTTAGCATTAAATTTGCTTAGCATGCTAATCTGGCTAAAATGCTAAATCGTGTTTTTTGTGAGCTCATTCTCACACCTAAGCTTCTCTTTCGGAGCCTGTTGAACATGTGTCGACTGAGTGGCTCACTCTGCTAACCACTGGCTTCAAAACCCAAAGCCTGTTGTGTTGTGGGATCGAATCCCACGTGGTGCAATTTTATAAACCTCTGTGTAATGTTGTGCTGTTTTGGTTTGTTTATTATCCAGGTCAGTATTTTACAAATCCATATAGCTTCTGAGTTAGAAATACATGTGTTTATCCATGTTGTGTTCATTTTCAATTGAACTTCTGCTCATTCTTATGTCATTCTTGCCAATAATTCTGAAGCAGCTGTTTTTGACATTCATTCCTTCCTGCTCTGCTCTGCATTACAGCCCTTCGTGGGCTTGGCCCCGCAATCGCTGCTTGCAGCTATATTTATCACTATTTTGTAATAAAATTTGTTAGTATATGAAGATGATTTTGGTTTTGGAGTCATTTACCATTGGGTCACAAAATCCTAACACATAATGCCAAACCAAAAGGACAGTTGGGTGGTCATGTAAATATTTGATGTGATTCCTGAGAGGAAAGATCAGATTCAGATGATTCAGACAGGAGCTTTTACCTTCCTCAATGTTAACACAGCAGCACCAGCCAGAAACTCAATGAGAGCATAAACTAAAACAAGTGAAAAGCTTTAACAATCAACTGAGTTTGAAATGAAACATTCTTTTCTGCTCTATATGTGTAGTTCAAAGCGGGATGAATGATGTCAGATCTCCTCTGAATTGCTGTTACCTTTTTTGCTCTTACTGTAAAATGTCTGTATCTCTCTCTTTATGATGGTTACAGCCCAGTGTGACCACAAACATAGATGCTACAAGCACATGTAGATCAGTGAATCTCTTCTGTAATAATGACTTTGGAAAGGGTGTTAAAGGGATGATAAGGGGTGATAAAACTACTTTATTAACACTGACATTTATGTTTATGTTGTTATCTCTCTAATGTGAAGAAGAGTCAAATCTTGCTATTTTGTTGGTTGTTTGTTTTTGTTTCCTGTTCTGTTTAGTTAGTCATTTATAATTTATATTTACATTCAGTTATTTAGCAGATGCTTTTTATCCAAAGCGACTTACAAATGAGGACAACCATTTGCACCTGCATTCAGTTTGTCCTTGTTGGGTAGACCATTTACGTTTTGTTTGTTTCTCAGTCTTGCTCATGTTGCCCTCTCAAGAAAAGCCTGACGTAGCCTAATTTATGGATCCTTTATTATGTTCTCAATATCTGCAGTTGTGTCCACATACTAGGGCTTTGGGAGGCTTTCATAAACAACCCATGTTTTATGCAAATGTGATTTTCCTTAAAGTAATTCAGAAATCTAAGTGTAACTGCAAAGCTACAATGTCAGTTTGCTGACATCAAGATGGAAATTGCTATAAATGCAGAGCAGCTTTCACATAACAGAAAAAAATGTGTGTGATATTTCTAGCCTGAATCTCATGTAGTGAAGTTAAAGTGCTGTAGGCTACTAGGTATGTTTATTGTAAACTAATGCATATTTTTCTCGGTTAATATTTCTGATCACATGATCCACCCTCACAGCAGCTTTAAAACTGAAAGTAAAGGACAGAAATGAAAGCAAAGGCTGCTCTGTCGGCACAACTGACGAGCGTCATCGAAAATTCGATTTTACCATCATTTATAGCAGAAATGATTATTTGTTTTATCCAGTCTTTTGTAATCTTTTACATCTGAAGATGTATCTATCGAACTGTGTTTTTATCTCAGTATTGCTGATGATCGCTGATGGTATGTATTATCCATTTACACAAGAGATTACTTCACTACACTGTAGACTCCACGTCTTTAGTCCTCCTTTTCATTCCTTTCTTTTTTATTAACAGTTTGAGAACAAATGTCTATTTATATATATATATATATATATATATATATATCTTAGCATTGTGGAAAATCTGTGTGTAGCGAATAACCTCTTAAGGCCATACAATATCTTATCATTAATAAATAGGGACATTAGGCCTACGTGTCATAATAATAATAATAAATATAGCTGCAAGCAGCGCTGGCAGGGTTCAAGCGATATGAGGAAAATAATGTGCTCACCTGATTTCATGACAATCTGACCTTTTGTTTTTAATCTATAGGCTTTTTGGTAAACTCGGCCACACCCACAAATTTAAATGACCACATTATAGCTATCCAAAGGCAAAAGTTACACTTTTTTTTTTTTTTTTTGATAATTATTGATCTAGAGAGTCTGGAGAATAATACAGCAGTGTTTTTTTTTTTTCAAGATTGAGTAAAAATCCTAGGACTAGTTTGATTTTTTTTTTTTTTTTTTGGTTTTCCTCAAATATTTAACAAACGGTTGGATTGACAATAGAGGTTCTTAAGGCAAAGTTGCTCAGTATGAGCAGATCTATCAAATTATGTGCATATTGAGTGGATTTGTGAAACGGCATGTGATTACATAGGCAAAAATTCGCATTAGCGCCATCTAGTGGCCGAATTCTTTCAAAATTCTTACAGACCTTTAGGACCATGAGTCGAACATGCCCAGTGAGTTTCGTTCAGATTGACCTCCGTTAACCTTGTCTATTAAGTGTTCAAACTTCACTGGCCGATGGCAGCCATGTTTTTTTTTTTTTTTTTTTTGAGATACACCAATGTCCTCATATACACTTGTGCCAGTTTGGGTCAAGATGCTGCATACCAATTTTGAAGTCAATCAGACCAACTGTTGCCTAGTTCATCTCTACCATCTGACCAAATTTCAAGTCTCTAGCACTTACGGTTTGGCCTGCACATTCACTTTTATGGCAGAAAAATAATAATAATAAAAATAATAAATAAATATAGCTGCAAGCAGCAATTAACGGGGTTCGAGCACATAAGGCCTTAATCGCTTCTATGCTGTTAAGGTGTAGGGCAACATGAAATAAATGGCTGACACCAGAACTCATTCATGATGGAGAATACGCTCACAAACACAAGCATACACACAAATGAAATGGTTAAACTGTTATGGTCATCAAGCATGATTAGAGCATGTTCAGAATGAGAAGATCTGTCATATGATATGGAGATCTAACGTTAGTGTGAATATGAGCAGTTTTTAACAATTTCAGGCCATTTACCATAGAAATTGTTTTTGAAGCTTTTTTAACTGTTATAGCGCCAGCTATGGTCTGATCTCCATGAAACTTTCCATGCTTGTTAAGAGTCATCTGACAAATGTTAAATACATCTAGAGTGCTGTTAAAGATAAAGTTAAAATTATATTATGCAGTCCAAGTTAAAAAGCACATTTTGTTAGAAAAAGGAGAGAAAAGTCTTAGTACATATAAGATACATAAAGGTGGTTTAATTTGTCTAAGTACAGGGTTTTATTTTATTTTTTTTTCAATTTTGCACCCTTTGTGGTCCTACTTCTCAAGAATGACTAATTTAAGATGGAAATAAGATTAAGATCCTCGATCACATCATGATCTATTCTGTCGTGCAAGGCTCGAAACTGTGGAAAACAGTTGCATCGTGAAATAATTTCTAAATTGTTTTTTGAGACAATCTATTCGAACAAACCTTTTTGTGGAAACGAATCATCGTTCAAAAATGCTGAATGACATAGCAGAGATATGCAGCCTTTATAGGGTGCAGCCTTCTGTGTGAGAGGCATCCATAGATAAGCTTTGCTGAACTGAAAACGTCTCTGAATGAGGAGTCGATTCCCAGCCCTAGTTTGCACTGGAATAATGCTGAATGCAGCACTGACATTATTTAACAATTTAAATAACATTAAAATAATAATAATATCTATCTATCTGTCTGTCTGTCTGTCTGTCTATCTATCTATCTATCTATCTATCTATCTGTCTGTCTATCTATCTATCTATCTATCTATCTATCTATCTGTCTATCGAGACAGCCCTAGTTTGCACTGGAATAATGCTGAATGCAGTACTGACATTTTTTTTTTTTTTTTTTTTACGATTTAAAAAACATTTACTATAAAAAGAAAGAAAAAAATAATAAAATCTATCTATCGAGATAAAGAGAGAGAGAGAAAGACCACAGGGAAATGTGGCCAGTGGTAAATGCCTGATGGTAATTTCACTCACCTTCAGTGTTTTTTTTTTTTTCCTCAAAGCTCTTTCTTTCGTTTATCTTATTTGTAAGGAGTTGAAGCTGTCGTCATTCGTTTCATATATAAACTCTGTATAAAAGTGGCGTTGTTTAATTCTGTTTAAAGAACTTAAACACTGATCTGATGCGATTTCCTTCCCTGCTGAAATGCTGAGATCCCGCTGTGAGAAGTTACTCTACTTTCACTTTCTGTTTCATGTGTACTCCACCAAATAGAGGCAAACTTACCGTTGAAAAAAAAAAGAACATATTCTATAGAGCACGAAGATTGACATTAAAAAGAAATA
The DNA here is from genome assembly GCA_033026305.1 of Cirrhinus molitorella. NCBI lineage: Eukaryota > Metazoa > Chordata > Actinopteri > Cypriniformes > Cyprinidae > Cirrhinus > Cirrhinus molitorella. The sequence continues at coordinate 60,692,258 of CM065117.1, forward strand.
TTTATTTAATGTAAAATCATTTTTTATACAACTTAAGTCACTTGCGTTCCTTTATGTATTTCCTTGGGTTTAATTCCAGGGGGGCATAGTCACTATTATTACAGCTTACTTACTTACTTACTTATTACTTACAGAAAGTACTGCCCATGTCTCGCTCTCTCTCTCTCTCTCTCTCTCTCTCTCTCCTTATCTCTATCTCACACACACACGCTGGCCTTGTGCAAAATATGGATAAAGATGTTGAGAGTTGTTTGTTTGCTCTCTTAGCTGCTTTTGAGGCCATTAGTTGGGGCTTGTCTACTCTTTAAAATGTTCATAGATGTATTCCCGTTTAAAATCAATAAATATAAACAACGTATTATTTAATGCACTTGACTTAGATTTGTATATTCAGTTGATCAAGCAAGATGCAACACATTTAAACAGCATATAGCTTCCCTTTCTTACTGAAATTGGGCTATCACAAATCATTTAAATGAAAACTCACCACAGACAGAAACAGTCGGCTATCGTGTCTTTCTTTTGCATTAAATCTCTATTAAAATCAATCCCTCTAGTCTTAAAGAACTTTTCTTTTCTACATCCACAAGTGCATCTATTATGTTGCCTTTGTTTATTTAAAAGTGCACTTATCCTTGTTTTAAATGTAGCCAAAAACCACACATTGTCTATGAAACACAGTAGACTTTATTTATGTGCATTTATGGTGTAATCACTACATTCCTGTCTCAATCCATGCTCATTTTTACACGAACAATGCGCTCTCACTTTAATTCAACGCATGCAGCACAGCAAAAAATAGACTCGGTGTGTTTTGGTAGCACTGTGTGTTGAAACCCTGAAAGGTTTAGCTCTGTTTCACGCGGAAGACGACGTTCAACCTCGGCGTCCGATTGCAGGTCTTCCCGCTCCTTCAGTTCTCTCCAGCGCTGCAAAGCTAATCCTATATTCACACGGGTCCTACTTCTTGCCTTATCGTAAGCCTTTTTTGTTCCACAGACGGCTTTTTCTTTTCTTTTTTATCTGCCATCTCAATCTCAGTTGGCTCAGGGGCAGAGTGGGACATTAAAATCCACCGGGAATATTCTGAGCGCACCGGCCCACTACCAGCCCACCACCAGCCCAACCAAATCCCTCGACCACAACCACCTTACATATATTAATTTAACACAAAGAAAATGTAGGTCCACTAAATCTAATACTAAGTCTGTTTTTTAAATCAGATTATGTTGTGTTCTGTGTTATGTTGAGTGGAACTTCATCTGTTCCAACACCAGCCATGTCTCCACATTTAGGAAGGATTTTACAGAAATAGGAAATCTGACCACTAGATGGCACTAGGCAAATTATTGACAATTAAGTGTAGTTTAAAGCTTTTATATATTATATTATATTATATTATTAACAGGTAGAACTATCAAAATAAAATTATAAAACTACATACATATTTTACTCTAGTAAAGGCCCAGGCTTGTTGTATTGTAATCACTACATTTCCCTATCATATTTCACTAATGAAGTTATACATTGTTAAACCCATACACCACATTATTCTCGGATGTACTCATAACATTGTGCATTGTGTCCTCTATTGTAGCCTACACTAGCAAATCAGTTGGACAAATTTAACCATGTCTATTTAAGGGAAAGCTTATTACACCACCTTGATCATACAATTTCTAAAATCACACATCCCTTAGATGTGATTAAACATGCATTGCAAAAATCTAATCAAGTAAGAAAAAAATACAACTCAATATAGGCCTTCTGTTAATACAATGTTTAACTCATTCTCTGTATTGCATTGCTCCCCCACTGCAAACCTATCCTACTGATTACAGTACAACAGAATAACTCTCCACCACAATCATTCTCTGCAGTGCATTCTACCAAAGTACTAAAACAGTCTCAGGTGTTATACCACACTTGACATTCACACAAACACCTCAATTTGCATAGAACAAGCAAAATGCATTTTGGAAAAATGATTAAAATTTACCATAAGCCTACATAATAAGCCTCGCTTGCTTTAACTTTAACTTTAACTTTATGTAAGGCTACTAAACAATCCAATTCATTGCTTAGCTTGATTTATACCAGTAGTGGTAATGCTAATGTTATAAAGAAAACTGACCTTTGCTAATGACCACTGACAAACAAATGGTCAAATCCAAGTGTCAGTCATAAATTATGTTATTAATTCGTCTGTAATATACACATGACTTAACTAGCTTGTTCTAGTAGCTCCTGTCTAGCAATAACGTCACTGAACTCGAACTAAATGTTTTTTTTATCCTGTCACTTTACCGTCACTGGTTGGCCGGCGTGGATTTCTAAATAAATCTGAGATTTTCGAGCACTTCGAAGCGTCCTCCTCCAGCCTCCGTTTCTTTTTAATTCTGGCCTTTTCAGCCCCTCCTTTCTTTTGCCTTCCATTGCTAACAGCGGATCTATCCCTTTCTGTAATAGACTGACCTAGCAAGGCAAGCAATCGTCGTTCACGTCATCAACGCATTTTCCATTCCCAGGAGACTTTGCTGCTCCGTTCTACATCAATTTGAGAGCAAACAAACAACCTTTATTTTATGTGTAGGCTAACCACAACAGACATAATAAGAAGTATTACATTACGATAGTAAGACTACAGGGGAAAAAATCAGTAGACTTATGGGAGAGATGAGTAGCCTAACGGAGTAATTGGGTAACCATGATTAAGAAGTATGTAGTAATTTAGTGCTACAAATATTGGTTGGACCTTCTATGCACGTAATACTATAAAAGACACTTAGCAAGATTCTGATCATTTCTTTATCAGCGCGTCATGAGTAGGCTATTATTTGAAGACGGCCGGCCGCCCGCCAGTCATATTAGCCTTACCGGCCGAGCAGCCGCTAAACCCTAGCGGCCGACCGGGAAATCTCCCGAACCTCCCGATGGCCACTCCGCCCCTGCCCCGAACACTGAAGACAGCGCTCATGCAAATCATTTTGGGGGAGGTAGAAACCCCAACCAGAAGGAGACGGATGGAAAGGCATTATAACAACACACAAAAACGGCTAGCTATGCAAATTCTGCACTCTCAATTTCACTGTAAAATATGTGTAACCCCCTTCTAGCCCAAATAACCTTGAATTTGGACACATGTCATTTTTTGGTACAATAACTTTTGAGTTGTATGATATTGCATGAAGTAAGCAGCGTTTAGGTGTTTGGTTTGATTTCTTTGACATGTTTTATTCATAGCCTGTGCGTAGCCGAGATTTAGCTCGTAGTCAGATGGTCTATTTGTAGACCACTGAGTGTCAAATCTGATTCATTGTAGTTTTTGGCCAGACAGCGCATGAAATTATTGATGTACCGTCATGTTTGCAGTGTCATTAACATCTATAAAGATATAAGTGTAATTTCATGACATGGTCTATATGTAGACACGATTTAGCTCTGAATTGGATGGGCTATTTGTAACGGTTTGGAATAGACCAATATCAGACCAGCGATGAGCACGGCCAAAATAGTCTTACAATCGTTTACATGAAATTTACAATTATCAAATACAAGTAAACTTCTGAAACATTTAAATTAGCATGGTTTAATATTTTATAGCATTACACAATATAAACAATATATATATAATAATATTTATATTGTACTTCTAATCCTCATTCACAAAAACTGTTGATGCTGATCAAATACCACACAAGTCTATCATTTTATGTTTTTTCCCCCCGGTTTCACAGACAAAGCTTAAGCCTAGTCCTAGACTAAAACATAAGTCTGAGCTATTTTAACTGAAAGAAACTTGCACTGACTGATCTTAAAAAATATAAATGCCTTTGTTTTGTCTCAAGATGCACACCAGTAATGTTCTTTTCTAAGAATGTTTCTAAAAATCACTTAAATGTCCTAATTGAACTATGGCCTAATCCTGGCTTAGTCTAAACCCTGTCTGTGAAACCGGGCCTTCATTTATTTGTGCAATCTGCTTTTTAAATTAAAACAAAACAGCGTATTATACACTCTCCTCTCGACGCTTCACTCCAGTCCAGCGGGTGGCACTAAAACCCCATTAAACCTCAGAGGAAGAAGTTTAGTTTCACTGTGCTTTCTGTTGTTTTGTCGTGATGCTTTTTTTTAATTATAAACTGTTAGAAATGTTATTTCTAAAAATAGAAAAATACTGTTTTTGTATCAGGTCAATAAATACCTGTAATATTCTCACCTTCAAAGACATGACGCTGGCTGCGTTCGAAACAAGTAGGTACTCATTTTCAAAAAGTACTTACTTAACAAGCGCAAAAAGAGTAGGCACTCTACGGCCAAATCTCGTTAAGTATGAATGCAGTGTCGCCATGTTGACGTTATCATGTGATCTACGACCTAATAGACCCTTTTACAGCCCACGTGATCAAATAGATGCGCGCGCATTTTGGCAACGGAAGTGGTGTTGTTCCCCAGTGGTTCTAACGTGTTATCAACTCAGAAAGTTTATCAAAACGGTTTCCCAGCATCAAAATGTCTGGTTGTTGCATTTACGGTTGCACTAATCGATATTCCACCAATGAGCTTAAGTTTTATAGAATTCCGACAGGATCACGGCAGAAGAACCGGCGGCGCCTGTGGCTGCAGGTGATTAAACGTGTTGATTGGAGCGAGGACATAATAAAAAATGGTTGCGTCTGTAGAAGTGTTGTTTCCGAATGAGTATCACATTACCATGTATTAGTTTTAGAGTTATTTACATTTGTAAAACATATTTACTGTACTTGAAACTTAATGCATTATAATAAACCTCCCAACGTTGGCTGCCACTGGTGAGTTAATGTGCTTTCCCCCCAGATTAACTCAACAATTCACAGTGATTATCAATTTGATTTGTAATGATGTTATTAATAGTTTAATTACAAAATAACCATTTGAGGAATGTATTCAAGTATCAGTTGCTATTAAAGTATTATAGCTTTACAAAATAAAACTTTAAACAGAAGTGCATTGACACATAACAATCAATAACAACAACATAAAATGTAAGGAAAAGGATAAATGTAGGTCTGGGTGAAGAATGAGAATAAAAATGAAAGAAAAGAACGAGTGAAGGAAAAGATAAATATAGTTCTGGGTAATATGGATTCATAACACCATACGTTGGTTGATTAACCCAAGCCTCATACATCGTTGTCTTGTGTCCTTGTCTTTGACTAGGTAATAATTTCTGACTTCAGTACACAAAACTCGAGTCTATGTCATGGTATTTGATGTTCTGTGCATGACCACAGACAACATATTCATAAGCATCCAGTGATTTATATGCTCGTAATTTCTCTCGGGTACACACGCTCAGTTTCTCAACAGTTTCTAAATACGTATATATATCTGGCTAACGTCTTCTATCCACTCCACTATAGTACACGGATCTAGCAACGTTTGATAAAGTCAACTTTTTAAAATAACTTTCTGTGTTGCTTAATCTGCTCGCATAGCTTGACATGCTGCTGATTCTCGCCATACTTCCGTTGCCAAAATGCGCGCGCATACGTTGCTACGTCATCATTGTATACAAACAGTAAAAGGGTCTATAAAGCGCAGCAACTTACTTATAAGGTATGAACCACAGGTGCACTGATTGCATCGCAAACCCGACCGTCATGAGTTCCTCCGCAGAGGAGCGTCTGACAGATGCTGGAAGGAGAAGAAGACCGTTGTTTTGATCCATAAATGTAAATATCAGTGTTTAAAAATTAAGATAACTATAGAATTAACTTATTCTACAACATTGGCACACTATAATGTTGATAAAATAATACATTCTGATATAATTCTTAATTATATTTAGTAAAACAAGCAAAATGTAATATATATATATATATATATAACATTTTGTAGTTGTGTGTGTGTGTATATATATATATATATATATATATATATATATATAGGGTTATATAGGGTTATGTTGCATGAATTTACACAAGACATGCAGTAATGAATGAAATACTTTATTGTCAACAATATGAAAAATGAGTAAATAAACAACCATGATAATAATAAATACATGCAGTGCTAATTCTGCATTTCTATTTTGATGATTTTGTGCTTCAATGTTGAGCTTCTCAGTGGGGACATCATTGAGCCGGAGGATGAGGAAGACCATGGTGAGGAAGAACATGGAGACCCCTAAACTCCACAGCACTGAAGCCTGAGTGGGAGAACCGGACCGGGACGATCTGACTGCTGTGTCTGCTCCAAACATTCATGTGCTTCCAGAATCACCAAAATATTGAAACAGATTAAAATGTTTTACAATTCATGTTGCCAGCTGCTTTTTCTACTGAATATTTTAGAAATTATGTATGTGGTCAATACAACATGTAAATGTTAATGTATTTACTGATATGTATGATATTGATGTATATTTTTATTCAATACAAATGTTCCTCATTTTATAAGTATTATTATTATTATTATTATTATTATATAATCTATTACACAAAAAGTATATACAGTATATATTATTAACAAATAAAATAACTTGTGTGCAGTCATATGAAATCATATGCTATTGACCATTTTCCTGTCAAAAGTTAATAAATAACTAATGTTACGTACTGGACGGAGGCGTGTGGATCCATTTGCAAACTTTATTGATAAAACTCACAGTGGAACAGGCGGGGTCGAAACGCAGCAGACGGGTATAACACAGATAATCCAAACCGTGGTCAGACAGAGCAGTATGGTCACAAGGGCACAAGCAGAGAATCATAAAACGAGGAACAGGCGTGGGTCAGAAGGCAGGCGGAGAACAATCACAGGAAACCAGGAAACAAGGAGATCGGTAACGGAAAAACAAACACGGAAAAACGCTCGGAATTGACCAGGGTAAACTATATAATACATCTTAATACGTCTTTAAATTATCAACTGTTTACTCTACAGTCGTTAAACAAATGCGATTTTAACACAAGAAACCCTGTTTTTGGTTTGTAATACTCACGTTTGAAATCACGCTCGTCTATTTTACTCGTGACGTATCCTCTTCTTCTTCGTAAGTAAGCTTTCCCAATGCATTCTGGGATAGAAAAGTATCCATCCGATGAACACTTCAGAATCTGGGCTGAAGCAGTAGGGCATCTGGGGATCTCTCGCCTACTCATTTATGAATACTGAGGTTTCGAACGCACTTCTTTCTTCACATACTCTTTTCTCCTATAATATTGTAGGTAAGTGGCCATATTCGCACGCAAATTGAGTATACGCACGTCCGAATCTCACGAGAATTAGTCTAATTCTCGCCTACTCTTTTTTGAATCTGCAAATTCAAACATACTCATTTGCTCGCCTACTGCTTTTTGCCTACTAAATAGTATGGAAGTATGTAACACTATAGTAAACACTATACAGGCAAAAGCTAATGCTGTCTGATCTAATTCAGGCCAAGTCCCGCCCATTCAGACACAAACAGACCAATAGAAGCTGCATTTAGTAAGCAGCCAATCAGATTGAACTGATGTCATCTCCAGCCGCTATATATATCCAACAGTGTGTGTGTTAATGCTGTCTGAAGATGAGACTAGTAACACTGTGACTGTGATACTGACACACAAACACACTCTTGAACATATTCCTCCAGAAGTTGTTTTTTGTTGATTCATATTCATTTACATTTACATTTAGGCATTTGGCAGACGCTTTTGTCCAAAGCAACATACAGTTGGGAGATCATAGAGCGATTCTTCTTAAGGAGACAAACAGACACAGGCAGTGCTATAATACCAGATTTCAAGTGGTGCTTCAGACAAGTACAAGCTAGAAAGGGAAGGAATAAAGAGATTAATAATTTTTTTTTTTTTTTTTTTTTTTTTTTTTTTTTTTTTATGGTAACAGCAAATAGAGTTGAAAGAGATGAGTTTTAAGCTGTCGCTTGAAGCTTGTCAGGGAATCAGCATTCCGGATAGGGGTAGGAAGATCGTTCCACCAGCCAGGAACAGTAAAAGAAAATGTTCTGGATAGTGATTTAGCACCTCTCTGTGATGGTACCACAAGGCGTCGCTCACTAGCAGATCTCAGAGTTCTGGAGGGGGTGTAGATTTGCAATAGCGAGTGCAGATAAGCAGGTGCAGTAGCTGTGGTTGTCCTATATGCAAGCATCAGAGTCTTGAACTTGATACGAGCCGCAATTGGGAGCCAGTGCAAGGAGATAAAGAGAGGTGTAACATGGGCTCTTTTGGGCTCGTTGAAGACCAGCCGTGCTGCTGCATTCTGAATCATTTGTAGAGGTTTGATTGTGCATGATGGAAGACCAGTCAAAAGAGCATTGCAGTAGTCCAGTCTGGAGATGACAAGGGCTTGGACAAGAAGTTGTGTAGCCTGCACTGTTAGAAAGGGCCTGATCTTTCTGATGTTGTGCAAAGCAAACCTGCAAGATCGAGTAGTCTTTGCAATATGATCTTTGAAAGACAGCTGGTCATCAAAGATGACACCCAGATTCCTGATTGAGTTTGAAGAAGTGATTGTGGAAGAGCCCAGCTGGATGGTGAACCCATGCTGTAAGTTTGGAGTGCAAGGAAAAACAAGAGCTCAGTTTTTGCCAAGTTAAGCTGGAGGTGATGTTCTTTCATCCACGTTGAGATGTCCGCCAAGCAGCCTGAGATCCGTGCAGGTACTGTTGGATCATCTGGTTGAAATGAAAGATGGAGTTGTGTGTCGTCAGCATAGCAATGGTAGGAGAAGCCATGTGACTCTATGATGGGACCCAGTGATGTTGTGTATATGGAGAAGAGGAGAGGACCAAGAACTGATCCCTGAGGAACCCCAGTGATCAGTTGATGTGTTTTGGATACCTCTCCTCCCCAGGTTACCGTGAATGACCTACCGGTGAGATAGGATTCAAACCAGCGAAGCGGAGTTCCTGTGATGCCCAGCGATGAGAGGGTGGACAGGAGGATCTGATGGTTGACAGTGTCAAAAGCAGCGGATAAATCAAGCAGAATTAGAACTGATGATTTAGAATCAGCTTTTGCTGTCCGCAAGGCTTCAGTAACTGACAGTAGCGCAGTCTCAGTTGAGTGGCCCCTCTTGAAACCTGACTGGTTAGGATCCAGTAAGTTGTTCTGTGAAAAGAACAATGATACCTGGTTGAAAACAACTCGTTCGAGGGTTTTTGCAATGAATGGAAGCAGAGAGACCGGTCTGTAGCTGTCAAGAAGTGAGGTGTTCAGTGTTGGTTTCTTAAGCAGTGGGGTTACCCGAGCCTGCTTAAAAGAAGTTGGAAAAGTGCCTGTGAGGAGCGATGTATTTATGATGTGTGTGAGTGCTGGTAAGACAGTAGGAGAGATTGCTTGAAGAATGTGTGAGGGGATGGGATCAAGTGGGCATGTTGTAGGGTGGCTGGAGAGGAGAAGTTTTGATACTTCTGTCTCAGTGAGGGGACAGAAGGAGAAAGTGAGAGTGTTCGAAGTGGGTGTGGTGGGTTGTAAGTCATGTGTATGAGGGGCTAAGAATTGTTTGCTGATTGTTCGAGTTTTGTCTGTGAAGAATTGTGCGAAATCATTAGCTGTTAGTGTAGTGGTGGGTGGTGGTGGAGGAGGACAGAGGAGAGAGTTAAATGTTTTGAAGAGATTGCGCATGTCAGAAGCACTATTGATCTTGTTATGATAATATGAGGATTTGGCAGTGTGGAGTTGAGTAGAAAAAGCAGAAAGCAATGATTGGTACATACTCAGGTCAGACGGGTGTTTAGATTTGCGCCATTTTCTTTCTGCTCGCCTGAGTTTGGACCGACGTTCACGAAGAACATCAGTCAGCCAGGGGTTAGAGGGGGTAGCCCGTGCTGGCCTGGTGGAAAGAGGACAGATATCGTCGAGACAAGACTTTAAGGTGTTGCATAAGGTGTCAGTGGCTGCATCCACATCCAGAGATGAGAAATGGATAGGTGAGGGAAGAGAGGAGGAAAGTACAGAGGAGAAGTGTGAGGGTGAGAGGGAGCGTAGGTTTCGTCTAAAAGTAACCGGTAGAGGGGTTGGTGATGCATAGGTTGAAAGATGAATATTAAATGTAATAAGGAAATGGTCAGAGACGTGTAGGGGTTTGACAAGGATGTTGTCAGCAATACAATTGCGAGTGTAAATTAAGTCAAGTTGGTTGCCAGATTTGTGAGTGCTCGTAGTGGTAAGGCGTTTGAGATCAAATGAGGCAAGAAGTGAATGGAAATCTGTAGCATAAGGCTTGTTAAGATGAATGTTAAAATCACCAAAGACCAAAAGTGGACTGCCATCTTCTGGAAAAGAGGATAGCAGTCCATCCAATTCTTCTAGAAAGGTGTTTAGAATTTGGCCTGGAGGGCGGTAAATGACCACAACCTGGAGTTTTACAGGAGCTGTGACTGTTATTGCATGACATTCAAATGAGCTATGATTGCATATGGGTGAATGTGTTGTGTATTTCCACTTGTCAGAAATGAGCAGACCAGTGCCCCCACCCCGCCCAGTCTGACGCGGAGTGTGAGAAAAAGTAAAATTCTTAGAGAGAGCAGCGGGGGTTGCTGAGTCTTCTGGACGAATCCAGGTCTCAGTCAAGCCCAAGATGCTAAGATCAGATTGTATGGAATAAGCAGAAATGAAGTCTGCTTTGTTAACTGCGGACTGACAGTTCCAGAGGCCAACAGAAAAAGCAAGAGGTGGAGTAGAGGATGTAGCGATAGGACGTAGGTTAGCAAGATTGCGATGCCGTTTGCGTGAGGAGTTAGTGCGTGGTTGAGAGACAACCGGAATATATTGAAAACACATGATAGAATTGGAAGGCAAAAGAGAGTAGAGAGGAAATGAAAGAAGTACCTATGTGCGTTGTCGGTTTCGTTGCTCGGCTAAAGTCGCGCAAGGAAAAGTCGCAGGTCTTTACGTTCGTCGGTCTTCACGTGAGGAGGCTGAACGCGAGGGCTGAACGCTTCCGCTGCCGCTTCCGCGTCAGCTTTCAGATGTCAAAATAAATACTCAATCGAACGATAATTAGGGGGGAAAAGCCGTCACGCCTACTGCTTAATTCACCCGAAAGCAAGGCAAATGGCTCAAATAGAAACTAAATTCCATTTAAACTAATGAGACTCTCTAAACTGCACACTGAATCTATTATTTACATTGTCTCTACTCATTTCTATTGGCTGAAGCCCAAGAACTGATCCCTGAGGAACCCCAGTGATCAGTTGATGTGTTTTGGATACCTCTCCTCCCCAGGTTACCGTGAATGACCTACCGGTGAGATAGGATTCAAACCAGCGAAGCGGAGTTCCTGTGATGCCCAGTGATGAGAGGGTGGACAGGAGGATCCGATGGTTGACGGTGTCAAAAGCAGCGGATAAATCAAGCAGAATTAGAACTGATGATTTAGAATCAGCTTTTGCTGTCCGCAAGGCTTCAGTAACTGACAGTAGCGCAGTCTCAGTTGAGTGGCCCCTCTTGAAACCTGACTGGTTAGGATCCAGTAAGTTGTTCTGTGAAAAGAACAATGATACCTGGTTGAAAACAACTCGTTCGAGGGTTTTTGCTATGAATGGAAGCAGAGAGACCGGTCTGTAGCTGTCAAGAAGTGAGGTGTTCAGTGTTGGTTTCTTAAGCAGTGGGGTTACCCGAGCCTGCTTAAAAGAAGTTGGAAAAGTGCCTGTGAGGAGTGATGTATTTATGATGTGTGTGAGTGCTGGTAAGACAGTAGGAGAGATTGCTTGAAGAATGTGTGAGGGGATGGGATCAAGTGGGCATGTTGTAGGGTGGCTGGAGAGGCACTTCTGTCTCAGTGAGGGGACAGAAGGAGAAAGTGAGAGTGTTCGAAGTGGGTGTGGTGGGTTGTAGGTCATGTGTATGAGGGGCTAAGAATTGTTTGCTGATTGTTTGAGTTTTGTCTGTGAAGAATTGTGCGAAATCATTAGCTGTTAGTGTAGTGGTGGGTGGTGGTGGAGGAGGACAGAGGAGAGAGTTAAATGTTTTGAAGAGATTGCGCATGTCAGAAGCACTATTGATCTTGTTATGATAATATGAGGATTTGGCAGTGTGGAGTTGAGTAGAAAAAGCAGAAAGCAATGATTGGTACATACTCAGGTCAGACGGGTGTTTAGATTTGCGCCATTTTCTTTCTGCTCGCCTGAGTTTGGACCGACGTTCACGAAGAACATCAGTCAGCCAGGGGTTAGAGGGGGTAGCCCGTGCTGGCCTGGTGGAAAGAGGACAGATATCGTCGAGACAAGACTTTAAGGTGTTGCATAAGGTGTCAGTGGCTGCATCCACATCCAGAGATGAGAAATGGATAGGTGAGGGAAGAGAGGAGGAAAGTACAGAGGAGAAGTGTGAGGGTGAGAGGGAGCGTAGGTTTCGTCTAAAAGTAACCGGTAGAGGGGTTGGTGATGCATAGGTTGAAAGATGAATATTAAATGTAATAAGGAAATGGTCAGAGACGTGTAGGGGTTTGACAAGGATGTTGTCAGCAATACAATTGCGAGTGTAAATTAAGTCAAGTTGGTTGCCAGATTTGTGAGTGCTCGTAGTGGTAAGGCGTTTGAGATCAAATGAGGCAAGAAGTGAATGGAAATCTGTAGCATAAGGCTTGTTAAGATGAATGTTAAAATCACCAAAGACCAAAAGTGGACTGCCATCTTCTGGAAAAGAGGATAGCAGTCCATCCAATTCTTCTAGAAAGGTGTTTAGAATTTGGCCTGGAGGGCGGTAAATGACCACAACCTGGAGTTTTACAGGAGCTGTGACTGTTATTGCATGACATTCAAATGAGCTATGATTGCATATGGGTGAATGTGTTGTGTATTTCCACTTGTCAGAAATGAGCAGACCAGTGCCCCCACCCCGCCCAGTCTGACGCGGAGTGTGAGAAAAAGTAAAATTCTTAGAGAGAGCAGCGGGGGTTGCTGAGTCTTCTGGACGAATCCAGGTCTCAGTCAAGCCCAAGATGCTAAGATCAGATTGTATGGAATAAGCAGAAATGAAGTCTGCTTTGTTAACTGCGGACTGACAGTTCCAGAGGCCAACAGAAAAAGCAAGAGGTGGAGTAGAGGATGTAGCGATAGGACGTAGGTTAGCAAGATTGCGATGCCGTTTGCGTGAGGAGTTAGTGCGTGGTTGAGAGACAACCGGAATATATTGAAAACACATGATAGAATTGGAAGGCAAAAGAGAGTAGAGAGGAAATGAAAGAAGTACCTATGTGCGTTGTCGGTTTCGTTGCTCGGCTAAAGTCGCGCAAGGAAAAGTCGCAGGTCTTTACGTTCGTCGGTCTTCACGTGAGGAGGCTGAACGCGAGGGCTGAACGCTTCCGCTGCCGCTTCCGCGTCAGCTTTCAGATGTCAAAATAAATACTCAATCGAACGATAATTAGGGGGGAAAAGCCGTCACGCCTACTGCTTAATTCACCCGAAAGCAAGGCAAATGGCTCAAATAGAAACTAAACCGAGACACTTAAGTGCTTGCAGAAAGGCAGCAATAACAATAACAATAGCTTGGTTTCACCGACGGCTTACTAGTCTAATTTTAATAAGTGCTATCAAAACTACAATTTCAAATTACACCACGATAATAGCTACTAAAATGTACAAAACGAAAAAGAAAAGTTCTAGCAGCAACTTGCAAAGTACACAACTCTAAATGAAATAAAGTATTACGCAAACACTTACGCTTAGCGCGCTGTGGTTGTTTCCTTCTCGGTGAAAAAGTCGCTTCTCCCTAATATAAAATATCTTCACCTACCCCCCTTAATTCGAGCACTTCATCTTGATGTTTTTCCTGAGTAAAGGATGAGCGCTGCTATTACATAAATGAAATGCTTCTAAATGGTGCAATTACATAATTTGTCCAGCAGAGCGTGCTCCATTGTTTATTACTGGCAACCCAGGTCACTGTAGTGTAGAGATGAGCTCAAACTTGATTTGATCATCACACCACACTGATTCTAATTCTTAGTTTAGAATGATGATATGATGATGGGTATATTTTTAACAAGATATGTTAGAGCTGATCTGCGCGTCACTGCATGTGTATGTGCTATCCAAAACTGATTGTGACAGTCAATGCTTGTTTATATTAGCCACTCCGCGTCCCAGGCTTATCACATAAATGACATCGCATTTCTTAAGTCAGCATGGTTTATCAGTAACACAGCAGATTGAAAAGTAAGTGTCTTTCTGCAGTCCAATAAATGGCAGTGCGGTGGTGGCTTGAGTCTGTTGAGTGGAGATTTAACGCTATGTTGTCACCTAGTTGGTTCTGTAAAGTATAAATATAATAATATGCCAAATCAAATTTGTTAATGGGCATGTGATTTGTGCATGTAGCGCCGACAGTAGTTCCGCTGGAGTGGTTCCAGTTTACTTTCAGTTTCATTCTCTGCTGTCTTCAATGAGTGCTAAATGTGCATGCATGAATTTAAGTTCTTTACCCATCATATTGCGATAAGGTTACCACTGAATGTCTGATTGTTGTCATCAGTCTATGTAGTAGTTCAGTTCATAGAGAATACGGAGAAGGGATGTGCATGAAATTTGCATGTGTTTAGCACCATTTTATCGCATTGTAATTATAATTAATGCTCATAGATGTTACTGGGGTGAATGTTTGTTTACTATATACAGACGGATTCTGATATATCCTATTTGTTTATTTCAGCCTAAACCACATTTTACCACCTCTGTTATCCTAATGACTGTGCAATGCTGGATAATACAATGCTTACATTTCCTTAGTTGTTCAAAAAGCAGCTACAGAATACAAGGCAAGGCAAGTTTATTTATATAGCACCTTTCATACACAATGTTAATTCAAAGTGCTTTACATAAAAGGAAATAAAATAATTGCAAAAACATAAGCTGAGTTAAAATAATCACAAAAAAAGTAATGATCATAACAATAAAAGCATTTAAAATGATTAAAAAAATTGATTTAAAATGAATTAAAACAGGAATAAAAATGATTATACATAAAATATAGTGCAATAAGTTCGGACGTAGCACAGTGCTCATTCATTAAATGCACAACTGAACAAATGAGTTTTTAGTCTGGATTTAAATATGGCTAGTGTTTTAGCACATCTGATCTCTTCTGGAAGCCGATTCCAACCGTGGGCAGTATAAAAGCTAAAGGCGGACTCCCCTTGTTTTGTGTGAACCCTTGGTATTCCTGACTCGATCCTAGTGATCTGAGTGGTCTGTTAGGTTTGTATTCAGTGAGCATATCTGTATTTAGATCCTAGGCCATCGAGTGATTTATAAACGAGTAAAAGTACTTTAAAATCAATCCTAAATGTAACTGGAAGCCAGTGTAAGGACCTGAGGACTGGTGTGATATGCTCTGATTTTCTGGTTCATTCTGGATGAGCTGCAGCTGTCTAATGGTCTTTTTGGGAAGGCCAGTGGACCATTACAATAGTCCACCCTGTAAATTGCCAGAAAATTACCAGTATGACTTTACCAGTAAATACAGAAATGCTGTTCACAGTCATGATAATTTAGTATAATGTCACATTTAGGTGTTATATTCAGATAAACTGAAATAACAATCAATGGAGTGTGAGGACTCATTCAGAAATTAACTGATAGTCTGTGTCAGGCACGTGCACACATAGACATCAAAGGGGGCTTGAGCACCTGCCCTTTTTCTTCCTTGAGAGAAAGTGCCCTTTTTTTTTTTTTAGTAAATTAATATATCTGTGTGCAAACAGAAACGCACATATATACATGCGTTTCTGTTTGCACACAGCTTTCCTTTTTTTTGTCAAACAGCAGTGGCGGCTCGTCAGGGGAGGCAGGCGAGGCACAGCTTCCCCAAAATTTTGAAGTGAAAATGGGAGATTAACCCCTTAACTGTCACCGTCCCGTATACGGGACGCTTGGCGCTCTTTTTTTCATTGTACTTTTTCTCTATCATATTTTTTATTAATCATCATAAATTATATATCATTTGATTTATTTTATGATAGGAGTAAAATTGACAGAGAAAATTAGAAATTTGTAACAGAAAAATGCATTTAAAAAATTATATTGAGTTTAAATGGCACCCGGTGGCAGTTTGTGGTATGACGCCCTAAATAAACTTTCACAGAAACCTACATTTTTTTCATATCAACTTCAAATTTGGAACATAACTTATTTAGACATAGGGCTTCAATTTAATAGCAAATTTAGGCTAAAACCTGTTATTTAAAATATGTTTTTTATATCAAATAAAATAAAAATTGTACAGTGCATTTTGTTTATGGTAAATTTAAACCCCAATAATGTCCCTCTATAACATTTTTTTGAAAAAATTCCACTTCTGCAATAATCTGCAATAATCTAATTGTCTTCTTAAAAAAGAGACTAACCTTAGCTCTGTATTCCAAAGTGTTCATGAATTACAACAATTTTAGTTTGGATAGTGCACTTTCATGTCTATTTTAAAAAATGGGGGTGACAGTTAAAGGGTTAATCTTAAATTTAATATTAATAAAATTCACAATTCATCAAGGTCATGTTTCAGAATGTGCATGTTTTTGTTTGTAATTTCATATACAAGTGACAGAAGTTAAAAAAGCACCGCTTTTCTGTCGCAAATGTGCCGAATCTGCTGATGTCATTACAACCGCTAAGTGATAGAGAAGGGGAGGGGGAGGCCGGGAGAGAGCTGCGCTCTTGTGCCTCCGTTGGTAACAAAAATTAGCCAATCACCATCAAGTGTTTACTTTCAGTGCTGAGGAGTGTTGAGAAAGGAAACCTCGCAGGGGAGGCTAGCCTCCCTTCTGGAATATCAGTCATCATAGAGACGTAAATGATGTGATATTAGTCTCCCGCTGTGTTTTGTGACTCAAAGCAACCAAAAAGTTGCTTAATGGGGTTAAGCAAATACTAACTTAATAATAGTACAATCAACAGGGATCGCCAGACTAATAGAATTAGTGTGCCTCCTCTATTTTAAAACCCACGAGCCGCCACTGTCAAACAGATAAAAATCTAAATATCAGGTAGGCTCTGGAAATATGAAAACTCGGTTTGGACGAGTTTCGATGGCTTTCTCCCCTCCTCGTGTGCGCGTAGGCGCGAATTGCGCGCAGCACAACGTACGATCGGTACATCGCAGACAAACCGAGAGCCTCAGAAGTAAAGCCCTCCCTCCCTTTTCAGTCGTTTTTGTCTTGGTGTGGAGGTGAGTGGTTATGAACAAAAGACTAAGCTACCTGTGCCTCGAATTTACAGCTAATTATCCCAAAAACAAAACGCAAACAAAACCCAAAAAGATTTTGAGGTCACATTTTTCATGTTCAAAAATAAAATTTGTTGCCTGAATGACAAATTTGCGGTTTAAAACTCCTCACATGACGGTTTACATAACAAAGTTTGGCCAGTTTCCAAGAATGATCGCTGGGGAAGGAGTGAACAAGGCTTGAGAGAGCTGTGAGTGAGGGCGTGGGCGCAGCCATGTTGCCAGATCCAGTTATTATAAGTGTTTTTGGATTTGTCTTTTCCACTTAATTTGACAGGTTAGAAAGTTAATAAAGTTCCAGTTTTGGGATAGCGATATATTTATTTTATATTATTTGCAGAAGATTTGGCCTAATTTTACTTTATTTTTTACCTATTTGTCAGTTTTTATTTGTTTTCATAGAATATCGCCGGCACTTAAACTGACAGCAACCAAAAAGCCCATGGACAGATTATTGCTGACAGGATACCACATTCAGTAAGGCAAACGCAAAAAAACATTGTTGTTGTCCATCAGAAACGTTATGAATGCTATCAAAAACAGTGTATATAATGAGTTATATTTGTAGAGGTTGTTACTGCACAACCGAACCTCAGGCTTCACTCATTTTTAAACCATGTTTACGACCATGCTTGCTAACATCCATGACTCATGAGCAGTGTTGGGAGTAATGCGTTACAACAGTAATGTATTACAGTAATGTATTACTTTTTGCTGTAACGATGTAGTGTAAGGCATTACTAAGCAATTTTCAGTAATATTTTACTCGTTACATGTTCAGTAACGCTTGCGTTACAACAAACTTTTTCGCCTGCGAGACATTAACAAATCTAAAATCCCACAAGTAAATTCTTCCTGTTCGTGAATACACGCGTGTGTTGTCATTCATCTCCTTTTCGCCTGTGGAGCGTTGTATTTTGTAACGCGGCATGATTTCACGCTCTGAGCTCGAGGTCTGCGGCTATTGGACCCGACTGGTTCGCTGTAAGCCCTAGCGCGCACTGGCCAGTGGAAAGCGGCAAATGGATAGAAATGGCAGGCGACAGTATATTCGCGAGATGGACGTATGCACATTATGCACAGGTCTCTGTTTGATTTATTTTCTTTCTAAGCAGTTATGTTTAGCCTTTATGTTAATTTCTATGGACTAAAATGACTGAGGCTGAGGGGTTGGTTTTCTGTTTGCACTTTATACCTGGAAAGCATAAGCTGTTCATCATGCTCACTTTGTGCATGACAGTTTTGTGTTGTGAGCGATTTAAATTCAAAATGAATGAAATGGCACTGGAGTTTACATAGTCCTGTTGTGTCTAATATGAATATGCCCAGTATTCACAGATATTGCCAGATATAATCACTTTACCTCTACCATACAACAGACAGACTGGATCATGTGATTTTGGCTGTCATCCTTTCTTGCATTGTCTTGAACTTTCACTTTGCCAATTATAAACTATATTGTTAGTAGCTTGGATAGGCCAAAGTCATTAGTGTACATCATATCGCTTTCTACTGAATGTAAAATGATCTGAGGTACATTTTGTCATTTTAGGATGTTAAGTTCTACTTCTGTAGTTATTTTGGTGAAAGTAACTCAAAAGTAATACAGGAGTAATGTAACGTATTACAATTCTAAGACAGTAATATTGTAATGTAAGGGATTACTTTTAAATAACAGTAACAAGTAATATGTAATGTATTACAATTTGGAAGTAACTTGCACAACACTGCTCTTGAGCTACCATATAATAACTTAGCTAAAGTTTAGCTAAGGTAATATATCATGGACATACAGGCTACTTCATGGAGAAAGGTCATCTGAATACAGTAAAATTATTAACGTCATTAGAATCGCATATAAATATATATTTGAAACTAGAAAATGTGCATTGTGGCTTGGTTTCCTTTGTTGTTGCCTGTTCTTCTGATAAAATTAGTGAATGCTAAAGAAGATGGTCCCTATGTGAACTGATTATTTTGTAGACATCTGTTGAAAAATGAAACGATGTGAAACAATTGGGTGAGTGTGATGGAATTAAAATAAATTGGTAAGTAATCAGAGTTGTGTCAATATGTTTAACATTTAGTTCAGAAAAAAAAAAAATGAGTGCCCTTTTTCCACTTGAGCCCCTGCCCCTCAAATTGTCTGTGCACGTCCCTGGTCTGTGTTATGATTGAGTAAAGACAAAAAGACTTTATGTATTACTATAGGTTTCCCAGTGACGTTCTTCCTGATCCATAATCATTATGATTAACTGACTCTAAAATGTAAGAAAGTAAATGTATAAAATTACAGATGTATACACTCCTGGAAAACAGTGAATAGAAAAAATTAATCTATTTTGTTTTGTCTAAATCTATCTTGTTTTGTCAGGGGAAAAACACAGGACCTGGAAGAACTGGAGTCCGAAAACATCAACACCTACAGTAGAAAATGACTAAACAAGAAAAATTAGAGCATCTGTTTGACAGACTTCATCTTGATATCAGACACCAACTGAGAGCTGCAGATGTTCTTCAGAAAACTAAACATTCATTGCAGTCTCATGATTCTTGTGCTGAAGAAGAGCTGATTCAGACTTGCATACAAAAACTACTGATGCTGGACTACAGAGCGAGATATATTAAATCTGAACAGACCAATGAGGAAGCCCACACACAGCAAAGATACGTAGACTTGTTTGAAGATGAGTGTGATATTTCTGAAAAAATACTACGTCAGTCTGACCTCATTCACCCGATGGATGTCCAGATGGCCGTGTTTCATTGTGCTGATGGTTTCCTGAAGCAGCTGATGGTCACTAAACTGTCCCAGTGTCAGTACGCTCTGCCTCTGCTTGTTCCTGATCCATTCACACGACAGATTGAGTTTCCTCTCTGGACATTCAGACAAATCAACAAGAGCTGGAAGATCAGAAACACCAACAATGAGATCATCAGTCTGAACCAGCCGATCTACAAGGCAGAAACCCCAATGGTGTTTTTCTTCAGGTTTGGCTCTGTGTCTTCATCCAAGTCTCATCTGATGAACAGTCTGATCAATGAGAAACACAACACGTTCTTCCACAGGAACTGTCCAGGCAGCAGCAGATCCAGAGTCCTGATGGATGGACTGGTGGAGATCGCCTGGTTCTGTCCATCTGGGAAAAATACAGATAATTTCACTGACTGTGTTGCGTTCTGTAATCTACACGGAGATGCAGGAGAGCATGAGAAACAGCTGCAGATCCTCACTGAAATGAGCTCAGTCAATGTTGTTCTTCTAACAAAACTTGACAAGAATGACAGAACTTCAGCAAAGATCCAAAATCTGTACAAAGACAGAAAGCCACTTATTTGTCTCTTTACTGAGGATGAATCTGCTGTAACTAAGCCAAAGAAAGGGAAATTCATGATCGGTCTGAAAGACAGAAATCAATCAGATGTATCTGAAGAACTCAGACGAGCCATAAATGATTGCCTCTGGGAATCATCTTCCACTTTCAGACTTGAAGATGTGTCCAAATACTCAGACATCAGAGTAGATGAGGAAGATGATGATGACTGCAGGAGAGGAAGAGCAGCAGCACAGCAGATGATGAGTTTACTAGAGAAGAAAGATCTGACAGAAATCAAAGAATCAGTTCTGTCTCATCAGGGGAAACTGTGGCATCAGTGGAGTCAGATGAACAAAGACCTACATCGACCTCAAGGAGATGAGACAGAAATGGACATCATTAGAAAACGAGTAGAGATGCGGGTAATCCGTGGACAGCAGCATAAATTTGACATCAGTGAGTTTATGATGCTATTTATTAAAGAAATATACTCACAAGGTGAACCTGAGAAGGTGTTTTTCCTTAAATGGCTCAGAATTCTCCTGAATGAATATGTATCCATTGATCTTTCTGCTCTACATCACAAATATGATGAAAAGTGGTCAACAATATTAAAACTGAGAGGGAATCATGATAAACCTGAACAACTCAAAGCAGAACAAACTGCGCTTGAGAGAATATCTGAGGATCTTCAAGCTGCAGACTTTGGTTTGGAGCACATCATGAGGGAGATCGGTCAGATCTATGAATCATGTTCATCTGTGAAGAAGAACAAGAAAGACCTGCAGGTTGACTTCTCTTCTCTCCCGAGTCTCGCAGCAGAGATGATGATCTCTGGATTTCCACTGGAGCTGATGGATGGAGATGCTGCTCATGTTCCTCTGATCTGGATCTCTGCTGTTCTAGATCAACTCATCCAGAAACTGGGAGACCAGAGAGTCTTTGTGCTGTCAGTTTTAGGGATTCAGAGCTCTGGGAAATCCACCATGCTGAATGCCATGTTTGGACTCCAGTTTGCTGTCAGTGCTGGCAGGTGCACCAGAGGAGCTTTCATGCAGCTGATCAGAGTCTCAGACGAGATGAAAACACAGGTGAACAGTGGGTCAGACGAGATGAAGACACAGATGAATATTGACTATGTTCTGGTTGTTGATACTCAGGGACTTTGTGCTCTAGAACTGACTGGAAGATCAACAAGACATCATGACAATGAATTGGCCACATTTGTTGTTGGTCTTGGAAATCTGACCTTGATCAACATCTTTGGAGAAAACCCATCTAATATGCAGGACATTCTTCAGATTGTTGTTCAAGCCTTCCTGAGGATGAAGGAGGTCAGACTGAATCCCAGCTGTGTGTTTGTGCATCAAAACATTTCAGACGTCACAGCTGAAGAGAGAAACATGGAGAGAAGAAGACGACTGCAGGAGAAACTGGATGAGATGACAAAACTTGCTGCTAAAGACGAAGTTTATGATGCAGAATGTTTCAGTGATATCATTAGATTTGATGTTCAGAAAGATGTGAAGTATTTTGCTCAGCTCTGGGAGGGAAACCCACCAATGGCTCCACCAAACCCAAACTACTGTGAGAACATTCAAGAACTCAAGGAATCTATTATGTCTCAAGCTTCAAAATCAGATGGAATGACACTGACACACTTAAAAGATCATATTAAAGATCTCTGGGAGGCTTTACTGAATGAACGATTTGTCTTCAGCTTCAGAAATTCTCTGGAGATTTCAGCTTACAGGAAACTAGAGACTGAGTACAGGAAGTGGTCCTGGAGTCTTCGCAGTGCCATGATGGAAACTGAGAACAAACTACACAACAAAATAGAAAATGAAGCAATTCATGAGGTTGAAGAAACTGACCTTTGCAGAGAACTGAAGAAGACAAGTGAAGAAGTGGAAAAATCTATGTCAGAATTTTTTGAGAAAGACAAAGATAAATCTATACTGATTCAGTGGAAAATGTCATTTAGAATCAAAATCAAAGAGCTTCAGGAAAACATTGTGAGAGAAACAAGGAGGAAATTGAATGAGGTTCTTCAGCAGCGATACCTGAAGAAAAAGATTGATGCTCAGAGGACACATCATGAATATATTCTCTATGAAAAGAGCAGAGAACTTGCCTTAAAGTTGAAAGTTTGAATCAACTTTAAAATTATCCAAATATGGACCTTCTCTTAACAATCATGGTTATAACACACATAAACACACAAGGACCTGCATGTGCAAAAGCACATGGAATCTCGCTGCTTGTAAAAACCGAGGAAGTATTCCCTAAACAGATAAATCATAATTATGCACAGAAATAATATTATATAAATATTATATAATAATATTTACCTTCACTATTCAATATTTAAATTTAGACCCCCTGTTAAATTATACATGGGTTTTTAACCCATTATGGATGACAATCTTCAATTTCACAATTCCAAATGACCTAAATGCTCTTAAACATATTAATCCAGAGAGTGATTCAAATCAGACAACGCTCATTCCAGAGGTTAGTGACCCAATATACATACAACAAGGACAGAACAGTAACTCAAAACAAACCATGGAGTAGTCATCTTCTTGCAAGAACATAATAGACACATGAATATCAAAGGAGCTCATATTAAGCGTTTGATTTGATTTCATTATTATTAAAAAAAAATGTTAAAAAGAATGGATTTAAATTTAACATGTACCTGCCAGTTTTACCTTGTCCTTTATCCAGTGTCAAAGCTTGTCTGTTTATTAATAAATTTTTATTTATTATTATTATTATTTTTTTTTTACTTTGAAAAATGCTGGGTTTTGTTTTGTCTTAATATCATTGCTTAGTTTAGTTTTGGCCTGTTTAGTCCCATCCTTGCCTCCACTCAAGCAGTCTCTATCTCTTGCTGTGCAAATTATCATTTGACGACTATAATATGAAATCCATTATAATATAGAAGAATTTATCATCCACCAAGTTATGTCAAAGTTTCCATCTCAAATTTCAATTTAGACTAAATAAAATATACTAGGAGCAGTTTATTTAAATTATATTTACCTTAAATGTTTAATTCCCTTAACCTTTGTTATCCAAATCATCTCTTGAATCAGCAAATGCAGTCTTTATCTTTAGCCATGTAATTATCTTATGCCATGTCTAAGGACCTGCAATAATAAAAACTATGAAATAGGCATATTAGTTCAATATCATCTCAGCCTCAGAGTAAGGCACATAGACAGGCTCAGAGAACATTTAGCTAACTTTGAATGAGAGAGAGAGAACTCTGAGAGAAGTGTCCAGCAGGAGGCGCCAAATCTCTGATAAGTTTAACATGTTATTTCCATAATACATTTGTAGACTCAAAACAGTTTATGTTTCTCAATGTCAGTATAGCGTTACAAAAATGATGCTTTAATGACTTTGAGCTCATAAGTATCTCCTTAAGGTGTTTGAGAGAATATGATTATGATATGATATGATTCACAGCAATCATCAGGCATCAGGTTAATGAACTGTTAATGAACTGAACGTGTTTTACTGAAACTGTCTGTCCATAAACAGTATTAAGCACATCATCAGCAGCTCATGAAGATGCTCTGATGATAAATCCACCAGTAAACAATAGACATTTGATTAGACACAATTCAGAGATCAACAAAAAAACAAAATGTCTTTAAGAGCACATATCTATAAGATTCAACAGGATTATTATAACAAAAGAGATGCAGATGAATGATAATAAACAAGAGTTGAGAAGCTCCTAATGAACACAAACTCCCTTCATCATCAAAGATAACAGTGACATTGAGTTCTTGTGAAAATAATCCTGATCATCTTCTGAACATGAACACAAAAAATAAACAAATTGGGATAAAGTAATTAATTACGAATTGTATTTTTAATATATACTTAATATTTTTGGGAAAGTACACTAGAAATTATTACATTTTCTCAGGTTTTACTTACATGTACTCACTTGAAACAGTTATTTGATTTCACAGCTTTACAATTTACTCATTGTTTTTGAGTGTAAATTGTTTCACCAAAAAAAAAAAAAAAAAAAAAAAAGAAGGAAAAAGAAAAACATCACAAATAAACTTTTTAGAGTCTATGCTTTCAATCTGTCCGTTATTGTCTGCCAGGCTTTTTCTCTTTGTTTTATTATTGCAGGCGTATTTCCCTTTTTGCATATGGTGCGTTTTACCTCTTCATAGGTTTTACATTATGAGCTGTTGCTCATTTGGCGAGAATATATATGTTGCACGGGTTTTTTCCATTTTTGCATCACTGAATCTGTGATCGATCCCATGGTCTATTTGAGAATGCCTTGAATGCGCACTTATCCCAACTATCTACACCTGGCTTGAATTAGCTCCGCGTTCATATCCTGGCTCAGCAAACGCGCAACTGCCTAAACCAGAATGTGCTGATTAAGCTGGGTCAAGCAGCGCTTTTTCAGTTATTCTGGATTTCTTAATTCTACTTTTGTGCAATACCCTATCTGACAGAGAACACACATCTGACAGACTGACCCAAAAGATGCCCTTTAGATGTATTGAGAAATCAAATTTACCATTGAGCTTTTGACATATAAGAGGTCACTGTACTATAAGAATATCCTGTAACTTTCAGAACTGAAAACTTTTTATTCCAAATACAGCTTTTATTGAAACCAAAGTCAGAAAATGACTTGATTAGAAAAGTGTGTGATTATGATGTCATAGTAAAGCAAAAGACAGCCTTTCCAGAAGAAGATCAACGCCTATGTCTGCATCATCATATCTTTGGTGCTGCCAACTGGCGTATTAGTGAATAGTGACATGAGAATGAGAAAGTTAGATTTTACTGTGGATTATTTGGTAATTTAGTCACAATTTCAACAAGGCTTTGTAAACAGACTTTTATGATATGGATCCGACAGCAATTCTACATCATATATATATATATATATATATATATATATAACATAAATAATAGTAAGAGAATACAGAATTAAGCTATACTAGACTATAGAATCAGTCCTGTTGATTAATTCAAATAACTGGGCTTATTTACACCTGTGTCAGGGGCTTGTAATCATGATCTGAATGGCTTGCCACAGACTCCATGTGTCTTTGCTGTCATTAAATTGATTATTTATTTTTTGTGCATACAAGCGTTTTGCTTTCTTGATGCCATGGGACAGATTGGCTCTTGATGTATTGAAGGCTGCTTTGTCTCCTGATCTGAATGCATCATCTCTGGTCTTGAGCAGCTCACAAACCTCAGCTGTCATCCATGGTTTCTGGTTTCCATGTGTGGTCATGGTCTTGCTTATTTATTCAGGTTTCAGATGATGTATAAATCTCAATTTGGAAAAATTGACCTTTATGAGTGGTTTTGTGGTCCAGGGTCACATATATTAATTTTCAGTTATTGTGGTTATAGAGCATTCAAAGGAGCACTCTCTAAAAAGCCATGCCAATTACTTTCAAATGATATCTTATAATAAGGAGTGAATTGTTCTCAATGGATATCTGTGTGTTTTCTCCCTGTTTGGCAGTGTGTTTCGTGCGCATTCTTCTGCTGGTCTTCCTCATAGCTTTAACATATCATCACATCAAAGGTATGGAAAAACTCTGATGTCGTCAAATCTTACAACATGTTTTCTTTAATTCCTGATCCTATACATTCTGCAGCAGCAGAAGCACATCTACAATTATTGAAGCCATTTGACAAATTCATATAAAAGCTAAATGCTTGCAAAGGTAAAGCAATAGCAAAATATCTTTGCTAACAGCACCAGCCATAAAATACAGTGTCTGTGGAGCATCCTAAGATAAAATCAATCAAACTTACTTTTACCAGCACTTAAAAGATCAAACGTCTGATTATTATAACATTTAAATGTTATTTTTAATGTGATGACCAACAACAAAAACAAAAACAAAAAAAAGTTTTCCTTCAAACATTCTCCCTATTGATAAAGCAGAAACATAATGTAGGAAAAACACTTTTATTTAAAAACATGTTAAATTGTAATTACAGCCAGTAGATGGTGCAGAGGAGCACTTATTGAGCACTCATCAGCCATTTGCACTCCCTGAAATGTTTTCCCCATACAATTTGCTTTTGAGTTGTATTATTTATTACGTATTAATCACAGTTGTACCATTTGTATTGCTTGTTTTGTCTCTTTTTGAAATTGTGAAGTATATGTTTATATTTGAACAAACATTTTTCACCGCAGCTGAGCAGAAGCTGAGAGAGGAAGAAGAGAGACGGAAGGAAGCTGAGGAAATGAAAGAATCATTTGTAAAGGCTGCATTTTTGGCAACAAGATACATTGCTATATATTTTGGTATTGATATTCCAGAGCCAGTTCAAGAGACGTTCATGTTAACTTTTAAATACTTCAGTAAGTAGACTTCTGGGCCTTTTAATTAATAGAGTAGAATAATCATGGCTGATAGTATGTGCAAATGTAAATGAACATCAAACTGGACACAAGAACAGCTGTTACTACTTGCCAAACGTGTTAATGAAGACAAGGATATAATCAAAATAAATTTTAAAGTAGCAATGGAAAATGCACAGTGTTTCTAAAAAGCTTAAGTTCTGAGGCAGATTGCTGGCAAAAGCCATTTTAGGATAGATGTTATTTGGTTTTAGTGATTTAGGAGTCATCTTCACTGCTCCTAACGTTGCACAAATTTAGGAGCTAGTTTTAGCACTTCATGAAACACTCTTAAAGTCCTACATTTAGGGCTGACATGTCCATTATTTTAAACAATACGAGTAATGGGCTACTTTTAGCCTTAAGATGTTTGGTGAACATGGGTCTTGCTCTAACCAGTCATTACAGTGACATGACAAAGAAACATCATCTAAAGTTTTGACAGTGAATAAAGTTCATCTTCATCTTCAAAACCAGCAGATTCAACTGAGATTCAGATCAACTCAAGGAATTCCTCCCCAAATTATATTTTTTCTTTTTGTATATAATTTTGCTTAATGATATAAATGATGTGATTGTGCTTTCTTATGAGTTTCATGTAATGTTTAATTGTCTTATAATGCATATGTGTCAAAATGCTTTAATTTCCTTGCATGTACAAATAGATGTTTGTTCAAACATGATATTGCTTTGCTATATATTTTTACATTTCAGAATATAAAGCCATTCAGAGTTTTTTTTTTTTTTATCATTATTATTTTAAAAACGAACAACAACAAAAAACAATCAGACTGCAGTTCAGTTTTGTGAGAATATTAATACCATTAAAACCTACTTGTAGGATATCAGTAGGAGAAAGAGAGAGAGAGAGAGAGATCCAGCTTATTAGTTTTCACTTGTACTTTCAGTACAAGTATACAGAATCTTTACTTTTTATATTTTATCAACAATTATTGTCTGCTGATTGTACCTGCATTAGGAAAATGTTTGCTTTTTGGGCTGTCTGTTTTACATTTCTCAATAAAGCTATCGAATTGAACCAAAAGCCTTTTTTGTTGTTGTATTTTTCTGCACACAATTAAATGAAGAGCTCCTGACTGGTGTGAGAAAACATGTAACACAGACAATAAATAAAACACTAGACTGTACAATAATTAAAGCATATAAAACATGTGACTGAGTCATAATTACTGTGACCTGGATGGGACATGTTAGGTTCACTTAATTTTGTCATGGCCACAACATATTAACTTGCGGAAACTTCATATTATGTCGTGGCCTTGATGGCCTTATGTCTTTTTCTCGTGGCCATGAGTTTAATTACAGTCTACAGTAACCCGGGATTATCAGAAATGTATTAATACTTTATTTCATTTAAGAAATTATTAGTTGTTTACGACATGAAAAACTAAATTATTATTAGTAATAGTTGTAGTAGAAATAGGAGCTTTATGAAGAAAATACAAATGATTGAAAATGCAGTACGGTTTCCGTTCTTCAACTATTAAATATAGCTAATTGCAGTAGTGCATATGTGTTTGTTTTTACTGACATTTAACTTTAATGTGACTCTCTCTGTGAACTCCTCCATTTAAACAAATCATTTTGGACTGAATGTTTTTTGTTTAGTGATAGTTGTTCCTGACAGATAAACTGTCTGCTGCTCTTCAGAAAATCCTGAGAGAATTTAGAGAACATGGTCTGTCCAGGAAAATGGTAAGTAATTTGAAGTTGCTACCAAAATTTGATGAAGAAGACCATAAATTTTTTTGTTTTGTTTTGTTTTTTGTTATTTGAGTGTTTTCGATGAGCGAGGCTAGCCCAGCACTGACCGGACAATGATGTTGCAGTCGTTGTTGGTGGGTAGAGTTCAAGAAGCTTATACTGTGCTCTCAGTGGATAATGGTAAAGATTATACGAAGGTAAATGCCGCCGTTCTTAAAGCTTTTGAGTTGGTCCCGGAGGCGTATCAACTTTACATTTTCACACTTGGATTGATTGTTATTCATGTCGGCACTAATGATGTTCGACTTCGCCAGTCGGAGATCACCAAAGATAATGTTGATGAGGTGTGTGCACTTGCAAGTTCGATGTCAGACACTGTAATATGCTCTGGTCCCCTCCCTGCTTACCGTGGTGACGAGATACAGAGCAGATTTTCGTCACTCAATGGCTGGATGTCTAAGTGGTGCCCGCAGAATAACATAGGTTTCATAGACAATTGGACAAGTTTTTGGTGCAGACCTGACCTGTTAAAAAGAGACGGTCTCCATCCCTCCGGGGGAGGTGCCACTCTTCTCTGCAGAAATATGGCATATAGTTTGCACTTGACTAACTGGGGCCCAGGTCAGGAAGCAGACAGACTGGTTAAACCGAACGTCTGCTAGCTGCCTCACGTCACCAAAATCAGCTAATTTTCAGCACATAGAAAACCTCTTGCCTAGATACCATACTATAGAGACTGTGTCTGTTCCCCGAACTAGAAAATCCAAAAAACGTCCAAACCAATCTAACAGTAACACTTTAATTGATGTTCAACAAATAAAACGATCACATAATACAGAGGAACAAATGATAAAGCTTGCCTTATTGAATATCAGGTCCCTCTCTTCGAAAACACTTTTTGCAGCAAAGCAATGATATCTCGGATCATTATCTGGTCTCATGTATACTCCAGATAGCTAAAACTGTAAGTCCCACTCCTTGCTACAAGTATGGTAGAACTATCACCTCATCCACCAAAGACAGCTTTATATGTGATCTTCCTGACTTATCTGAATTCTTCAGTATATCCAATAGGTCAGATAAACTTAATGATGTAACTGAAACTATTGACTCTCTCTTTTCTAGCACTTTAGATGCGGTGGCTCCTTTACGCTTAAGGAAGATTAAGGATAACAGTCCGACACCGTGGCATAATGAGCACACTCGCGCCCTCAAGAGAGCAGCACGGAAAATGGAGCGCAGCTGGAGGAAAACAAAACTAGAGGTCTTTCGTTCCGGCTGGCATGAGTCTACTGTATCCTATAGAAAAGCATTAAAAACAGCACAGTAGTAATGACTTTATGAATTACTTTACAACAAAGATCGATATTATTAGAAATAAAATTGTAACCATGAAGCCGTCAGGAACAGTAGCAGATCAAATAGTGCGCTATAGATCTCCTAAGGAACTATTCCACTCATTCTCTACTATAGTAGAGGAATAATTTAATAAACTTATATATAAATCATCTAAACCAACAACATGTATGTTAGACCATATCCCATCTAAACTACTAAAAAAGGTGCTTCCAGATATCCTAGATCCCTTCAAACAGGCTGTTATTAAGCCTTTCATTAAAAAACAACAACTCAACCCTAATCAATTGATTAATTACAGACCGATCTCAAATCTCCCTTTTCTGTCAGAAATACTAGAGAAGGTAGTATCCTCACAATTATGTTCCTTTTTAGAGAAAAATAATATCTGTGAGGATTTCCAGTCAGGATTTCGACCTTATCACAGTACTGAAACCGCTCTCATTAGAGTAACAAATGACCTGCTCTTATCATCTGACCGTGGTTGTATCTCTCTATTAGTGCTACTGGATCTTAGTGCTATTGACCACAGCATTCTTCTGAATAGACTCGAAAATTATGTTGGCATTAGCGGTAGTGCATTAGAATAGTTTAAATCACACTTATTTGACCGCTATCATTTTGTAGCAATAAATGAAGAGGTATTGTATCGATCGCAAGTGCAGTATGGAGTACCTCAAGGCTCAGTACTAGGACCATTACTTTTTATGCTTTATATGTTACCCTTAGGAGATATCATCAGGAAACACTGTGTTAGCTTTCACTGTTACGCTGATGATACTCAGCTATATATTTCTTCAAGGCCTGGCGAAACATGACAATGATGACAAGATGACAAGAAATTTCGTACTGCTAAATTCTGAAAAAAACAGAGGTGTTAATAATTGGGCCAAAAACCTCAGCAAGTAATCTGAGTAATAAGAAGCTCATAATGAACATTGGTCATCTACAGTGATACAAGTTTGGGTAACTATGAAATATAATGGGATGATCCTGAACATCAGCTGGACATGGAGCCGTTTAACAGCTCAGATTCAGATTTTCAGTCATCAGTTTGGTCAAAAAAGTCCTACTTTTTACAAATAATTTTTTGACACTTAAATCAAAGTTTAAGACTGTTCTTAAGAGCATTTCTGAGATGTTTTATAAATACAGGTCCAGATCTGAAAGTGCTGGATCTGAAGATGATCTACTTAGGGCTCATCCACACAAAGCCAGAGCTTTTCTTGTCCAAACTTTTATTTTATTATTCTTCCATAAGCATGGCATTGTCATATCTTCATACACAAAAAAAACACTGATACCGACTCAAAATGATGTAGTATACATGCCAGTCCAGTATGTGGCACTGTAATTCTGCCATAAAGTTACACTAAAAGTCCAGGAGAAGATGACGTGGGGCATGTGCATAAACCTTACATGCAGTACACAAACACAACAACAAGAAAACAGTTTCAGAAAAAATGTGATTTCAGTCTCCCAAAATGCTGGATCCATCTGGACGAAAAGGCAACATGATACTGTTTTTTATGTACACAGTTAAATGTGTCTCCATGTGTATGTGATTGTTTTTTGTATGACTGAAGAGCAGAAGAATAATGACATGCAGCGATACAGTTATTATACAAAGTGGATCCTCTCGTGTCTTTTCAAATGTGTTGACCGGCTGAATCTCTTGTCACAGTGTGAACACTTGTATGTTTTTTCTCCAGTGTGGATCCTCTCATGTCTTTTTAGGTCTCCTAAATCACTGAATCCCTTGTCACAGTGTGAACACTCATAAGGTTTCTCTCCAGTGTGGATCCTCTCATGTATTTTCAAATGTGTTGACCGACTGAACCTCTTGTCACAGTGTGAACACTTGTACGTTTTTTCTCCAGTGTGGATCTTCTCATGTCTTTTTAGGTCTCCTAAATCACTGAATATCTTGTTGCAGTGTGAACAGTTATAGGATTTTTCTCCAGTGTGGATCTTCTCATGTTTTTTTAGGTCTCTTAAATCACTGAATCTCTTGTTGCAATGTGAACAGTTATAGGGTTTTTCTCCAGTGTGGATCCTTTCATGTGTTTTCAAATATGCTGATCGACTGAATATCTTGTTGCAGTGTGAACAGTTATAGGGTTTTTCTCCACTGTGGATCCTCTTATGTCTTTTTAGGTCTCTTAAATCAATGAATCTCTTGTTGCAGTGTGAACAGTTATAGGGTTTCTCTCCAGTGTGGATCTTCTCATGTCTTTTTAGGCCTCCTGATCGACTGAATCTCTTGTCGCAGTGTGAACACTTGTATGTTTTTTCTCCAGTGTGGATCTTCTCATGTCTTTTTAGGCCTCCTAAATCACTGAATCTCTTGTCGCATTGTGAACAGTTATATGGTTTTTCCCCAGTGTGGATCCTCTCATGTTTTTTTAGGTCTCTTAAATCACTGAATCTCTTGTCACAGTGTGAACAGTTATAGGGTTTTTCTCCAGTGTGGATCTTCTCATGTCTTTTCAGGTTTCTTAAATCACTGAATCTCTTGTCGCAGTGTGAACAGTTATAGGGTTTCTCACCAGTGTGGATTTTCATGTGATCCTTAAGGTTTGCTGATCGTGTAAAACTCTTTCCACATTGATCACAAGTGAATGGTTTCTCTCCTGTGTGAATTCTCATGTGACGCTTAATACTTGTTTTGTCTGTGAAACTCTTTCCACACTGAGTGCAGGTGAAGGCTCTTCTTTTATTTAAATTTTCCTGTTTGGTTTGAGAGCAGCTCAAAGGTATTTCTCCAGTTTTTACATGATTTTTCTCCTCAACTTGACTTGATTCATCATTCATCTCTTCTTTAATCCTCTCTGAAGTAAAAAAAAAAAAAAAATTCAAATGTGATGAGAAAGTGCAGGGCTCCAGACTAACATCTGAGAGCAGTGTCACTATGACACTTTTATTATTCCACTTAATGTTTTTAAATCATGTCACAGAAACCTTCAGCTATAAGTGTGATTGTATATAGGCTGCTGTTTTTGTTGTGTTTTTCTTTTTGTATAGGATTCATGTTGTATAATGTACTTATGTTATGTAAGGGATAATGTAGATGCAGCAGGTTGTTTGCGTCGGGCTGTTGGTAAGCCTTTCGGGCTTTATTCCCAGATAACAACCTGCTGGATCTACATTATCCCGCTTATTACATGGCTTCTTGCTATAAAAAGAAATAAATAAAAAAGAAACATTGATCTGAGTAATGTTTCACTTATTTACAAGGTCTTTAAATGAAAGCAAAGCTTTCGCAAAAAAAAAAATAGTTCCTGCACGCAGCGCACACCGTCTTTACTGGCTACTTTGTAACTTACATGAGTAGGCTAAACAATGGGCACAGATTTCATTTTCACACATTTCAAATCGTAGTCAGGCCACAAGATGGCGCCAAACTTTCAGAGATTGATATGCGGCAGACTGCAGCGGAGTGATACGTATAATCACTAACGGTCAATATGATTCAAAGAACCCGGATGAGCCTGTGTTATTAGTTTTAGCGGTTGTTATCTGGGAATATCAAACCTTGGAATGTGGCAACTGACCAATCAGAAGCGAGTATTCCACAAAGCCGTGTAATAATGTGTTATATTTGTGTTTGTTGTTGTATTTAACTTTTGTCCTTTTTAGGTGTTGTGGTATGTTTTGCGTGATGGTTTTCTCCTTTGCTATCCTTCCTTTTTATTTTATTTACAGTTTTTAAGTGTTGCCTTTCTTGGCCAGGGAGCATTTGAAAAAGAGACTATAGTCTCAATATAACTTCCCCTGGTTAAATAAAGGATAAATAAAAAAAATATATGGATAAGCAGATTTGCTAGCGCTGGTGTATGGGGTATCATAAAGATAATTTAATCATAAAATGACTACAGTTTTACATGAATAAGTGCAGTTAATAAAACCCATGGTTATAGTTAGCATTACTGCCTCTTCTGTGCCAGTGTTTGTTTGATCTGTCCATAAGTCTTCAAATTGTGCAGAATTTGAATGTTTTGTAAGCAATAACACATCATAAAAAGTCATTAAAGATGAATGAAGAATAAATACCAACCTTCTTGTTCCTCGTGTTTTATTATGCAGTTTTCTGGTTCCTCATTGTTTATTTTGCAGGTTTCTGGTTCCTCGTTGTTTATTTTGCAGTTTTCTGGCTCCTCTTGTTTTATTATCCAGGTTTCTGGTTCCTCTTGTTTTATTATCCAGGTTTCTGGTTCCTCTTGTTTTATTATGCAGTTTTCTGGTTCCTCATTGTTTATTTTGCAGTTTTCTGGTTCTTCTTGTTTTATTATGCAGTTTTCTGGCTCCTCATGTTTTATTATCAAGGTTTCTGGTTCCTCTTGTTTTATTATGCAGTTTTCTGGCTCCTCTTGTTTTATTATGCAGTTTTCTGGCTCCTCATGTTTTATTCTCCAGGTTTCTGGTTCCTCATTGTTTATTTTGCAGTTTTCTGGTTCCTCTTGTTTTATTATGCAGTTTTCTGGCTCCTCTTGTTTTATTATGCAGTTTTCTGGCTCCTCATGTTTTATTCTCCAGGTTTCTGGTTCCTCATTGTTTATTTTGCAGTTTTCTGGCTCCTCTTGTTTTATTCTCCAGGTTTCTGGTTCCTCGTTGTTTATTTTGCAGTTTTCTGGCTCCTCTTGTTTTATTATCCAGGTTTCTGGTTCCTCTTGTTTTATTATCCAGGTTTCTGGTTCCTCTTGTTTTATTATGCAGTTTTCTGGTTCCTCATTGTTTATTTTGCAGTTTTCTGGTTCTTCTTGTTTTATTATGCAGTTTTCTGGCTCCTCATGTTTTATTATCAAGGTTTCTGGTTCCTCTTGTTTTATTATGCAGTTTTCTGGCTCCTCTTGTTTTATTATGCAGTTTTCTGGCTCCTCATGTTTTATTCTCCAGGTTTCTGGTTCCTCATTGTTTATTTTGCAGTTTTCTGGTTCCTCTTGTTTTATTATGCAGTTTTCTGGCTCCTCTTGTTTTATTATGCAGTTTTCTGGCTCCTCATGTTTTATTCTCCAGGTTTCTGGTTCCTCATTGTTTATTTTGCAGTTTTCTGGTTCCTCTTGTTTTATTATGCAGTTTTCTGGCTCCTCATGTTTTATTATCCAGGTTTCTGGTTCCTCATTGTTTATTTTGCAGTTTTCTGGTTCCTCTTGTTTTATTATCCAGGTTTCTGGTTCCTCTTGTTTTATTATGCAGTTTTCTAGTTCCTCTTGTTTTATTCTCCAGGTTTCTGGTTCATTCATGTCCTCCTCTCTCTCCTCTTTAACAAACATCATCTTCTCAGCAGCAGATCTCAGTTCAGCTGATACTCCTCCTCGCTTCAAATCTTAGTCAGGACTGTGAGGATGAGAATATTACAGTTATTTATTGACCTGATTTAAAAATTGTATTTTTCGATTTACAGAAACAACATTTCTAACCGTTAGTATTTGCATCACGATAAAACAACAGAGAGCGCGGTGAAACTAAACGTCTTATTCTGAGGTTTCATGGAGTTTGGCAAACAAACGTTTGTGTTTTAGCGCCACCCGCTGGACTGGAGTATGAAGCGGCGAAAGGAGGGAAATATACTAAAATATTACTGGTAAAATTAGTACGCGTATACGGTGTGCTGTTTTTCCCGCCTTCTTCACAAAAAGCCGATCTGCCACAAATAATTACTGCCCTGTGTGGCCCTAATCTGAATTATGACCAAGAACGATGATGGGTCATAACTTGCCATGTCTAGCCATTTAATAACTTATAATAGAACAGGAATTATTATTGGTACAGATTTCTAGCCATACGCAAATCATCAACACCAGCCTTTAACCAGAAACCCCAAAACCGACCTTAATGTTGCCTAAATCATGTGTATACATTTCACAAATTACTGAAAAATGGCGTTATTTAACATGCATACATGCATTTGAGCACATCCTAACATTAAAATGAAACTTAAAGTAATTCACTCGAAATGTAAAACAAACTTGTTAAATTAAAACTTATCCGACAGCCTCATTAATGAAGAATAAAGACCAACCTGTTTGTTCTTCAGTATCTTCAGTGTGTTTCATTCAGCATCTCTCGTCTTCTCTCTGTCCTCTTTAATGAACGTTGCAGATGCTGTCTCCACTTATGAACTGATGGGAATATTCCAGCATTTATTGGTGAATTGCTGAATGTGTGATTGTTGTAGGAGGAGCTTCACTGAGCATCAATTTCTGTGAAGAAAAGCAGATTTGACAAAAATAACTACATTAGAGAACACAATACCTATCTAAATATAATTTGATTCTCTAATAACTAATAATCAAAGCAGTAAAGTAATGAACATGTTATAGTTTTATATGTGCAGAAACTGACAGTGATCATAAGTTTAAACAAAAAGTATACCACAAAATAGATTTGTAATGATTTCATGTCATAAACTCCTTCACATTTATTTAAACTTCCCCATGTTTCCCATGATTGCGATAAACGATGTTTGTTTTTAATACACTTCACCAAAAACCCACACTATAAAAGAACCAATTATTAATTAAAAAGCCAATAAACCTTATAGCCTATAATACAAACTATTATTTATGACGTTAGAATAACATATGGATATAATAATGTACACAATTTTGAGTAACATCTTCTTCTCATCTGATTCTCGATGGTTTTAGAGGACAATTATTAAATTAAAAAAGTTAGAATTCAAGATATGACATATCACTATTTGCTTGAAGTAGTTTTTGTTTTTTGTTGATGAGACAATCACTAAACTGACGAGACAGACAGTGATTGACCTCATTCTTTTGTATCTATATGTAAAGAGGCATTTGCATAGATGGGCGAACATAAACACCTGTATGTTGTAAATGTGTCCAATCACATTTGCGCTAAGCACCCAGTT
Source organism: Cirrhinus molitorella (assembly GCA_033026305.1). NCBI lineage: Eukaryota > Metazoa > Chordata > Actinopteri > Cypriniformes > Cyprinidae > Cirrhinus > Cirrhinus molitorella. Next base: position 60,729,176 of record CM065117.1, read on the forward strand.
TGCACTTGTCTATAATTTAAATGAATAGCTTGCGTTAACAAAAAGCCTTTATAATCAAAGCATTATAAATATTATTAACCGTAAATTAAATGAAAATGTTACATTGAATGAGAACTAAACTAAGCTGCTGTTAATCAGACCGACAGGTGGAGTTTTTTTATCTACCTGTCGTCCCTGACTCCACCCACAGACACAGATCTCTTCCTGCTCTCATGACAGCAACAAGGAAATACACGCTTAAACATGATGAAACCCGCAGGTATCTCAATTTCTTTTAAACACTCGATATGTTATATGAAACGTACATGTAAATACACTGAAACATGAATAATTGTAATCATAAATGTCTTTAATTTAATGAACATAACTCATACTGTTAACAAAAAAAAAAACGAAGATTACCATGTTCTTACACAGCAGTGAGTGAATTTTTAAAGTATTTCTGAAGTTTAATAAAAAGGAGAGGAGTTGTGAGAAAGCTTACACTCCTGCGCCCCCTTGTGGACGATCGAGCTCATGACCCAAGGAAACATTTACATTAAGACTTTGGGTCAGTGAAGCACATGCAGAAAAAAGTGTCTTGAACTGTTTCCTGAAGGTCATGAGAGTCTCAGCAGATGGTCTGCAGATTCAGAGAGGAACAGAGTGAAGGAAAAAAACAAGGCATCGTTCATTTCATTTGAGCAGATATTAAAATGATCCGTGATGCTGATTCAAGCCATCAGATGGTGAACATCCTCTGGACACTGAACTGATTCACTGAGCTGATTCAATGAACCGATTCTTTTAAGATCAGATCCGAGCGTCACCAGATCCCTGCGTGAAACACACAGTTACACAACAGCAGACACAGATTCAACAGCATACAACATCATCCATCTGATTCAGCTCTTAAATGATCCTGTGATTCAGGACATCAGTTCAGTTATCAGTTTGATTCACTCACCTGTTGTCTGGAGCTTTGCGCTGAAGGATGAATTGAAAACATCTGAAAACAGATGGACACATGTTATTGCATATTGCTTGTTTATTCAGAGAGATTTTAAAGTTGAGATATCAAATTAATAAAAGAATCAGTTGAAGATGATAAGATGAATGAAAATGTGATTGGTGATGACATTAGTGCAGGTGCTCCCAGACAATCTGTTGAAAACCCGTTTTATATTTTATTCTTTCAAACAATGCCGCGTTTAAACATGGAGGGGGACCAAGCAAAAAGGGCTAGGGTCAAATCGCATAATAGAAACGAAAAAACCGAAGAAAGGGCAGAGACTGACGGCTCCGTTGACAACTTGTCAGTTAGCACGCGGCGATTCATGCAGACATTAAAGCCTTTCGAGAGGATATTAAATCTGAACTATCGTCCTTCCGAGACTCCCTTGCGAAAGAACTGAGTAATTTCAAAGACGATGTAAATCAGAAATTGAACGGACTCGTCACGGACTTAAGCGTCGCGGGTGAGAGGATGGACGAGGCAGAGCAACGAGTGGCAGATTTGGAGGAGAACGCTTGCGACATGAAAGAGGCTCTCGATCAAAGCTTCCAAGTTCAAGAACATTTACAGGAGAGGCTGTTAGATCTTGAAACACGGTCGCGCAGAAATAACATGCGGATTTTTTGGAATCCCGGAAGGAGGCGAAGGTGAAAATATTCAAGAACTCGTAGAATCAATTATCAAAACGGAATTACCACTCGGCGATCTGGACCTCAAGATTCAGCGATGTCAAAGCCACCCGCGGAGGCATATCCCAGATCGGTTGTAATATTTTTCCAGGAATATAAGACGAAAGACTTGGTTCTTCGCTCAGCTTGGAGGAAGAAAGAAGTGCACTACAATTGAAAAAGGATTTTCTTTGATCAAGATTACCCGCCGGAGATTCAACAGAGAAGACGGGCTTTCGCACCCATCAGAAAAATTTTGAAAGAAAAAGGAATAAAGTTCCAGACGCCTCCACCACCAGCCAAACTTAAAATCTTTCTGGAAAATGGCACTGTCACATATAACACGATGACGGAAGCTTTGGAAGACTTGGAAGACAGGAAAGTGATAAGTGGCGAAGAGGCAACAGGACCAACCTTCTCTGGGAAAGTGAAACCGAGGCCTTGGCAAAAGGTGACCGGGACATCAAAGAAAAGTAAAGATGCGCTTCGAGCAACGATCCGGGAAAAACTTTCAAAGAGACAATGCGAACCCCGTTTGAATGATCGGACGTGGTATATAATCCCATACACCTTATTATAAAACTACGAATGTTTTGACTTTTGAATTCATAGATGTATGTTGTTGGGATCCGTATACACTGAACTCAAATATTTAAGACAAGAAAAAAGTAAACGCTTCTTCCGAGTTGCCTTAGAGAGAGAGAAAAAAAGAAGCCAGACAACATTAGAGAACTACAGCCTAATAATCATATAAATAATAAATAATATAAATAAAAATGTATTGATTAACTTGAAAACCTAGCTGACAATACTAGAATATGTTACCAGATGTTATGGGTGCTGAATTTTATTGATAACACCTTCTGTGCAATTGCACAATTCAGAGGGGCCCTTTGGAGAAGGAAGGCTTACCCCTCACTTTTGGAAGTTATTCAAAACTTCAAGTTTGGAGGCCGTTTTATTGTTCTATGCAGTTCAGTATTTTCATGTTTTTGATTTGTATGTTTTAGTCACCTTTTTTTGCAACAATACTTCTATTGTTTAAATGTTAAAACAGGAATATAGGATAATTACTCTAAATGTTAATGGGTTAACAAGTCCACTCAAAAGAAGTAAACTTATCACAAAGATGAAAAGAGAAAAATCAACAGATCATTTTCTGGCAAAAGACTCATCTTTCTGACACAGAACATAGAAAACTAAGTAAAATGGGATTTAGAGCTTTCTTTTCACCATACAAGAATGGTGGGAAAAGGGAGTAGTAATATTAATTTCAAATCAAGTAAATATTCAGTTGATTTTTGAAAATAAAGATAAAGAAGGATGCTACATTGTCATAAAAGGAACCATTGATCACAATACAGTTACACTAATTAATGTGTATAGACCACCTGGGGTGGATAAGCCATTTCTGAGAAAAATATTTACCACCATAGCGGAGGAGGCTTCTGGCACTCTGATCTGTGGGGGAGACTGGAACATACAACTCCAACCTAAACTTGACTCATCTTACTCTAACAAGTGTATCAATCAGGTGTCAGGTTTTGGGACTCTTTTTGTTGTGTTTTGATATGGTTTAGTCCTGTTTGTCTTTGGTTCCTTCCACGTCCTGTTTGCCCTTATTTGGTTTTGTTCCTGTCTCCACCCCTAATTAAGTCATTATTAGTTATTCACGATCACCTGTCTGTGTCTCGTTACCACCCTATTTAAGTTGGATTCCGTTCAGTGTTTGGTTGTCTGTTCTCGTCGTTGTGTGCGTGTCTCCTTGCCTGTCTCCCTGTGGATTATTCCTGTTGATTTTGTTCATTAAAATACTTGTTTTATGCCAGATCGTGATCTCCTACTCCTCGTTTGTCCTCCCTGCACGACACCTGACATCAGGAAGCTAGGCACATCCGAAATGTGATGAATGAATTAGAACTACACCCTTCTAAAAAACAATTTACATTTTTCTCCTTGGCTCACATATCTTACTCTAGAATTGATTATTTTTTTACGTTTCGTTCAGAAATCCATAAGGTGAGGGATTGTGAAATAGGCACAAGGGACATCTCTGACCATTCAGGAATATATCAGAAAGTACTCCTTGACAGTAAACCCAGAAAAAAACATTTTGGCGACTTAATACTAACCACTTACGTGATCTGACATGTATGGAATATATTAAAAAAGAAATTTCTGAATATCTAATGCATAATGATAATGGAGAAGTGTCTCCCAGTATAGTATGGGATGCAGCTAAAGCTGTCTTAAGGGGTAAACATATAATGTGGGCTTCCCAGAAAAAAAAAAAAAAAAAAAAAACAGAAACATGTAGAATACTTGAACACACAACTTAAAGAACTAGAGGCTAAACACAGTATGAGAAATGATCCAATTACACTGAAGAAGATAAAAATAGTCCAATTGGAGCTTAACAAGATTTATGATGAACAAGTACAATTAAAACTTTAATTTCTAAAACAGAGATTCTACGAAAATGGTCCAAAAGCTAAAAAATTACTAGAAGTATATTTAAAATTAAAGATCCTAAAACTAAAAAGACATGTTACAAACTGGAAGAGATACAAAAACCCTTTGAACTGTATTATAAGGAATTATACTCTTAAAAAAAAATATATATATATATATATATATATATATATATATATATATATATATATTCACTCTGCAAGTATACAAGGATTTTTAAATACATTAGACTTACCATCAATCGGATCGGTACAAAATGACATCATAATGCAAAATATTACGGTAGAAGAAATAAATTTGGCTATATCAAAACTAACGCAAGCGTTACTGAACATGTAACGAGTAATATATTACTGACAATTGATTAGTAATGCCTTACACTACAGCGTTACAGCAAAAAGTAATACGTTACTGTAATACATTACTTTTGTAACACATTACTCCCAACACAGTTTTTTCTGCAGTGAGGAACCTTCTCATGTTTTTTTAGGTCTCTTAAATGACTAAATCTCTTGTTGCATTGTGAACAGTTATATGGTTTTTCTCCAGTGTGGATCCTCTCATGTCTTTTCAAATGTGCTGACACGCTGAATCTCTTGTCACAGTGTGAACACTTGTACGTTTTTTCTCCAGTGTGGATCCTCTCATGTCTTTTTAGGTCTCCTAAATCACTGAATGTCTTGTTGCAGTGTGAACACTCATAAGGTTTTTCTCCAGTGTGGATCCTCTCATGTCTTTTTAGGTCTCTTAAATGACTGAATCTCTTGTTGCATTGTGAACAGTTATAGGGTTTCTCTCCAGTGTGGATCCTCTCATGTCTTTTTAGATCTCCTAAATCACTGAATCTCTTGTTGCATTGTGAACAGTTATAGGGTTTTTCTCCAGTGTGGATCTTCTCATGTCTTTTCAAATGTGTTGACCGGCTGAATCTCTTGTCACAGTGTGAACACTTGTATGTTTTTTCTCCAGTGTGGATCTTCTCATGTCTATTTAGGCCTCTTAAATCACTGAATCTCTTGTCACAGTGTGAACACTTGTATGTTTTTTCTCCAGTGTGGATCCTCTCATGTCTTTTTAGGTTTCTTAAATCACTGAATCTCTTGTCACAGTGTGAACAGTTATAGGGTTTTTCTCCAGTGTGGATCTTCTCATGTCTTTTTAGGTTTCTTAAATCACTGAATCTCTTGTTGCATTGTGAACAGTTATAGGGTTTCTCTCCAGTGTGGATGTTCATGTGATGCTTAAAATGTGCTGATCGTGTAAAACTCTTTCCACATTGATCACAAGTGAATGGTTTCTCTCCTGTGTGAATTCTCATGTGACGCTTAATACTTGTTTTGCTTGTGAAACTCTTTCCACACTGAGTGCAGGTGAAGGCTCTTCTTTTATTTAAATTTTCCTGTTTGGTTTGAGAGCAGCTCAAAGGGATTTCTCCAGTTTTTACATGATTGTTTTCCTCAACTTGACTTGATTCATCATTCATCTCTTCTTTAATCCTCTCTGAAGTAAAAAAAAAAAAAAGTCAAATGTGATGAAAAAGTGCAGGGCTCCAGACTATGTTTTTTTGGCCCTGTAATTATTATTTCAATTATCTATATAAATTCTACAAAAAAATACCAATTCAGTGCTATTACTTTAAAATAGCAGTTTTTCATGTAGTGCATTACTTGGTGATTGTTTGTAATTATGTGTCCTCAGTTTTGTATGTAAATTGAATCATTCGATCCAAGTAATATTCACTAAACCAGTTCATTGGCTTAATTAGTTGATATTTCCAAGTAAAATGTAATGGAGTGACATCAGTGAATCTGGCGACCTTCTCTGCATTCGGAGCATGACGTCAAAGCCCCTCCCCACATTTGAGCGGTCTTTCTCAGACATGTACCGGACAGTCCATGGTCCACATTTCGACGGTTGGCAGACTTGTTGACGGAAACGGGAAGAAGTGAATATGGAACCATGAAGGTAAGTTTTAAGCGAAACAAACTTTGTACGTTCCTGTTGGCTCACCTACTTAAGTCAGTTTCTCCGCACTGAAAGCAGCGGCGCTTGCAAATAGTGTATTTTCCTGCTAGCTAGCTAACTTGTTAACAAACTTTGCTGGCAGGAGGTATGTCCAGAATTTCCCACAGCACTTTACAGCTTAGACGGCCGCCTAAACAACACACGCCTGCTGCCTTAACTAACGTCTTAAAAAAAATAATAATAATAATATGTATTTTTTATTATATAGACCTATATATAATATGCAGGACCTGAACTTCAGCGCGGAATTTATGATTGTTTATGTGTATTTGTGAATAAAACGACCACGGTCCAGTTTTAAATAATTGCTGCACCGCTGCCATGAGGTGTATTTGAAAAAAAAAAAAAACAATGTACATACTCCATGCGGACAAATGTGTGGCCTCCGTGTACACGCACTCGATTTCACTCAAGTCTTCATATTGACCTGTTTTAAATGCGACACCGAGCTGACATGATATGTAAATTAAAAAAAATGAAATATCAGTGTGCATCCTTGACTTAGTAGAAATTAGTTGAAAAGCATATAGATAACCTTTTTTTTTTTTTTTTTTACAGAACATAGGACCTTCTGACTGCTAATTTGAACTCCACGACTGACACAAGGTAAGATGTAGTAATGATTAGGTTTAACTTGTCACATAAATTTCTTTATGTGTGGCAGTTTGGTTTAATTTGTCGGTTTCAGGTGCCACAACATGAGATGGATGTGTAAGATATGTAGCTTTGAGTCAGAGAAGAGGTTGGGATTGTTAAAACACTACAGACTAAAGCATGGAAATGGTGGTCGCAGCCAGTCAGTCCCTTGTCTTCACACTGATTGCCCTTGCTCGTTTAAAACATTTAATGCCCTTAAGACCCATTTGTCTCGACACCATGTGGAGATGGTCACACAAAGTGGACCTCTTTCATTTACTTGTCTACTTTGCTGCTCTGGTTTTTTTGATTCAGAGAAGCAGTATTTTGAGCATCTCAACAACCACTTAAGGAAGTTTGAAGCAGTTGCATGTGTCTTCAAAAACTGCAACTTCAGTACAAATATTTATTCTACCTTTGCTACACATAGACACAGAAAACACCAGTCACACACCCTTGAGGATTTTAAAACTGAAGTATTAAAAAGCCAACCTAATGAACCCATGTTTGCTCAGGATGAGACCTGTGTGGAAGAGAGCTTAGAGCTTTGGGATGGGGAACCACAGGAGTTGTCTCAAGATATAAAAGAGAAATTTGGCCATCTATTTTTAAAGTTGGAAAGCATGTTCAATGTCCCAAACAAATGCATTGATGAAATAGTAGATGAGCTTCAGTTTATATCCACCTCTGCATCTGGTCCACTTTTAAGAGATGTGGTGGTGTCCACCTTGAAAAGCCATAATTGTGATCTGGATCCAGCCATTATCTCAGATTTAGTGAAAAATATTTGTGAGACACACCCTATAAGTACTGCCTTGGGGACAGGTGGCCCTTTCACAACTTCATACAAGAGAAGAGAATTTATGAAGAGGCATTTTTCAGTTGTTGAACCAGAAGAACACATACTTGATAAAAAAAATGGCAAAACCTTCCAGTATGTCCCAATATTGCCCTCCTTGGTGCAGGTCCTAAGTAAGTCTTTTCAAGAAAACACATTTGAAGGTGAAAACAAATCTGAAAATGACTTTAAGTACCAGACATTTCGTGATGGATCTCACTATCAAAAAAATGAGTTTTTCTCTGTAGAGGAGAACAGAGTGAGTCTCATCCTGTACATTGATGACTTTGAGGTATGTAATCCTCTTGGGACATCTCGAAAAAAGCACAAAGTCACAGCTGTCTATTGGGTGTTGGGAAACATTCCGGTGCAGTTACGTTCCACATTGACATCAATCTACCTTGCAATTCTGTGTAAGGCTGAAGACACCAAGCAGTTTGGATTCCAGCGAGTTTTAGAGCCACTGTTAACAGATATCCAAAGCTTGGAGAAAGATGGTCTTTTTGTTCCAGTGTTAGGGAAAGCCATTAAAGGGACTGTGGTCAGTGTGGTGGCAGATAATTTGGGGGCGCACTCTGTGGCAGGATTTGTCGAAAGCTTTGCAGGGTCATACGTCTGCCGGTTTTGTGTTGGGGAGCGATCCAAGTTTCAGTCCAGTGAAGTGAGATCTGGGTCTTTTCATCAAAGAACCAAAGATCTACATACACTGCATGTACAGACAGCTGTGTCTAGTCCAGATCACCCTCATTGTTATGGTGTAAAAAAACAGTGTGCATTGTCAGAAAAACTTGAGCATTTTCATGTTACATCTGGTTACCCTCCAGATGTTTTACATGATCTGCTGGAGGGCATTGTTCCAGTGGAACTGGCTTTGGCATTTGATAACTTGATCAAGAAAAAATATTTTTCTCTCATGGAACTGAATGATGCCATTTGCAATTTCCCATACAAGTGGAATGATAAAACTAATCGCCCTCATCTCATTCCTGCTAACTTTTCGACTCGAAAATCAGTAGGGGGCAACGCACATGAAAATTGGTGCTTATTACGTCTTTTGCCTCTGATTATAGGTTTAAAAGTACCTGAACAAGAGCCTGTATGGCAGATGCTGATGACACTGAAAGACATTGTGGACCTTGTCATGTCTCGAGCCCATACCGAAGAAAGCATTTGCTATCTTGACAGCATCATTTCAGAACACCGAAGCAGATTCCTTGATGTTTTCCCCCAACATAAGCTCATTCCCAAGCACCATTTTCTTGAGCATTATCCTCAGCTCATTCGGGAATTTGGCCCCCTAGCTGCCCTCTGGACAATGAGATTCGAGGCCAAACACAGCTTTTTCAAGAAGGTGGTCAGACACACTGGTTGTTTCAGGAATATTTTGCTGTCCCTTGCAAATAAGCACCAGCTCATGGTTGCATACCATCAGTCACATTCTGTCAAACCATCACTTGCAGTCACCAAAACAACAGAGGTCTCTTTAGATGTGCTTAAGGATGATCTAAAAGACCTGGTGAAATGCAGATTCCCTGCTGTTACGGCTGTGCATGTTGCCAATAATGTGTGCAGTTTAGGCACCAACTATGCAGTGGGAATGTTGTTGTGTTGTGGTTCCACTGCAGGACTGCCTGACTTTTCTGAAGTGTTACAGATAATGGTGATTTGTAACAAACTGACTTTTTTCGTGAGACAACAAAATACATGGTACAATGAACACCTGAGGAGTTATGAGCTGGAGAACACAGGGAGTGTGCAGTTACTTGAGCAAAGAGAGCTTAAAGATTTTTATCCTTTGGCTTCATACACCCTTGCAGGAAGACGCCTGGCAACTTTGAAACACCACATTTGCCTATCCTTTTAAGTGTGAATGCAGTTAAGAAGCTTGTGAATAAATGTCTGTGTATTTCTCTTCTCTGTTGTTGCAGCTTCTTCCTGTTGATATGGCACCCTCAGCGAAACTGCGGATAATTTTTGGGGAGGATGATGTCCGCAAACTACTTTTACCTGCAGGCATCCCAAGCACACTTCAGGACCTCAGTGATGTTCTTCGAGAGACATTTGATATTACAGGACCATTCACTGTTATGTACCAGGACATGGATTTCGACGGTCAGTTCTTCACTTTGACCTCGATTGAGGAAGTACAAGATAAAGCTAACCTCAAAGTAGTAAAAACTGAACCAGTGATCTTGAGTCTCACTACTGTGGACATGTCAGAAGTCGAATCTCCAGTTCCACTATCTACAGAAGCAAGCTCCTCCTCATCTGGATGCGACACAATCCTGTTGTCCACCCCAGATGAGAGTGGACCATCCTACAGGTCTAAGCCATGGCCATTTAAGTTTGAAATACCAGACTTTTCTTATGATATAGACCTTGCACTGGAAGCAGGAAAGCAAGCTTATGAAAATGATGGAACACTTTTGAACAACCCAAGCATAACTAGTAGCATTCTTGAGAAGCTTGCCGAGACTATATTTGGCTTCACAGCATATCCAACTGGTGTCCAGATTTTAGCTGTTGCTGAAGCCTTGGTAGAAAAATACCCATGCCTCAAAGAGCCAGGGTCTTTTAATGGCCTATATGGTTGGCAACAGAGGATAAAGTATAAAATGGGCAACTACAGGGCAAAGTTAAGAGGTCGCCAATTAGCCATTCCAGAGCTCGAGGTAAACACACTGAAGAGACGATGCTCTAAAGGCTTTAAAAGGGCAAAAAAAGCTGAAGTCAACTATCTGCCACCACTGCCATTTGGTGAGACTGAGGAAACCTTAGAGAAGGAAAGACTAGATTTGCTGAAGGAAATAAAGAAGAAGAACAATGAGAGGGCAATTAATGAGAAAATGGAGAAGTCTTTCGCTATGAGAAGAACAGAGGTTGTCAAGGATTGCCCCGCAATCCAAGACCTCTTAGAGAGATGGCCTTCTCTGTTCTGTGAAAATCAGGTAAATCCAGTTCTTGTTCGTGCAGCAACTAAGTGTATGTGAGATCTCATGAGTCATCTTTGACATGATTTTGTGTTTTTATCTCTCATTTCAGATCAAAGAGGAGTTTAAGCGAATAACCACAATTCATCTGGAGCGAACGTTTTTGTCCAGATTGGACGGGTACACCACCAAACTCCTGGAGATATTTCGGAGGAAGGGCGGGACTGCAGGGACCAAAATAAAACCAATGTTGGACTCACTGAATGAGGTAAAATTTCAAATTATTTTAATTACATAATCTAATGATGAGGTCATACACACTGAGAATATATCACTCTTATTTAAAGGACAAGTTCGGTATTTTACACTTAAAGCCCTGTTTTCAGATTGTTTATGATGAAATCGAACGATTTTGATTGAAATTTGGACACATGCTGCTGGCCCGAGCTTTTTTGGTTTCTGTGGTAGCACACCCCCACCTCCACAATGGCTGCATAGGTGCACTGGAACAATCCTTCCTAAAACGCATTAAACTTTCGTTTACAAAGACGTGAAACTCACCGAGTGGTCAGGGGTGTTCACTGATATGTTCACACAAAAATCGCTGCAAAAGATGCTTTCCAACAGGTGTTTTACCATTCAAACGCCTCACACCCGTACATTCTTCCGCTGAGAGCTTGAATAATAGAATAGAATAGCGGCGGACTAATACCGTACATCACAGCACATCTAATACAAGTCAATGGAGTTGGACAAAAACTATGATAAAACCTGTTGGAAAGTATCTTTTGCAGCGATTTTTGTGTGAACATATCAGTGAACACTCCTGACCACTCCGTGAGTTTCACGTCTTTGTAAACAAAAGTTTAATGCATTTTAGGAAGGATTGTTCCAGTGCACCTATGCAGCCATTGTGGAGGTGGGGGTGTGCTACCACAGAAACCAAAAAAGCTTGGGCCAGCAGCATGTGTCCAAATTTTAATCAAAATCGTTCTATTTCATCATAAACAATCTGAAAACAGGGCTTTAAGTGTAAAATACCGAACTTGTCCTTTAATCTGATGTGTCTGTGTTGGCTGAAACTGTTCTCCTGATCCTGTCACTTTGGCCACAATTAACAATTTATGCACATGATTTTCTCCACAAGTGTATACAAACCTGTCATCTCTCCCTTAATATGTGCTCAAAAGCAGAGAGATTTACAGAATTTTCAAAGTGACCCTCTGAGTGCAGCAAGATCCCTTCCTACTGCCCATAGACTCCAATACAATAATTTCCCAAAATATTACTCTTGTGTGTGGGAATTCCTGTCCTTGCCTGGTTCAGTTTGTGATAGGAGGTACTGTTATGTTGCGAAAAATTCATTTGCATGTCCAGTGATGAGGCAGAAAACTTCCCTCACTGGGCAGAGACAGTTTCTGGACCCACAGATTATGACATGCACTAGACATTGACTCTTGTCTCAACACACATCGTTGAGAAATTCATGTTAAGTTGCACACTTCACAACGTTAGAATGCAATTGCAGGCTTACATTCTCCATGGGTAACTTTCTGTTTACATCTGTATGTGCTGTTATATATGTATGTTACATATGTTATGTTATGTATTTTCTGCAATAAATTTTCTTTTTGTGTTTAATAGCATCATGTCGATGGCAGAAGGGACATTATCATCCGTTGCTTAGTTGAGTATCTTGGAGAGAGTGGAGAGGAGCTGATCAAAGACTATCAGGTATCTGATGATCATCATGACTATATTAAAATGATTGTCTAGCCTTATAATCTGGTCTTCACTTAAAAATAAATCATATTTAATCTTTATCTTATCTGCCTTAAACTTTAACTTGCCTTTTGTCTCTTTTTTCTGACTATTTAACGATCACTTATTAACTTTATTTTATGAGCAAAAGGGTATTTAATTTGATTATACCTTTATAACCTATTTTACTGATTTAATCCCGCAGTTTTCAGCTCCAGTGTTTCCCCCATGGGGACCTTCCACACTGGGAGTAGTTCTGGTCTACCAACACGGGTGCCGTCCCATTGACAGCTCCAGCCTGGGTGGCTGGAGGACTCTGCACCTCTGTGTGGAACCTCTTGTCTGCCTGGGCCAGGGTGGTCACTGTGTCGGCACTCCCTGTGGTCAGGGGCGTTGACCCCTCTCAGTCTGGATGGCCCCCAAAAGTGACTTTCTTTGTCTCAGGGTCAGCCTCTGTGAAGCATGTTCTGTAACTTTACGTATGAAAAGTGCCATATGAATATTGTTTGATTTGAGTATACTAAATTGAGTATACCTCTTTGTTTTTATTTTCACATTTTTTTCTCTTAACCTTTTCTTTTACTTGGAATCTATTCTAGTTATTTCTAATTGTGGTTTGTTTGTTTTCACAGGACGTCAGCCAAGAAGCATTGAAAGAGCACTGCGGTAATCACATGATGAAGATCATCGTCATCCATCCCAATGTGGCACAGGAAAACCAAGATCCCGTGAATGTGTCAGTCATCATTGAGGGGACAGAAATTCTGGAGGACTGCGGAAGTGTGACAAACGCTTGCCTCCTGCTCATGGGTGTCATCTATGCCGTCAACTTAAGTTACCCACTGAAACTAAAATATACGTTTGAAGTATTTCAGAAGCTGTTTCTTGAGCTTGACATCCTTAAAATGTCACCAAAGGTCCAGTCTCTCCACAAGAAACTTTTAGCGTGAGTGTGCCAGTGTTATTTGTGCTCTTGTCCAGCACAAACAATCTCTTTAGATTTTGTCAGTGATTTCAAGTGTTGGTCAGTTTTATATAAGCTCTGTTTGTTCTGATCACCTGAGAATGTCAGCAAATGTCCAGTCTCTCCACAAGAAACTTGCCAGTGTTATTTGTGCTTTTATCCAGCACAAACAATTTGTTTGCATTTTGTGTCTGTTTTCTGACAGTTATTTCAAGTGTTGCTCAGTTTTATATAAGTTCTTTCTGTCCTGAACATTCTGAGAATGTCTGCAAAGGTAGTGATTGTAACTGTTAATGGACAGAGTTGATGTATGTATTCTTTACTGTTCTGAAAGTTGATTAGAAGAAAGGGGGCAGTGCACACTGAGTTTTTGAATAGCATGTTTTTATTTCCCATGCTAAGGCCAGCTATCTGATTGGTTGAAACTTGTTTGTAATAGAGCCCAATTGATGGAATTACAGAATTGGAAGGGAAAAGTCAACTCTTAACACTGTATTCCTTTGTATGCTGGAATATCAGTCCTAAAGTCAGTTGGTGCTTTGTTATTCCACATTTAATTTTTCAAATTCTATACTGCTTTACTTTTGAGCTTTATATCGGTCTCTGAACTCCCTTGATGTATGGGCTCTATGTATATGTATATATACATGCTCTGTTTTGAAATTTGCGAGCAAGAAGTTCTATGGCCATGTTTTTGTGGTTATAATGTTATGTAGATATTTTAAATATATCTATGCCATTTCAACTGAAATAAAAGTGTCCCTTAAGCTGCAAATATTTGTTTTGGAAAATATTGAATTATTATTTAATAGAATAATAAAAATATTTACTTAATTCGATTAATATTAACTAGTACATTCATAATAAATATTACTTAATAATTACATAGAATATAACAAAGAAAAGATGAGTAAGAAACTTTATCTCAATCTATAGATGAGTATTGCCAGTGCAATTTACTTGTGTATTTTACATAAAAAATAAGTGGTTCTAGTAAGTAAATATTACTTAGAAATAGCCCTAGTAAAGATTACAAGCACTTTCTGTGTGGAAAAAGTTGCCTAGCTTTTTTTAAGTAAATGTCACTCCAATTTTTTTTCAGTGTATATATATATATATATATATATATATACATATATATCTCTTCCAGAAATCATCCTGGCGACCTATTTTTTAAGTCCCTCGACCCACCCGATGGTCGCGACCCAGGGTTTGAAAACCACTGCCCTAGACTCCTGGTGTGAGCATATTGGAGCTGAATTTGCTTGGGTCTGCAGCAACACATTCGTGACGCGTGAAGTCATTTGGATGAACGATTCCCGACATAATACAAATGCAAACAGACACAGAGGTTTCTGCCTTTATTATATGCTTAGCCCCTCCCACCGAAGCTTCGAATATTCGATATTGATTACATTGATTCTCATCTTATCATCTGCCTTAGATGAGAGGCTGGCTTTCAGATTATAGTTTGATAACGATACTTGTCCACATAAAATATAGGCCTATACTTGAAACCTTTTCACTAGTTATTTCAGTTTATGTCATTCCCAGCATATTTTATTTCATTTATTTGTGAGTGCATTGTTTTAATTAATATCTCCGTTCAGTTCCATGCAAGTGATTGCAACATAAAATCATTGCTGAATAGTGTTCAGCGTCTGTTTGATTACATGTCATGAACTGATTTTACTGTACATTTCTCTCAGATGGACATCAGCTTGACACCACTGATGAGCTACTGCTAAATATATTGTAGAAACTTATATTTCTGTAAAGCTGCATTGCAACGACTTGTATTGGTAAAAGAGCTATACAAGTAAACTTTAAATTAAACTGAATAGTTGTTCAGCAATAATAAATAAATAAATAAATAAAAGTGATTATACTACTGTCATACTACATGACAAGTTTTACATCTATAAATGCAAGTGGTCTGAAAAAAAACCCAGTATTATCCTGTTCAAGAATAAAATGGATATTGAAACAATGTGGCAGTCAAGCCACAATTAAAATCCTCTGTTTAATTTCACTTTATATGTATACCCTGTTTTTTATTTGTGAATTATTTTTACAAATTCTCACAAATCTGTTTTAAAAGTAAAAGCTTTTTAATGTAAACTTAATATATTGAATATGTATGAATTATATTGTCATGTTTATCAAAATAAAACAATAATATAGACCCCATTTTATTGATATTTAAATAGCACAAGCTTGTGGAACTTCATTATTGTAATAAGCAGTACATCAATTACTGAATTAAAAGGCTTTGTTGCCACATGTAAATGTCTAAAACGTTTGTTTATTTGAGATTTATATCTGATCAACTTCATCTAAATACAATAAAGACAGCAAACACTGCGAGAGTCATGTTTTCAAGTCCTCCCTCGACTTCAAAGTGGCAAATCTGGACGCTTGGCCTTGAATGAGGATGAGAGTAAACAGCAGCAGTCATTCTCTAACCATATTTGTGGCAGAAGCCTGACCAAACTTTATCAAAGTCACTTTCCAGTAAAGTCTGTTCACTCAGGGGCCATGTTTGCAACACCTCCAGCTGCTCATCCAAGACCATGTCCTCTCTAAATGAATGGGGGAATCCTGAAATCTCAAAAACAGCTTGCTGAACTTGCAATTAATTTACATATTTCAAATCAGCAACAAAATCTGAGATGAACTGCCCAATGAATGTTGTTTCTTATGCTGAGATAGCGTTTAAAAAGCTTATTTTTAACTAAAAAAAAAAAAAAAGGGGGCAACCGTGGCCTAATGGTTAGGGAGTCGGACTTGTGACTGAAAGGTTGCAGGTTCGAGTCCCAGGTCCGGCAGGGATTGTCAGTGGGGTGAGTGATTAATCAGCACTCTCTCCACCCTCAATACCACGACTGAGGTGAGACCCTTGAGCAAAGCACCGAACCCCCAAACTGCTCCCCGGGTGCCGCAGCGATAGCAATATGGTTGCCCACTGCTCCGGGTGTATGTTCACTGTGTGTGTGTGTGTGTGTTCACTACTGTGTGTGTGCACTTGGATGGGTTAAATGCAGAGCACAAATTCCGAGTATGGGTCACCATACTTGGCCTCTAGTCACGTCACTTTCACTTTCACTTTTTCAAGCTAGACCAACCAATGCGCAGACACAACGCGTTTACGGTCCAGGCGGTTTCTATGGGAACTGGTGTTTCTAATGACCACTGCAGTGACATAATGGCTTTACCCATCAGCCATTGGCTCTTTCATTTAGAAGGCGGGGCTAATCCTCCATATTGAGCATTGCAGTTTCTCCCATTCATGAATATGAGACTGAACCGTCTTTGTATTTCTATAGTCTTTGACTGTATAGAACTTTACTTTTTCTCTTATTTCTATCTTTTAATTGGCTAAGAAATCAGATACACTGCTGGACAATAACCAATAATAATGATTTGTTTATATACTACAAACACAGTTTTATAATAGTCAAGTCAAGTCAAGTCAAGTCAAGTTTATTTGTATAGCGCTTTTCACGAAACAAATCGTTTCAAAGCAGCTTAACAGCGAATTAAAAGTTTGTACAATAATTAAAGTTTGTTAAATTAAAGTTTCTACAATAATTAAAGTTTGTACAATAACGTTTGTTAAATTAGAGTTTGTACAATTTGTATAATGTTAACATTAATGATTATATGTTGCAATCAAATCACTGTAGTAAAATTCGGTAGTGATGTATGGTGTTTCAGGGCTGATATCATCTAAAGTCCTCTGAGGGGTTGGCATCATCATCTCTTCTTCGGTGCTCCTGATCCAGACTGTAGCTTGTGTTATTCCTAGTTACCACGGGATGTCAATCCCGTGGCAGAAACAGAGAACAATAGGAACATGATTAGCGTAGCTGCTGTTCAAACCAAGCAAAAGGATTTGTTCAACCAAAGCTAAGGATTCATAATGTGCAATTGATCAGATATAACAGCAGTAAAAGATTATGAGATGCGTTATGTGAATGCTTGGCTAAAAAGATGTGTCTTTAATCTAGATTTAAACAGAGAGAGTGTGTCTGAACCCCGAACATTATCAGGAAGGCTATTCCAGAGTTTGGGAGCCAAATGTGAAAAAGCTCTACCTCCTTTAGTGGACTTTGCTATTCTAGGTACTACCAAGAGTCCTGAGTTTTGCGACCTTAGGGAGCGCGATGGATTGTAGCGAGGTAGAAGACTAGTTAGGTATGCAGGAGCTGAACCATTTAGGGCCTTATAGGTAAGAAGTAGTATTTTATAGTTGATACGGAACCTAATAGGAAGCCAGTGCAGAGACTTTAAAATTGGGGTAATATGGTCATATTTTCTTGACCTGGTAAGGACTCTAGCAGCTGCATTTTGGACTAACTGCAGCTTGTTTATTGAAGATGCAGGACAACCACCTAGCAGTGCATTACAATAGTCCAGCCTAGAGGTCATAAATGCATGAACTAACTTTTCTGCATCAGAAACAGGTAACATGTTTCGCAGCTTGGCAATGTTTCTAAGATGGAAGAATGCTGTTTTTGTAACATGGGAAATATGATTTTCAAAAGACAAGTTGCTGTCTAATATAACACCCAGACTTTTGACTGTAGAGGAAGCAGCAGTACATCCATCTAGTTGCAAATTGTAATCCAAGAGATTTTGTGTATTAATTTTTGGTCCGATAAGTAATATCTCTGTCTTATCTGAATTTAATAGGAGAAAATTATTGGTCATCCAGTCTTTTACATTTTTAACACACTCTGTTAACTTTGATAATTTAGAAGTTTCATCTGGTCTTGTTGAGATATATAGTTGAGTATCATCAGCATAACAATGGAAACTAATTCCATAATTCCTAATAATATTGCCAAGGGGCAACATGTATATTGAGAAAAGCAGAGGACCTAGGACAGATCCTTGTGGCACTCCATACTTTACTGGTGATAATTGAGAAGACTCCCCGTTTAAGTAAACAAAGTGGTAGCGATCAGACAGGTAGGATCTAAACCATCTTAAAGCCTGCCCTTGAATACCTGCATAGTTTTGTAGTCGATCTATTAGTATGTCATGGTCTATAGTGTCAAACGCAGCACTAAGGTCAAGTAAAACTAGCAATGAGATGCAGCCTTGGTCTGATGCAAGAAGCAAGTCATTAGTGATTTTTACAAGTGCAGTTTCTGTGCTATGATGGGGCCTGAAACCTGATTGAAATTCTTCATAGATATCATTTTTTTGCAAAAAGCAGCATAATTGAGCAGATACAACTTTTTCTAAAATTTTAGACATAAACGGAAGATTAGAAATGGGTCTGTAATTTCCTAGTTCATTAGGGTCTAGTTGTGGTTTCTTAATAAGAGGCTTAATAACCGCTAACTTGAATGATTTTGGGACATGACCTAAAGATAACGATGAGTTAATAATATTGAGGAGCGGTTCTTCTGCTACAGGTAACAACTCTTTCAGTAATTTAGTGGGTACAGGATCTAATAGGCATGTTGTTGGTTTAGACGTACTGATAAATTTATTTAGCTCTTCCTGTCCTATAGTGGTAAAGCACTGCAGGTTTTCTTTGGGTGTGACAAAGGAAATTGACGTATTAGACGCTGTAGAATCTACTCTGGTTATTGTATTTCTGATGTTATCTATTTTATCAGTGAAAAAATTTATAAAGTCATTACTATTAAACTGTAAAGGAATATTTCGGTCGGGCGGCATCTGATTATTTGTTAATCTGGCCACTGTGCTAAATAAAAACCTTGGATTGTTTTGGTTATTTTCTATGAGTTTGCGTATGTGCTCGACCCTGGCAGCTTTTAGAGCCTGTCTATAGCTGGACATGCTGTTTTTCCACGCAATTCTAAAAACTTCCAAATTAGTTTTTCTCCATTTGCGCTCAAGATTACGAGTTTCTTTCTTGAGAGAATGGGTAGTACTGTTGTACCATGGCGCAGTACATTTTTCTCTAACTTTTTTCAATTTGATGGGGGCAACAGCTTCTAACGTATTAGAGAAGATAGTGTCCATGTTGCTAGTTAATTTGTCTAGATCCTGTGTATTACTGGGTGCACAGAGCAGTTGAGATAAATCGGGCAGGTTACTTGTAAATAAATGTTTGGTGGCTGGAACAATGGTTCTGCCCAAACGATAGCGCGGAGCGATATAGTTAATATCAGTCATACGCAGCGTGCATGATACAAGGAAATGGTCAGTAACATCATCGCTTTGAGGTACGATATCTATGTCAGTAAGATCAATTCCATGCGATATAATTAAATCTAGCGTATGACTGAAATGATGAGTGGGCCCGGTGACATTTTGCTTGACTCCAAAAGAATTTAATAGGTCAGTAAACGCAAGCCCTAAGGCATCATTTGTATTATCGACGTGAATGTTAAAGTCTCCGACAATTAGTGCTTTATCAAAATTAACCAGCAGGTCGGAAAGGAAATCTGAAAATTCTTTTAGAAAGTCTGTATACGGCCCTGGTGGTCTATACACAGTAGCTAAAATAAGAGATAAGACAGATTTCTTTTGCAAATCTGACAGAGTAACTTTAAGCAAAAGTATTTCAAAGGAATTAAACTTGTATCCTTTTTTCTGAGTTACATTGAGAAAATCACTATATATTGTTGCGACACCACCGCCACGACCAATCTGACGGGGCTCATGCTTATAACAGTAGCTTGGTGGAGTAGACTCATTTAGACCAATATAATCATTTGGTTTTAGCCAGGTTTCAGTCAAGCAGAGTACATCAAAACTATTATCTGTGATCATTTCATTTACAATAACTGCTTTGGGTGCGAGTGATCTAATGTTCAGAAGCCCAAACTTTAAAAATGGTTTTTGTTCGTTTATTTTGCATTTTTCCGGGTTAATCACGATCAGATTTTTTCTAGATCCTGCATTAACTGTATGTTTTGACCTCACTATTCGAGGAACAGACACAGTATTTATAGATTGGACAGCACTAGTGCTATCATTTAAGTGTTCAGAGCAAAAACCATCATAGCAGTTATTTGGGAATCGGCTTACTAGTCAAATGGAGCGCAGCGTCCTGGAGATGTTGTCCGACAGCAGTTCTGCGCCGACTCTGCTGGGGTGCAGGCCATCAGCACGGAAAAGCCTAGGACGCTCCCAGAAAAGATTCCAATTATTAACAAAAAGCAGTTTCTGTTCTTTACACCATGTCGATAACCATTCATTTAGAGCAAAAAGTCTACTGAACCTTTCGTGCCCACGTCGATACGTGGGAAGCGGTCCTGACACGATGATCCTCGTCTCGGGCGCCGTGCTGCGAACCGTCTCGATCAGGCTGCCGAAGTCCCGCTTCAAGACCTCCGTCTGCCGCAGCCAGAGCTGCCCTCAGCTCGGCCTGCCTCTCCAGAAGCTGGCGGATCTGCTTCTCCACGGCTTCCAGCTCCACCTGCACCGAGTGCAGCTCGAACGTGTCATCACCTGTATTCAAAGGTAGACACAAATTTGCCATTAAAGCAAGTAACAGTTAGTAAACAATGGTAGTGTGTGTGTGTGTGTGTGTGTGTGTGTGTGTGTGTGTATAAACAACGCAAGCAAGAGTAGCGGCAACCACGCTGGTGATGCTAATGGGCTATAAGCTAGCGGGATCGGGAATTCAAAACAAAACTAGTGTTAACAAGGTACTCTGGTTGTTTTAGTTTTAAAACACTACAAGGGATATATTCACACGTTATAAGAAACGTAAATGATGGTGTAAAAATTAGATTTTCGTTTGTAAATTAGACAATATTAAATTGACTTGACGGAGCCCAAACTCAAAGCATACGGCAACAACGAGCAGGAAGTGTCTCCACTGACAGCTATTGCTTGCTGGGCCATTGCACGCATTCCTGAGCGTTAGCAACTGAACGCCGCACCGATCGTGTTACAGTCATCCCCCACCGACCGCTTAACGTGACTTGTGCACCCTCCTGACTCAAAGCGACCAGGCCATTTGAAATGGAAACTTAAGAAGTGAAAGTAATGATTCTGTGGACACGAACACGAGCTTCCATCTATATTCTTGATATGTAGATTAGATTAGATTAGATTAGATTCAACTTTATTGTCATTACACATGTACAAGTACAATGCAACGAAATGCAGTTTAGGTCTAACCAGAAGTGCAATAAGCAGTAGAGTGCAGGATATAAGTTAAATAAATAAATAAATTAAGTGTATAATGAAGCATGGTAAAGATTTACAAATGGGTATATACTATGAACATATATACTGATGGCAATTTGCTATAAACAGAAATTTACAATGGAGTATGTACTATAAACATAATATACAGTATTTACTATAAACAGAAATTTACAAATTGTGCATTGAGGTGCAATAAATAATGCAATTAAGCATTAATTGAAAGTGTAACCAGGTAGTGCAAATGAGCAATGGAGCAGACCTGTAGTGCATATGGGTGATGCTGTAGTGCGAATATAGGTGAATAGTGCAAATAAGTGTAACAGTTCTGGTTAATTAAGAGGTGTTGGGGAGGATGAGGGGAGTAAAGATATGGAGGAGATGCAGTGGAATCAGTGAGGAGCAGAGTTCAGTGAGGGGCAGTGTTCAATAAGGAGACAGCTCTGGGAAAGAAGCTGTTCCTCAGTCTGCTGGTTTTGGTCCGGAGGCTCCTGAAGCGCCTGCCGGAGGGCAGCAGAGAAAACAGTCTGTGGGCAGGGTGAGAGGAGTCTTTAAGGATACTGCGTGCTCGACGCATGCAGTTTTTCCTCTGAATGTCTTTTATGGCTGGAAGTGGAGTCCTAGTGATGCGTTGAGCAGTTTTCACCACCCGCTGCAGTGACTTTTGCTCCGCAACAGAGCAGTTTCCGTACCAGACTGTGACACAGTTGGTAAGTATGCTCTCTATTGTGCAGCGGTAAAAGTTCACCAGGATGGTTGAGGACATCTGATTTTTCTTCAGTGTCCTCAAGAAGAAGAGTCGCTGATGGGCCTTCTTGACCAGGCTGGAGGTGTTGGTGGACCAGGACAGGTTTTCAGAGATGTGGGTCCCCAGGAACTTGAAGCAGGAGACACGCTCAACAGCCATCCCGTTAATGTGGATGGGATCGTGTGTGCCTCCGCTCTCCTTCCTGAAGTCTACGATCAACTCCTTCGTTTTGGTGGTGTTGAGGAGCAGGTTATTTTCTGTGCACCATGTGGCCAGGTGCTGGACCTCCTCCCTGTAGGCGGTCTCATCGTTGTTGCTGATGAGACCGATCACCGTAGTATCGTCTGCAAACTTGATGATGGTGTTAGATCCACTCAAGGCTCTGCAGTCGTGGGTGAAGAGGGAGTAGAGGAAAGGGCTCAGCACACAGCCTTGGGGTACACCGGTGTTAAGCGTGATGGTAGTGGAGCACATGAGGCCTGACCTAACATGCTGAGGTCTGTTGGTCAGAAAGTCCATAATCCAGTTGCACAGTGAGGTGTTAATTCCCAGGTCTCCAAGTTTAGTGATTAACTTGGAGGGAATTACAGTATTGAACGCCGAGCTGAAATCAGCAAACAGCATCCGTGCGTAAGTGTTCTTATTGTCCAAGTGTGTGAGTACAGAGTGCAGTGCTAGTGAGACTGCATCCTCTGTGCTCCTATTGTTACGGTATGCAAACTGGTATGGGTCCAGTGTAGATGGGAGACAGTTTTTCAGATGTGCCAGGACCAGCCGTTCAAAGCACTTCATAACAATGGGTGTGAGTGCTACAGGACGGTAGTCATTCAGGCATGCTGGTATGGAGTGTTTTGGCACTGGCACAATGGAGGTGGATTTGAAGCAAGTAGGCACAGCCGCTTGAGCAAGGGACATGTTAAAGATGTCTGTAAATACCCCAGCGAGCTGCTCTGCACATGCTCCAAGCACGCGTCCGGGGATGCCGTCTGGTCCAGCAGCCTTCCGCACATTGATCTGGCTCAGTGCGGTAAACACATCAGTGGAGGTCAGTGTAATGGGCTGTTGGTTATTTGATGGTGTGAACTTGGTGATAGGTCCATTATTTTCTCTCTCAAAGCGAGCATAAAAGTTATTTAGCTCGTTTAGGAAAGAGGCATTTGTGTCTGTTGGGGTGGGATGGCTGTGTTTGTAGTTGCTGATGGCCTGTATGCCCTGCCACATGCGTCGAGGGTCAGAGTTGGAAAAGTGATCCTCTATCTTTAGCTTGTAGCAGTGCTTGGCCTTTTTGATGCCCCTCTTCAGATCTGCCCTGGATGTGCTGTAGGCCTGTGCATCTCCTGATCTGAAGGCTTTGTTGCGTGCCCTCAGCAGGAGGCGCACCTCCTTGTTCATCCATGGCTTCTGATTTGGGTATGTTGTGATCTGCTTCTGGGTTGTAACACTGTCTATAGTGGTGTTAATGTAGTCCAAAACAGAGGAGGTATAGGTGTCTATGTCCGTATGATGGCCACTTGTGGCCTGAGAAGCAAACATACTCCAGTCAGTATTTTGAAACCTGTCCTGAAGTGTGAGGTCTGCCCCCGCTGGCCACACTTTGATGGTCTTCACTGATGGCTTCACACGGTTGATGAGGGGTGAATACTTGGGGGTGAGGAACAAAGAGAGGTGGTCTGACTGTCCCAGGTGGGGGAGGGGGGTCACAGCATAGGCTTCAGCCATGTTTGTGTATACATGGTCCAAAGTTTTGTTGCCTCTAGTGTGACAGTCAACATGTTGGTGAAATTTTGGGAGCACTGTCTTTAAGTTTGAGTGATTAAAATCCCCAGCAACAATAAATGCAGCCTCCGGGTGAATAGTCTGTTGTTTACTGATGGTGCAATGAAGTTCGTTCATTGCAAGCTTGGCATCAGCATCGGGAGGAATGTAAGCAGCAGTTATAATGGTGGATGTAAACTCCCGCGGCAGATAAAACGGTCTGCACTTAACCATGAGAAACTCTAGGTTAGCTGAGCAGTATCTGACAACAATAGCAGAGTTCGTGCACCAAGCTTTGTTAATATAAATGCATAATCCTCCGCCTCTGGTCTTACCGGTGTCATCAGCCGTTCTGTCTGCACGAAATATGTTGTGTCTAGCTAAGTCAATAGCATTGTCCGGTATGCCGCTGTTTAGCCATGTTTCGGTGAAAATCATGACATTGCAGTTTAAAAGCCTTATGCTGTGGCTAATACGGAGTCGAATCTCGTCCATTTTGTTCGCCAAAGACCTTACATTGGCGAGGAAAATGCTGGGAAGAGAGAGCCGGTGTGGTGTTAGCTTTAGCTTAGCTCTTAGTCCTCCACGCTTCCCCCTCCTTTGTTTACGGTCGCGCCGCCGCCTTCGAGCACTTCCGCTCGGCCGGGTAGGGTGCGCAGCCTCGGTTGTTCTGGCGATCTCGGGGGCGAGACGAAGATTGCTGATAAAATCGTCTGAGGTGTGCAAACTAATATCCAAAAGCTCCTGTCGGGTGTACGATGTTAAGGCACAACTGTTCTGTACGAACAGACCCGAGAGGAGTAAGAAAAATACTGCAAAACTGCAGAAACTGGAGAGACGCTGAGCCTCGCGTTGTGCACGCGCCGCCATCTTTAATCATTACATTAAACGGAAGAATTGTTAAATGTTGTAATAGTCCATTTTAATGAATGATGTGACACATCATTAAATTATCATATTTACATTTCTGTATATATATACATATTTTTTAATTGATTTCAATTAACAGACAAATTCTCATCTATGAAAATCTGTTGTAAGGAGGATGAGGTGGAAGCCGAAGTTGAATCCAGTTGTGGATGTTTATTGAAGTTATTAAACGAAGCAGATTCGTGATCCATAATCAGAGTCGATAATACAGGCGATGGTTCGTTAACAAAATAAACAGTCCAACCGTGCAACACAACAAAAGGGTGAGACGTAAATCAGGAGTCGTAAATCCAGGCAGAGAATCAATAACCAAACAATCAGTCCAATCCAGGCGTCAAACAAAAGGGCAAAGCAAGAATCAGGAAACAAGAAACAAACAATGGATCATACACAGGATATCAAGCAGTAATATAGAATGCTCGGTAGTCAGGTGTTTCGCTGGCAATACTTTGCAATGTGACCATGTGGCCGCCAGGTTTATATGGCCGCCAAACAGGAAGTAAGTTCAGAGTTCAGCAGAGGGAGCACGAACAGTCAGTACTTAGGCGAGGGCTCCCTCTGCTGCCGTAGCATTACATCTGTAAATAATTGTCTTCTCTTCCTACATCATGCTTCAAAATTGTTCTTTGAAACATACCTTATGAAAAAATAAATTCTGAATTTGTTAATAGTAGTCTTCTCCATCATGAGACAGAACATCTACTTTGCTTTGTTTAAGGTGGAGCTGAATCTTCTGTTGTTCTCCATCAGTTCAGTCTGATTTTCTCCAGTATTGCTGCCAGCAGAAGTTTCCACTGAAACTGAACCAGGGTTGAAGTCTTTATACAGACAGACATTATGTCTGCTTGTGGGATTCTGGCGCCCCCTGGAGAAACTTTTAAGTGTGACTCTCCTGAATTTCTCAGACAGAAACATTATTAGACCAAATCAGTTGTTGAATGAGAAGTTATTACAGTTTTGTGAGCCAGCACTGAACTCAGCATAGTCTCTGAACTTTTGATCAGCCCTTGTATGTTTAGATAGCACGAATTGTGTACCTTGTAGTTTACATTTAGAAAAGCGAACGCAGCGCAACTGTTGGTGACCTGTGCATATAACAGACTGTCATCAGACTCCTCTTAGTAATTCATCATCCAATCCTTCTCTGGATGTCAAATAGTCCATTATAACATATTTTAGGACACTGACATCAGCAAGATTGGGCAGATTGAAACGAGTAAGATTGTTTAAGTGAGCAGCTACAGTACTTCAGACATCTGACGATATTAATAAATAAATAAAACCAAAGTTGTGCCAGTGGCATCTATCAGTTGTATTGTGTGGGGGCCGGAAGGAAGCGCGGTTCCTCACAGTGCAGCGCATGTGATCTTCAGCACCATGGAGAGCAGCGGCAGAGGGGGACACAAGGGCAGGTTACCCAGCAATGTTCAGGACCAGGGACAGCTCCTCCAACACAGTGTTGCTGTGCACTGTTTCCCCTCTGATGGGGAGCCTCAGCTGCAGCTGTTGACACATTTAGCAGACACAGAAAAGCCTGCCATGAACTTGAGTGTTTGATGGCTGTCAGCAATCTCCATTTAGCCTATTTAGCTTTTGTACCGCAATTGTTTGCATATCAGACATGAAGCACTGCACTGAGGCTAATGAACTGAAGTCTGAATTTTAGTAAGTTTATTTAATGAAATCAGAGCCTTTTGAAATTTAATTGTCACACAAGCTATAATCACAATTCTGGTCCCGTGCCCAAAATGTAAGATCTCTTAATCATAATTAAGACTTTCTTGTACAATTTAAGACTTTTTATGACCTTAAAATTAAACCAACTAAATGTAAGACTGTTAAAGGACCCAGGCTTCTGTCTCTGTTGTGGCCGTGAAGGAGAAGAGACTCTGATAATGAAAGTGTTTCTGGTCCGAGTCTCCAGCAGATGGCAGTAATGACCAAAAAGAGACAAGCAGAAGAAGAAAAGTGCTAAACTGAATGCGCTTCACACTCCAAACCAGTAGGTGGCGGAAAAGGGTCTTTTATTTTTCTCTAAACTGTAAAAAACACGAGAAGAAGAAAAGGAAGAGACACGTTTCGAAACTAATGTTTCAAAACAAAATATTTGGACGTTTTCCAAAAAAGAACCACGAATGGTTTTCAAGGATGACATGCATTCAGAGCAGCAGAAGAACAGAAACCTGTAAAGACAGAGTTTATTGAAGATTACAGTGAGAACACGAGTGATCCAGAACTCTTCAGAGTGAAGCAGGAAGATACTGAAGAAGAAAGAAGAGGTCGGTGTTTATTCCTGATTCTTCATTAACGATGCTGTAAAACATTGAAACTTGAAATAATTTGATCAGATTTTCTGGTTGTAGTCAGTCAGCATAACGAAGCCTATCAAATCATTACACGTAAGTAAATGAAAATAACTTATTATGGAAATTGATTAAACTTTAGTATCAGAAGTACTAGTACTCTTTCTGACATTTGCTGCTGGATCTGTCGTCTCTGTAGTGATTAAACATGAGATATCATTAGTTTTGGGTTTATCTAACAGACAATCGTTGGTCTCATGAATCTATTATTGGTTCCTGGTCACAAAGCACAAAGTGAGCATGAAGATATGTTTAACTTTATATATTTGTGTTGAACTTTACTGTAGTACAGCGCTGACTTTGTAGCATACGTTTGACTGAATTGTTTGCTTTCTGTCTTTATTTCCTCTTATATAAGCCTCTTATACTTTGTACTTATATTTGTATAATTTGCTATTATTCATTAAAGGCGTCATTTAACAGAAAGAGGCAGAGTTGTGCATTATGTCATATTGAGAAACGGCTATTGTGTCTCTTTATGGTGGATATCAAGTAAGGGTACTGTTGGTGGAGGAAACACAAGCTGGATCAGGGTGATTTTCTTCATTAGCTGTGTCTCATTGTCAGTGTTGGGGGAAAAAGTACATTATATTGCATGTTTAAGAGGCTCGTTTAGCACCTGTCACACTGTGAGACTAGACTAATGCACAATATTGCACATCAAAAAAACAAAAAGTATTATTTAGAACAAATTATTCAGAAATTTAATGCATTTTAAGATAACTTTTCCCATCAACTGGTCACAGTGCAAAACACCACTGTATGCTGCGTCAAAGACGTGTCTGCACTCTGATTTAATCAAGCACAGATGAGAAGCACATGAGTGAGAGAATCATGAAAGTAGATGAAAGCGCAAGTTCAAATTTAGACTTAAGTCTGTTTATTTTAATTTTTGCAACAAGAAAAGAAAGGTTTTTAAGGAAGAGTGTTTTCAGCTTTTTTTATAAAAAATGATGGCATGCAGTTGCTTCAAACAGTGGTATAAAGCTATTTAAAACATCAATCAATGTAAATTGTGATAATCGTAATTAATAATCGCAGTTACAATTTCAAGGGAATAATCGACAATTATGATTTTTGTCATTATCGTGTAGCCCTAGTTTTTAGGGAGTGACACAATATTTTAAAAGTAATGCATTTCCCCAACACTGCACTCATTACCTTGTTTGCCCCTGAGTATTTATAGTTATAGTGTTTCTTTTTGTGCTTTGTCAGCGGTTGATTGATGGTTGGTTGTTTGTCTGTGTTTACAGTCATAAAGACCATTGTTAGGTGTGTTCTGCAGTTTGTATATGTTTAGACTATTTCAGACACCATAGACATAAACAGAGAGAAGTAGCTCCAGCTGCAATGCTCTTCCTCAAGACACATGCAGTTCTGTTTATTAACCACTAGAGCACCAAAAGATACAGACTGCAGCTTTAACTTCGACAGCTGATGATGGAGAACGAGTTCACAAGCATAAGATCACATTAGATGGCCATTGTGTCTTTCCCTAATCAAACAGACCTCATTCAGTCATCAATAGAGACTCCAATGATAGACACATTCAGCATTAGCAGTGTTGAGGAGGCTCCAGGAGCAGGTTTAGGATCTGCTGCTCTATAAACTGCAGAAATGAATGTGCTTTAGCTTCATCAGGTTCCTCATTCCTGCTCCTGGAGAGACACTTTGAAATAAACACTTTAGATTCATTAAACACATGAAACTAACAGTGAATTTATAAATGGTTTGCAGCAAACATTGATATGAAAGTAAGAAGCTGAGTTTAAGTTTTAAACAGAGTTAAAGAAACAAGAGGAAATGGTATCTGAATGTGTGACAATTCACAGGTATCTGTCTAAACTGGGGTTATGGATGATCTCATATCTGTGGGTTAAAGCAGTGGTCAAAATAACTGAGTTTCCACACCCAGCACTAACACGCCTCTGAAAACACTAGAACAAAAACCACAACACAGAGACAAAAGACAAACATTAGTGCTTAGATCATAAATAATGTGTGTTTGTGTGTTGATATAAATTAATATCGTAAAAATTTCTCAAATAGTTGCAAAAACTTAGAGACACTTAAAGGCTCCAATCCAGTTTAGTGTTCATTAATGCAAACTTGATGTCTGATGTCACTGTGATGGACTCTTAAACTGCCAAAAGAAAGAAGTGAATGTAAAGATCAGCCTATAGATCAACAATGAGCAGCAATATGCAGTTCTCACAGTGAAGAACATGTTTCAGATCTGCTGTCGTGTCAAAGTCTTGTGTTCACTGAATGACTGCAAGTTAAAACTCTCTGAGCTGTTAGCATTGTGCTCTTCAACATCAACCACAAGTTCAAGGAAATTACATTTAAACATCAATGAAAAAGACATATTAGTAAGATCTATTTGAATTCAAGAGGATATTTACAAGAAATATGAAGCAGCACTATGACTGTCATAATGTCACTATATATCAACACAGAAGAATAAAAAACTCAGTCCCTCAGATCAGAGGAAGTTAAACACAGGAAGAGCTGATCGTATTTAAAGAAAGAGTTGTGAGCATATAATGAAGAGGAAGACTGACAGAAAGAGAAAATGGCTGATGAGTGTCATTTGTGTCTGCTGGGACTGATCTTTCTCTCTTCACTTCTCACTGGTAAACAAATCTGTGTTTTCTCTAACAGACATTTAGTTCAATTAGTCTGAGAAAGAGTTATTTTGAACATGAACATCAGTTTAATGTGTGTGTTACAAACAGAACATACTGAACTAGATAAAAAAAAAAAAAAAAAGTTTGTCAAGACAAACTTTAAGTTGGCTTGAGAAAGCAGGACCATTTTATTAAAAAAGCTGAAATATTTGTATTTACCTGCATGCCATGTGACCATTAATCAACTTCAAAAAAAAAAAAAACATGAACATGCAAATATGAATCTTAATTATTGAAATATTTATCTCAGGGCTAAATATATTTGGTGAATAAGGTTTAGATGACAGAAAGTTTGGAAATGCCTGCATTGCATGTAAATAAGAAATAATGTTGCATTAGTAATGTTAGAGTATGAAAGACAAAGACAGAATAATACATGGTTAAAAAAAAAAAAAAACTACATAAAAAGTGATAATTCAAATAAAAATGAATGTTCATCAGTAGCTGAAGCAATGTTGAAACCCTTTTGCAAATTCAAACCTGAATAATGTCTAGTCTATGTGTGAATGTCCACAAAACTAGACTTTCTGAGTGTATATAATCAGTAAGTTATTTTAGAAAGGAACATTTAAAAATGAAAAAGAGAAATAAGGGGGAAATCAATGAATGATGAATACTTTATTGCTATTGTGTGAATAATATGTAATCCATAAAAAAGTAACTGTAGTCTGATTAAGAGTTTAAAATGTAACTTACTCTAATTACAAGTACTTCTTTTCTGGAATCTGATTACGTAATCCACATTACATCTAATCAGTTATTACCCAGCTCTGCAAGTTAGTTTGAATGCATTAGAAATGGTACATAGAAGAGAAGCTATTCTGGGATTTTTCACAGTTTTAATCGTTATTTTTAGGAAAATCGTCCGATCAGTTCGAAGAGATACAGCAACTGGAGTCAGATCAGTCTGAAGATCTGGACTGAGTTTGGAGTTTGTAGAGTTAAAGCTCTAGGAGGAGGTAGAGTTGATCATTTGGTTCAGAAGAAGAAGAATAAGAAGTTGCATTAAATAGCATAATATTTAATATTAATGTTAAATATGTATGTTATACTAAAATATTGTATATTAAATCATGTCAATATTATATTAAGCAATAAAGACTGCTTCACCATCTCTAGTTACTCATGTATTCCAGGTAAGCTGCTGTTTGTCTGGTTATTATTATTGGTGTAGTGTAATATGGTGATACTCAGAGCATTAAAGTGTGCAGAGACTCGTCTGCTCCAGCCGTTAACGTTCTTCATGAGATGAAGCTCACGCTGATAACAAATACCAAACATGCTCCACTAACGGCAGATGAACCTGAGGTTAACGGCTCTTAATGACCTGGACACATGTTATTTAAAGAGAAGCAGCGTGCAAATCTTTTCTGAATGGGTCTCATCTTAACTAGAAGCGTCCAGGGATTCTGAAGCATCTTCATTGGATGAAGCAACTGAGATTTAAAGTTAATATTTCAATATGTGACCCTGGAGCACAAAACCAGTCTTAAATAGCACAGGTATATTTGTAGCAATAGCCAAAAACACATTGCATGGGTCAAAATTCCTAAAAATTATTTAATGTCAAAACTCATTAGGATATTAAGTAAAGATCATGTTCCATTAAAATATTTAGTACATTTTATTTCATAGTTCACTGAGAAGCTACGCAAACAGCTGTCATTATCGCGAACGATTTCTTGCGATTTCATAATCGCCCGATTAAAGCTATTTTTGTTAACTCAATTCACAAAGTCATTAACCTTTGTGCATCAGTTAAAAATAAAGTTACACAGAGGTTCATAGAGGACAAAAATGTCCATGTCAAAAATAATAATAATAATAATAAATAAATAAATAAAATAATAAAAATTAAACATTGTAATATTGGGAGTACAGACTTAAGTGTGGTCTCATTTTAAAGAAGCCCCTTGACAGATTATTGTTAAAGTTAAAAAGCTGTAAAAAAAAATGTAAACCAAAAAAGTTAGAGAGGTTTAAATGTATGGAAATGATTTATGAGCACTTTTTTTAAATATAAAATATATATTTTATAAAACATTTTGAATGAGACAACAAACAAAAATCAAAGCCATAAATCTAAAGAAGTTGTTTTCTGAATTTGAGGTTGATATCTCAAAAAATTAGCTTTGAGTACGATTTTGTTTTGCAGAAAATGGGAATAAAGCAAGTAGTTTGCTTTATATGGCAAACTAAAGTGTAAAAAGGAGTCCAAATTTAATTTTGAAGCCTTGTCAACAGAATAAAAGCCTATGAACAAATATTGCATCATTATTCGAAAAGGTGCTGAGAGGAACTATATTTTGTACCTAGTGTAAAATAGATTTATTACAGGAAATGAGAGTGAAATATTAACATTCAAATGTACTTTGTAACCATAAATGTCATTTTCACCACAGAGGGCAGTGTGATGGAAATGATATTTCTGTAGTTTTTGTGAAAAAATGGAAGATAGTTTTACTGATTAGCTTTGAATTAATACTTAGCTTTTCATGTATGCAACAATACTCTTATTTAACTTACAATTTTTAACTTTTTAAAAACACCCTTGAAGGTGCAGCATGTTTGGAAATGACAGAGAATAAATATATAAACTGATCAAGCGATGTTTACCTTGATTTTTCTTCATTTGTTGTTGATGGAAATTTCCATAGAAACCACCTCAACAATCTTCACACAAACTTCTTAAAGGGACATGTCTGTGTTGTGGTGGAAATGACTGTGCGACAGCTAAAGTAATATTGATAGTGGTCTCACATTAAATACTATAATGTATGTTAATTATTTTACTAGTGCTTAATTCAGGTACATTAATAGTTACCAGATAAGTCATATTTTAAACTGTATTTTCATTGTTGAAGTTTAAAAGTCTGGGTGTGCGACAAGGAGAAAACACTGATTTTGATATGAAGAATCATAATAGAAAGGTAGTACATTTTTTGAAGTGGTTTTATTGTTAGTTTGACAAAAAGAGGACTTTTTAAAATTATGATCAAAGAACATAGAGTCTAAGAATCACCCATAAAAATAATATACTGATAATCCACAAGGGAAATTCCTTCACCACGACAGCCCTATAGTTTCTAGCATGATTAGCAATTTGCTAGCAAGTTACTAGCATGTTGTTAGCATGATTGGCAGGTTGCTGGCATGTTTCTAGCATGATTAACAAGTTACTAGCATGTTGCTAACATGATTCTAGCATTATTAGCATGTTACTAGTATGTTTCTAGCATGATGAACAAGTTACTAGCATGATGTTAGCATGATTAGCGAGTTAGTCTGAATGAGTTTGAATGGATTATAATAGTAGATGAAGGGAAGCTTGATTGAGTCTGAAGGGATTGTGGGAGTTTTGTCAGTGTGAGTTTGAATAGTCTTGGCTCATTTGAACATTCCCTCAATGTAAGTCTATGGGATTTTTCCCAGTTTTAATCATCATTTTTAGGAAAATCATAAGCCAGATCAGATAGAAAAGATACAGCAGCTGGAGTCAGATCAGTCTGAAGATCTGAGTTTGTAGTTTGTGGAGTTAAAGCTCTAGAGGAGATACAGTCAGGAAGAAAATAGCAGATCAGTAAGTTGTGTTTCTCAAACCAAATGAATGACTCCAGAATGAACTAAAACTAGACAGTTTCACACTCAAACAGCTGATGCTCAATCACTTTCATATTAAGAGTGTGTTAGTGATTCAAACAGCTCTCTCACTTTCTTTATCACTATAAATAATGATTATAATGTAGAAATAATGATCACTCAAATGTTCTTGTGTTTCAGGTATCAGTGGAGTGGATGATGTTCATGTGTTCATCAGTTCTGGAGAAAATGTCCGTCTGCCCTGTAATAATGCTCTTCATGACTGCAGATCAACTACATGGATCTATAACAGATTCAGTCATTCATCAGCAGTTGAACTGATTAATTCAGGGATAAAGAAGAAAGACACAGAGAGTCATGAGAGACTGAGTCTGGGGTCTGACTGCTCTCTGAACATCAAGAACATCACAAAAGAAGATTATGGATATTACATCTGCAGACAATATGTGAATGGACAACAACAAGGAGATGATGCATGTGTTTATCTGCATGTTCTTCATGGTAATTTATGATTATGTAATTAATTTAATCTAATCATAATTCTTGATTTAAACTCTCCTGATGATTGAAAAGTGTGTGATTTGTGTGTTATTTTGTGTTTCAGTCTCTTCATCATCCTCACAGACTGAGATCAGTGCAGGCAGCTCTGTGTCTCTCTCCTGTCAGTTATATTCATATTCATCTGCTGGAGTCTCTTGTGGTGATTTGGGTCGTTCTCAGAGAATTGATCTGTTGTGGGTGAATCAGGCTGGTGATAAACTGAAGATATCAGACTCCAGATATCAGATATCAGCTCCAGGACACTGTATCTTCACTCTGAATACAACACTCCTGAATGAAGATGACAACAGAGAGTGGAGATGTGAAGTTACTCAAGGAGATCAAGTCAAGACCTCAGTCACATATACTGTCAAGATTTCAGGTGAGAAAACAATCTTATGTCTAGTTTTAGACCCTTATAAGATCTCTTTTTGGACTGATAAACTTGACTGTAGATCATTAGTTTGCAGCTGTACTTAGATTTATTTCTTCTGTCAGACTGAAAGAAGCTTGTGTACCTCGGTTTGTTCTCCTTCAATGATACTAACAATGACAAATTTAAATTGAAAGTTTTATTATGTAAGCTGTGAGTGCTGAACAATTAATTTTATTTATTTATTTATTTATTATTATTTTTTTTTTGGTGCAAATGGTATCTTTTGTATTTGCAGTGTGCTGTATTTTTCGGAAAGCATGTCAAAAAATTATATTATTATAAATTATATTATTATTCAAAAATAATGTAAAATATTAGTTTT
The DNA here is from genome assembly GCA_033026305.1 of Cirrhinus molitorella. Lineage (NCBI taxonomy): Eukaryota > Metazoa > Chordata > Actinopteri > Cypriniformes > Cyprinidae > Cirrhinus > Cirrhinus molitorella. The sequence goes on from CM065117.1 coordinate 60,763,990, forward strand.
ACAGTGTAATGTCATGTAGTTAAATTGTTTAATTAATTCATATGGTTATTTTTTTTCTAGAAATTAAGCCGTGTGCAAATTAAAGAGCATATATCTCTGTCTATCTGAGTTAGTTTTGGCTCAAAAGAGTTTCATTGGTCTGAAAGCGAATGTCTAATGAATGTCAAACATTTCACTGCACTTTAATTTTTAGTTATGAACACCATTGAAGTGAGGGCCAGTAAAATACATGTTTAGTGCTGATAATGTTTGTTAATGTCTCACTTTATTTACTAAAAAGTTCAGGAAAAAAAAAACAAAAACATCCCTGTTATTGCACAAGGCTCCATTTTTGGAATTAGTCTTTTATGTGTTTTATAATAATTTTACACAACTTTAAATTTATGCAATAATATAAATCCATTAAATGACTACACCAAAAAGTATCAAATCAACTGAAATATTCAGAATATAATTTTTCTCATTATATTTTTTATTATTTTTATATATGGTACTGAATCCATATTTTTGATATGTTTTATTATACTGAACCCACTTTAATTCATTATACTCTGCCACCATTTGATCTAAAGTTATCAAATCAACTGTAAAATATTCAGAATATTATTCTCTATAATGCAGAACATTTTTTTTTTATATTTATTTTATATGTGGCACTGAATCCATATTTGTGATGTTTTATTATATTAAACCCACTTAAATTCATTAACCTCTGCCACCGTTTGAGATAAAGTTATCAAACCAAATGTAAATTATGGAAAATATTATTCCTTATGATACACAGGGCTAATTTACCAGATTATGCTAATAGTATTTTTCTACATTAAAAGCATATGAAGAGTTGAGATGGGAAAGCCATAAGCATCAGTATCACTCGCTTATGTTTATGTACAGTACTTTCACATTAATGGATATCAGTATTTTATTTTCTTTGCCATAAAAATGAAAGAGCTGAATATAAATGTATAATCTCAGAAAAAAGGGTACATCGTTGTCACTGGGGCGGTATGGTGCAAAAAGTAAAAATAAATTTGTGTACCTTATTTACTTTAAATGGTACAAATTACTTCCATCACATGCAAATACAGAGCAATATCATACAGTCACACATGGAAAACAGAAGAATAACAACTAAACATAACATAAACATATATATTTAAAAAATATATATTAACATAAATTAAAATAAAAAATACCAGGATAAAAAAGTGCTATTATAATATCAGGACAGTTACATACGTTTAAAAAAGTTTTTTTTTTTTTTTTTATTGTTTTGTAAGTTTTTTTTTTTATTTTGTGATTTCATATTAGAAAGAGTTTCAAATTATATATTTAGGATCAGTGTTACAAAATGTCATATATGATGGTTTCCTTTTTTTTTTTTTTTACTTGTGAATATAAAACTTCAACAGATTGTCTATTTGTATGTCTATTTTAAAATCAACCCAAAATAAAATGTTCAATATATTTAACTGATATTTGTGTGGAGATGACATACAACTGCACATTCACTTGCAAATAAATGACTTTATTTAATTAACCAATGTTTCAGCAAGAAGCCTTTGTCAGACATACAAGATATACTAATATTAATTTGAAAAGAAAATTTCAGATGGCCTTCAAAAGCTTTGCATCTTCTAATCCATATTAGTGTTATATTCATAACCATCCCTATTGTGTACTTTCAATATTTACCTCCCATACTATGGTTTTATTTTTGTGTAATGTTGTTATTATTATTATTATTATTATATCTTTTTATTATTATTTACTTACAGTATGTTGGCACATTTTACATTGTTCTGCACTTGAAGTCAATTTCCCTGTCTTTTTTTTAAAACACATTTGACAAAGTTCATTGTATTTCTGATTCTGAACTGCAAAATAATATATCTGTATATAATATATCTGTACATTTAATAATCAGGACAAATAAGCCTTGCATCAGCCAGAATAATATTCAGAGTAATTCACAGCTGGTTTGATTCATTTAGCTCAAGTTGTGTTCAAGAATATTAGCGGTTCCAGGACTGGAAAAAAAATAAATAATAAAATAATAATAATAATGTTCAAGTGCATTATAGGGAATAATATTCAGAGATTTTTTTCATTTAGTTTGATAGCTTTATCTCAAACAGTGGCAGAGTTTAATCAGTTTAAGTAGGTACAGTATACGGTTTCAGTTTAAAATATTAAATGGTGTCAGTACCATATATAAAAAACAATAAAATTAATAATAAGAAAAATAAATAAATAAACAAGCTTTGTGCATTTTAGGGAATATTATTCTGCATATTTTGCAGTTGATTTGATACCTTTAGACCAAATGGTTTTGCTGTTTAATGGATTTATATCATTGCATACATTAAAAGTTGTGTAAAATTATTACAAAACACATAAAAAGGTAAGCCTTGTGCAATGTTAAGGGCGTATATTTCTGTCTATCTGAGTTAGTCTGGGCTCAAAACATAACAGGTGCAATTTGTTTAATTTGTTGAAATCACACAGGTTTCCAGAAGCAGCAATGACTTGTGAACATATACAGCGACTTTAAAGAGTTTACTTTAAATAGTTTCATTATTAGAAGGTACCCATTAATACCTGTTTTATTGTCACACTGGTAACTGCACCTCATGTCATGTTGACCATGGACAACCTTATTTTTTTTTTTATTTATTAATTAATTTAGTTATTTAGTATGGCCATCACATTTAAAGGTGCAGTATGTAATATTGCCAGCTAGCGGTTGAAATGAGTACTGCAATCCTGTCCCGAAATCTGCCCGAGACGCACTTTTCAGAGTAGAATTACTGGCTCTAGCTTTAGATTTCAGAGAAACAGTTATATAAACACAACATGTTTTCTAAATATCTACAAACATATTATTAGTATTATTATTTATTTAGGTATCAGGTATTTCTGAAGATCAAGGTGCTGCTGATTCAGTCATGAGGATGTTACTGATGATGCTTTCATTTTGACTCTAATAGTCATCAATCCCTGACTGTGACCATCTCTTCTTCAGTGTCTTCTTCTCCTCTAGTGATTTCTGTTTCTGTCGCTGCATTTGCTGTTTTCCTTCTTGTTGTTTTCTGTCTGATCTGGAGAAAAAGAGCTGGTGAGTTTTCAGATGTCCTCTTTTCTAAAAATTAGTTTCAGATCTCTCTTTAATGAAGAGCAAACAAACACATCGAGTTTAGATTGTATGTCAGTTTCAGAGAGTTATCAAGTCAAACAACATTTGTTTCTATAATTGATTTGGGTTTTGAAATCAGCCATTAGCATTATTAGCATCCATATTTACATGAGGCATGTTTTTTTCCAGGTAATAAAAGAGGGACTGATGGATCGTCGGTGAGTTCAGTAATGCCAGTGATTTAGATCTGATTTCAGTCTTTAAAGCTCAAGTGTTATTTTCACAGTTTTAACGGTTTGTTGTCTGAAGGTCAAAGATGAGAATGAAGATAAAGGGACGTATGAAACAATCAACATGTCCATTCCTGCTGCTGCAAGAGACAATGTGAGTCAACTAAAGCATTCAGCATTCAGTTCACTGTCTGTTCTAGAATGTGATTTACTGAAAACTGTTGAGTTATTGAACATATTACAGTGAGAGATATGTCTGATCTGTGGATTAAACTTGATTTCATTGATGTTTAGGAGCAGACAGATGATGTGACTTATTCTGAAGTCTCTTCTTCCGGTAAAAAGAAAGTAAAATCACTCACTGTGAGTAGATAGAAGCTCATGTGCTAATAATAAAAATAATAATAATAATAATAATAATAATAATGATAATAATAATAAAAATAATAATAATAATAATAATAATAAGTGACGTGACGTGTGGCCAAGTATGGTGACCCATACTCGGAATTTGTGCTCTGCATTTAACCCATCCAAGTGCACACACACAGCAGTGAACATACACCCGGAGCAGTGGGCAGCCATATTGCTATCGCTGCGGCGCCCGGGGAGCAGTTTGGGGGTTCGGTGCCTTGCTCAAGGGTCTCACCTCAGTCGTGGTATTGAGGGTGGAGAGAGCGCTGATTAATCACTCACTCCACCGACAATCCCTGCCGGACCTGGGACTCGAACCTGCAACCTTTCAGTCACAAGCCCGACTCCCTAACCATTAGGCCACAGCTGCCCCCATGCTGTGGCCTAATGGCCTAAACGTGCTGTTGTTTCAGGATCATAATGATTCAGTGACTTACGCTGCCATCAGAGGAACAGAAAATGATCCACGAGTTGAGCTTTACTCCTCTGTGAACAAGAACAAGAGCTCCACAAATAAACATTAATGATACAGATCACTGCTTGAGCTCATCATATCAGCAGCAAATGAGACGTTTCTCCAGATGCTGATATTCACATCTTTGCTGTTTGGAGAATTAGATATTTGTATGTAAACAAACAAAACTTGTATGTCAAATATTTTAAAGCAAAGTGCTGTTAAAAAAAAAAAAAAAAAGAACATTTTCTTGTTGCAGTAGAAGTTACTTTTGCTTTCAGTATATCAGCTGTTTCTTGTAGAAAAAGATGTCAGGTACACAGATCAAATTACATTTCCATCAAATATTCTGTCAAAAAATTTATATCAGTTATTTATTTTTCCCACGTGACATTTTTTATTAGGACAATATTTATCAGTCATGCTGCATTTCCTGAAATCACTATAATGTTTTTAGATAAATTTTTTTCTCCTGTTATTTTTTCTTGCAGTTTATTAGTGGTAGCTCCACTTTTACTGTAGAAAAAAGCTGTTTTAGGTCAATTGAGGTGTTTATCATCTTCATTTCATTCAGTCATGATGTTTATTAGACTCTGATTACTGTAATTCAGTGTTTAATCAGATTCAATTAAATGTAGTGCAACAGATTCTACAATGATATATACTTTGCATCCTGTTCTAGTCTGATGGATGGCAGGTGTTTCATATTAAACATTAACGCCCCCTACTGGTGCACTCATGCAATTCAATTCACTGTTTATAGAGATTTGTCTCGATCGTTTCCTGTCCCTGTCTGGTTTTTAAAGCTCATTGATTAAAGTTGGTTGTTTTATGAACATCTTTTATTGCTCGTTTTTTGCCCATTGAATCTGTTTCTACAAATAATAATGTAATGACTTTTGTTATATCCAAGCAGTGATTAAATCCATCATGCTGATAGCATTTCTGAAAGGGATAGTTCACCCAAAAATTGTCATTTCCTGACCCTCATGTTGTTCCAAACCTGTATAAATCTCTATTATATCTTTTGCATCTCATAATGTAACACTGCTGTTTTTGCTGATGTTGTCTCAAGAAGTGTGTGTGTGTCTCTGCTCATCAGTGTTTCTTCTTTAAGCTCGTTCAGTTCATGTGCTCATTGGAAGCTTTCTTCTCTCTTCTCTCTGAGCTGTACTCCCAAAACATCAAATATGTTAAACATATATTTGCAGCCTTGTCCATGTCTCATAACTGTGAATCCACAAATATGTGCTGTGTTCAGATCTCTGCTGCTGTCCATGGTGCTGATTAGACAGTGGTTTATAGCTCAGCTTTGTGATTCTGTTTTCTGTGTTTGTGGCCGTCATTTTTGTGTAGAGTAATAAAGTAGGCCTATAAATTACATAACATAGAGCCTAAGTGTATTGAGCTTAAGGAATTAACTGTTAAATCGTAGTATGTATACATGCAAAGTTGGACAGATATGGCTGCTGTAAGTTTTATTTAGTCACCAAACTCAGCTCCCATAGAATAAGTCAGTTACACAAATATACACAGATGGATCTAAGGAGCCAGATAAAGGGTTGACAGGAGCAGGAATATATGTCTGTGACTTGGATATATTCATAAGTAAAAGATTATCATCTGAATGATCAATATATTCTGTTGAAATGGTTGCTATCATAGTGGGACTTATGTGGGTAGAGGAAGTGATGACAGACTCTGCTTCTGTCCTAACATCATTATCCAGACATCAGTCATCTAGAGAAGACCTAATGAGTGACATTTAGATGTTAATATGACAAATTCAAATGTTATAATGTTAATAGGATTCTGTTGGGTTCAGTCTGTATAGGGGTAGTTGGGAATGAAATGGTGAGCTGGATAAAAATGCCACTAAAAGAAAGGACATTGATTTCAATATTTCATTAAGGAAAGGGGAAATTAAAAGTATTATTAAAAGGAATATTACAAGAGAATGGCAAGGAGCATGGGATTCAGATTCTGAGGGAATACATCTGTATCTAAAGCAGGTAAATACTGAAATGATTGTGAGAGGAAGGAGGAGGGCATATGAACTAGATTAAGACTGGGTCATTCTGGGCTCAATGATTCATTATTTTTAATCAGTGCACATGATAATGGCTTATGTGGATTTTGTGGTGTGAAAGAAACAGTTGAGCATGTAATATTTGAATGTGTAAAGTATAGTGAGGATAGGAAGGAACTAATAGTATATTTAAAGGATAAAGGTAAGAGTATAGATGTGGGATACTTATTGGGCTGTGAATGTAATAGTGATAGAATAGGATATAGGCTTCTATTGAATTATTTACACAGAACAGGACTAGATGAGTGAATATAATATAACAGTGGTAGTGTTTCAGCTCTGAGTTTAAGGGGTTCAGTGTGGAGGACAGAGGAGCTGAACACACAGCGCCAACCGAAACCTGGATTCTGATGCTTCAGAGTTGAGAAGAACATCATCAACTAAATACAGAAAATCCTGATTGCATTACAGCACAGTAGGTGGCGATATGAGCACTGATTGTAACTCGCCATAAAACCAAGAAGAAGAAGAAGAAGAAGAAGAAGTAGTGCGTTTGTTTGGTAGAGGGAAAGTGTTTCGGTGAGCTCACGTTAACTGCTGCTCAAGTCAAGTCCTGTTGAGAACTTTTTGAGTTTCTGCTCAACTGTGATTATGGATTGCCTTTACAGGATTACAATCATTGCGTCGCTCTCAAATTTCCTCATGGATTTGAAACACCATCATTATCTTTGGTAGGTTGAACTTCTTCAGCTTCCACAGAAAGTACATCCTCTGATCCAAACACTGCAAATCTAGTGTTTAAACAAGCTTTATTCTTCCTGACATTCATGTTCTGATCTCAGAGACACATTTGCAAATACTGTTTCATTCCTGAATGCACTGACATTATAATATATATGACATATACTGACATAATAATAAGAACAACAACAATAATCTATAATTTTTTAAAAATTATTATTATTGTGGGTGATTGCTACTAATATTCTTAATAAAAGCTCTGCAGTTGTTTAATATTTCACCTTTGCAGAGATGTTTCTGAGTGTGTTTTGGCTCATGTCTTTTATTTTGTAATTTGCTGTAGCCATGTGTCTTCCTTGCTCTCATGTGTTCCTGCTGTGTCTTCCTTTAATCCATGTCATGTTCTCATTGGTTCATTGTCCTGTCATGTGGTTTCAGTTCTGTTTGTTCATTGGTTGCTTTCTATCATGTGTTTCCTAGTTTAGTATCTGCTTCTTTGTTGTGTGTTATGTAGCTGCTGTTGGTGAGTCTATTGTCATGTTAGCTTCATGTTTTCTCAGGTCATGCTAAACCTTTGTTTGTTTTCTATGTGTTTCACTTTGACGATATTAAACTGCTCTTGGGTTCTGCATCTGTCTGACCTCAGTCTGAGTTTGTGACACACATTTGGTGATTCCCCTTCATGAGCTGCTAATGTGAGGATGTGATCAACTGTGAAGCAAAGCAAAAGATGAACAAATAATGAAATTATTAATTAATGTTCATAATAATTCATAACTTTATTGTGGTTAGTTCAGAAATTCATTTTGATGAACTAATGACTTCCACACACTTCATCTTTTTTCACAGCTGGTTTGAAAGAGCAAATTTATAGGGTTATACAATGTAAAAATGTAAAATGTAAAGTTTGTTTGAGAATAAAGATACTTACTCACTGTGTGTTAATACAATATAACACTATAGTAAACACTATACAGGCAAAGGCTAATGCTGTCTGATCTAATTCAGGCCAAGTCCCGCCCATTCAGACACAAACAGACCAATAGAAGCTGCATTTAGTGAGCAGCCAATCAGATTGAACTGATGTCATCTCCAGCCGCTATATATATCCAACAGTGTGTGTGTTAATGCTGTCTGAAGATGAGACTAATAACACTGTGACTGTGACACTGACACACAAACACACTCTTGAAAATATTCCTCCAGAAGTTGTTTTTTGTTGATTCATATTCACAGCATCATCAGTTTAAACTTGGTTTTAGAGATGATCTCTGCTCTTCTGCGGTCAAATGAACTGAGCTCTCACACTCAGCAATAGCATGTTTCCACTCCTCAACAGTGAGATCACACTCTGAAACACTACAACTGCTATAAATAATACACTATTTTAGTGATGAAAGTGTAGAACGGCTGTCAACATCTCAAGATTGTAAGAAGGTCTTGACTCTGGAATAGATGCAAAACATCGCTGTAAAACTTTATATGAATATGATGATCACATAATCACTATTATCATAATCATTTGCAGAAATGCAGCAAATAAATGATCTGTATATGTTCACTCATGAAAGTATGACACTTAAACTTGTGGCATTCATTGAAGAACGTGGGTCTGGATGAGAGTCTTGAGTATTGAGAAGTTTGTGATCCTCATATAGGATGAGCTGGTCTTAGATTTAGAGCAGCTGCAGCAGAAATAACTCTGTCCTCATCCAGCTGCACTCAATGCTGTCAGTCAGAGAAATTAAAAAGTGTTCATGAAATATCTCTACCTTCTGATGGTCTCCATTACATGATGAGACACATTTACAGCCTTGAACGTGTGGAAACTTACAAGTTCCTCATTTGTGCATCTTGTGTTCACACTTGTCTCAGTGTTGTCAGAGTCAGTGCTGACAGTTGACCTTTTAAAGAAACAGACGTAAGGCCTGCAGCTCATCCACATCTCCACCAAAAAACATTGTGTGATTTTTATCATGAATGCTCCTACATCTGGCCCTTTCTGTGTCAGATCTTGATGTGTTTTAGCTCAACTCTCCAAAGCGTTTGACCAATGCTGGATAGATGCAAGATCACATAAGATGGCCATTGTATCTCTCTCTAATCAAACACACCTGATTCAGTCATCAGTTCATCAATAGAGACTCCAGTGATGGAAACATTGTTGAGGAGACTCCAGGAACTGGTTTGGGAAACACTGGTCATTGGAAATGTGCAGAAATATATATGTGCCACATCAGGCTCCTCCAGAGAGACACTTTTCAGCTCTAATTAAACACACTAATAGAGGGTTTACCTGAAAATCAAAGCCAGGTGTTTGGATGAGAAACACTGCTTTACATGAAAACACTGAAATGAAGACTTTAGATAAACTGCACCAATGAAACTAACAGAGAACTTGTAAATGGATTGCAGCTAACATTTACACAAAGGAAAAGGTTGAGTTTCAGTTGTAGAAAAACAGTTAAAAAAAGAATAGAAACTGTGACCTGAATGTGTGAAAATTCACAGCTATCAGTCCAAACTGGGTTTAACGATGATCTCATTAAAGAGTTTAATAATGATCTCAGATCTATGTGAGTTAAAGCAGTGGTCAAACTAACTGAGTTTTCACAGTCAGCTCCTGATGTAATAAACAGCCTATAGATTGGGTTCAGAGTAAATGTGGTTTGATCAACAATATGAAGATCTCACTGAAGAACAGTATTTCTCCAGGTTAGTGGTTATGGTTTAGCAGTTCATAGGAAATATAGAAGAAACTGAGTTCATCTCAACACCAGTAACAGTCAGAGCTCAGCTCTCGAGGGAAGATTTAACTGATTGAGACGTTTACAGAATGACTGCAGGTTAAAACTGTCTGAACTGATCTCAGTTCTTCTACTTCTCCATTATGACTGGCATTGTGTCACTAAATAGCAGCATTTCAACACTCGGTCAGATCAGATCAGAGGAAGTGAACGATGACAGGAAGGGTGGATGGTATTTAAAGAAAGAGTTGTGAGCATATAATGAAGAGGAAGACTGACAGAAAGAGAAAATGGCTGATGAGTGTATTTTGTGTCTGCTGGGACTGATCTTTCTCTCTTCACTTCTCACAGGTAACACATTTCTACATGCTCTTTACACTCTTGTCAAAGAGTTCAGTTTATATCTCAATAAAAAAGTTTATATCAAATGTTTATATGCAAAACAAAAGTTTCATTTACATATATCATAATGATCACTCAAATGTTGTTGTGTTTCAGGTATCAGTGGAGTGGATGATGTTCATGTGTTCATCAGTTCTGGTGAAAATGTCCGTCTGCCCTGTAATAATGCTCTTCATGACTGCAGATCAACTGCATGGAACTATAACAACAAATTCAGACATTCAGCAACAGTTGAACTGATTAATTCAGGGATAAAGAATAAAGACACAGAGAGTCATGAGAGACTGAGTCTGGGGTCTGACTGCTCTCTGAACATCAAGAATATCACAAAAGAAGATTATGGATCTTACATCTGCAGACAATATGTGAATGAACAACAACAAGGAGATGCTGCACGTGTTTATCTGCATGTTCTTCATGGTAATTTTTATGATTATGTGATCAATTTAATTGAATCATAATTCTTGATTTAAACTCTCATGATGATTGAAAAGCAACATGTCCTCCAATTTATACGACCGACTACAGTCGTTTTCACAAATCCTCAAATACGTCTCTGTAAAGCGTATTCAACATTTGCTCCCTTATCAGTAACAGGTATCTCACTCAACCTTAGCTTTATGTGTAGGTCAATTAGTAGCGCGTTGCACTGCGGAGTGGTATAATCATATGAACACAGGGTCGATTCCGGAGAACGCATATGTTTTCATTGTATGTTTTTTTTTTTTTTTTAAATATGCACTAGAAATCATGATTTTGCACTATTTCTGTAAGGGGTAGGTTTAGGGTAGGGTTAGGTGTGGTCATATATACGAATTACACCTAGTAAAACACGTTTAAATTACCCTGAAATCGTATAAAAACTCATACGTCATTCGATGACGTCAGATCCAACGCGACACTGTCATTATTTTTACGACCGCTAGAGGGCGCTTAACTTTAAAACGTAAGAATGGATCGTATTTGGTCGATTCAAAAACGTACAACTGGGTCATATTTTCTTTGAGGACAGTCTCTTGAAAAGTGTGTGATTTGTGTGTTATTTTGTGTCTCAGTCTCTTCATCATCCTCACAGACTGAGATCAGTGCAGGCAGCTCTGTGACTCTCTCCTGTCAGTTATATTCATCATATGGAGTCTCTTGTGATGATTGGATCCGTTATGAGAGAATTGATCTGTTGTGGGTGAATCAGGCTGGTGATAAACTGAAGATATCAGACTCCAGATATCAGATATCAGCTCCAGGACACTGTATCTTCACTCTGACTACAACACTCCTGAATGAAGATGACAACAGAGAGTGGAGATGTGAAGTTACTCAAGGAGATCAAGTCAACACCTCAGTCACATATACTGTCAAGATTTCAGGTGAGAAAACTCATCAATCATTTTAGATCCTCATAATGTCAGTAACATTAAGGACTGTTAGACTATGTTCAGACTGCGAGCCTTAATGCTCAGTTTAAATTTTCTGCTCAGATCTGTTTTTTTTTTTGCCTGTTCACTGCTCTCCTCCATGTTTTGGTGAGTAAACGCAAGGCAGAAGGGTTGCAGTCTTTGCACTGGCCCACTTAACTACTTATATGAGGCATTTCCTGTTTTTGTGTTGAAATGAAATTGAAATTATACTGAACCCACTTAAATGGAATAAACTCTGTTTGAGATAAAGTAAACGGTGTAATAAACTGTAAAATATTCAGAATATTATTGCCTATAGTGCACAAGACTGGACCCTCTGTTACAACATATCAGAAATATGGTTTCAGTATGATATGTAAGGGATAATCAACGGTTAAAGGATTTTAAATGCATGATGTGGAGGCTGAAGTCATGGTCATTTGCAAATTTATAGACAAGTTGCAACTAGTATTGCTCTTTACAGTGCAATATTTGACCAAATGGGTAAAAATGATGTTATTTTTGTCAGTTACAGCTCATCAGCTCCATCATTCTGCCAGATTAAAATTAGACACAGAGATGAAATAGTGCAGTAAGATTACATTTATTTGAATGGAATATAGGATTAATTTCAATCAATTGACCATATGCACGGATTACTTCCTTGTTTAGATAAGCCAGCTCAATCATTTCCGGTCAGCTGTACTGAGCCGTAATAGGACTGTCCCCACAGTTTTTTTTTTTTTTTGTCTAAGAGGACCAAACGTCCATGTATACCATTTCAAGAATGACAAACACTAGTTTAAAAAAATTACATGATTAAATCCGCTAAATAAAGCCGATGTCAGAAACAGAGCTGTGCATTCAATGATTCAGACTAAATTCAGAGAAACAAAACTACAGCAGTAACAAGTTTGTGTTGGTTGAATATAGGCTATTTAATAGCTTTTACAATTCAAGAGAAAACGATATGTGAATAAAAGATGTAGTTAATCAAATTTTATCTAAAATATTTCAAATCATATTGATTCATATTGAATGCATTATTTATTTACTATGTGATTAATATTTAAGTTTTTCATTTTGTAGTGCGGTAAAAGTACGAACATTTGTTAAACCAATAATGAATGGAAAAGCAAGAATGAGGAGTTTAAATGGCAGCTGCAGCCAATAACTAATCCTCTGCTGCCATCTTTTGGTTATAAGGCTAATTTCATATCGATCTTAAAAATTCGTTGTTTTCCGTTAAACTACCTTTTTTCCATGTCGTGTTTATGAATGAAAAGTGAATCTTTGAAGTGAATTTTATTGCACAGCGCACAGCTGTAGAGTTGAAAATTAATAAAAGCTTTAAAATAATGTAATATTTGTGTTCATGACTATGAAGGCAAGTTATTGATGATCAAGAAAACTATTAAGATGTCGTTAAAGAGAAGCATCGCTAACGTAAGCCTAAACACGTTATGATAGTGTCAGCATTTAAATGTACAACTATTACTCTCCTGGACCAGGCTCCGCATTTAAATTATATTGTTAAATAATGTGAAACTGGATGCTCATGCCCCTATCATTATTTACATGTTGCAATTATTATTTTTCTCAGTTTCTGATAAAAACGAGGCAGGAGAGCAGTCTCAAGAGTCTCTATCTATATATAGCACATATAAAATGAGTCTGACCGGAAGTTTACGAGCTGCTTATCATTATGCGGAAGTTCTAAAAAACGCTCCGTGCATAAGGTCAATTATCCATTGATCGAGAGAAAGACAGAGAGAGAGGACGAAAGACAGAGATGACAGTTGTATGTGTGTCTGCTGTGCATCTGTGCGTCTCTCACTGCAAACTAATTCATTCAATCATTGAAAACATTTCATCCACAGCAGAAAATAAAACTCCTAATTGAATAAAAAGAGATCCTAGTCTCCCACAGTGCATAAAACTGTCTGTCTGTCAGAACAAGGACATTTATCTTCTACAGTTGGATTCAGGACCAACTTTCTTAGTCAATGGTGGCTTGTGAAAATTAACAATCAACACTTAAATGGTCTCTCCAGGGCGTTTCCACACGTTCTAATGTTTCTTTGTTAATCACTTTTACACACATTTTATACAAACTCATACCCCCAGGAGGAGGAGGAGGAGGAGAAGAAGAAAAAGGAGGAGAAGAAGGAGAAGAAGGAGAAGAAGGAGGAGGAGAAGAAAGAGGAGTAGAAGGAGAAGATGAAGGAAGAGAAGGAGAAGTAGAAGTAGGAGGAGGAGGAGGAGAAGGAGGACAAGAAGGAGAAGAAAAAGACAGAGGTAATGTGATGTAATAAATTATGAGCAAATAAAAAGATCTAGATGAAGTAAACCAAGTTGTCCTAGTCTAGAAATCCTAGTCTAAGAGTTTAAAATAGCATCATAACAATGTCTAGAGTTCCAGAGATCTGAGATTTATTTATTTATTTTTTTGTCACAGGATAACACATTCATATATATATATATATATATATATATATATATAATATGCTATAGTTGTGTAGAATTTGGGTATTTATGGTATTTTTGGTATTTTTTTATTTGAAATTGCTAATTTAGTCATGTTTGTACATTACTGTACTTAATAAAAATAGCTAAAGTTGATGTAAAATTCACTTTAAATAAGTTAATTTCTCAGTTTAATTCATGGCGATAAATTAATCCGTATGTTACTGTATGCTAGAACAGTTTAAAACCCTGAGACCTTAACAAAATAAACATTATCAACAAAAATGAAAGTAAGCGACAGACTCCAGCGCATATCTGTGTTTGTGTGAATCAGTCAGAATCCACTCACCGCTCAAAACACCAGACTTTTTGTTGCTGCAAACTAATCCTCTCATTATAACAAAGTGTGTAGACACAATGTAAATATGAGATTTATTGTGCAGTTTAGAGAGAGATTCCTTCATTAGCTAATAACGCAATTTTCTGAGATGCAAAAAAAACTGAAATGAGTGACAGCTTTAGGGAGCGCTCTTTCTTTAATCCATTCAGAATTTTAATAAAAGTTTAGTTTTTCTTGCTGCTAAGAGGAACAACATGGTGAACGCACTGTTTCATGAGTGACAAATGCAGGATTCCCTTTTGAAATCGCAGAGATAATCATAATAATGGACTGGACAAAATATGATATGTCAGAATAGATGCCGACCCTGTAAACCATGAATGTGAGCCAATGGATATCACACAATCAACATGGAAACTCACGCAAGAGTTGTCCGTGAACATCTTAATATCAGTCAATTCATTAAACAGAAAGAGAAAGTGAAACTCTGCATTAATGGCTCATTTTGTCAGTCGAATCTACTTCAACAAATGCTGATAACGGGATATAACTGTCTTAAAATATTCCCTTTATATTTCTCTTGTGGTTTATAAAGTGAAAAACATGAGAAGAAACGTGTTTTGCATTAAACAGGTTTTTGAAAATCAGTGAATGGCATAAAGCTGTTCATAATTTTAATATACGACTGCAGTGCTAATCATTTTAAATGAATGTACAAAAAAAACAAAAAAAAAAACTTTTACATTATTGGTGAGGAATAAGCTAATAGACTAATCTTTTATTATCCTCTCAGATCCTATGAAATTATTGTGGGGCAAGTTCATTTATAATTTAATAAGAAAAGTAACCTAATAAAAAGAGTAATAGGCCTAATAATAAGAAGAATATAAAATTAATAAAAAAAATGCTAAATCTTCTTAATATTGCCATGATAAGATGTACACACCATACCACTATACCACTGTACATTACATTTGTGCATTCGGTTTTAAAGGGACAGCAGCCCAATTTACTTGCTACTGTCTGTGGCATTGATGTTAATCAAGCAACAAAAGAAAAACTCAAAATCACAGAATCTTGACTAAATCATGCTCTGATATACATTAATCTACATTTGTTTATATCAATAAATGCGTCTGCTTGAAAAAATGAAGAATGTGGTAAACAAGTTATTATAAAGAATGCATAATTAGCCTTTATAACCACTATTTCATTGAAAAGAAGACCAAGATTTTAGCTGACTAAATCTACTGTAACTAAAACAACATGAAAATAAATAGACATTCACAAAATGAGTCAGTCTCTTCTTAGTTAAGCACACTAACATTCAGTCTCATTTCTAAATAAGTGTTAAAGCTTGAAATATGCAGCGGATATGCAATTGAAGACGATATAACTGTGAGTCTGGTCACATAAAACGACTTTGGTAGTAATAGATATCACTAAATCCAGATGCCTTAATGAACAATGCAGTTTTCCAAATCATCACAAGGGCAATATTACTGGTTAATAAAATACAGTTAAAACATGTTTGAAAATACATAACAATAGAAGAAAACTTACTTTAGGGTCATGTACTAACACTGTGAACACCAAAACACAGATGAACATCCAAATTACCGGCAACAGTAAAACAAAACTCCCATCTGATCACACTATATGACTTGTTGATATACTCCTCGATGATATACTCCTCCTGGATGCATCGGGTCTACCTAAAAGTCTACCTATTTCCAGGAGCCCTTTATACACCATGGCTACTTCACTAAATCAAAATTAACACTTGCTTAAAGATGAAGAGGCTGCTATGTCAAAATAACTTTAAAAACAGCAAAGGGTCTTTTTATAGGTGTACCTTCAACAATAACAGCAGAACATCCTACTTTTGTAAAATAAAGAAAACAAACTAGTTGTGATTCCCATGATCCTCTTCATGAAGCGTCACAAAAATAAACCAAAACTCATGAGAAATATATCTACAAACATTGAAATGTACAATTTTAAGTGTCTGTGCTTTGATTATTTGACATTATAAGTTCATTTATTTTTCATAAATTGATAGTTTTTTTTTTTTTTTTATCTTGTAAAATGATAATTGTCATATTCTGTCTGATTAATCTGAACTAATATTCATGTTTTACAGCTCAAGCTGATTCAACAACAGCAGTGACTCCAGTCCACATCACAAACTCTCAGAATCACAGAGAAACACAACCAGCAGGTATTTCTGAAGATCAAGGTGCTACTGATTCAGTCATGATGATGTTACTGATGTTGCGTTTACTTCTGGGATAATTGTCAACAAATAGCCATCTTACACATCTGAAAATAGGCACATACCTTTAGAAATGTGTATCTGGTTCTTTCTTTGTATGCAGCCAATCAAGTTTTTGTTTTATCTTTCCAATTAGAATCAAAGGCCAGACTGACCATTCTTTCAATGAGTTTGAAACACATTCTTTACTGTTAGAGCCTCAAAGCAGAGCTGTTTACAGCATCTGCTCTCTTCTTCATTATTTCTATCAGGACTGAGCAAGTTACCTAATTTGTCATCCATATCTCTATCACAAGCCAAAAACCAAAAGAGATGATAGCAGCAAGAGATTGAGGCGGTGATCTTACCAATAGCACTTAGCTTCTGCGTGTTGAAACTGCAAAGTATATTCCAGAATTTCCATTTACTGTGTAACGCTTTAATCAGGGAGGACAGATAGATGATCTGAGTAGCTATAGCCAACTGTAAGCAGAGACTCATGTGTCCCATATTGCAACTCTATCTCAGAGGAATTCATACGTATTTTATGAGGTGGCTAATTCATACGAATTTGTGTGACCTCACTCATATGATTTAATTTTATATGAAATTACATATTTGGCTAAATATGTAAATTTAGCCAAAGACATATGAATTCGTAAGAGTGAGGTCGTACTAATTCATACTAATTAGCCGCCTCAAAAAATACATACGAGATCGGGCTGGAAATTCCACAGTGGTTCTTTATCATCGAGTGCTGTGTGAACAAAAGACAGAACCAATGCCGTAAAGGCTGTTTTATTTTATTTCCCTCTCGCGATCATGGCAATGGGTTTGGTGGGATTTTAGCTATATTTAATCAAATGTGAGCTGTAAATGTGAAATTTCCATTGCTGTTTTGAGAAATATTCCTTTTTTGAATTGCCTGAAAAAACACCTCATGCGAGTGTTAATTTTTGTGACATATAGAGGTTTTTGCGCAATTGACGTGTTTCCATTAGGCATATTTTCAATTTACAGTTTTAATTGTGCAATGTGAAGGGTAATGGAAGCACAGCTAGTGATAGCAGTGTTAAGCCGCAACACCTGCCCACCAAAGCACCGCCCGCCACCATAGTTTTCATTTTTTTAGAGTAATAAAAATAATTTTGTTCAGTTAGAGAACAGACATTACTAAAAACTGAATGTGGCTGCTCAATGCAGCATGCCGAACAACCATCTCATCACACAAAGAGAAGAAAATACAAGACTTTTGCTGTTTATCTAAAGTGATATTGTTTTTATTATTATTATTATTATTATTATTATTTAACTGGTTCCACAGTGTTTGCTCTTGTTTTACTTTTATTTAAACTAAACATATTTATTTTATATGACATCAAAGTGTATGCCGTGTCTCTAGGCATTTTTTATTCATTTTCTAATAAATGTTCTATGTGTATTTAAATTTGTTTGGTTAATAAAAGTTATATGATTTATTTATTGGCTGAGTTTGATGTATTTGAATTGCATTCGGTTCAAACAATGATGCTGAATTGCCGCTAATTTGAAAGTGAAAGTAAAATGCGTACATGAGTGACAAAAACATTGTACTGTATTCATTTTAGGATTTTAAATTTTGTGTGTTTGTGTGTGTGTGTGTGTGTGTGTGTGTGTGTGTCTGTACTGTATTCAGTCTGTAGCTGTGCTGCCATCTACCTATTTACATGTGAATTTTGAAATATCACATAAAAAATGTTGGATGGAAATGTCAAGATGCGCATAAATTCTAAACACATATGTGCTCATTTGAGGCAGATAGTGTTTTATCCAATAAGATGATGCGCATAAACTATGATGGAAACACATCTTACATAAATCTCTTGATGTGCAACAAAAACCTCACATGACTTTGCCTCAATAGAGGATGTGATTGGATACTTGGAGTTGGTAACATTATTAATGAACTGTTAAACTATCCCCACATCAAACAGCCATAACATAGCAAACTGTTTTAGCATGTGGGTTTTAAGTTAGCATGAATGCAAAGTATCAAATTAAACCAGAGAAACAGCTACTTTAGGTTATGAAAGTCAAAGAATTGTTGCTAGACAAAAAAAATAAATAAATAAATAAATAATAATAAAAAAAATATATTGATATTGAAGACATCTCCACAGCTCCTTTCTGACTGTCAAACTACAACTAACCCCTGTGTCACAACACTTATTAATTCCTTATTAATACAGTTCACACAGGTCCAGCACATATTTATCATTTTTGTGAAGCTGAAGTATTAAGATGTTTGTGTTCATGTTCATTATGTTTGAACTGAACTAACAGACTCCTATTGTTTCAGGAGTCAGTTGGATTGCTGGATCATTATTCAGAGGTACAACAGTCTTTACATTCAGTTCATTAATGCTGAAACAGTCAATCTGCTGTGCTTTGGCAAGAATTTTTCAATGATTTTTTTATTTCTCTCATTTGTGTCTATCATCTTTCCTGCAGTGATTGTGATTATTGTAGAGTTTGCAGTGTTTGCTGCTCCTACTGTGATTCTTCTTCAGATCATCTGTGTGAGAAGAGCTGGTGAGTTTTTGAGATGATTCACATTGATCTGAAACTATCTGCACTCATGAGAGATCAATAAATGCTTGTTGAATTATTTTGCAGGGAGGAAGAACTCGCAGCACCGAGAAAAAGTAGTGATGAATACAATATTAGAATAAAATACTCTTCACAAATAACCATTTTCTCCAGTATTGCTGATCCGCAGAAGTTTCCACTGAAACTGAACCAGGGTTGAAGTCTTTATACAGACAGACATTATGTCTGCTTGTGGGATTCTGGCGCCCCCTGGAGAAACTTTTAAGTGTGACTCTCCAGAATTTCTCAGACAGAAACATGATTAGATGAACAAATCAGTTGTTGAATGAGAAGTTATTTCAGTTTTTGTGAGCCAGCACTGAACTGATACTCAAACATTTAGGTTCACAGTTTGTTCTGATCCTCTAATGTTAATTCCTCAAACCACAAAACTCAACAGACTCCCTTCAAACTTTGTTTTGTAGATTATTTCTGCCTTTTTAGTAAAATTGACATTAAGGTTTAAGGATGTACATTGATCAACTATATAATCCTCAACATGTGACCATTGTCATTGTGATATTTGCATACTGAATACTGATTGCTCTTATGTATTTGTACTGACTAATAAGGATGGCCAAATTGCTAAAAGAATATACATTCAAAGATTTTAAAAAAATGTCAGGTGGTGTTTTAAACTTTTAAATGTTTTTGTCATTGGATTATACTAGACATTGATTATACATTAATGTGTTTATCTAGACTAATTTTACAATATTTGGGAATAGTTCAGTAGATTTGGACACAAAAAATGAGTATGTGAGCATTATGTGTTGATTCTCGTACACAGCTGACAGGAAACAAGACACACTCTTGACAAACACAGAAAATGTCTAAAAGTCTAAAACCAAACCGTGCCTAAATATTTTACACTATTATTATTATTATTATTATTATTATTATTATTATTTTTTTTTTTTTTAGATTTAGAGAGTGTATTTTAATTTGCACAGGTACATTGCAATTCTTGTTCATTTCTTCACTATTTGTAGAAAAGTAAGGAGCTGCAAACATTCCCATCAGGTTATTTTATAGACATTATTAAGTAGTGTAAGTTGTAAGTCCCTTTGGATAAAAGCGTCTGCTAAATGATTAAATGTAATGTAAATGTAGTGAAGTACAGGGGCGTAGACATCATTTCAGAAGTGAGGGGGACAGAAATTAGATAGATTGATTGATTGATAGACAGACAGATAGATAGATAGATAGATAGATAGATAGATAGATAGACAGACAGATAGAAAGATAGATAGATAGATAGATAGATAGATAGATAGATAGATGAGCCTAAGTGCATTGAACTTAAGGAATTAACTGATAAATCTTAGTATGTATACATGTAATATTTAGCATAATTCCTGCTTTAAAAACACTTAGACACTTTAAATGTTATTTTCATTATGAGTTTGGACCATGAAGATTGCCATTATATTTAGGGCCCAAGCCAAGCGCAAAAATGCAAAGATTTCTAGATATCTCAAATATTGTTGCTGTAGCAACTCATCAAACTTTAATACTATTTTCTGTGGTTTTGGAACCACTTAGCATTCTTAAAATTTCATGAAACTTGACACGCTTTATAATGTATATAACACAGGTTATACAGGTCCTTCTCAAAAAATTAGCATATTGTGATAAAGTTCATTATTTTCTGTAATGTACTGATAAACATTAGACTTTCATATATTTTAGATTCATTACACACAACTCGAAGTAGTTCAAGCCTTTTATTGTTTTAATATTGATGATTTTGGCATACAGCTCATGAAAACCCAAAATTCCTATCTC
Source organism: Cirrhinus molitorella (assembly GCA_033026305.1). Lineage (NCBI taxonomy): Eukaryota > Metazoa > Chordata > Actinopteri > Cypriniformes > Cyprinidae > Cirrhinus > Cirrhinus molitorella. Next base: position 60,785,016 of record CM065117.1, read on the forward strand.
AAAAAATTAGCATATCATGAAAAGGTTCTCTAAACGAGCTATTAACCTAATCATCTGAATCAACTAATTAACTCTAAACACCTGCAAAAGATTCCTGAAGCTTTTAAAAACTCCCAGCCTGGTTCATTACTCAAAACCGCAATCATGGGTAAGACTGCCGACCTGACTGCTGTCCAGAAGGCCATCATTGACACCCTCAAGCAAGAGGTCTGTGGGAAGGAAAAAGTGTGGCAGAAAACGCCGCACAACGAGAAGAGGTGACCGGACCCTGAGGAAGATTGTGGAGAAGGACCGATTCCAGACCTTGGGGGACCTGCGGAAGCAGTGGACTGAGTCTGGAGTAGAAACATCCAGAGCCACCGTGTACAGGCGTGTGCAGGAAATGGGCTACAGGTGCCGCATTCCCCAGGTCAAGCCACTTTTGAACCAGAAACGGCGGCAGAAGCGCCTGACCTGGGCTACAGAGAAGCAGCACTGGACTGTTGCTCAGTGGTCCAAAGTACTTTTTTCGGATGAAAGCAAATTTTGCATGTCATTCGGAAATCAAGGTGCCAGAGTCTGGAGGAAGACTGGGGAGAGGGAAATGCCAAAATGCCTGAAGTCCAGTGTCAAGTACCCACAGTCAGTGATGGTCTGGGGTGCCATGTCAGCTGCTGGTGTTGGTCCACTGTGTTTTATCAAGGGCAGGGTCAATGCAGCTAGCTATCAGGAGATTTTGGAGCACTTCATGCTTCCATCTGCTGAAAAGCTTTATGGAGATGAAGATTTCATTTTTCAGCACGACCTGGCACCTGCTCACAGTGCCAAAACCACTGGTAAATGGTTTACTGACCATGGTATTACTGTGCTCAATTGGCCTGCCAACTCTCCTGACCTGAACCCCATAGAGAATCTGTGGGATATTGTGAAGAGAAAGTTGAGAGACGCAAGACCCAACACTCTGGATGAGCTTAAGGCCGCTATCGAAGCATCCTGGGCCTCCATAACACCTCAGCAGTGCCACAGGCTGATTGCCTCCATGCCACGCCACACTGAAGCAGTCATTTCTGCAAAAGGATTCCCGACCAAGTATTGAGTGCATAACTGAACATAATTATTTGAAGGTTGACTTTTTTTGTATTAAAAACACTTTTCTTTTATTGGTCGGATGAAATATGCTAATTTTTGGGTTTTCATGAGCTGTATGCCAAAATCATCAATATTAAAACAATAAAAGGCTTGAACTACTTCGAGTTGTGTGTAATGAATCTAAAATATATGAAAGTCTAATGTTTATCAGTACATTACAGAAAATAATGAACTTTATCACAATATGCTAATTTTTTGAGAAGGACCTGTAATGTACAGCGCTGTTTAATGCATAGTGTAACCACTAGATGGCTATTTTTAAAACAAGCTTGTATAACTTCTTCCTAAGAAGTTGATTTCAGAAGACCAGTGTGAGACGAGTGACAACAAACAGCCTCTTCCTGATAAAGCAGAGTTCAGAGGGTTTTAACTCAGGAGCACACTGCTGTGATGTTGATGGTGATTCTTCTAACTATAAATCCATTCAATCAGCTTCCAGTGACATTTTGAAAAATATTCTAAACTGTTGAAGACAATATATATTAAAGATTCTATTTTCCTCAATTAGTCTGTGTATTTTGGTGATACTCTTTGGACAATCTTTTGTCTAGTTTAAATTGAGCAATGTGTTTCTCACAGTGTTTTCAGAGTTAGTTTGAGCACACTGGTTTAACCCACAATAGAGCCAAGATCACCTCTAAACCCAGAGAAGACTGATGGGAACACATTCTGTTGGTATTTCCTCTTCTTTCTTATAGCAGGTTGAATTCTGTATCTGTCTCAAGATCTCTACTGTAGAAGCTGCTGAGGTTCTGGAGAGACTTACAGAAAGAGAAAATGGCTGATAAGTGCCTTTTTTATCATATAATATCCTTATTTTTATTTATTTATACAATACAGCGACTGTAGCAACCATCAGGGTGATCTATGCTTCTGTCACCGGTCGCAACTCGCCCGCCATTTCCTCCTCTGGAGTCAGTCGCAACTCAAATCGCTGCGGGCCGTTCACATCCCAGGAAAGCGCACTCTTCCTGGAGAATGACGACTCCATCCCCAGTCCAGCTCATTTGGAGTTGATTTGGTCAGGCTCAGGTAGACCTGTTTGCCTGCCCAGGATCCTCCTACTGACAGCTCTTTTACTCCCTGACCAAGGCCCCCCTCAGCAGAGACACACTGGCTCACAGCTGGCCCTTGGTTACCTCAAGTAGCCTTTCCCCCAGTGAGCCTCCTAGCACAGACCTTGATCAGGAACAGGTCCTGCTGGTTGCACCATACTGGCCCACCTGGACCTGGTTCTCTGACCTCATGCTCCTCATGACAGCCCCTCCCTGGAAAATCATTTTGAGGAAGGGTCTTCTTTCTCAGGGGGAGGGCCCCCTCTACGAGGCAGGCCTATACGCGCTAAGGTGGGCTCTGTTCATTGATTGATGTTCCTCTCACTGGGCCTCATTTATGAAACGAACGTACGACAGAAAATTGGGCGTTCGGTCGTTTCTACGCAAAACTTGGTATTTATCGATATGGACGTGAGCGGTGGCTACGATCAAATCTCACGTCAGGTCTGAGCTCGTGTACGCAAGTTTTTGAGTTAGCCTGAATTTGCGTGCAGCCTAGAACATTTCGGAGAATTGTATAATGACAGCATTTTGTTGATTTAGATTATTTACCTGGCCGACAAACAAAACTTTTTTTTTTTTTATATTCTTTTAGTGTATATTTGTATGCGCAAATGACAGCATAAACAACAGACCATGAGGATTCACACGTCTTCACATCACCCCACTGGCCGCACTTCGGTGAACGGAGAAAAACAGAAATTATAAAAAGAAGAAATTAGATAAAGAGGGCTAGTCTACACGAAATGTATTTCTCTTAATCAATTAACAGATTTTAAAAAGGAGAAAAAACAACTCTCGTTTTTGAGACACTCTTAATGCATTTTATTTGTTTTCTTTATATCTTTACTTTATTAAATGTAACTGATCATGCAGGCGCCTCCCGCGCACATACACTACATTTCAGCGTTGCTAACTTGACATTTTAGCCAATAATCCAACTGAAATGCAGTCACCCAGACTTAAAAGTTATTTAAAAGATAAAGTCAGCGTGCAGCCCCAAAATATTTAATTTTATTTATTTATTTTTTATTTTTTGTGTAGGGTGTTTTACGTGGATATTGGAACAATTTATTGGGTTTAAAATTAATATTTGCCCCAAAATTATTTAAAATGTAAAATGCAAAGTTTGTTTGAGAATAAAGATACTTACTCACACTGTGTGTTAATACAATATAACACTATAGTAAACACTATACAGGCAAAGGCTAATGCTGTCTGATCTAATTCAGGCCAAGCCCCGCCCATTCAGACACAAACAGACCAATAGAAGCTGCATTTAGTGAGCAGCCAATCAGATTGAACTGATGTCATCTCCAGCCGCTATATATATCCAACAGTGTGTGTGTTAATGCTGTCTGAAGATGAGACTAGTAACACTGTGACTGTGATACTGACACACAAACACACTCTTGAAAATATTCCTCCAGAAGTTGTTTTTTGTTGATTCATATTCACAGCATCATCAGTTTAAACTTGGTTTTAGAGATGATCTCTGCTCTTCTGCGGTCAAATGAACTGAGCTCTCACACTCAGCAATAGCATGTTTCCACTCCTCAACAGTGAGATCACACTCTGAAACACTACAACTGCTATAAATAATACACTATTGATTCAGTCATCAGTTCATCAATAGAGACTCCAGTGTAGAAACATTGTTGAGGAGACTCCAGGAACTGGTTTGGGAAACACTGGTCATTGGAAATGTGCAGAAATATATATGTGCCACATCAGGATCCTCCAGAGAGACACTTTTCAGCTCTAATTAAACACACTAATAGAGGATTTACCTGAAAATCAAAGCCAGGTGTATTGATAAGTAACCCTGCTTTATGTGAAAACACTGAAATAAAGACTTTTGATAAACTGCACCAATGAAACTAACAGAGAGATTGTAAATAGACTGCAGCAAAGTTGAGTTTCAGTTGTAGAAAACCAGTTAAAAAAAGAATAGAAACTGTGACCTGAATGTGTGAAAATTCACAGCTATCAGTCCAAACTGGGTTTAGAGCTGATCTCATTAAAGAGTTTAATAATGATCTCATATCTGTGTGAGTTAAAGCAGTGGTCAAACTAACTGAGTTCACAGTCAGCTCCTGATGTAAAGATCAGCCTATAGATTGGGTTCAGAGCAAATGTGGTTTGATCAACAATATGAAGATCTCACTGAAGAACATGTTTCTCAGCCGCTGTTGTGTCAAAGTGTTTCTCCAGGTTAGTGGTTATGGTTATGGTTATGGGTAAGCAGTTCATAGGAAATATAGAAGAAACTGAGTTCATCTCAACACCAGTAACAGTCAGAGCTCAGCTCTCGAGGGAAGATTTAACTGATTGAGACGTTTACAGAATTAAAACTGACTGAACTGATCTCAGTTCTTCTGCTTCTCCATTATGACTGGCATTGTGTCACTAAATAGCAGCATCTCAACACTCAGCCAATCAGATCAGAGGAAGTTAAACACAGGAAGAGCTGATGGTATTTAAAGAAAGAGTTGTGAGCATATAATGAAGAGGAAGACTGACAGAAAGAGAAAATGGCTGATGAGTGTCATTTGTGTCTGCTGGGACTGATCTTTCTCTCTTCACTTCTCACAGGTAAACAAATCTGTGTTTTCTCTAACAGACATTTAGTTGAATTAGTCTGAGAAACAGTTATTTTGAACATGAACATCAGTTTATTTTTTGTGTTACAGACAGAACATACTGAACTAGATAAAGTTTGTCAAGACAGACATTAATTTGGCTTGAGAAAGCTGGACCAGAAAGTTTAAAAAGTTTAAAAAGGTTAAGAAGTTTTAAATGTTTACGTTTTTGAAGTTAACAGTAGTTTTAAAAGCTTAGACAGATAGACAGACAGATGATTTCTAGCATGATTAGCATGTCACTAGCATGTTGATAGCATGGTTAGCGAATTACTTGGATGTTGTTAACATAATTAGCAAGTTGCTAGCATGTTCCTAGCATGATTTGAAGTATTGTATCTTTTTTTTTTTGTTGTTGGTATTTTATTCATTTTTTTTTTTAAATTAACTGTATTGTATTAGAATTTTGCATCATTTGTTTATTTAAAAGTTACTTTCACTTCGATTTTACGTTTTCATTATGTTTATTAATTTGTGCTTTTAATTTCAAATGCATTTATTTATTGTCATTTTTATGAGTTGAATAATTATTAGCTTCTCATCGCCTCAGTTTGGGGAACCTGCTTTAAAAAAAAATATTTTATTTTACATTTTTGGTATTTTATTACTTTTGTTTTCATTTAAAATTTGTTTTCATTATGTTTTATTTATTGATTTTTTTTCTTTTATTATTTTATTAATTTGCTTTTTATTTTAAATTGTATTATTTGACAAATGTTTCATTGTATTTTATTTTATTTGAATTTTACTTTATTTAAAAGTTACTTTTACTTCAATTTTACGTTTTCATTATATTTATAAAGTTGTGCTTTCAATTTCAAATACTTTTATTTATTGTCATTTTTATGAGTTGCTTAATTATTAGCTTCTCAGTTTGCTTTAAAAAACATTTTCGGTATTTTATTACGGTTTTTTTTGTTTTAATTCAAAAAAAAAAATTTAGATTTGTTTTATTTATTTATTTATTTTTATTTACACTTTCATTATTTTATTCATTTGCTTTTTATTTTAAATTAATTGAATTATTTGACAACTGTTTCATTTTACTATTCATTTTATTTGAATTTTACTTCTTTACTTTTAATTCTATTTATTTAAAAGTAAGTTTTACTTCAATTCTACATGTTCATTATTGTTTTATGAATTTGTGCTTTCAATTTCAAATGTATTTATTTATTGTCATTGTTGTGAGTTGATTAATTATTAGCTTCTCATTGTCATGAATCATGCTGCTGCGGCTCCCTTCCTCCATCACTAGAGGGAGCCTTCACTGAAACGCTGAACTCTATCACACACTCCATTACCCACAACCCCTTTCGTGACCTTTCACCTTCACAGGTGTCGGCCATTACACCTCATCACACCCGGACTATAAATAGACCCTCATTTCAGTGTGCTAGTTGTGAAGTCTTGTTTTACCCCGGCTACAGTTCTGAGCGTTATTTCCTGTGTTTGATTTCCTGTTGTTGACCTTGTTGTTTCCCGTTTTCTGATTGTTCTCCTCCTGACTATTGACCCACGCCTGTTCACTGGATTACTTTTGTAGCAGCCTGTCTCCACCACTTGCTTGCACATTGACCACTTGCTAGCTCTGCTATGTTTTCCCTGTCTGCCGTGTAGCGATCTTGCCTGTCTGACTATGAGTTGTTTAATAAAGTTGCATTTGGATTCTCAACCTACTGAGCCCTCACTACACTCATCACCTCAGTTTGGGGAACCTGCTTTAAAAATGTATTTAATTTGACATTTTTGGTATTTCATTACTTTTTATTTGTTTTATTTGTTTTCAATTTTTGTTTCATTTATTGATTTTTGTATTGATGTGTGTTTTTTTTTTTTTTTTTTTTTTTGTTACATTTTCATTATTTTATTAATTTGCTTTTTATTTGAAATTATTTAAAAAATTTGACAACCTGCTTTAAAAAATATTTTATTTTACATTTTTGGTATTTAATTACTTTTTGTTTTCATTTAAAAATATTTTTATTTATTTAATTATTTATTTTTATTTATTATTATTATTTTGTTTTTAGTATTTACATTTTCATTATTTTATTAATTTGCTTTTTATTTGAAATTATTTGAAAAATTTGACAACCTGCTTTAAAAAATATTTTATTTTACATTTTTGGTATTTAATTACTTTTTGTTTTCATTTAAAACATATTTTTAGTTTTATTTATTTAATTATTTATTTTTATTTATTTATTTATTATTTATTTTTTAGTATTTACATTTTCATTATTTTATTAATTTGCTTTTTATTTGAAATTATTTAAATAATTTGACAACCTGCTTTAATAAAAATATTTTATTTTACATTTTTGGTATTTCATTACTTTTTGTTTTAATTTAAAAATATTTTTTAGTTAGATTTATTTATTTATTTATTTATTTATTTTAATTTACAAATTATTTTATTAATTTGCTTTTAATTTTAAATTGTATTATTTGACAACTGTTTCATTTTATTTATTTTATTTGAGGTTTACTTCATTTTATTTATTTACAAGTTACTTTTACTTCATGTTTATTCATGTTTACTTCATTACTAAATGTTTTTATTTATTGTAATTTTTATGAGTTGAATAATTATTAGCTTCACATCACCTCAGTTTGGGGAACCTGCTTTAAAAAAATATTTTATTTTACATTTTTGGTATTTAATTTATTTATTTTTTTTTATATTTGTAGATTTATGTATTTATTTATACTTTCATTATTTTCTTAATTTGCTTTTTATTTTAAATTATTTGTATTGTTTGACATCAGTTTCATTTTATTATTTATTCTATTTTAATTTTACTTCATTTGTTTATTCAAAAATTACTTTTACTTCGATTTTACATTTTCATTATTTTTATTAATTTGTTGCTTTCAATTTCAAATGTATTTATTTATTGTCATTTTTATGAGTTGATTTAATTATTAGCTTCTCAGTTTGGGGAACCTGCTTTAAAAAAAAAAAAATATATATATATATATATATATATATATTATTACATTTTTGGTATTTTATTGCTTTTTATTTATTTTCATTTAAAATTAGTTTTTATTTATTTTGTTTTTTATTTATTTATTTATTTTTACATTTTTATTATTTTATTAATTTGCTTTTTATTTAAAATTAATTGTATTATTTGACAGCTGTTTAATTTTACTATTTATTTTATTTGAATTTTACTTCATTTATTTATTTAAAAGTGCTTTACTTTTACTTCGATTTTACATTTTCATATGAACTCATCTAATGAATCGTTTATGGAGCAGATGGTTCACAGACCTGCTTTTTCAGACAGAAGCTGGAGTGATTCTAGATATTAAAGCATGAATGTGTTTTGTAGTGCAGCGGTGTGGAGCTCTTCGGGTCGGTTCTGCTGTTTCTCAGTGGTTCGGTCGAAGTAAAGAAGTTTCTAGTTCTGCTCCTCGAGCTCATGCTGTCAGAGATGAAATGAGATCAGGCTGTAAATGCTGAAAACACACACACACACACACACACACACACACACTTATAAATAATATGCCAATAATCCACAAGGGAAATTCCCTTACTGTGACTAGTTTCTAGCATGATTAGCAAGTTATTGGCATGTTGTTAGCATGATTAACAAGTTACTAGCATGATTAGCAAGTTATTAGCATGTTGTTAGCATGATTAGCGAGGTGTTTGAATGAGTTTGAATGGATTATAATAGTATATAGAAGGGAAGCTTGATTGAGTCTCAAGGGATTGTGGGAGTTTTGTCAGTGTGAGTTTGAATAGTCTTGGCTCATTTGAACATTCCCTCAATGTAAGTCTATGGGATTTTTCCTATTTTTAATCATCATTTTTAGGAAAATCGTTAGTCCGATCAGTTAGAAAAGATACAGCAGCTGGAGTCAGATCAGTCTGAAGATCTGAGTTTGTAGTTTGTGGAGTTAAAGCTCTAGAGGAGATACAGTCAGGAAGAAAACAGCAGATCAGTAAGTTGTGTTTCTCAAACCAAATGAATGACTCCAGAATGAACTAAAACTAGACAGTTTCACACTCAAACAGCTGATGCTCAATCACTTTCATATTAAGAGTGTGTTAGTGATTCAAACAGCTCTCTCACTTTCTTTATCACTATAAATAATGATTATAATGTAGAAAAAATGATCACTCAAATGTTCTTGTGTTTCAGGTATCAGTGGAGTGAATGATGATCATGTGTTCATCAGTTCTGGAGAAAATGTCCATCTGCCCTGCAATAATGCTCTTCATGACTGCAGATCAACTACATGGATCTATAACAGATTCAGTCATTCATCAGCGGTTGAACTGATTACTTTAGGGATAAAGAAGAAAGACACAGAGAGTCATGAGAGACTGAGTCTGGGGTCTGACTGCTCTCTGAACATCAAGAACATCACAAAAGAAGATTATGGACTTTACATCTGCAGACAATATGTGAATGAACAACAACAAGGAGATGATGCACGTGTTTATCTGCATGTTCTTCATGGTAATTTTATGATTATATTATCAATTTAATCTAATCATAATTCTTGATTTAAACTCACGATGATTGAAAAGTGTGTGATTTGTGTGTTATTTTGTGTTTCAGTCTCTTCATCATCCTCACAGACTGAGATCAGTGCAGGCAGCTCTGTGTCTCTCTCCTGTCAGTTATATTCATATTCATCTGCTGGAGTCTATTGTGATTACTGGATCAGTTCTAAGGGAATTGATCTGTTGTGGGTGAATCAGGCTGGTGATAAACTGAAGATATCAGACTCCAGATATCAGATATCAGCTCCAGGACACTGTATCATCACTCTGACTACAACACTCCTGAATGAAGATGACAACAGAGAGTGGAGATGTGAAGTTACTCAAGGAGATCAAGTCAAGACCTCAGTCACATATACTGTCAAGATTTCAGGTGAGAAAACAATCTCATCAATCATTTCAGATCCTCATAATGTCAGTAACATTAAGGACTGTTAGTATCATTGAAGCAGAACAAACAGAGGACACTAAAGCTTCTTTCAGTCTGACAGAAGAGAAACTCAAAGCACTGCTGCAAACTAATGATCTACAGTCAAGTTTATCAGCCCAGAAACAGCTGCTGGAAATAATGAAGAAACTGACTGCCACCATTATTAAACCAACTGTAAAATATTCAGAATTTTTCCCTATAATGCAGCTTTTTTCTGATGATATATTTGAGATATATATTATTATTTTTATATATGGTACTGAATCTGTATTTTTGATATATTTTGATTAAATTACTTAAATTACTTAAATTATTATTAAACTTCCATCGTTTTAGATGAATTTATCAAAAACAACTGTAAAATACTCAAGGCATTATAACATATCAAAAATATGGTTTCAGTACCATATATGAAAATAATAAAGGCATAATGAGAAAGAAATGAGCCTGTGCATTATAGGGAATAATATTCTGAATATTTTACAGTTGGTTTATTTCCTTTAGATCAAATGTTGTTGTTGTTTAATGGATTTCTGTCATTTCATACATTAAAAGTTGTGTAAAATTATTACAAAACACATAAAAGGCTAATTCCAAAAATGGAGCCCTGTCCAGTAACATTGGTTTTATAGTTTAATGTCATGTAGTTACATTGTTTAATTATTTCTTATGGTTAATTAATTCATTAATTATTTTCCCCTTTGAAATGAAGCCTTGTGCAACATAAAGATCATATATTTGTGTCTATCTGAGTTAGTTTGGGCTCAAAACATAACAGGCGCAAAGAGTTTAATTGGTATGAAACCGAATGTCTAATGAATGTCAACTTTGCAGCAGTAAGAGAAACTGAAGGGAAGAGAAAAAAAGAAGAGAAGAAAAACAAAAAAGGAAAAAAAGACAGAGGTAATGTGATGTAATCAGTTAAGATCACATAAAAAGATCTAGATGAGGTAAATGTTTGTGAACAAACTTTCTGTTGTCCTAGTCTAGAAATCCTAGACTAAAAGTTTAAAATGGCGTCATAACAATGTCTAGAGATCCAGAGATATGAGGGTTTTTTTTTTTTTTTGTCACATAACATTTTATAATATTTTTTATGTTATAGTTGTGTAGTATTTGGGTATTTACGGTATTTTTAATTGAATTGGCTAATTTAGTAATGTTTGTATATAATTGGGCTTAAAAATAGCAACATTTGATGTAAAATTCACTTTAAAGAAGTACATTTCTCAGTTTAATTCATGGTGATGATGTTAGAAAGGGCTATAGTTTAGAACATTGCTGCCATCTGCTGGAAACTGAACACTTCACATTCATTTTGAAGATTAAACATTAATGTTACTGTATGATAGAGCAGTTTTCAAACCCTGAGACTTAAAAAATTGGTTTAATGAAGATGTATATATGTATTTAACAAAGTTCAAGACTCAGTAAACGTAACTTTAATAACAAAATAAAGATTATCATCAAAATGAAAGTAAGCGGCAGACTCCAGTGCAGATCTGTGTTTGTGTGAATCAGTCAGAATCCACTCACCAGGAAAAACTGAAATGAGTGACAGCTTTAGGGAGCGCTCTTTCTTTAATCCATGCAGAATTTTAATAAAAGTTTAGTTTTTCTTGCTGCTGAGAGGAACAACATGATGAACACACTGTTTCAGGAGTGACAAATGCGGGATTCCCTTTCAAAATCACAAAGATTGACATAGTGATACTCATGGACTGGACAAAATATGTCAGAATAGATGCCCACCCTCTAAACCATGAATGTGAGCCAATGGATATCACACAAGAAACGTGGAAACAGGATGTTTTTGAAAATCAGTGAATGACACAAAGCTGTTCCTAATTTTAGTTTATGACTGCAGTGTTAATCATTTTAATTATAGGCATATAATTAATTGTATAAATAAATAAATAATTAAAAAAAACATTATTGGTGAGGAATAAGCTAATAGCCTTATCTTTTATTATCTTCTCAGTGAGTCATGTGGTAATGTGCTATGAAATTATTGCAGGGCAAGTTCATTGTACTTTAATAAGAAATCTAACCTAATAAAAATAGTAATAGGCCTAATAATAAGATGAATATAACATTCATTGAAAATAATGCAAAATGCTTACATTTTGATGCTTTTGACACAATCTGGCTATCATCTACACATGATACAACATGCACACGATACCAATATGCCACTGTATATTACATATGTGACCCTGGACCACAAAACTAGTCATAAGTCGCTGGGGTATATTTGTAGCAACAGCCAAAAATACATTGCATGGGTCAAAATTACCAATTTTTCCTTTATGCGAAAAATCATTAGGATATTAACTAAAGTTTGTGTTCCATTAAGATATTTAGTAAATATCTTACTGTAAATGTATCAAATCAAACATTAAGTTAAGTAATTTGCATTTCCATGAACTTAATTTGGACACTTTAAAGGCGATTTTCTCAATAGTTGTTTTTTTTTTTTTTTTTTTTTTCGCACCCTCAGATTCCAGATTTCAAATAGTTGTATATCGACAGATATTTTCCAATCAAAACAAACCATACATCAAAAGCTTACTTGTTCAATTTTCAGATGATATATAAATCTCAGTTTTGAAAAAACTGGACCACTTTTGTGGTCCAGGGTCATATTTGTGTATTTGGTTTTAAAGGGACTGTGGCATTGATGTTAATCAAGCAAGGAAAAACAGAAAATCACTCTCTGAATCTTGATGGAATTGCACCCTAATATAGATTTATCTGAATTTATAGAAATAAATTAAGAATATGGTAAACAGGTTATTATAAATAATACATAATTATAATAAAAACTAAAATAAATCTAAAATAAAATACAACAAAACTGCATTTTAGTCAAAAGACTAGGACTAAGACTAAATCAAAATTTGTTGTCAGAATTAATTCTGGTTTAAAGATGAAGAGTCAAAACAACATTCAAAACGGCAAAGTTGTTTATTTTAGTTTATTTTTTATAGGTGTACCTTCAAAAATAACAGCAGAACATCCTACTTTTATAAAATAAGAAAACAAACAAAATGTACTTGCACAAACTCAAGTGCATCACAAAAATAAACCAAAACGAGAATACTGCCTATTTCACACAAACATGAGAAATATATCTACAAACTTTGAAGTGTATCATTTTAAGTGTCTGTTTTTTTTTTTTTTTTATGATGATATGAGTGCATTTATATCAGTTTATTTGGAATATGAATTTCAGTTTCAGTTTCAGATCATTTCAGATTATAAAAAAACACAATTTGTAGCCCAGAAAATACAGTATAGCTAATTATTTCTCAGACACTTTGAAAAGCCCTGTTCTACAGTATGATGCATCTGAACTAATCCATGTTTTACAGCTCAAGATAAAACAACGACAGAAGTGAATCCAGTCCACATCACAGACCCTTATAAACCCTCAACTACAAAATCACCACAAACTAAAGGTACATCATCACTGTGTTTCTCACATCAGTGCTTTGCATAATGCTGGAGTTATCTTGTTTGTTAACTAAATAAAATATGATTGTCATAATCTGCAGTTTGATTAATCTGAACTAATATTCATGTTTTACAGCTCAAGCTGATTCAACAACAGCAGTGACTCCAGTCCACATCACAAACTCTCAGAATCACAGAGATACACAACCAGCAGGTATTTCTAAAGATCAAGAAAATTTTCACATCTGAAAATAGGCACATACCTTTAGAAATGTGTATCTGGTTCTTTCTTTGTATGCAGCCAATCAAGTTTTTGTTTTATCTTTCCAATCAGAATCAAAGGCCAGACTGACCATTCCTTCAATGAGTTTGAAACATATTCTTTACTGTTAGAGCCTCAAAGCAGAGCTGTTTACAGCATTTGCTCTCTTCTTCATTATTTCTATCAGGACTGAGCAAGTTACCTAATTTGTCATCCATATCTCTATCACAAGCCAAAAACCAAAAGAGATGATAGCAGCAAGAGATTGAGGTGGTGATCTTACCAATAGCACTTAGCTTCTGCGTGTTGAAACTGCAAAGTATATTCCAGAATTTCCACATACTGTGTAACGCTTTAATCAGGGAGGACAGATAGATGATCTGAGTAGCTATAGCCAAAGACTATAGAATACCCAAGACGTGTCACTCCTATAGTTTTGAATGGGGAAAAATGCAACGCTCATTATGGCCGCGAAGCCCCGCCTTTCTAATGAAAGAGCCAATGGTTGATTAGTAAAGCCAGCGCGTCACTGTAGCTGCCGTTAGAAGTCCCGGTTGCTATAGAAACAACTGGCGTTCTAAGACCTCACTCATATGATTTTGTACGGTTTGCCTAGACCCCAGTGATGGGTAGGTTTAGGGTTAGTTGAAGGGCATTCGTACAAACTCATACGAATTGGGAACTCGTAAAATACGTACGATTTAGCCAAAGACATATGAATTCGTAAGAGTGAGGTCGTACTAATTCATACTAATTAGCCGCCTCAAAAAATACATACGAGATCGGGCTGGATATTCCACAGTGGTTCTTTATCATCGAGTGCTGTGTGAACAAAAGCCAGAACCAATGCAGTAAAGGCTGTGTTTTTTCCCTCTCGCGATAATTCATGGCAATGGATTTGGTTGGATTTTAGCTATATTTAATCAAATGTGAGCTGTAAATGTGAAATTTCCATTGCTGTTTTGAGAAATATTCCTTTTTTGAATTGCCTGAAAAAACGCCTCATGCGAGTGTTAATTTTTGTGACATATAGAGGTTTTTGCACAATTGATGTGTTTCCATTAGGCATATTTTCAATTTGCGCAAATTAAAAGGGTAATGGAAACACAGCTAGTGATAACGGTGCCCACCGAACCACCGCCCGCCACCATAGTTTTCTTTTTTTTTTTTTTATAGTAATAAAAATTATTTAGTTCAGTTAGAGAACAGACAGTAAAATTAAAAACTGAATGTGGCTGCTCAACTTTTGCTGTTTATCTAAAGTGATATTGTTTTTATTATTATTATTATTATTATTATTATTATTATTTAACTGGTTCCACAGTGTTTGCTCTTTTTACTTTTATTTAAACTAAACATATTTATTTTATTTGACATCAAAGTGTATGGCGTGTCTCTAAGCTTTTTTTTTATACATTTTTCTAATAAATGTTCTATGTGTATTTAAATTTGTTTGGTTAATAAAAGTTTCATGATTTATTTATTGGCTGAGTTTGACGTATTTGAATTGCATTCGGTTCAAACAATGATGCTGAATTGCCGCTAATTTGAAAGTGAAAGTAAAATGCGTACAGCGCTTAAGGGACAAAAACATTGTACTGTATTTATTTCAGGATTTTAAATTTAGCACCAAATCAATTGCTGTGTGTGTGTGTGTGTGTGTGTGTGTGTGTGTCTGTGTGTGTGTGTGTGTGTGTGTGTGTGTGTGTGTGTGTGTGTGTGTGTGTGAGTGTGTGTGTGAGTGTGAGTGTGTGTGTGAATTTTGAAATATCACATAAAAATGCTGGATGGAAATGTCAAAAAAACATATGTGCTCATTTGAGGCAGATAGTGTGTTTATCCAATAAGATGATGCGCATAAACTATGATGGAAACACATCTTACATAAATCTCTTGATGTGCAACAAAAACCTCACATGACTTTGCCTCAATAGAGGATGTGATTGGATACTTGGAGTTAGTTGTATCATTTTTAATGAACTGTTAAACTATCCCCACATCAAACAGCCATAACATAGAAAACTGTTTTAGCATGTGGGTTTTAAGTTAGCATGAATGCAAAGTATCAAATTAAATCAGAGAAACAGCTACTTTAGGTTATGAAAGTCAAAGAATTGTTGCTAGACAAAAAAATAAATAAATAAATAAATAAATAAATAATGAAAAAATATATATATATTGATATTGAAGACATCACCACAGCTCCTCTCTGACTGTCAAACTACAACTAACCCCTGTGTCACAACACTCCTCTGTCTCCTTATTAATACAGTTCACACAGGTCCAGCACATATTTATCATTTTTGTGAAGCTGAAGTATTAAGATGTTTGTGTTCATGTTCATTATGTTTGAACTGAACTAACAGACTCATATTGTTTCAGGAGTCAGTTAGATTGCTGGATCATTATTCAGAGGTATGACAGTCTTTACATTCAGTTCATAAATGCTGAAACAGTCAATCTGCTGTGCTTTGGCAATAATTTTTCAATGATTTTTTTTTTATTATTTCTCTTGATTGTGTCTCATCTTTCCTGCAGTGATTGTGATTATTGTTGAGTTTGCAGTGTTTGCTGCTCCTACTGTGATTCTTCTTCAGATCATCTGTGTGAGAAGAGCTGGTGAGTTTTTGAGATGATTCACATTGATCTGAAACTATCTGCACTCATGAGAGATCAATACATGCTTTTGTTGAATTATTTTGCAGGGAGGAAGAACTCGCAGCACCGAGAAAAAGTAGTGATGAATACAATATTAGAATAAAATACTCTCCACAAATAACCATTTTCTCCAGTATTGCTGGCCAGCAGAAGTTTCCACTGAAACTGAACCAGGGTTGAAGTCTTTATACAGACAGACATTATGTCTGCTTGTGGGATTCTGGCGCCCCCTGGAGAAACTTTTAAGTGTGACTCTCCTGAATTTCTCAGACAGAAACATCATTAGATGAACAAATCAGTTGTTGAATGAGAAGTTATTTCAGTTTTTGTGAGCCAGCACTGAACTGATACTCAAACATTTATGTTCACAGTTTGTTCTGAACCTCTAATGTTAATTCCTCAAACCACGAAACTCAACAGACTCCCTTCAGACTTTGTTTTGTAGATTATTTCTGCCTTTTTAGGAAAATTGACATTAAGGTTTAAGGATGTACAATGATCAACTATTTAATCCTCAACATGTGACCATTGTCAATGTGATATTTGCATACTGAATACTGATTGCTCTTATGTATTTGTACTGACTAATAAGCATGTCCAAATTGCTACAAGAATACATTTAAAGACTAAAGAATTGTTTTATGTTTTCCATTTTGTCACTGGATTACACTAGACGCTGATTAGAAATTAATGTCTTTAACTAGATTAATTTTACAATATTTGTGAATAGTTCAATATGGACACAACAAAAATTAGTATGTGAGCATTATGTGTTGATTCTCATATACAGCTGACAGGAAACATTCATGACAAACACAGAAACTGTCTTAGACACTGATTATTTATCACTCAAACCCCTTTCTCTACCTGTCCGCCATGTTTGTAGTTTTTTAACACTTTTTATACGCGTTTGTAGTTCTAATCGAATCTTCGTCCACCGCGCAATGTGTTGTGGGTAATATTAGCCGTTAGAGTGTGCGCTAAACGGCGGTGTTGTGTTTGTAAACATGGAATGTGTTTGTAAATGCAATCAGTGTTTTTGTTGATGTTTTCATGCGATCTAGGAAAACCCAACACATGGTGAAATTTGACCTTTTTTAGGGTTTGATATCATATGAAAGCTAACTTCCAAAGCACTTTCCAAAGCTGTTATTTTGTCCATAGCTTGAACGTAACCAGGGCCGGAGTGGGACTCCTTTTCAGCCCTGGAGTTTCAAGCCTTAGACCGGCCCACTTTAGTTCACGACTGACTATATTAAAATAACGTCATTTCCAACAGTGGTGTAGTAGTGCTTCCTCCTCCAGAACATTAATTTGTTCTGATCTAGCATTAGATATTGCTAAGCAAATCATTTAGCTAAAAAAAATTCTACAATATGAAGCTATAATAACGCAGTTTACATACCTATTTTATGCACATTATGGAACATTGCATAAAAAAGCAAGATGAGCATAAATTCTAAAAATGTATGCGCTCAACTAGTTTAAATTCGTATCCAGTAGGAAAACGTGCGCATGAACTACAATGGGAACACCTTAATGCGCATTAAAAATACATGTGACTGCGATGGGACAGCATAACTGGACTAACTAACGAACTGATCTCTTTGCACAGCATCTGAAATGGTAGTTTTGTCATTCTAAAATGCTTGAGCAAAGTCTCCTCGAAGTGCTTCTTTGTCATTAGCTCCCAGATCTGCGTTCTCAAACAGCAGACTCTGAACATAAGAAAACATGACCGCGCTTCATCTGCGCGCTCTGAACCTTTTACAGTTCCGAATACTGTCTTACTCTTATATGACCAAAAATGACATAGTATTTTAAGTTGTTTCTGTTACTATAAGGAAATAAATTCTAAGCGATCGTGGGAAATATTTGTATTCGTGCCGAATGAGAGATGTATCAGTGCGTTTCAGTTTCTCTTTAAATTCGTTTTGGTTTGACTTTTGTATGTTGTTTATAACGAATGCCATTAAAGTGTGTGTCTTATTTTGTAATTTGTCCGTTTCTTTCCCATTATAATTTGCGTTTTCTTTTATAATTGGTCTGTTTCTTAAATAAATTAGTTTTGGTTAGACTAATGTTGTTTATAACGAATGCCATTATAATTTGTGTTTTATTTTATCATTTATATATAAAAATATGTACTACAATTTTATAACTGCTTATAATTGTGCTCCCCTAAGAAAACGAAATTGAAGATTTTCTGGCGACGGCCCTGCTTTGACAGAAAAGTTTACAGTGGTTTATCGGTTTTCTAATCGTAAAACTTGCTTCTTTTATTTGTAAGGTATTGTTTTCGTTATTACAAACTGATTCAAATCAGCAATAAATAATAATTAGTAGCCTACTTTTCCACTCGTGCGCCTCCCCTAAAGTGCTCTCGAGTATGAACAGACAGCATCCGGGGAGCGGGAGACAGAGCGGGCGCATCAGGCGCAATCATCAAACACATTTCAAAGCAAGCCGGCGCCACGTTTCTGGCAGCATCATCACTGTCTTTACTGGGTGTTTTTAGTGAATATTTGCATTTACTACTTTATGTCTGGATGTGGTGGACATGGTTTTGGCTAATGCAGGACACTACTGAATGATGGGCATCGGAGGGTATTAGAAGTGGGTAATATTTATTTATTTAATGTTTATTTGAACAGTTAACACAATGTAATGTTTAACAGTATCAGAATCTATTTTCTGTAAGAATTAGTGCTAATAAATAAACTGGACTAGAGGCTGCTGCTACTGAAGAGCTACAGTAGGCTACAAGAAAAAGTTCGATACAAACATGAACGGTGGTTTGCAGACATCGTTGTTTTGCACTGCTCCTAACTAGTTTAACGTTAATTTACCGGCCGTTTCATCGCCTTCATGTGTTGTTGTTCTTTTTATTATCCATTTTTTCATCTCTCGCGACGCGTATCTCTTAACAACTGATTTTGCTGTTGAGCAAGGCGCCGCTGTCGGGGGAGTCGAATGATAATTGCGTCATCATGCAGGCTGCATTCTGCTCATGGGGCTGCGAGAAAATAAATGAAAAGGGTGGAGCTGCGGTAAAATAATGAATAAAAAGAGTGAGGCTATGTTAAAAAAATAAATACATATATAAAATAAAATAAATAAAAAGTGCGACTGGGACACCGGCCCTAGCAGCCAAAAAACGGACCGGCCCACCGGGAATTCTCCCGGTCCTCCCGATTAGCCAATCCGGGCCTGAACGTAACTAAAGTTATATCTATCTGAAGTTGGCTGATAGCTATGATTTTCAAGAATGTAGTTTTGAGAAAAACGGGTTTAAAGTGAGACAGGTTTTACTTTCACTTCACGGGTTTATCCAGAGCTGTTTGTCAAGTCATCATTACACACACTAACGTCTGTTTTCCGTTGTTTATCATGGGCATAGTCTCTGAACTTTTGATCAGCCCTTGTATGTTTAGATAGCACGAATTGTGTACCTTGTAGTTTACATTTAGAAAAGCAAACGTGGGCGCAACTGTTGGTGACTTGTGCATATAACAGACTGTCATCAGACTCCTCTTAGTAATTCATCATCCAATCCTTCATCTCTGGATGTCAAATAGTCCATTATAACATCTTTTAGGGCACTGACATCAGCAAGATTGAGCAGATTGAAACGAGTAAGATTGTTTAAGTGAGCAGCTACAGTACTTCAGACATCTGACGATATTAATAAATAAATAAAACCAAAGTTGTGCCAGTGGCATCTATCAGTTGTATTGTGTGGGGGCCGGAAGGAAGCGCGGTTCCTCACAGTGCAGCATGTGATCTTCAGCACCATGGAGAGCAGCGGCAGAGGGGGACACAAGGGCAGGTTACCCAGCAATGTTCAGGACCAGGGACAGCTCCTCCAACACAGTGTTGCTGTGCACTGTTTCCCCTCTGATGGGGAGCCTCAGCTGCAGCTGTTGAGACATTTAGCAGACACAGAAAAGCCTGCCATGAACTTGAGTGTTTGATGGCTGTCAGCAATCTCCATTTAGCCTATTTAGCTTTTGAGCCGCAATTGTTTTCATATCAGACATGAAGCACTGCACTGCGGCTAATGAACTGAAGTCTGACTTTTAGTAAGTTTATTTAGTGAAATCAGAGCCTTTTGAAATTTAATCATCACACAAGCTATAATCACAATTCTGGTCCCGTGCCCAAAATTTAAGATCTCTTAATTATAATTAAGACTTTCTTGTACAATTTAAGACTTTTTATGACCTTATAATTTAAAAAAAAATTGTAAAGGACCCAGGCTTCTGTCTCTGTTGTGGCCGGGAAGAAAAGTGAAAGCGTTTCCTGAAAAGGAAAGTGTTTCTGGTCCGAGTCTCCAGCAGATGGCAGTAATGACCAAAAAGAAAGAAGCAGAAGAAGAAAAGTGCTAAACTGAATGCGCTTCACTCTCCAAACCAGTAGGTGGCGGAAAAGGGTCTTTTATTTTCCTCTAAACTGTCAAAAACACGAGAAGAAGAAAAGGAAGAGACACGTTTCGAAACTAAGGTTTCAAAACAAAATATTTGGACGTTTTCCAAAAAATAACCACGAATCGTTTTCAAGGATGACATGCATTCAGAGCAGCAGAAGAACAGAAACCTGTAAAGACAGAGTTTATTGAAGATTACAGTGAGAACACGAGTGATCCAGAACTCTTCAGAGTGAAGCAGGAAGATACTGAAGAAAAAAGAGGTTGGTGTTTATTCCCGATTCTTCATTAACGATGCTGTGAAACATTGAAACTTGAAAGAATTTGATCAGATTTTCTGGTTGTAGTCAGTCAGTATAACGAAGCCTATCAAATCATTACACGTAAGTAAATGAAAATAACTTCTAATGGAGATTGATTCAAAAGTACTT
Source organism: Cirrhinus molitorella (assembly GCA_033026305.1). Taxonomy (NCBI): domain Eukaryota; kingdom Metazoa; phylum Chordata; class Actinopteri; order Cypriniformes; family Cyprinidae; genus Cirrhinus; species Cirrhinus molitorella. The sequence goes on from CM065117.1 coordinate 60,806,035, forward strand.
TAGTATCAGAAGTACTAGTGCTCTTTCTGACATTTGCTGCTGGATCTGTCGTCTCTGTCGTGTATTAAACATAAGATATCATTAGTTTTGGGTTTATCTAACAGACAATCGTTGGTCTCATGAATCTATTATTGGTTCCTGGTCACAAAGCACAAAGTGAGCATGAAGATATGTTTAACTTTATATATTTGTGTTGAACTTTACTGTAGTACAGCGCTGACTTTGTAGCATACGTTTGACTGAATTGTTTGCTTTTTGTCTTTATTTCCTCTTATATAAGCCTCTTATAATTTGTACTTATATTTGTATAATTTGCTATTATTCATTAAAAGCGTCATTTAACAGAAAGAGGCAGAGTTGTGCATTATGTCATATTGAGAAACGGCTATTGTGTCTCTTTATGGTGGATATCAAGTAAGGGTACTGTTGGTGGTGGAAACACAAGCTGGATCAGGGTGATTTTCTTCATTAGCTGTGTCTCATTACCAGTGTTGGGGAAACACTCTCTGTGCTTTTTGTTGGCTCTGTTACAGTCATAGAGATCATTCCTGAACTATGTGTGTTCTGCGGCACACCTATAATAATTTTTTATATGTTTAGACTATTTCAGACACCATAGACATAAACAGAGAGAAGTAGCTCCAGCTGCAATGTTCTTCCTCAAGACACATGCAGTTCTGTTTATTAACCACTAGAGCACCAAAAGATACAGACTGCAGCTTTAACTTCGACAGCTGATGATGCAGAACGAGTTCACAAGCATAAGATCACATTAGATGACCATTGTGTCTTTCCCTAATCAAACAGACCTCATTCAGTCATCAATAGAGACTCCAATGATAGACACATTCAGCATTAGCAGTGTTGAGGAGGCTCCAGGAGCAGGTTTAGGATCTGCTGCTCTATAAACTGCAGAAATGAATGTGCTTTAGCTTCATCAGGTTCCTCATTCCTGCTCCTGGAGACACACTTTGAAATAAACACTTTAGATTCATTAAACACATGAAACTAACAGTGAATTTGTAAATGGTTTGCAGCAAACATTGATATGAAAGTAAGAAGCTGAGTTTAAGTTTTAAACAGAGTTAAAGAAACAAGAGGAAATGGTATCTGAATGTGTGAGAATTCACAGGTATCTGTCTAAACTGGGTTCAGAGATGATCTCATATCTGTGTGGTCAAACTAACTGAGTTTCCACACCCAGCAGTAACACGCCTCTGAAAACACTAGAACAAAAACCACAACACAGAGACAAAAGACAAACATTAGTGTTGAGATGATAAATAATGTGTGTTTGTGTGTTGATATAAATTAATATCGTAAAAAAATTTCAAATAGTTGCAAAAACTTAAACACTTAAAGGCTCCAATCCAATCCAGTTTAGTGTTCATTAATGCAAACTTGATGTCTGATGTCACTGTGATGGACTCTTAAACTGCCAAAAGAAAGAAGTGAATGTAAAGATCAGCCTATAGATCAACAATGAGCAGCAATATGCAGTTCTCACAGTGAAGAACATGTTTCAGATCTGCTGTCGTGTCAAAGTCTTGTGTTCACTGAATGACTGCAAGTTAAAACTCTCTGAGCTGTTAGCATTGTGCTCTTCAACATCAACCACAAGTTCAAGGACATTACATTTAAAAATCAATGAAAAAGACATATTAGTAAGATCTATTTGAATTCAAGAGGATATTTACAAGAAATATGAAGCAGCACTATGACTGACATAATGTCACTATATATCAACACAGAAGAATTTAGAAACTTGGTCCCTCAGATCAGAGGAAGTTAAACACAGGAAGAGCTGATAGTATTTAAAGAAAGAGTTGTGAGCATATAATGAAGAGGAAGACTGACAGAAAGAGAAAATGGCTGATGAGTGTCATTTGTGTCTGCTGGGACTGATCTTTCTCTCTTCACTTCTCACAGGTAAACAAATCTGTGTTTTCTCTAACAGACATTTAGTGAAATTAGTCTGAGAAAGTGTTATTTTGAACATGAACATCAGTTTAATTTTTGTGTTACAGACAGAACATACTGAACTAGATAAAAAAAAAAAAAAAGTTTGTCAAGACAAACTTTAAGTTGGCTTGAGAAAGCAGGACCATTTTATTAAAATAAACGCTTACTAAAAAAGCTGAAATATTTGTATTTACCTGCATGCCATGAGACCATTAATCAACTTCAAAGAAACCATGAACATGCAAATATGAAACTCAATTATTAAATATTTATTTTAAAATCTCAGGGCTAACTATATTTGGTGAATAAGGTTTAGATGACAGAAAGTTTGGAAATGCCTGCATTGCATGTAAATAAGAAATAATGTTGCATTAGTAATGTTAGAGTATGAAAGACAAAGACAGAATAATACATGGTTAAAAAAAAAAAAAAACTACATAAAAAGTGATAATTCAAATAAAAATGAATGTGTTCATCAGTAGCTGAAGCAATGTTGAAACCCTTTTGCAAATTCAAACCTGAATAATGTCTAGTCTATGTGTGAATGTCCACAAAACTAGACTTTCTGAGTGTATATAATCAGTAAGTTATTTTAGAAAGGAACATTTAAAAATGAAAAAGAGAAATAAGGGGGAAATCAATGAATGATGAATACTTTATTGCTATTGTGTGAATAATATGTAATCCATAAAAAAGTAACTGTAGTCTGATTAAGAGTTTAAAATGTAACTTACTCTAATTACAAGTACTTCTTTTCTGGAATCTGATTACGTAATCCACATTACATCTAATCAGTTATTACCCAGCTCTGCAAGTTAGTTTGAATGCATTAGAAATGGTACATAGAAGAGAAGCTATTCTGGGATTTTTCACAGTTTTAATCGTTATTTTTAGGAAAATCGTCCGATCAGTTCGAAGAGATACAGCAACTGGAGTCAGATCAGTCTGAAGATCTGGACTGAGTTTGGAGTTTGTAGAGTTAAAGCTCTAGGAGGTGATAGAGTTGATCATTTGGTTCAGAAGAAGAAGAATAAGAAGTTGCATTAAATAGCATAATATTTAATATTAATGTTAAATATGTATGTTATACTAAAATATTGTATATTAAATCATGTCAATATTATATTAAGCAATATAGACTGCTTCACCATCTCTAGTTACTCATGTATTCCAGGTAAGCTGCTGTTTGTCTGGTTATTATTATTGGTGTAGTGTAATATGGTGATACTCAGAGCATTAAAGCGTGCAGAGACTCGTCTGCTCCAGCCGTTAACGTTCTTCATGAGATGAAGCTCACGCTGATAACAAATACCAAACATGCTCCACTAACGGCAGATGAACCTGAGGTTAACGGCTCTTAATGACCTGGACACATGTTATTTAAAGAGAAGCAGCGTGCAAATCTTTTCTGAATGGGTCTCATCTTAACTAGAAGCGTCCAGGGATTCTGAAGCATCTTCATCGGATGAAGCAACTGAGATTTAAAGTTAATATTTCAATATGTGACCCTGGAGCACAAAACCAGTCTTAAATAGCACAGGTATATTTGTAGCAATAGCCAAAAACACATTGCATGGGTCAAAATTCCTAAAAATTATTTAATGTCAAAACTCATTAGGATATTAAGTAAAGATCATGTTCCATTAAAATATTTAGTACATTTTATTTCATAGTTCACTGAGAAGCTACGCAAACAGCTGTCATTATCGCGAACGATTTCTTGCGATTTCATAATCGCCCGATTAAAGCTATTTTTGTTAACTCAATTCACAAAGTCATTAACCTTTGTGCATCAGTTAAAAATAAAGTTACACAGAGGTTCATAGAGGACAAAAATGTCCATGTCAAAAATAATAATAATAATAATAAATAAATAAATAAAATAATAAAAATTAAACATTGTAATATTGGGAGTACAGACTTAAGTGTGGTCTCATTTTAAAGAAGCCCCTTGACAGATTATTGTTAAAGTTAAAAAGCTGTAAAAAAAAATGTAAACCAAAAAAGTTAGAGAGGTTTAAATGTATGGAAATGATTTATGAGCACTTTTTTTAAATATAAAATATATATTTTATAAAACATTTTGAATGAGACAACAAACAAAAATCAAAGCCATAAATCTAAAGAAGTTGTTTTCTGAATTTGAGGTTGATATCTCAAAAAATTAGCTTTGAGTACGATTTTGTTTTGCAGAAAATGGGAATAAAGCAAGTAGTTTGCTTTATATGGCAAACTAAAGTGTAAAAAGGAGTCCAAATTTAATTTTGAAGCCTTGTCAACAGAATAAAAGCCTATGAACAAATATTGCATCATTATTCGAAAAGGTGCTGAGAGGAACTATATTTTGTACCTAGTGTAAAATAGATTTATTACAGGAAATGAGAGTGAAATATTAACATTCAAATGTACTTTGTAACCATAAATGTCATTTTCACCACAGAGGGCAGTGTGATGGAAATGATATTTCTGTAGTTTTTGTGAAAAAATGGAAGATAGTTTTACTGATTAGCTTTGAATTAATACTTAGCTTTTCATGTATGCAACAATACTCTTATTTAACTTACAATTTTTAACTTTTTAAAAACACCCTTGAAGGTGCAGCATGTTTGGAAATGACAGAGAATAAATATATAAACTGATCAAGCGATGTTTACCTTGATTTTTCTTCATTTGTTGTTGATGGAAATTTCCATAGAAACCACCTCAACAATCTTCACACAAACTTCTTAAAGGGACATGTCTGTGTTGTGGTGGAAATGACTGTGCGACAGCTAAAGTAATATTGATAGTGGTCTCACATTAAATACTATAATGTATGTTAATTATTTTACTAGTGCTTAATTCAGGTACATTAATAGTTACCAGATAAGTCATATTTTAAACTGTATTTTCATTGTTGAAGTTTAAAAGTCTGGGTGTGCGACAAGGAGAAAACACTGATTTTGATATGAAGAATCATAATAGAAAGGTAGTACATTTTTTGAAGTGGTTTTATTGTTAGTTTGACAAAAAGAGGACTTTTTAAAATTATGATCAAAGAACATAGAGTCTAAGAATCACCCATAAAAATAATATACTGATAATCCACAAGGGAAATTCCTTCACCACGACAGCCCTATAGTTTCTAGCATGATTAGCAATTTGCTAGCAAGTTACTAGCATGTTGTTAGCATGATTGGCAGGTTGCTGGCATGTTTCTAGCATGATTAACAAGTTACTAGCATGTTGCTAACATGATTCTAGCATTATTAGCATGTTACTAGTATGTTTCTAGCATGATGAACAAGTTACTAGCATGATGTTAGCATGATTAGTGAGTTAGTCTGAATGAGTTTGAATGGATTATAATAGTAGATGAAGGGAAGCTTGATTGAGTCTGAAGGGATTGTGGGAGTTTTGTCAGTGTGAGTTTGAATAGTCTTGGCTCATTTGAACATTCCCTCAATGTAAGTCTATGGGATTTTTCCCAGTTTTAATCATCATTTTTAGGAAAATCATAAGCCAGATCAGATAGAAAAGATACAGCAGCTGGAGTCAGATCAGTCTGAAGATCTGAGTTTGTAGTTTGTGGAGTTAAAGCTCTAGAGGAGATACAGTCAGGAAGAAAATAGCAGATCAGTAAGTTGTGTTTCTCAAACCAAATGAATGACTCCAGAATGAACTAAAACTAGACAGTTTCACACTCAAACAGCTGATGCTCAATCACTTTCATATTAAGAGTGTGTTAGTGATTCAAACAGCTCTCTCACTTTCTTTATCACTATAAATAATGATTATAATGTAGAAATAATGATCACTCAAATGTTCTTGTGTTTCAGGTATCAGTGGAGTGGATGATGATCATGTGTTCATCAGTTCTGGAGAAAATGTCCGTCTGCCCTGTAATAATGCTCTTCATGACTGCAGATCAACTGTTTGGATCTATAACAGATTCAGTCATTCAGCAGCAGTTGAACTGATTAATTCAGGGATAAAGAGGAAAGACACAGAGAGTCATGAGAGACTGAGTCTGGGGTCTGACTGCTCTCTGAACATCAAGAACATCACAAAAGAAGATTATGGATCTTACATCTGTCAACAATATGTGAATGGACAACGACAAGGAGATGAGGCACGTGTTTATCTGCATGTTCTTCATGGTAATTTTATAATTAATTTAATCATAATTCTTGATTTAAACTCTCCTGATGATTGAAAAGTGTGTGATTTGTGTGTTATTTTGTGTTTCAGTCTCTTCATCATCCTCACAGACTGAGATCAGTGCAGGCAGCTCTGTGTCTCTCTCCTGTCAGTTATATTCATATTCATCTGCTGGAGTCTCTTGTGGTGATTTGGGTCGTTCTCAGAGAATTGATCTGTTGTGGGTGAATCAGGCTGGTGATAAACTGAAGATATCAGACTCCAGATATCAGATATCAGCTCCAGGACACTGTATCATCACTCTGACTACAACACTCCTGAATGAAGATGACAACAGAGAGTGGAGATGTGAAGTTACTCAAGGAGATCAAGTCAAGACCTCAGTCACATATACTGTCAAGATTTCAGGTGAGAAAACAATCTTATGTCTAGTTTTAGACCCTTATAAGATCTCTTTTTGGACTGATAAACTTGACTGTAGATCATTAGTTTGCAGCTGTACTTAGATTTATTTCTTCTGTCAGACTGAAAGAAGCTTGTGTACCTCGGTTTGTTCTCCTTCAATGATACTAACAATGACAAATTTAAATTGAAAGTTTTATTATGTAAGCTGTGAGTGCTGAACAATTAATTTTATTTATTTATTTATTTATTATTATTTTTTTTTTGGTGCAAATGGTATCTTTTGTATTTGCAGTGTGCTGTATTTTTCGGAAAGCATGTCAAAAAATTATATTATTATAAATTATATTATTATTCAAAAATAATGTAAAATATTAGTTTTACAGTGTAATGTCATGTAGTTAAATTGTTTAATTAATTCATATGGTTATTTTTTTTCTAGAAATTAAGCCGTGTGCAAATTAAAGAGCATATATCTCTGTCTATCTGAGTTAGTTTTGGCTCAAAAGAGTTTCATTGGTCTGAAAGCGAATGTCTAATGAATGTCAAACATTTCACTGCACTTTAATTTTTAGTTATGAACACCATTGAAGTGAGGGCCAGTAAAATACATGTTTAGTGCTGATAATGTTTGTTAATGTCTCACTTTATTTACTAAAAAGTTCAGGAAAAAAAAAAAAAAAACATCTCTGTTATTGCACAAGGCTCCATTTTTGGAATTAGTCTTTTATGTGTTTTATAATAATTTTACACAACTTTAAATTTATGCAATAATATAAATCCATTAAATGACTACACCAAAAAGTATCAAATCAACTGAAATATTCAGAATATAATTTTTCTCATTATATTTTTTATTATTTTTATATATGGTACTGAATCCATATTTTTGATATGTTTTATTATACTGAACCCACTTTAATTCATTATACTCTGCCACCATTTGATCTAAAGTTATCAAATCAACTGTAAAATATTCAGAATATTATTCTCTATAATGCAGAACATTTTTTTTTTATATTTATTTTATATGTGGCACTGAATCCATATTTGTGATGTTTTATTATATTAAACCCACTTAAATTCATTAACCTCTGCCACCGTTTGAGATAAAGTTATCAAACCAAATGTAAATTATGGAAAATATTATTCCTTATGATACACAGGGCTAATTTACCAGATTATGCTAATAGTATTTTTCTACATTAAAAGCATATGAAGAGTTGAGATGGGAAAGCCATAAGCATCAGTATCACTCGCTTATGTTTAGGTACAGTACTTTCACATTAATGGATATCAGTATTTTATTTTCTTTGCCATAAAAATGAAAGAGCTGAATATAAATGTATAATCTCAGAAAAAAGGGTACATCGTTGTCACTGGGGCGGTATGGTGCAAAAAGTAAAAATAAATTTGTGTACCTTATTTACTTTAAATGGTACAAATTACTTCCATCACATGCAAATACAGAGCAATATCATACAGTCACACATGGAAAACAGAAGAATAACAACTAAACATAACATAAACATATATATTTAAAAAATATATATTAACATAAATTAAAATAAAAAATACCAGGATAAAAAAGTGCTATTATAATATCAGGACAGTTACATACGTTTAAAAAAGTTTTTTTTTTTTTTTTATTGTTTTGTAAGTTTTTTTTATTTTGTGATTTCATATTAGAAAGAGTTTCAAATTATATATTTAGGATCAGTGTTACAAAATGTCATATATGATGGTTTCCTTTTTTTTTTTTTTTACTTGTGAATATAAAACTTCAACAGATTGTCTATTTGTATGTCTATTTTAAAATCAACCCAAAATAAAATGTTCAATATATTTAACTGATATTTGTGTGGAGATGACATACAACTGCACATTCACTTGCAAATAAATGACTTTATTTAATTAACCAATGTTTCAGCAAGAAGCCTTTGTCAAGACATACAAGGTATACTAATATTAATTTGAAAAGAAAATTTCAGATGGCCTTCAAAAGCTTTGCATTTTCTAATCCATATTAGTGTTATATTCATAACCATGCCTATTGTGTACTTTCAATATTTACCTCCCATACTATGGTTTTATTTTTGTGTAATGTTGTTATTATTATTATTATTATTATATCTTTTTATTATTATTTACTTACAGTATGTTGGCACATTTTACATTGTTCTGCACTTGAAGTCAATTTCCCTGTCTTTTTTTTAAAACACATTTGACAAAGTTCATTGTATTTCTGATTCTGAACTGCAAAATAATATATCTGTATATAATATATCTGTACATTTAATAATCAGGACAAATAAGCCTTGCATCAGCCAGAATAATATTCAGAGTAATTCACAGCTGGTTTGATTCATTTAGCTCAAGTTGTGTTCAAGAATATTAGCGGTTCCAGGACTGGAAAAAAAATAAATAATAAAATAATAATAATAATGTTCAAGTGCATTATAGGGAATAATATTCAGAGATTTTTTTCATTTAGTTTGATAGCTTTATCTCAAACAGTGGCAGAGTTTAATCAGTTTAAGTAGGTACAGTATACGGTTTCAGTTTAAAATATTAAATGGTGTCAGTACCATATATAAAAAACAATAAAATAATAATAAGAAAAATAAATAAATAAATAAACAAGCTTTGTGCATTTTAGGGAATATTATTCTGCATTTTTTGCAGTTGATTTGATACCTTTAGACCAAATGGTTTTGCTGTTTAATGGATTTATATCATTGCATACATTAAAAGTTGTGTAAAATTATTACAAAACACATAAAAAGCTAAGCCTTGTGCAATGTTAAGGGCGTATATTTCTGTCTATCTGAGTTAGTCTGGGCTCAAAACATAACAGGTGCAATTTGTTTAATTTGTTGAAATCACACAGGTTTCCAGAAGCAGCAATGACTTGTGAACATATACAGCGACTTTAAAGAGCTTACTTTAAATAGTTTCATTATTAGAAGGTACCCATTAATACCTGTTTTAGTGTCACACTGGTAACTGCACCTCATGTCATGTTGACCATGGACAACCTTATTTTTTTTTTTATTTATTAATTAATTTAGTTATTTAGTATGGCCATCACATTTAAAGGTGCAGTATGTAATATTGCCAGCTAGCGGTTGAAATGAGTACTGCAATCCTGTCCCGAAATCTGCCCGAGACGCACTTTTCAGAGTAGAATTACTGGCTCTAGCTTTAGATTTCAGAGAAACAGTTATATAAACACAACATGTTTTCTAAATATCTACAAACATATTATTAGTATTATTATTTATTTAGGTATCAGGTATTTCTGAAGATCAAGGTGCTGCTGATTCAGTCATGAGGATGTTACTGATGATGCTTTCATTTTGACTCTAATAGTCATCAATCCCTGACTGTGACCATCTCTTCTTCAGTGTCTTCTTCTCCTCTAGTGATTTCTGTTTCTGTCGCTGCATTTGCTGTTTTCCTTCTTGTTGTTTTCTGTCTGATCTGGAGAAAAAGAGCTGGTGAGTTTTCAGATGTCCTCTTTTCTAAAAATTTGTTTCAGATCTCTCTTTAATGAAGAGCAAACAAACACATCGAGTTTAGATTGTATGTCAGTTTCAGAGAGTTATCAAGTCAAACAACATTTGTTTCTATAATTGATTTGGGTTTTGAAATCAGCCATTAGCATTATTAGCATCCATATTTACATGAGGCATGTTTTTTTCAGGTAATAAAAGAGGGACTGATGGATCGTCGGTGAGTTCAGTAATGCCAGTGATTTAGATCTGATTTCAGTCTTTAAAGCTCAAGTGTTATTTTCACAGTTTTAACGGTTTGTTGTCTGAAGGTCAAAGATGAGAATGAAGATAAAGGGACGTATGAAACAATCAACATGTCCATTCCTGCTGCTGCAAGAGACAATGTGAGTCAACTAAAGCATTCAGCATTCAGTTCACTGTCTGTTCTAGAATGTGATTTACTGAAAACTGTTGTGTTATTGAACATATTACAGTGAGAGATATGTCTGATCTGTGGATTAAACTTGATTTCATTGATGTTTAGGAGCAGACAGATGATGTGACTTATTCTGAAGTCTCTTCTTCCGGTAAAAAGAAAGTAAAATCACTCACTGTGAGTAGATAGAAGCTCATGTGCTAATAATAAAAATAATAATAATAATAATAATAATAATAATGATAATAATAATAAAAATAATAATAATAATAATAATAATAAGTGACGTGACGTGACGTGTGGCCAAGTATGGTGACCCATACTCGGAATTTGTGCTCTGCATTTAACCCATCCAAGTGCACACACACAGCAGTGAACATACACCCGGAGCAGTGGGCAGCCATATTGCTATCGCTGCGGCGCCCGGGGAGCAGTTTGGGGGTTCGGTGCCTTGCTCAAGGGTCTCACCTCAGTCGTGGTATTGAGGGTGGAGAGAGCGCTGATTAATCACTCACTCCACCGACAATCCCTGCCGGACCTGGGACTCGAACCTGCAACCTTTCAGTCACAAGCCCGACTCCCTAACCATTAGGCCACAGCTGCCCCCATGCTGTGGCCTAATGGCCTAAACGTGCTGTTGTTTCAGGATCATAATGATTCAGTGACTTACGCTGCCATCAGAGGAACAGAAAATGATCCACGAGTTGAGCTTTACTCCTCTGTGAACAAGAACAAGAGCTCCACAAATAAACATTAATGATACAGATCACTGCTTGAGCTCATCATATCAGCAGCAAATGAGACGTTTCTCCAGATGCTGATATTCACATCTTTGCTGTTTGGAGAATTAGATATTTGTATGTAAACAAACAAAACTTGTATGTCAAATATTTTAAAGCAAAGTGCTGTTAAAAAAAAAAAAAAAAAGAACATTTTCTTGTTGCAGTAGAAGTTACTTTTGCTTTCAGTATATCAGCTGTTTCTTGTAGAAAAAGATGTCAGGTACACAGATCAAATTACATTTCCATCAAATATTCTGTCAAAAAATTTATATCAGTTATTTATTTTTCCCACGTGACATTTTTTATTAGGACAATATTTATCAGTCATGCTGCATTTCCTGAAATCACTATAATGTTTTTAGATAAATTTTTTTCTCCTGTTATTTTTTCTTGCAGTTTATTAGTGGTAGCTCCACTTTTACTGTAGAAAAAAGCTGTTTTAGGTCAATTGAGGTGTTTATCATCTTCATTTCATTCAGTCATGATGTTTATTAGACTCTGATTACTGTAATTCAGTGTTTAATCAGATTCAATTAAATGTAGTGCAACAGATTCTACAATGATATATACTTTGCATCCTGTTCTAGTCTGATGGATGGCAGGTGTTTCATATTAAACATTAACGCCCCCTACTGGTGCACTCATGCAATTCAATTCACTGTTTATAGAGATTTGTCTCGATCGTTTCCTGTCCCTGTCTGGTTTTTAAAGCTCATTGATTAAAGTTGGTTGTTTTATGAACATCTTTTATTGCTCGTTTTTTGCCCATTGAATCTGTTTCTACAAATAATAATGTAATGACTTTTGTTATATCCAAGCAGTGATTAAATCCATCATGCTGATAGCATTTCTGAAAGGGATAGTTCACCCAAAAATTGTCATTTCCTGACCCTCATGTTGTTCCAAACCTGTATAAATCTCTATTATATCTTTTGCATCTCATAATGTAACACTGCTGTTTTTGCTGATGTTGTCTCAAGAAGTGTGTGTGTGTCTCTGCTCATCAGTGTTTCTTCTTTAAGCTCGTTCAGTTCATGAGCTCATTGGAAGCTTTCTTCTCTCTTCTCTCTGAGCTGTACTCCCAAAACATCAAATATGTTAAACATATATTTGCAGCCTTGTCCATGTCTCATAACTGTGAATCCACAAATATGTACTGTGTTCAAATCTCTGCTGCTGTCCATGGTGCTGATTAGACAGTGGTTTATAGCTCAGCTTTGTGATTCTGTTTTCTGTGTTTGTGGCCGTCATTTTTGTGTAGAGTAATAAAGTAGGCCTATAAATTACATAACATAGAGCCTAAGTGTATTGAGCTTAAGGAATTAACTGTTAAATCGTAGTATGTATACATGCAAAGTTGGACAGATATGGCTGCTGTAAGTTTTATTTAGTCACCAAACTCAGCTCCCATAGAATAAGTCAGTTACACAAATATACACAGATGGATCTAAGGAGCCAGATAAAGGGTTGACAGGAGCAGGAATATATGTCTGTGACTTGGATATATTCATAAGTAAAAGATTATCATCTGAATGATCAATATATTCTGTTGAAATGGTTGCTATCATAGTGGGACTTATGTGGGTAGAGGAAGTGATGACAGACTCTGCTTCTGTCCTAACATCATTATCCAGACATCAGTCATCTAGAGAAGACCTAATGAGTGACATTTAGATGTTAATATGACAAATTCAAATGTTATAATGTTAATAGGATTCTGTTGGGTTCAGTCTGTATAGGGGTAGTTGGGAATGAAATGGTGAGCTGGATAAAAATGCCACTAAAAGAAAGGACATTGATTTCAATATTTCATTAAGGAAAGGGGAAATTAAAAGTATTATTAAAAGGAATATTACAAGAGAATGGCAAGGAGCATGGGATTCAGATTCTGAGGGAATACATCTGTATCTAAAGCAGGTAAATACTGAAATGATTGTGAGAGGAAGGAGGAGGGCATATGAACTAGATTAAGACTGGGTCATTCTGGGCTCAATGATTCATTATTTTTAATCAGTGCACATGATAATGGCTTATGTGGATTTTGTGGTGTGAAAGAAACAGTTGAGCATGTAATATTTGAATGTGTAAAGTATAGTGAGGATAGGAAGGAACTAATAGTATATTTAAAGGATAAAGGTAAGAGTATAGATGTGGGATACTTATTGGGCTGTGAATGTAATAGTGATAGAATAGGATATAGGCTTCTATTGAATTATTTACACAGAACAGGACTAGATGAGTGAATATAATATAACAGTGGTAGTGTTTCAGCTCTGAGTTTAAGGGGTTCAGTGTGGAGGACAGAGGAGCTGAACACACAGCGCCAACCGAAACCTGGATTCTGATGCTTCAGAGTTGAGAAGAACATCATCAACTAAATACAGAAAATCCTGATTGCATTACAGCACAGTAGGTGGCGATATGAGCACTGATTGTAACTCGCCATAAAACCAAGAAGAAGAAGAAGAAGAAGAAGAAGTAGTGCGTTTGTTTGGTAGAGGGAAAGTGTTTCGGTGAGCTCACGTTAACTGCTGCTCAAGTCAAGTCCTGTTGAGAACTTTTTGAGTTTCTGCTCAACTGTGATTATGGATTGCCTTTACAGGATTACAATCATTGCGTCGCTCTCAAATTTCCTCATGGATTTGAAACACCATCATTATCTTTGGTAGGTTGAACTTCTTCAGCTTCCACAGAAAGTACATCCTCTGATCCAAACACTGCAAATCTAGTGTTTAAACAAGCTTTATTCTTCCTGACATTCATGTTCTGATCTCAGAGACACATTTGCAAATACTGTTTCATTCCTGAATGCACTGACATTATAATATATATGACATATACTGACATAATAATAAGAACAACAACAATAATCTATAATTTTTTAAAAATTATTATTATTGTGGGTGATTGCTACTAATATTCTTAATAAAAGCTCTGCAGTTGTTTAATATTTCACCTTTGCAGAGATGTTTCTGAGTGTGTTTTGGCTCATGTCTTTTATTTTGTAATTTGCTGTAGCCATGTGTCTTCCTTGCTCTCATGTGTTCCTGCTGTGTCTTCCTTTAATCCATGTCATGTTCTCATTGGTTCATTGTCCTGTCATGTGGTTTCAGTTCTGTTTGTTCATTGGTTGCTTTCTATCATGTGTTTCCTAGTTTAGTATCTGCTTCTTTGTTGTGTGTTATGTAGCTGCTGTTGGTGAGTCTATTGTCATGTTAGCTTCATGTTTTCTCAGGTCATGCTAAACCTTTGTTTGTTTTCTATGTGTTTCACTTTGACGATATTAAACTGCTCTTGGGTTCTGCATCTGTCTGACCTCAGTCTGAGTTTGTGACACACATTTGGTGATTCCCCTTCATGAGCTGCTAATGTGAGGATGTGATCAACTGTGAAGCAAAGCAAAAGATGAACAAATAATGAAATTATTAATTAATGTTCATAATAATTCATAACTTTATTGTGGTTAGTTCAGAAATTCATTTTGATGAACTAATGACTTCCACACACTTCATCTTTTTTCACAGCTGGTTTGAAAGAGCAAATTTATAGGGTTATACAATGTAAAAATGTAAAATGTAAAGTTTGTTTGAGAATAAAGATACTTACTCACTGTGTGTTAATACAATATAACACTATAGTAAACACTATACAGGCAAAGGCTAATGCTGTCTGATCTAATTCAGGCCAAGTCCCGCCCATTCAGACACAAACAGACCAATAGAAGCTGCATTTAGTGAGCAGCCAATCAGATTGAACTGATGTCATCTCCAGCCGCTATATATATCCAACAGTGTGTGTGTTAATGCTGTCTGAAGATGAGACTAATAACACTGTGACTGTGACACTGACACACAAACACACTCTTGAAAATATTCCTCCAGAAGTTGTTTTTTGTTGATTCATATTCACAGCATCATCAGTTTAAACTTGGTTTTAGAGATGATCTCTGCTCTTCTGCGGTCAAATGAACTGAGCTCTCACACTCAGCAATAGCATGTTTCCACTCCTCAACAGTGAGATCACACTCTGAAACACTACAACTGCTATAAATAATACACTATTTTAGTGATGAAAGTGTAGAACGGCTGTCAACATCTCAAGATTGTAAGAAGGTCTTGACTCTGGAATAGATGCAAAACATCGCTGTAAAACTTTATATGAATATGATGATCACATAATCACTATTATCATAATCATTTGCAGAAATGCAGCAAATAAATGATCTGTATATGTTCACTCATGAAAGTATGACACTTAAACTTGTGGCATTCATTGAAGAACGTGGGTCTGGATGAGAGTCTTGAGTATTGAGAAGTTTGTGATCCTCATATAGGATGAGCTGGTCTTAGATTTAGAGCAGCTGCAGCAGAAATAACTCTGTCCTCATCCAGCTGCACTCAATGCTGTCAGTCAGAGAAATTAAAAAGTGTTCATGAAATATCTCTACCTTCTGATGGTCTCCATTACATGATGAGACACATTTACAGCCTTGAACGTGTGGAAACTTACAAGTTCCTCATTTGTGCATCTTGTGTTCACACTTGTCTCAGTGTTGTCAGAGTCAGTGCTGACAGTTGACCTTTTAAAGAAACAGACGTAAGGCCTGCAGCTCATCCACATCTCCACCAAAAAACATTGTGTGATTTTTATCATGAATGCTCCTACATCTGGCCCTTTCTGTGTCAGATCTTGATGTGTTTTAGCTCAACTCTCCAAAGCGTTTGACCAATGCTGGATAGATGCAAGATCACATAAGATGGCCATTGTATCTCTCTCTAATCAAACACACCTGATTCAGTCATCAGTTCATCAATAGAGACTCCAGTGATGGAAACATTGTTGAGGAGACTCCAGGAACTGGTTTGGGAAACACTGGTCATTGGAAATGTGCAGAAATATATATGTGCCACATCAGGCTCCTCCAGAGAGACACTTTTCAGCTCTAATTAAACACACTAATAGAGGGTTTACCTGAAAATCAAAGCCAGGTGTTTGGATGAGAAACACTGCTTTACATGAAAACACTGAAATGAAGACTTTAGATAAACTGCACCAATGAAACTAACAGAGAACTTGTAAATGGATTGCAGCTAACATTTACACAAAGGAAAAGGTTGAGTTTCAGTTGTAGAAAAACAGTTAAAAAAAGAATAGAAACTGTGACCTGAATGTGTGAAAATTCACAGCTATCAGTCCAAACTGGGTTTAACGATGATCTCATTAAAGAGTTTAATAATGATCTCAGATCTATGTGAGTTAAAGCAGTGGTCAAACTAACTGAGTTTTCACAGTCAGCTCCTGATGTAATAAACAGCCTATAGATTGGGTTCAGAGTAAATGTGGTTTGATCAACAATATGAAGATCTCACTGAAGAACAGTATTTCTCCAGGTTAGTGGTTATGGTTTAGCAGTTCATAGGAAATATAGAAGAAACTGAGTTCATCTCAACACCAGTAACAGTCAGAGCTCAGCTCTCGAGGGAAGATTTAACTGATTGAGACGTTTACAGAATGACTGCAGGTTAAAACTGTCTGAACTGATCTCAGTTCTTCTACTTCTCCATTATGACTGGCATTGTGTCACTAAATAGCAGCATTTCAACACTCGGTCAGATCAGATCAGAGGAAGTGAACGATGACAGGAAGGGTGGATGGTATTTAAAGAAAGAGTTGTGAGCATATAATGAAGAGGAAGACTGACAGAAAGAGAAAATGGCTGATGAGTGTATTTTGTGTCTGCTGGGACTGATCTTTCTCTCTTCACTTCTCACAGGTAACACATTTCTACATGCTCTTTACACTCTTGTCAAAGAGTTCAGTTTATATCTCAATAAAAAAGTTTATATCAAATGTTTATATGCAAAACAAAAGTTTCATTTACATATATCATAATGATCACTCAAATGTTGTTGTGTTTCAGGTATCAGTGGAGTGGATGATGTTCATGTGTTCATCAGTTCTGGTGAAAATGTCCGTCTGCCCTGTAATAATGCTCTTCATGACTGCAGATCAACTGCATGGAACTATAACAACAAATTCAGACATTCAGCAACAGTTGAACTGATTAATTCAGGGATAAAGAATAAAGACACAGAGAGTCATGAGAGACTGAGTCTGGGGTCTGACTGCTCTCTGAACATCAAGAATATCACAAAAGAAGATTATGGATCTTACATCTGCAGACAATATGTGAATGAACAACAACAAGGAGATGCTGCACGTGTTTATCTGCATGTTCTTCATGGTAATTTTTATGATTATGTGATCAATTTAATTGAATCATAATTCTTGATTTAAACTCTCATGATGATTGAAAAGCAACATGTCCTCCAATTTATACGACCGACTACAGTCGTTTTCACAAATCCTCAAATACGTCTCTGTAAAGCGTATTCAACATTTGCTCCCTTATCAGTAACAGGTATCTCACTCAACCTTAGCTTTATGTGTAGGTCAATTAGTAGCGCGTTGCACTGCGGAGTGGTATAATCATATGAACACAGGGTCGATTCCGGAGAACGCATATGTTTTCATTGTATGTTTTTTTTTTTTTTTTAAATATGCACTAGAAATCATGATTTTGCACTATTTCTGTAAGGGGTAGGTTTAGGGTAGGGTTAGGTGTGGTCATATATACGAATTACACCTAGTAAAACACGTTTAAATTACCCTGAAATCGTATAAAAACTCATACGTCATTCGATGACGTCAGATCCAACGCGACACTGTCATTATTTTTACGACCGCTAGAGGGCGCTTAACTTTAAAACGTAAGAATGGATCGTATTTGGTCGATTCAAAAACGTACAACTGGGTCATATTTTCTTTGAGGACAGTCTCTTGAAAAGTGTGTGATTTGTGTGTTATTTTGTGTCTCAGTCTCTTCATCATCCTCACAGACTGAGATCAGTGCAGGCAGCTCTGTGACTCTCTCCTGTCAGTTATATTCATCATATGGAGTCTCTTGTGATGATTGGATCCGTTATGAGAGAATTGATCTGTTGTGGGTGAATCAGGCTGGTGATAAACTGAAGATATCAGACTCCAGATATCAGATATCAGCTCCAGGACACTGTATCTTCACTCTGACTACAACACTCCTGAATGAAGATGACAACAGAGAGTGGAGATGTGAAGTTACTCAAGGAGATCAAGTCAACACCTCAGTCACATATACTGTCAAGATTTCAGGTGAGAAAACTCATCAATCATTTTAGATCCTCATAATGTCAGTAACATTAAGGACTGTTAGACTATGTTCAGACTGCGAGCCTTAATGCTCAGTTTAAATTTTCTGCTCAGATCTGTTTTTTTTTTTGCCTGTTCACTGCTCTCCTCCATGTTTTGGTGAGTAAACGCAAGGCAGAAGGGTTGCAGTCTTTGCACTGGCCCACTTAACTACTTATATGAGGCATTTCCTGTTTTTGTGTTGAAATGAAATTGAAATTATACTGAACCCACTTAAATGGAATAAACTCTGTTTGAGATAAAGTAAACGGTGTAATAAACTGTAAAATATTCAGAATATTATTGCCTATAGTGCACAAGACTGGACCCTCTGTTACAACATATCAGAAATATGGTTTCAGTATGATATGTAAGGGATAATCAACGGTTAAAGGATTTTAAATGCATGATGTGGAGGCTGAAGTCATGGTCATTTGCAAATTTATAGACAAGTTGCAACTAGTATTGCTCTTTACAGTGCAATATTTGACCAAATGGGTAAAAATGATGTTATTTTTGTCAGTTACAGCTCATCAGCTCCATCATTCTGCCAGATTAAAATTAGACACAGAGATGAAATAGTGCAGTAAGATTACATTTATTTGAATGGAATATAGGATTAATTTCAATCAATTGACCATATGCACGGATTACTTCCTTGTTTAGATAAGCCAGCTCAATCATTTCTGGTCAGCTGTACTGAGCCGTAATAGGACTGTCCCCACAGTTTTTTTTTTTTTTGTCTAAGAGGACCAAACGTCCATGTATACCATTTCAAGAATGACAAACACTAGTTTAAAAAAATTACATGATTAAATCCGCTAAATAAAGCCGATGTCAGAAACAGAGCTGTGCATTCAATGATTCAGACTAAATTCAGAGAAACAAAACTACAGCAGTAACAAGTTTGTGTTGGTTGAATATAGGCTATTTAATAGCTTTTACAATTCAAGAGAAAACGATATGTGAATAAAAGATGTAGTTAATCAAATTTTATCTAAAATATTTCAAATCATATTGATTCATATTGAATGCATTATTTATTTACTATGTGATTAATATTTAAGTTTTTCATTTTGTAGTGCGGTAAAAGTACGAACATTTGTTAAACCAATAATGAATGGAAAAGCAAGAATGAGGAGTTTAAATGGCAGCTGCAGCCAATAACTAATCCTCTGCTGCCATCTTTTGGTTATAAGGCTAATTTCATATCGATCTTAAAAATTCGTTGTTTTCCGTTAAACTACCTTTTTTCCATGTCGTGTTTATGAATGAAAAGTGAATCTTTGAAGTGAATTTTATTGCACAGCGCACAGCTGTAGAGTTGAAAATTAATAAAAGCTTTAAAATAATGTAATATTTGTGTTCATGACTATGAAGGCAAGTTATTGATGATCAAGAAAACTATTAAGATGTCGTTAAAGAGAAGCATCGCTAACGTAAGCCTAAACACGTTATGATAGTGTCAGCATTTAAATGTACAACTATTACTCTCCTGGACCAGGCTCCGCATTTAAATTATATTGTTAAATAATGTGAAACTGGATGCTCATGCCCCTATCATTATTTACATGTTGCAATTATTATTTTTCTCAGTTTCTGATAAAAACGAGGCAGGAGAGCAGTCTCAAGAGTCTCTATCTATATATAGCACATATAAAATGAGTCTGACCGGAAGTTTACGAGCTGCTTATCATTATGCGGAAGTTCTAAAAAACGCTCCGTGCATAAGGTCAATTATCCATTGATCGAGAGAAAGACAGAGAGAGAGGACGAAAGAGAGAGATGACAGTTGTATGTGTGTGTCTGCTGTGCATCTGTGCGTCTCTCACTGCAAACTAATTCATTCAATCATTGAAAACATTTCATCCACAGCAGAAAATAAAACTCCTAATTGAATAAAAAGAGATCCTAGTCTCCCACAGTGCATAAAACTGTCTGTCTGTCAGAACAAGGACATTTATCTTCTACAGTTGGATTCAGGACCAACTTTCTTAGTCAATGGTGGCTTGTGAAAATTAACAATCAACACTTAAATGGTCTCTCCAGGGCGTTTCCACACGTTCTAATGTTTCTTTGTTAATCACTTTTACACACATTTTATACAAACTCATACCCCCAGGAGGAGGAGGAGGAGGAGAAGAAGAAAAAGGAGGAGAAGAAGGAGAAGAAGGAGAAGAAGGAGGAGGAGAAGAAAGAGGAGTAGAAGGAGAAGATGAAGGAAGAGAAGGAGAAGTAGAAGTAGGAGGAGGAGGAGGAGAAGGAGGACAAGAAGGAGAAGAAAAAGACAGAGGTAATGTGATGTAATAAATTATGAGCAAATAAAAAGATCTAGATGAAGTAAACCAAGTTGTCCTAGTCTAGAAATCCTAGTCTAAGAGTTTAAAATGGCATCATAACAATGTCTAGAGTTCCAGAGATCTGAGATTTATTTATTTATTTTTTTGTCACAGGATAACACATTCATATATATATATATATATATATATAATATGCTATAGTTGTGTAGAATTTGGGTATTTATGGTATTTTTTTATTTGAAATTGCTAATTTAGTCATGTTTGTACATTACTGTACTTAATAAAAATAGCTAAAGTTGATGTAAAATTCACTTTAAATAAGTTAATTTCTCAGTTTAATTCATGGCGATAAATTAATCCGTATGTTACTGTATGCTAGAACAGTTTAAAACCCTGAGACCTTAACAAAATAAACATTATCAACAAAAATGAAAGTAAGCGACAGACTCCAGCGCATATCTGTGTTTGTGTGAATCAGTCAGAAAACACTCACCGCTCAAAACACCAGACTTTTTGTTGCTGCAAACTAATCCTCTCATTATAACAAAGTGTGTAGACACAATGTAAATATGAGATTTATTGTGCAGTTTAGAGAGAGATTCCTTCATTAGCTAATAACGCAATTTTCTGAGATGCAAAAAAAACTGAAATGAGTGACAGCTTTAGGGAGCGCTCTTTCTTTAATCCATTCAGAATTTTAATAAAAGTTTAGTTTTTCTTGCTGCTAAGAGGAACAACATGGTGAACGCACTGTTTCATGAGTGACAAATGCGGGATTCCCTTTTGAAATCGCAGAGATAATCATAATAATGGACTGGACAAAATATGATATGTCAGAATAGATGCCGACCCTGTAAACCATGAATGTGAGCCAATGGATATCACACAATCAACATGGAAACTCACGCAAGAGTTGTCCGTGAACATCTTAATATCAGTCAATTCATTAAACAGAAAGAGAAAGTGAAACTCTGCATTAATGGCTCATTTTGTCAGTCGAATCTACTTCAACAAATGCTGATAACGGGATATAACTGTCTTAAAATATTCCCTTTATATTTCTCTTGTGGTTTATAAAGTGAAAAACATGAGAAGAAACGTGTTTTGCATTAAACAGGTTTTTGAAAATCAGTGAATGGCATAAAGCTGTTCATAATTTTAATATACGACTGCAGTGCTAATCATTTTAAATGAATGTACAAAAAAAACAAAAAAAAAAACTTTTACATTATTGGTGAGGAATAAGCTAATAGACTAATCTTTTATTATCCTCTCAGATCCTATGAAATTATTGTGGGGCAAGTTCATTTATAATTTAATAAGAAAAGTAACCTAATAAAAAGAGTAATAGGCCTAATAATAAGAAGAATATAAAATTAATAAAAAAAATGCTAAATCTTCTTAATATTGCCATGATAAGATGTACACACCATACCACTATACCACTGTTCATTACATTTGTGCATTCGGTTTTAAAGGGACAGCAGCCCAATTTACTTGCTACTGTCTGTGGCATTGATGTTAATCAAGCAACAAAAGAAAAACTCAAAATCACAGAATCTTGACTAAATCATGCTCTGATATACATTAATCTACATTTGTTTATATCAATAAATGCGTCTGCTTGAAAAAATGAAGAATGTGGTAAACAAGTTATTATAAAGAATGCATAATTAGCCTTTATAACCACTATTTCATTGAAAAGAAGACCAAGATTTTAGCTGACTAAATCTACTGTAACTAAAACAACATGAAAATAAATAGACATTCACAAAATGAGTCAGTCTCTTCTTAGTTAAGCACACTAACATTCAGTCTCATTTCTAAATAAGTGTTAAAGCTTGAAATATGCAGCGGATATGCAATTGAAGACGATATAACTGTGAGTCTGGTCACATAAAACGACTTTGGTAGTAATAGATATCACTAAATCCAGATGCCTTAATGAACAATGCAGTTTTCCAAATCATCACAAGGGCAATATTACTGGTTAATAAAATACAGTTAAAACATGTTTGAAAATACATAACAATAGAAGAAAACTTACTTTAGGGTCATGTACTAACACTGTGAACACCAAAACACAGATGAACATCCAAATTACCGGCAACAGTAAAACAAAACTCCCATCTGATCACACTATATGACTTGTTGATATACTCCTCGATGATATACTCCTCCTGGATGCATCGGGTCTACCTAAAAGTCTACCTATTTCCAGGAGCCCTTTATACACCATGGCTACTTCACTAAATCAAAATTAACACTTGCTTAAAGATGAAGAGGCTGCTATGTCAAAATAACTTTAAAAACAGCAAAGGGTCTTTTTATAGGTGTACCTTCAACAATAACAGCAGAACATCCTACTTTTGTAAAATAAAGAAAACAAACTAGTTGTGATTCCCATGATCCTCTTCATGAAGCGTCACAAAATAAACCAAAACTCATGAGAAATATATCTACAAACATTGAAATGTACAATTTTAAGTGTCTGTGCTTTGATTATTTGACATTATAAGTTCATTTATTTTTCATAAATTGATAGTTTTTTTTTTTTTTTTATCTTGTAAAATGATAATTGTCATATTCTGTCTGATTAATCTGAACTAATATTCATGTTTTACAGCTCAAGCTGATTCAACAACAGCAGTGACTCCAGTCCACATCACAAACTCTCAGAATCACAGAGAAACACAACCAGCAGGTATTTCTGAAGATCAAGGTGCTACTGATTCAGTCATGATGATGTTACTGATGTTGCGTTTACTTCTGGGATAATTGTCAACAAATAGCCATCTTACACATCTGAAAATAGGCACATACCTTTAGAAATGTGTATCTGGTTCTTTCTTTGTATGCAGCCAATCAAGTTTTTGTTTTATCTTTCCAATTAGAATCAAAGGCCAGACTGACCATTCTTTCAATGAGTTTGAAACACATTCTTTACTGTTAGAGCCTCAAAGCAGAGCTGTTTACAGCATCTGCTCTCTTCTTCATTATTTCTATCAGGACTGAGCAAGTTACCTAATTTGTC